>CM077306.1:81910000-83110000 GCA_039655065.1 Glossophaga mutica
ACAGAACACTTTTTTTAATCTTCCCTCATGCTAATTTAAAGCATTTTTATATTAAAACAAATAATGCTATATTAAGGTAATAGAATGTAAGAATTAAATCCTTTTTAGGAGAAACCAAAGTTCTCTACTTCCACCACCACACCACCTTGATCACAATCGATCTTTACATCCCCTCCATCAGTCAAGAGAACACCTTTTACAGCCATTTATTTAGTAGAAACATTTGAAAAGTAATAACCTACCCTAGCAGGGTCATTATGAGGATTAAAAAGAGTGTATATATAAAGATTTCAGCACTGTGCTTAAGCACTCAATGACTAGAGAGGATTAATAAACCTCAAATATACATCATCCAGGTCAAGGGCTATTTCCCAGTCATCACTATAAACATGAAACCTGGCATTTAATACTTCGTCAATAATGTCAATAACTATTTGTGGAGTAAATAAATGATGTGAGCTCAAAACAGAAAAAGAACAAGATGAAAACAAGGCAAAAGTGAGCATGAGGAAAAGTTCAAAGTAAGATCATAACTTATTTTTATTATCAGGGTGTATAAGAAGAGTTATCAGGGTGTTATTATCAGGGTGTATAAATCTCAAGACAAAGCAACAAAATAACCTATTTTATTATCAGGGTGTATAAGAAGAGTTACCAGAGTTTTATTATCAAGGTGTATAAATCTCAAGACAAAGCAAAAAAATCATATACATATAAAACCAGTAAAATAAACAAAACTTCCTAAATATTACTTTTCTCACATATACTTCACAAAGCAGAAGTGGGATGTTTTAACTAAAATTAAAACACTCCTGAATAAATCCCTCATGAGATTGACAGGAATTATAGGTATATTACAGGCTACTTTTTAAGACATCCATCACAACGCATCAATATTCTGACTAAATGTGTCATAACAGAGATGAAAGAAAAGTATATTTCAGCTGAACTTTTTACAAGTATTATTTTTATGGAAATAAAAATGGAATTTAGGTATCAAAACTGTCAAGACTGAAATCTTACATTAGTTTTCAAAGTCAAATCAATAATATACTTTCATCTTCATTTTGTGTACAAAATATCAATGAATCATTTAATAAGACCCTTTTCCCCTTCCTTTTAAAGCACATCATCTGCTGATATATCTTAGGTCACAAATAGCACCACTGTTTTTCATTAACCAACATTTAGACAAAACAATGAACTATGTGAAAAGCAATATTCTAAATATAAATCATTCAGTTCTTATAACAGCTCTCGACATAGATACTTAATCATTTTCATTTTACAGATGACAACACTGAGGCAGAAATGCTAAGTAACTTGCCTGAGTAACAAAGCTAAAGCTTTAGATGGCAGACCAATGCACATTCATAGCCTCTATGCTATGCTGCCCAGTGCACTCTGAAGTACGAGTAAAGCAGAAGTAGACCTATTCTGACTTCACTTGATGTTGGAAGGTTAGTTACCTTGAAGACTTTGGGTGATAAACCATAAAATGATGTAGCACTAATGCCTCATTTCATTAATTCTAAGATATCCATTTTTTTCATATTTTAACATTTCTGAAAATGATAGCATTTTACAACTGTAATTCACAGTGCCCCCTCTCTTCAGGGTACATAAAATAATGATGCATACGGTAATTGATACAACTCAAAACTTATGATATTATCTACACCTCACAGATTAGTAATAAGAGGTAAATGAAATAAAGTAACTAAGCTAAGTACTGTCTGGTACAAGTGCCTTAAATTAAAAAATGTAGTTCTTCCCTTTAAATCAAATGACCTATAAGGAAATTCCATGTAAAGATATCTTTGTACTAGATTAAGTTGTCCGTTTCTCCTGCCCATGTTCAAATAATCCAGGTTTCATTACACAATCTGATGAAGAAACTTTTTTTTTATATAAAAGACTTGGACTGGGGTGAGGAAGAGAGACAAAATAACAGTGGAAAAAAAGGCAACTGAGGAAAAAAACAATCAACAGTGAAACAGAAGTATGATCAGAAACAACAACCTGTTTGGTGTGTGCCTATACCCCACTTGAGCTTCTCTAATAAAACGAAACATACTAAACTGAACTGCCATGTTGAATAACTGGTCAATAAAGGTCTAAACTAATCCTGAGAGTTGCCAACAACAAAAAATTCAATTTATTAATAAAATTCAATTTAATAAAATTCAATTTATTTAAATTTTTGATAGCTTCCTGTGTTGATACTTGCCTTGATGATTTTAGGATGAACATATTAAATAGTATTTTGTGTTTGGCTTTGTTCTTGTGTGACAGTATGAAAACTATAACTTTCAAGGGAATTTCCCACTGTAAAATACCAGAAATTGTATCCAAATTACAATTTAAAAAAATGCCTGAAGACAACTGCACTCTACCTTAAATATCAATTATTTGGGGGGCAGAAATAACACACGAAAGGAGGAGGACAGGTGCATTTTACACAAGAAAAAAAACTTAAATTTGTTTCAGAAACCATACACAAACAGAAAACACTTTTTTAGATAACAAATCTCAAATATTTAAAAAGCATCACACTACTTCTCAGTTTCACTACAACTGTTGAGATCATGCATTACTAATATGAAGGTATTACAAAAGCCTTCTTTTTTGGTTTTGAATTGTTATTCCCAGTAATTTTTATTCCTGTATCTAATAAAGGATGAAAGGCAAATATGAAAACCCCAAAGGAGTTTGTGGGGCAGGGGTAGCTATTTTATTAGCACATTCATACTGCACATATGACTTACAGTATTTCCACCATACTTTTGCTCCAGTTACATAAACAACCCATCCAATATTTGCAGAAAAAAATTTTAATCTATCTTTTACCTACGTAAAGTTCTGTTTCACACCACTATTCAGAATGTAATGCTAATAATTACTCCAAAAAAGGTTGCCTGTTTTTAAAAACCATAATAATATATGAAAAGCATATACAGGAATTTATTAAGATTTAATAAACTAAAAACCAGGGAGAGGGCAAGAGCAAAAAAAATATTAAAGCCAGTAAGAACTAAGAAAAAAAAGTTTAAGTTATAATTTTATTAATATGAAATTTAAGGAAGGCATTCTTAGCAGATGTTTCTACAATAACAAAAAGAAAGTATTTCAGAAGCAAGTTTTAATATAGACCATCCTTTTTTATTTTACAGCAGATGCCTCCTAGAACCTTTATTTACTGTGTTTTTAAAATTCATTTTAATATCATTTTCCCTTCTAACACACTATTTTTTATGAAACTTTGATCTTGCCAATTAAGGTTTTGCCAACTACAGTTTTCTTCAGAAAGTAAGCCCTACAGATAAACAGTTTTCTAAGATAAGTCTAAGTCTAAGGATGTTGAGACAACTAACTAAAACAGCATTTAAGGTATCAAGAAACTGACTATTATACTAAGCCCAAAAGCATCAACATTGACCATATACCTGAGGTTAACAGTAAACTTATAGCAACGCTTACCAAGGCCTTCATTTTCAATTCTCTAAATTTGAGAAAAAGTTACAGGTACTGAATCATTAGTTACTTAATGATTCTATAAGTATAGGTAGGTGTAATATACAAAATATATACCTAACCAGTAAAAATAAAACACCACCTTGCCTTGGCCGGTGTGGCTCAGTTGGTTGCAGCGTAGTCTCACAGACAGAAAGATCATGGGTTTCATCTCTGGTTGGAGCCCACAAAAGGCAATTAATCCATGATTCTCTCTCACATTGATGTCTTTCTCTCTCTGTGTCTCTCTCCCTCCCCGCCTTTCTCTCTCTCTAAAGGCAATGAAAAAAATGTCCTTGGGTGAAGATACCAAATATATATATATGTGTATGTATGTATATGTATATATGTATATGTATATATACATATAAATAAAATACCACCTTGAACAATAAATACTACAAAGAAAATCTTTAATTTTTGAAGATATGCAAAAGACATCTCCATGTTTGGTGACTACATGAGTGGTGATAATATTAATTAAAACAACAAACAGAAAAGAGATGCAAGTTCAAGAGAAAAAGTTTTGAATGGCATGGCCAACCATACTAACCTACCACTCATATGCTAAATCCACAATTCTTTGCATTTGCATGCTTTAAAACACCTAGAATATAATTTCTTTAAAATCTTCTATCACTGCATCACAGTCTCCAAACTCTCCATTTGTTTTTTGGAAACACTCTGCCAAACTGCCATTTTCCTTAGAAAGCCTTCCCTAATGCACAATTTCTCTGTGCTTCCAAGGCAACCTGAATAAACTTCTATGACAGCTCTGGTCACACTATAGTAACAACATTTAAATGTCCATTGTCTCTACTCTCTAAGGACTAATGACATTCCTTGGAAGTCTAGTATTCCATGTCTAATAAATAGTACTTAAAATACGTATTTTGTTTGAATATGTCCCGAATGAGAGTTGTACAAATAGAGTTTGAGACGTATATACAAACATCCAGATGATGATAAATAGAAACATGAGTCTCAGCCCAGGAATGAAGATATGGCTGATGCTATAGATGTAAATTTATTCTAAATTTGAACTGTTACTTTGGCAGATTAAAACAAAATTCATCATCAAACAGTTTATAGATGGACTGACTACTAATTTTCTTCATGCTGATAAATATAATGGGTACTTTTTAGTTCCCAACTAAATTGATTTCTCAGCTTCATTCAACATAGTTAATTAGCCACTCCCTCCTTTTTCAAAAAAGTCTATTGCGTTGGCCTCAGTGACACTAAGGAAAATCTCCAACCTCTGGTTACACCTTCTCAGCCTCCTTTACTGCATGTTTTCCTTTTTCCTTAGGTTTAAATATTGAAGAGTCAACCCTGGCCGATGGTTCAGGTGCTTGGAGCACCATCCAGAACACCAAAAGGTTGCAGGTTCAATCCCAGTCAGGGCACATGACTAGCCTGTGGGTTGATCCTGGGTCAGAGCGCCTACTGGAGTCTCTCTCCCTCCCTCCATCCTCGATTTCTCTCTAGAATCAATGAACATATCTTCAGGTGAGTATTAAATGATTTAATCAGTATTTAAGAGTCATAGGGAATACTATGTCCCTCTATTTTCTCTCTAAATCCTGTATTTTGCCATGTACAATGTGCACATTTTTGCTCCAATTATGTATGGATTATTATGCCCATGGTATGTGATCATTATACCTATATATATTTTCCCTTCGAAATTTGGGCAAAAATCTCACATTATACATGGCAAGATAGGTACTTTCTCCTTAGGTAATCTCACTCCCCACCTCCCACACCAAGACATCAATTATAAGCTATATACTGACTATTCCCAACTGTACCATGTTCAATACTCATGCACTTCCACTGTTGGTGGGATTGCAGACTGGTACAACCACCATGAAAAGCAGTATGGAATTTTCTCAGAAAACTAAAAATGGATCTGCCTTTTGACCCAGCAATTCCACTGCTTGGATTATATCCTAAGAACTTTGAAACAACAATCCAAAAGGACCTATGCACCCCAATGTTCATAGCAGCACAATTTACAATAGCCAAGTGCTGGAAGCAACCTGGGTGCCCATCAGTAAATGAATGGATCAAAAAACTGTGGTACATTTACACAATGGAATTCTATGCAGCAGAAAGAAAGGAGTTCCTACCCTTTTTGACAGCATGGATGGAACTGGAAAGCATTATACTAAGTGAAATAAACCAGGCTATGAAAGACAAATACCATATGATCTCACTATTAACAGGAACCTAATCAAAAAGATGAACAAGCAAGCAAAATATAACCAAAGACAGTGAAATTGAGAATAGGCTGACAGTGACCAGAGGGGAGGAAATTTAAGGGGAAGGGTTTGCAGGAACAATAATAAAGGACACATGGACAAAAACAAGAGGGGGGGTGGAAACAGGAGGGAGGTGGGGGGTTCTGTGGAAGTGGGCTGGGATGGGGGTAAACGGCAGACAACTTTAAGTACAATTAAAATTAAAAAAAAGATTCATGCACTTCACAGAAACTAACAAACAAAAACACTGATCCTTTCCCAAAATCCCCTAAATTAGACACAAGAACCACTTACCCTGGAAATCAGCCTTCTTTCTCCTCTCTCCAAACCTCTAAATCTAATCCATCGCCAAATCCTATCAATTTTACTTTGATAGTATTTATCAATCCAGCTACTTTATCACTGCCATACTGGATCAAGATCCCATCATCTCTTGCCTAAACTACTCTAATAGCAAACTCAACTCGACTCAAAAGTGTGGTGTGTGGACCAATACTGTTTTACAAACAATTATTATTAGTCTGAGACAGGTAATTACAGAAACTAAGTGGAAGAATTTAGAAATTTTTATAGCAACTTAACAAGCCACAACATCCATTTTATTATGTTACCAAAGTACCAGTACAGATTAGAAACTAAAACAAAATAAAACCAAACAGGTCCTTAACCACAGATACATTTGAGTAGCATCTGCCTATCTGGTCTCCGATTTTACAGCTGCCTCTCCAATCTGTCCTCCACAGAGTAGCCAAGTGATGTTTTTAAAATAAAAATATAAGTAACTTACTCAGCTGTTTACCATTCTTCAGTGCTTCCCATTTCTCTTAGAATTAAATACAAAATACTTAAGTTTCCAGTCTAAGAAAGAGTGGATTCAACTATAAGGAAAAGCTGGGAGGATGAGTGTTATAAATGAAGAATCTAGGCCCAGGATTCTGCAAATACAGACAAAGCATCAGAAACCTCCAAAGTAAGGCTGAATGACACTATTCACAGAGAAAGAAGCCAAAAGTTGAGATGAGCAAAAGGTGAATCTTATTTTTACTGGATCTACTGCTCAGAGAGAGAAAATCCTACCATCTCCTTCATGCGTATGTAAACTCAAGCAGAGGAATAGGAGAAAGGGTTGCAGAAGGGAACAGAAAGGGGAGAAGTCAAGACTTGGACCGAGAACCGCGGAGCTATCGTGTCGTACCTTGGTGGATTTGAGAGAACTTGTGCTTGGAGGTATGGAGGTTCAGGGCCGGACCAGTGTGGCGTGGAGGTACTGAGTGCTGTGACTGGGGAGTCGAGAATTCGACCTAAAATGGGTAACAGGGATGACAATGTCGAGTGTACATGTTTGAGATGAGGAGGCACGGAAGGAGACGCTGGTGAGGAGGAGGGCGTTTCTCGCTTACAGCGCTATTCGGGGTGGGAAGAACAGACAAGGTGCGAATGGGCGGGCGTGGAGGTGTACGGGTACAGAGAAGGACTGGGGTTGTGGGATGGGAAAGGGGGCCAGACTTGTGGAGGAAAGTCTAGGGGATCCTGGTAGGCGAATGCTGGGAAATCAAAGGGTGTTTGGCGGGGGGTTGGGAGGCAAGAGTCCCCAGGGGAAGTGGAGACTCGCGTGGGGAGGGCGGTCCGGGGGGACCAAGGGTGGGGCGGAGCCGCTAGGGAGGAAGACCAGCCCTGAGAAAGGGGTAGGCACGAGCAGGAGCAGGGTCCCGGACCAATGGGATGCCCCCCGGCTCCGGGCTCCAGCGCAGGCGAGTCCGCGGGCTAGGGGCCAGGGCTGCGGCACAGACCCTGAGGGGGAGGGGCACCTACCCGGACGTGCGGCACAGTGCCGAGCAATCCCGGCGGCGGCTCCTCTCCCGCTGAAGCGACAGCGGCGACGGCCACCGGAGCCGGAGGCTGCGGCGGCCGTGAAGGCAGAGGTGATGGCGGCGAGTCCCTGTGGCGGCCGCCTCCGCCGAACCGCATCCCTCCTCCCCGTCCCGCCCTCCTTCCCTATCTCCCGGTCCTAAACTTCTTCCCCGGGATAAACAAACCCGCCGCCAGGGGCGGCCGCCTCCGCCGCTCCCGCCCCCGAACAACCCCCCCACCCCCCGCCCCGGGCCCGTCCGGGCTCCGGCTTCCGAGTTGCGTTTCCAGCCCCAGTCCCAGACCGCGAGGGCGCGTGCGCGCTGCGGTGCGACGGCGGCCGCTCGCGAGGTTCTTTCTCCCTCCCAGCCGCGCTGGGCACTTCCGGGCCAGTCCGGATCTGCCGCCGGGTTTTGGAGGCAGCCGGTGCTGTTGCCACTGCCTGTGCCAGGCACTGGCTTCCTCCTGGCCGGGCCGCTTTGAGGAGGCAGAAAGACTTTACCTTGGGAGGACCCCGCTTAGGCCCCGACGGACCCCTTCTTGATAAAAAGTCCGCTTATAATGCCTCCTGACTCGTCTGGTTGACCCTAGTAGGGTGCGAAAAGTAACAACCGTTTCTGCTCACGATTTCCTGGGGACTTCCCAGGCTAGAACTATGTGAACTGCTGAAACAAAAACAGCAGTATTCAGTTTCTAACGAGAAAGACAAATGAAGTGCCACAGAGGAATGGCTTTCGTTTGGACGTGATGAGCCTCAAACGGAAATCTAGGGCCTAGGAAGGTAGGCGTTTGTCGAGGGGCAGGCAAGGAGCAGGAGCCCAAACTGGTTAGTAAATAAGGTACTCTCTAACCGAGATCTGAAGAGATGAGGGGACTTCCTCTTGGAGTGTAGAGAAACAGGTGATAAAGAACAGAACTTTATTTAGCAAACAATGGGCAAAAGATAATTGATCTACTTGCCAAGAACATTCTCATTTAAACAGGTTTGAGGAACTTGATTCAGGCCTTGCCAGAGCAGACATGAATATCACTTAAGAACCCGGACTCATTTCACTGTAAGTGGGCATATCTCAACAGACTACTCATCTGGTTTTCCAAGAAGAGGGTGTGGGGAGAGCGGAGGAAAATCATTTATTATTTTACTATATTGAGCACTGTAAGCAGACTTGTATGATCTTTTTTTAATCTTCTCAACTTCTTTTCAACTTCACGGTAGAAATTCTGATCTTACACAAAGCAACTGAGGATCAAAAAGAGTAACTCATCCCAGTGTTACTAAGGTTTGAAATCTGTGAAATTTGAAGACCCCCATCAGTTCAAATTAATACTACATTGGCAGTCTTATTCATGTATTTAACACAAAACGTGTGTTACCAAAAAAAAAAAAAAGTAGAAAAAGATAAGACCAGCCTATCCATAGAGTTCAAAGTTAGCCAAGAGTTTAAAAACAGAAGCAGAAGTGAACACTGGTGTGCTGGCAACTGGTGGGGAGAAGAAACATTAGTGTAAAAATTCACATTCCCCAAGCTTGAAGAAACAACCATTAAAACCATTTACCATGCACTGGAGGGATAGCTCAGTTGTTTAGACAAGTTGTCCCAGTAACCAAGGTTGCAGTTCATCCCTGGTCAGGGCACATACAAGAATCAACCAATAAATGCATAAATAAGTAGAACAACAAATCAATCTCTCTCTTTCTCTTTCTCACATACGCACAGATAAAAATTAAAAAAAAAAAACAAAACCCACAAACCTTCACTGTAGGCCTGTGTTAACTTCATGATACAGTGACAGATACAGTGAAAATTTATTTTTGCCCAGGCCTTTTAGCTACTTCAACTCCTTAATAGTATGTCCTGCCCTCTCTTACACTGGTCAATTTAGCACTAACAAATGTAATATGCTGAAAGAATCAAATTATAATAAATCCTTGAAGTAGAATTTCTAATTAGAGTTCAGGAATGAGTGGATGGATGACCACTGACACTTGACTGGGTTCTAATCAGGGAGTGGTTCAATGAACTAGACTATTATAATAGGCTTTAGTTTATTGCTGCTATACGTGACTTTTAAAAATACGTTAGAGCTTTATCACTGGTGTACAATATAGTTAACCCCATCATGTATCAGGCTTACATCACTTAAGGCATTAGCCATTAGGATCACCCAACTACCTAATTCCTTAGATAATGAGAAATCACGATAAGCATTTTGCTGCTCATTTGTCAGTTTTCTATAGGAAACCAGATTTTTCATTGGAAGCATCTGACTTTGAAGTTTTACTTATTGTAATTAATAGCTTGGTAGTTGCTAAAGATTAGAAGAGCCATTCTCTGAGCTTAAGGAGCACAGATGAGGGCCACACTTTGGATTTTCTTGACCCAGCCCTTACAAGGCTCTGTCTGAAGAGCCAACCAAGCGTCCCACTTTGATATTTTAGGGACTGCAGCATCTTATTCCTCTTTTCTAAATTAAACATCACAGATGTTCCGGTTTCAGGGTTGGGTGCACACAATGGACTTGGCAAACAATCCACAAATGCATTATTATCTTCTGTTTAGAGGTTAAAAATAATAGTGATATGCCTGTTAGTAAGCATGATATACTTCATGAATCCTCAGTGATCATTCTCTTAGCTTCCCTGAACATTGTGCTCATCCCCTTACCCTTATGTGGTCTACCAAGCTCTACCTCGCATAGTGAGCTGGCTTCCCTTATTTTTCTAAACTCCCATCTTAAATTTTCTTCAAGGGAACCAAACTCGGGCCTTACTTCTATAGCCTAACACTTGTGATCAGACACTTAAAATTTAGCTTTTGGAATTTATGTGGAAAGAAAAGAACAACTTGTTGACTAATTTTTTTCACTGTTTTAATTACAGTCCTGTTATCTGGAAAAGATCAGTAAAACCTTTGTTTTAACTCAAAAGTTATCTTACACATAATTTCATTTTCACTCCCCATGTCTTCATTTCTTTTTCTATCTCTGGATTTTCACCTTGTTTGCGACTTCCTATTTTGTAGTACTTTTGCATTGTGTGATACTTTTTAAGGATCCAAAAACTTCAGAACTCTAGAGTTATCCCTACAACCTTGTGCAGTAATGCCTACAGCAAAAAAGAGGCCAGTAAGTTTAATACACTTATCATTGAGAAATCATTCCTAGGAAACTGAGAACAGGGCCCACCCAGAATTCAGAGAACAAGATCATTTTTATGCCTTTGTTTACATCCTCCATTGATACCCCTATTTTTCATGTCCCCAGCCACATTATGGCAAATATTTCAGGATGCTCCATTGTTTCAAATTAAATAAACATTCATATATTTAGTGTTTTGGTCCTCTGAATAATCTGTTGAGTCCACTATAGGAGAGGTGATTTTTGTTGTTTTTCTTCTATTACCACATGAAGAGTAAGGGTTGAGTTGCAGTTCACTAGTTGGTGTACTGATACATTTTATAGTCATTCAATCAAATATTAATTTTAATCAGGTTTAAAACATATTTGAGGCTCTTAATACATTAATAATCCCTAGATTGTGGATCAGCAATGCTCAATGAATGAGAAATAGCAATACCACTACCTAGGCAGCATTACATCTTGAGAAATCTTGGTCACCTACTTGTTAAGTGCTCTATTTACAATATAATAGGAGAAAACCAAAAATGATCTCTTTTACAAAGTTACCCAAAGCTCCTATAGCATCCCTCCAGGCATGCCTTGAGAACTCTCATTCCAGGTGACTTACAGTTGCTGGGTATCTTTCACTGTGCCAGGATCTAGGCGGTCACTGCTGCCATGATCTAGTAGTCTCTGATGACCTCTCTCTTCTTTAGCTTGGCCAGCTAAGCTCTCTCTCCTCTGCTGGTGCCCAGGCCGTGCCCCTTCTCTGTTTTCAGGTAACCTGAGAAGTTGCAGTTGATTCTGAACCCTGGAAAGAGTCCCAGGTGAAGCCTAGGGCTCTCCACTGTGCTCTTCAGCCAGAGGTCACCAGCCTCTGCAGCAGTCCCAAATGGCTATAGGGGTGCAGCTGCTCAGTCTCCTCTTTTATCTCTGCTCAGTCATCACAATGTCTTCAGTCAGGGTCTTTGATCCCCTCCCAGAGAGACACACCCTTCTGCCTATCAAGGCAATTTCTGGCTAGCAGATTTAATTTAAACACCTGCCCCTGCAACACCCACTAGATGGTTCCCTGTCTAGTTTAGCCTTGTTCTCCCTGAAAATTGGGGTCACTTCATTCCACTCCCCTCTGACCTTGACTCAAGAAATGGCAACTCTGTATCTGTTTTCTCTGGTCACATTAAAGGGTCCTGCCTGCAGGGTAACAGAGGGCCTCCTGTTTCCCTCAGTCTAAGACTCCCCTCCTCCCAAGGGGGAGGCATGTAGAATTGGGCCCTGCTCTCACACCGGCAATCTAGAAGTCCTAGAAAACCCATTGGGTAAACTTCTGTGGTGTTCCTGGGATGGCCCTGCAGCCAATCAGGCACTAAGTGAACCTCAGAGTCTTGGAATTTCTATGCCTCAGTGTTCCTTAACTCCCTGATTTTCCACTATTCTGCTGCCTCAGAAGCACTAAGTTCTCCCACTCAGTCCTCGCTTCCCTTCTGCCACTTCCCCACTTTGGAAACTAAGCCAGCTGTCTAGCTGTTGCCAGTTCTGCATTCGTACCCCAACACAACTCTGAGTGGCCACCTGCCTCCAGATGGTTCTCTCTGCTCTTTAGAGCCCTTTGCCGCCAACCCGCCTGCCAGATTGGAAGCCCTGGTATAGCTATTTCCAAAATTAGAAACCAGACTGTGCCATCTCTAGGGACACCACGTCTGAACCTCCTAGCACCTGGTAAAACCCAACCTCTGCCACTGTCCCAGACACCCTTCCCTCAAGACTTCTTTTTTCCCCCTTCCCTACATTTCTGTCCTTGGTGATCTGGGTTTGGGCTTCTCCACCTTGCCTGCCCATTCTTGCCTGACCTTCTCTGTCTGAACTATGCCAGGCCAAAGAAAGGCCAACTCAAGGACTACATAAATCCTGGATGTGGGGCTTGATGTCACATACTAACAAACACTGGAAAAATGTAGCCACATTCCACGTGAAAAAGACAATTTTTGTTATGCAAAATGAAAGACATAATTTTCCACTTGAAATATTTATTAGTTTAATTTTACAGTATTCTTTGTATTTTAGAGCCAAGACATTTTTTTTCCAGCTCTCAAGCAATTTGATAAAACCTGCAAAAGCTTATGGGCCTTGGGCACTGTGCCTATAGTGAGAACCTGTGCCTTAAAAGGATTAAGAAAATGGCTTGGGAGGGAGGGAGGTAAGCATTTACAAACTTGACTCAGTTCCAAGCCCCTCCCACACTCCAATCATCCCTTAAATCTTTCTCTTCCCCAGCTTTTGATGACGGGGCTTCTTTGATCCCTTGCCTGTGTCACTCACCCTTTACTCTCACTGCTCACACTGATACTCCCCTTATTCCAAATGCCAGCTGGCCTGCCTGGATTTCACAAGATCACCAGCTCCTGGATGGCTTTTCACAGGTTCCTCCCACCTCTTAAGGCCCTTTGTTATTGTCTTAAAGCCCCTTTCCACCAGGAGACTGCAGTTTGGGACTGAGGTATGTGTTTGCTTGACCCTGTAGATATAACCATGCTTTCCACAGAGTGCTCTGTCTGCAGCTGCATCCAGCTCTTTGCCCATCCCCCACCCCAAGAAGCAGGTCTAATCCTGCATTTTGGGTGCTCCTATCTTCTGGGACTGACCAGCGAACCTCATTTGTGTTTGAAACAGGATAGCTACACACTTTACATTTTCCTACTTAAGTGCCTGCTCACATTTCTCTGTGCTTTAGGTGTCTCCATCTCTAAAGGAAGCCTTTCATGGCTGTCACATACAGCATCGCTGATACATTTCTCTGGGGGCTTTCCTGATCACTTATTATTCGAATTGAGAACATGTACAAGGAAACAAAAATGTTCCCAGAAATTACCCCAGACTACATCTCATCTAAATATTAACCATCAGCCCTGGCTGGTGTAGCTCAGTGGATTGAGCGCAGGCCTGCGAACCAGAGGATCGCGGTTCGATTCCCAGTCAGGGCACATGCCTGGGTTGCAGGCCGGTTCCCGGCAGGGGACACATGAGAGGCAACCGTACATTGATGTTTCTCTCCCTCTCCTTCTCTCCTACCCTTCCCCTCTAAAAGATAAATAAATAATAAATTTAAAAAAATAAAGATTTAAAAAAAAATAAAAAAATAAATATTAACCATCACTTAGCTGAAATAGCCATTAGAAGTTTGGCTTTTACTTTCCAGGATTTCCAGTTTTACACTAGTGGTTCTACAATTTCAGTATACTTTTTAAAGAATGAATTATGCACATTCAGACCACATAGTAAGCCAGGTAAGAGGGAGAGCTATAGCAATATATTATTGCCTCTTTGTCTTCCTATTCAATTTTTTTCCTCTAGAAAGAAAATTTAGGTTTTGTTCAGCTACAGTCCACCATTCTGACAGAAAAAGTGATATATGTTTTTATTTTTATGTGGTCAAGAGCTCAGCAAGAATTTGCATCTATTTTGAATGTGGAGCCTACTAGATGCAAAACGTATGACAAAATACCAACTTCCTTTCTGAATACCTATTTGAGCTATTTTCTATTTTTTATTTCTTTTAAAAAAGATTTTATTTATTTATTTTAGAGAGAAGAGAAGAGAGGGAGATAAACATCAATGTGTGAGAGAAATATCGACAGGTTGCCTCTCAAATGCCCCCAAGAGGGTATCTAACCCTCAACCTAGCATGTGCCTTGACTGGGAATCGAACCAGTGAACTTTAGGTTTCTGGGATGACACCCAACCCACTGAGGCATACCAGTCAGGGCTATTTGTTCATTTCTCTCAGTTGTAATCACTTAACCATAAAAGGTCTGGATTCTTACACATAATATTATTGTGCTCTATTTGTCAATTCCTTCTCTCTTCTGAGTTTGATTTTTATTTTACTTTATCAATTTGTTTGGTCCAGGATAGACTTATGTAAGACATGTTTTCCTTTATTTGAATGAACAGATGATTTAGGTCCTAGAATAATTGCTTGATGCTTTGAACTAACTCACAATGTCCTTCCATTGGCATAATGCTCACAGGACATGTGATGGTCCTGAGCCCATTTGCACTCAGATCCATCCTCTGCCCTCCTCAGTTCCACCTCTCAGCCAGCTCCTCCAGGCTGTTTTTCAGGCTCCTCCTGGGTTAGGCCAATAGAAGGGACTATCAGGAACCTGGAAGGCAGAGGAAGGGAAAAGCCAGTCCATTTACTCTCTTGCTGCCTTAGGCACCTTCCCCAGCAGCAACTCTGTCTGCTCCCAGGCCCCATTTCCTGCTGGGCAGACCTAGCAGAGAATCAGCCCTGGGCCAAGGCATTAGCACTTTTCCCTCACGCCTGGTTAAAAGTGTAACCATTTCCTCTGGTTGCTGAAGCCTGGATTCTTCTCATCACCTGTGCAATGGATTCCTTCTGTGAGATTCCCTGTTGGAAGTAACGAGTGCGGGTTCTGTTTTTCTGGTTGGCCTAAGTACATTTGTCCATTTGATATTTTCATAAGGGTCTTACCCATTTAGAGGGGAAGAAATGATTCTCACAGGGAAGTACTCCCATTAAACTGAGGAACCTGTCTCTGCTCCTCCACTTGGCTTGACTAATGGCATTGTTTCTCTGCTCCTTACTTCCCATACTTGCTTCCACCTCCCATAACACCACCCCCCACACCCGGCCCTCTCTTTTCATCCTCAGAGCAAATTACATCTGTCTTCTGGAGTCATGAATCATAGAAGCATGATGATTTGATTTTTACATTTTAAAATCTTTTTATATAATGTTCTTTACAAGAATATCACAACTGGTGGGTAGCAGAAAGGTCACTGGATTTTCCATGCAGAAGTTGAATCTGTGTGACCTTGCTTGAACCACGTAGCCTCTTCCTGAACGACAGTGCCTTTGGTGGTAAAGCAGGAAAAAAGATGACTTATCATAGCCGTGAGGAGAAGTGAGATTAAAGCATACGAAAGGATTTTGTAAATGGTAAAATGCTAAGCACATGCAAGAGGTTATTATTTTAAAATAGTAAATGAAACTAGTAGTTAGGCCTTGACCAATATAGATCAGTTGTTTGGGCACCACCCCATAAACCAAAAAGTTCCAGGTTCGAGAGGAAACCCATCCATGCCTCACTTGCACGTTGATGTTTCTCTCCTGGTCTTTATCCCTTTCTCTCTCGCTAATAAATAAATAAAATCCGTAAAAAATAAGACTAGTTCTTTTTTCTTGAAACAAATGTCATCTTAAAACTTAGCAGCAAATGTACTTTTCAATTGGAATTTATACTGAAGTCTCATAGCATAACATAGCCTTCATCTAAAACAAGATTTCTCAGTCTCAGTACTGTTGGTATCTGCCACTGGATAATTCACTGTTGTACATCGTAAACTGTTTCTGCTAGTGCCACTAACACCCTCCTCCTCAGTTTTGACAACCAAAACCTCTCTAAACATTGCCAAATGTCCCCTGGGAGAAAGGGAGGAGCAGAAGCACTCCAGGTGAGAAATACTGGCCTAACCAAACCTGTTTGGAAAAATGGCGCCTCTTTTAATTTAAGTTGTTTGAAAAAAGAAAAAAATGTTTGGCTTTCTAAAAAGCATTTTGGGAAAGATCTTTTAGGAATGCAGGTCAGTAATGAAACATAGCCTCTTAGAGATCCATGAACCCATAAACCCAGGGGAAGTCAGTGGTTACAGTGACAGCAGTGATGTGTCCTATGAAGTATTTGTGTGGGAGAGACTCATCTTCCCGCTGAGTATTGTAGTTGGTTGGACTGCCTGGCCAGGACGGACTTTCTCTACACAGTTAATACCTTTTGTTATTTTTACCAGGCATTAAAAGACCATACTACTTTACATTTGACTACTACATGTTGATATCTTTTGATGTCCTTTAAGGCAAGGAATGTCAGACTAAATATTAGTAGGAGCATATATCTCATAACATGACTCAGATAAATCTGGGTCTGCACCTGTATAGGCAACCTTGAGTAGCAGCAGGGGTTAGAATTTTATGAGCATCGTGGCTAAGTCATAATCAGTGGAATCCTGCATGTGATTGCTACTCCTAATATGACACTCTTAGCTACCATTGAATTTCTAGGACACTGGGAACCAAACAATAACTATTTAAAATCTAAAAATTATTATTACTTTTAAAATGTTGACCCAGCTCTCCAAACATGCTGTGTGGGTTAGCTTTCTTACTAGCTGAAGAAAATATTGACCAAAACAGATTGCAAATCAGCAGAAGCAGGTTGTAGTAATGGGCTACTTCTGCTGGGGAGATAGCAGAGATTATCTTTCATGTGTGTACAGTGGTGAGCTTTGTGGACACACATCTCCAACGATGTGAAGAGAGTAATTACTTCTTCAGGAGAATTAGATTCATTTCCTCATCTGTGATTTTGCATTCTCCTGGTTAATCTTCTTTTGGGGGACCACGGGTCCTCTTTATAGGACTTAGTAACAATAATGTCACTATATTATGATGTTTTGCTTTATTTTTGAAGATTTTTTAGTAGTATTTTAATAAAAAACAATCTTATGGTTGAGGTAGTTGACAGGAGTTTAGGATACAGACAGAGCCATTAAGTTGAGCCAGAAAGTTAGGGCCCTTTATTTGCTGTCATACTACTGACTCTGAATGACTTTGGACCAGGCCTGCCTCTACATTGATTGCCATTTACCCAGTTCATCACATACTTCACCTGGTCTGCAACTTCCCTTCTACCAGGCTCCTGTGTTAAAATTAGAATTGGTAATCTCTGCCAGGACGAAGTTTGGGCTAACATTCCATACTAGATATGAGTATTCCCCGGTAAAATGATCTCATGTTTTGAGAAGAAATCCATTTGAGGTACCAGCATATCTGTTTTTAAGGTCTGAGAAACAAGCAAACAAAAGAAAAACCCCATCTAGTTTTCTATGGTCTGAGCCACATTTCCCATTCTCATCGTGACTAAGGAAAGACAGTGATGATGTGCCACTTCAGAGTCCTTCCTTCCACCTCTGATTAACAAAAGCTATATATATGGCCCAGATGTAGTTGCAGGGTCTAAATTTATCCTCCCATGTGTTAACAACCAAAACAAAACAAAAACAAAAATATAACAGACAAAAAATACATGAAACAGTGGTTTTCCAGACACTGGATATCAGATAATGAAGTACAGTGATTCTTAAAGATAGGAAACAAAAAGATGAGTCCCTATATTGTCCCAGCATGCTAAACTGAGAGAGTTTTCAAGTTTCTCTTATGTGGAAACACATACTTATGTGAAGCCCAGTTAGAACCATGCAATGAAGAGACAGAGGCGAGAATCTAAGAAGATCAAGACAGTGAGAGTTGATGGAATTGGTGACAAAGAGGAGAGAGCTGCATAGAGCAAGCACTGGCAGTCTGTAGAGGGACCCCTGTCCCATATTCCACAAAGATGTGATCACATGCCAGTAAGGAAACTACGTGAGACCCTTGAAAGGTTCACCTGGAGCACACACGAGGCCAGGAATATCACCTGGTTCCACTACAGAGACTGGAAAAACTCAATTTAAGAAGGTCTAGTCTCATTAGTGGGGAAAGTTAACCCTAGACAGAGAATTTCCAATCTGCCAAACAAACCATAAAAGAAAAACCTGATGTGAAGTAACTTAACATCTTTCCTGAATCATGCTTAAGATTTATGAGAATTCAGAAGTATCCAGCACCCAACAAAATAAATCCACAAAACATGCATGCAATCAAAAATAATAGGCATGCAGTCTCTCTCCCTCCCTCTCACCCTCCCTCTCTCTCTCTCTCTCCCCCCCTCTCTCATATGCCAGTGCCTTTCCCCCTTTCTTCCCTAAAGTCATGTGCCTTTGCTTTCTTTCTCCTAAGTTCCAAGAGCCTTTCTTTTACATCTTTAACTTGTTTCCTGAGCCCACAACAGCCCAGCTGGCTCACCTCTTTCACAGCTCACTTCTACCCCTGTGACTTTCTAAATAAACTTTTGCTAGTATTTGTTGGGGGGGGAGGGATTATAAACATGCAAAGACCTAGGAGAACACAATCCATAATGAAAATAATCAATCAATTAAAACTGACTCAAAATTGACACAATAATATAGCTAGCAGTGAAAGATATTAAAGTAATTATTGTGACTATATATTCTATACATTCAAAAAATTAAACAGAGATAAAAAATGACCCATCAAATTTCTAGAGATGAAAACTACAATGTCTGAGATAAGAAATACACTGGATAGGATTAATAAGAAATTAGATATGACAAAGATAAGATGAGTGAATTTAAAGGCATAGCAATGGAAACTATCCAAAATGAAACACAGAAAGAAAAATGAATCCAAAACAATGAAAGTATATAAGTGAGATGTGTCACAACTTCAAATGACCTAATACGTGGGTAATTAGCATCCTCACAGGAGAAAAGAGGTAGGAATGGAAAGGCTGTTAGAAGAAATATGTCCAAAAGCTTTCCAAATTTAGAAATTATGAACCCACAAATCCAAAAAGCTCAATTAAACCTAATCACAAGAAACAGGAAGAAAATTACACCAAGCCATGTCCAAATTGTTCAAAAATAGTGATAGACAGGAAAAGCCTAAAAGTACCCAGAGATAAAAGACCTGTTATGTAAAGAGGAGCAAAGATAAGAGTGATGTGAGGTTTTAATTGTAAACAATCTGAATGAAAACACCATGAAGCAACATCTTTAACGTAATAAAAAAAACTTGTCAGTCTAGAATTATATATCCTGCTAAATATATTTCAAAGACAGTACTGAAGTAAAAATATTTTCAGACATATAAAAGCTGAACAGATTCATCACCAGCAGACACATACTTTAAAAAAACACTATAAGATGCTTTTTAGACAGAAGGAAAATACTACCAGATGGAAATATGAGTATACACAAAGGAATAAACAGCAAAGAAATTGTTAACTTTTTCATGGGTAAATGTATAAAACTTTTTTCTTTTTCTTTAAATCTTTTAAAAGATAATTTATTATTTAAATAAAAATAACAATGTTTTGTGGGGTTAATAACATATGTATAAGTAAAATGCATGGCAACATTAGCATAAAATTTAGGAGGGAGAAATGGAAGTGCCCTACTGCAAAATTATTGTTGTGGCGCTTAAGTGGTATAATATCATTTGAACACAGATTGTGACAAGTTAAAGCAATCATTAAAATAACTAAAGAAAGACTTATAGTGAATGACCCAAAAAAGCAGAAAAAAATTAATTCATAAAAAAATATTCAATCCAAAACAAGATAGAAAAAGAGGAAAGTGAGAACAAAGAACATATTTATCAAAGATAAATAGAAGATAGAAAAATGATAGAATTAAACCAACTGTATCAATAATCATATTAAGTAATTATTGTAAATTATTTTAGCACTGAAAGAAAAACAGTATAATCATCAGATTAGATTTAAAACAAGATTCAATTATATGCTGCCTACAAGCAGGGTGCTAGAAGAATGGAAAAGATATACAATACTAACACCAGTCAAGAGAAAGCTGAGGAAGCCATATTAGTATTAAACTAGTTTTCAGAGCAAAAATATTACCAGTCATAATTCTTTATAATCCTTATGAAATGAGATCTTTTTAACTGGAAACAATCCAAATGAGAACACAGTAGAGCAACATCTGTTGTCATTCTGCAAGAATTATGATATAAGGATTAAGTGGTCAATTCATTAAGAAGACATAATATTTATGCACCTAATAACAGTGCTTCAAAATATATGGGGCAAATACTTACAGAATTTTAAGGGGAAAAAACAAATTCGTAATTGTACCCAGAGTTTTCAATACTTTTCTCAACAATAGAATAGGTAGGCAGGAAATGAACAATGAATGGGGAGACTTATACAGTGCTCATGACCACCTTTTTCTGATTGACCTTTATATAACACTCCACACAATAAAAACGGAATACACATTATTCTAAAGTTCACACAAAGCATTTACCAGATAGATCATGTTTGGGGCCTCAAAACAAATTTTGTAAAATAAAAAAGTATTCTATTCACACAGAGTATGTTCTCTCACCACAATGGAATTATACTAGAAATCAATAACCCAAAGATCATTAGAAAATTCCAAAATATTTTGAAACTAAACAATGCACTTTAAAATTACTCATTATTCAAAGGAGAAGCCAAAATAGAAATTAGAAGTTACTTTAACTGAATGAAAATAGAAACACAACTTATAAGAATTGGTGGGATATTTCTCTTAGGGAGAAATTTATACCAACAAGCACCTATATTAGAAAAAAGAAAGATCTCAAGTCAATGAACTCATTTCTACCATAAGAAACTAACAAAATAAAAGAAATTAAACCTAAGTAAGAAGTAGGCATGAAATAATACACATCAAAGCAGAAGTAAAAAATAGAAAAGAAACAGTAGAGAAAATTGATTAACCCAAAAGATGGTTCTTTGAGAAGATCAATAAGGCTGAAAAATCCATAGTCAGTATGATCAGGGAAAAAAAGGAAATACACGTAGTACCAATGTCAGGAATTAGAGGCGATGTCAGTACAGATTTTATGGATGGTGAAATTATAATAAGGAGATATTAGAAACAACTTTGTGCCACATATTTGATAATTTAGATGAATAGATATATTCCTTGAGAAACATACTAAAAAAAAAGAGAGAGAGATAACCTGAAAAGACTCATAACAAAGAAATTGGAAGGCTTTATTTAAAAAAAATAAGAATAAAAAACCTTTTCATAAGGAAAATTGCAGGCCTACATGACTTCATAGGTAAATTCTACCAAACTTTTAAGGAAGGAATAATATAAGTTGTACCCAATCTTTTCGAAAAATGTGTTTCATCCTCACCCAAAGATATTTATTGACCTTAGAGAGAGAGGAAGGGAGAGAGAGAGAGAAACATCAATGTGAGAGAGAATATCAATTAGTTGCCTCCTGTATGTGCCCCAACCAGGGATTGAATTGGCAACATAGGTATGTGCCTTGACCAGGATTGGAACCCGAAAACTTTTGGTGTACAGGACAATGCTCTAACTGACTGATCCATCCAACCAGGGCTCCAAAAGATTTGAAAAGTAACCACTATATGACAATTCATTCTACAAGGTCAGTCTTATCCTAATATCAAAACAAGACAATGACATTACACAAGTAGCCGTGAAAAAGAAAAAACAAATATGAAGGGCTAATTAATAGTCCCTGATTTTAAGAATTGTTATAAAGCCACAGCAATCAAAATATCATGGTAAATAAGTTCATCAAGATTTCAGGATACAAGATTAATATAGAAAAATCAGTGTATTTCTATAAACCAGCATTGAATAATATGAAAATTAAATTAAGAAAAGAATCCTATTTACAATAATATCATGAAAAGAGGCTCAACATCACTAGTCATTAGAGAAATGCAAGTTAAATCACAAAGATATATCACCTCATGCCTGTTAAAATGGCTATCATCAAAAAGACAGATAACAAATGCTAGTGTGGATGCGGAGGAAAGGAAACCCTGTATGTTGTTGGTGGGATTGCAAATTGTTTTCTAGCCACTATGCAAAACATGGAGATTCCTCAAAAAATTAAGAATAGAACTACCGTATGATCTAGTAATTTCACTTCAGAAAATATATTGAGAATATATTCAAAGGGGAAAAAAAACTCCTACTTAAAAAGATATCTGCACCCACATTCATAGAGGAATTATTTATAATAGCCAAGATATGGAAACAAACAAGTGCCTCTTGATGAAAAAAATGCATAAATAAGTTGTGACATATATATATATATATATATATATATATATATATATATATATCAATAAAAATGAGGAAATCCCACCATTCGTGACTATGGATGGATCTTGATGGCATTGTGTTAAGTGATGTAAGTCAGACCGAAAAAGACAAATACTGTGTGATCTCACTTATATGTGAAATCTAAAACAAAAACAAAACAAGCAAACAAAAACCCCCAAAAGTCACAGATCAGACATGTGCATACCAGAGGCAGAGAGTAGGAGGAGGGGGAAGTGAAAGAAAGTGGTCAAAAGGTACAAATTGCTAGTTACAAGTACTAGATACGTAATATACAACATGATGGCTATATCTAATACTGCTATATGATCTACAGGAAAGTTAAGAGAATAATTTCTAAGAGTCCTCATCACATGAGAAAATACTTTTTTCTTTTTTCTTTTATATTGTATCTACATGAGATGATGGATGGTAGCTGAAACTGTTGTGATAATTATTTCATAATACATGTAAATCAAATCATTATTCTATACAGCTTAAACTTTTCATTAGTATTTGTCAAGCTATAATCATAAAGTCAGATGAGGATGTGGAGACATCCCTGGTACATTGGTAGTGGGAATGTAAAATGCAGACTCTTTAAAACAGTCTGGCAGTTCTTCAAATTTCCAAACATATAGTTACTGTATGATCTGGCAATTCTACTTCCAGGTACCTACCCAAGAGGAATAAGAACATGTTCACACAAAAGCCTTTACATAAATATTCATGGCAGCATTATTCACAATAGCCACAAGGTGCAAAGAACTCAAATGTCCATGTACTGATGAAGGCATAAACAAAATGTGGAATGTCCATATAATGGAATAATACTCAGCCATATAAAGAATGAAGTTCTTGCACATACTACAAAATAGATAAACCTTGAAAATGTGCTAGGTAAAAGGCTACGCATTGCATGATACCATTTGTATAAATTGTTCAAAATAGGCAAATGCGTACAGACAGAAGGTAAATCAGCGATTGCCAGGAGTTGGGGTTAGAGGGTAGGGTGGAGAAGAGGGAAAGTGACTGCTAATGACTATGGGGTTTCTTTGGGGGGTATTGAAAACAGCCTAGAATTAGTGGTGATGGTTGCACAACCTTGTGAATATATTAAATACTACTAAATTTTATATTTTAAATGATAAATTTGCTGTTTGTTAATTATATTTCAATAAAGGTGTTTCAAAAAATAATGTAACCAGAAGAGAACCAACTCATCTTCCCACCATCCTCCATTTAACGCCTCCCATGTTCTCCATAATCCATCCCAGCACTCCATTGACATGTTCTTCTCAAGGTCACTAATGACCTGTATTTGTCAAATTTGTTATCAACTTCTGTCCTGAGTTTACTCAATTTCAGCAGCATCAAAAATAAGTTTATCACTGCATTCTCTTTGAAACATTTTTTCTAGAGTTCTGTGAAATCACACTCACCTAGTTTTCTCTCCCAGATGTATATAACCAGCTGTGTACTAATAATAGTCTTCACTTACATGTCTAATAGGGGTCTAAATCCTAAAATGTACATGCCACAATTCCCACATGTGCACATCAGGCCCATATCTACTCTGCCCTAGTCTTTCTCATGGAAGTTAACACACAGTCATTTACCTAGGCCCTCAGGCCAAGAACAAAGGAGTCATTTACTACATCTAATTGCTTTCTTTCCCCAGTCCGACCACATTCAGTCCATTGGCAGGTCTCAATAGTTCTATTCCTAAAATATATCCTTAATCTGTCTTGCTGTCTAGTTCCTTATTCAAAAAGTGGAGCAATGGAGCAGTACCTTGAGGGATTAGATTCCTTGTGGTCTTGTAGGCCATTGTAAGAACTTACACCTTAAGCCCAAATGAAATTCTGGATTTTAATCAAAATAGTAACATGATCTAAGCCCTTAAAGATCACTTTGATCTCTAAAATATGGGATGAGATGGTGGGAAAAATGAAAATAGGGAACTCAATTAGTAGGCTACTATAATTTTTAAAAATGATGTTTTGGACCAGGACGCTGGCAATGGAGGTATAAGCGATAGTAAATGGAGTATGAGAGAAAGACAAAAATGAAATAATTTTTCATGGTTTGAGAAACCTGAAGAATTGACATGCAATTTCCTGAGTAGAAGAAGACCATTTGGTAGGAGATAAAAAGTTTGACATTGAACATTACCAGTTAAACCATTTATTAGGTATTCAAACAGAGTTATCAAGTATGATGTTCAATATGTGAGTCTAGAATTCAGAGGAGGGGGCTCAGCTAAGGAAGTTAATTCTGCAGTTGTCAATATACAGAGTCCGGCAGAAGTAAGTCTTGAGTGTGGTTAGTGTGGTAATAATATGGGTGTAGTAATTTATAGTTTTAATTTGAACACTTCATCTAAAATGCCATATGGAGTGCTTGAGAGTGATATTATGTTACAGAATTACATGCTTATAATTTTGTAATAAAAATTTTGTAATAAGTGAGGGGCGTTATTTGTGCCAAACCCTGTATATGTGGAATTTAAAGCCATGAAACTGGATGAAATTACCAATGTAGGCAGCATGGATGGAGAAAAGGCCATGAACTGAGCCTTGGTGCCTTCCTCTAATTAGAAGTCATGGAATAAGGCAGAACCAACAAGAAAAGCTATAACAAAGTGGCCAGTCAAGTAGGAAAAAAACCAGGAGCATGCACTATCAGTTCATGTGGTGAAATTGCAGCATCCTGGAATGCTGAAAGCAATGATCCTGGAGAAGAGGGGAAATTGGGGATGCAGGTAGCGAGCTGTGACTTGCTGGAGGGATGTCCTTGATTAGGTAAGAAAGTATAGGATTAGAATATTGGAAAGCATGTTGATCTAAATAGAGATGGGCATTTTATTCATAGTAACAGAAAAGAAGGCAGTATGTAGCACAGATACCAAGAAATAAGTATTGTGGTGAGCAGTTTTAGAGGTTCTCTTTTGAAGGACATATAAAGTCACAGGAAAAGAAAAGAGAGAAGGTTAAGAAACTAAGAGACTATGGTAAATATTATAATCACCAATAATTAAGATAGGAGTAGTGCTAAAATGACAATTAGTGAGGGGCTGAAACCTTTAAAGAATAAGAAGGAGCCTTCAAGGGTTACCCCTACAATAAGGGATAGTGGTATTATGGTGGGAAGATACGAGATTCAAAGATGAAGTTTTGGGTAAAGAGGGCAAGAAAATGACCTAGAAGCGGTAAAGAACAGTAAGGAGGACATGTAAGTCCCCACCAGGCACAGTGTTGTTATGAGGCACCCCAGAGAAGAAACTGACACTGCTTGCGAGGGCTACAGGGAAAGCTGTTTTCCCAGAGAAAAGACAGGGCCATGTGGAAATGCATGGATTAAGTTTTTGGTTGTCAAAATGGCAAGGGATTGGAATGCTATGGAAGTTTAGTGTCCAAGGAAGAGGGATGCCAAAAGTCCCAAAAGGTAGGGGCAAATGCAAATAGCATTCCCACTAGGAAGCTAAAGGTGGAAAGCACATTGAGAGAAGTGTCTAAGGGTTCTCTTAGTTGGGTTCCTACAGAAAGCAACATTGATTGTAAGTAGTTTGTTCGTAGGTGCTGGGGAAACTAGTAAAGGAAGCGGAAAGTGATTCAAGAAAAAGGAGTCAAGCAATGGTACACTATTAAGCCAAGTACCTCAGTGGGTAACTTGAGCATAACCTTATAGTAATTTAAAATGGAGAAACTTAAGAAGAGAGCAAAGTGCACTCTTCACACTCTCAAGGGTGAGAGAGCTGAAGTAAATACACACCATCATCTCGGGGTAATTGATTGAGGGCTGCATATCTGAGGGATATGGGCAAGTCACTGATAGCATCTGTTAGCAGGATATAGAATAAAAGTTTATTTGTAGAATAGATTATGATAACAGAATTGCAGGGTCTAAGGACAAGTACATTTCATTTGTAATTTCAACAGACATCTCCAATAAGTCTATCACATAGAGTATACTAACTTACATGCATACCAGAAGTGCAGGACTGTTTATTTCTTCATACCCTATCCTCAGTCTATGTTCTAACAGACTCTTTGCTTTTTTGCCAGTCTTCTAGTTAAACAAGCATTACAGTATAATTTTAAGTTTCATTTATCTTAATTAGGAGTGAGGTTGAGAAGCTTAGTATATACGCATGTAAAAGCCTTTTTTATTTCCTTTTCTACAAACTGCATTTTTTCAGATTATCAGTCTTTTTCTTATTGATCTTTGGAAGATCAACCCTTTATGATATGAGGTTCAGATATTTTTCTAGTTCACTGTGTCTTTGGAATTTCCTTATGGAATTCTGTCAATTTTTCTCCATTTCCACTGCTGGACCAGGCCTCCATCAGCTCCTACCTGGACTAGAGCCTTGGCTTCCTACCAAATCTCTGCTTCCACTCCTGTCTCCTGGATACTATTCTGTCTGTACAAGACATAGTGGCCTTTGTAAAATATGAATCATGTCGTACTATATCCCTACTCAAAAGACCCCAAGGGCTACCTCTCAGAACACTTAAAGCTAAATCCCACATTCAGGCTGTTATGGCTCCAAGTGATCCACGTCTTGCTTACTTCTCTGAACTAATCTATAAAGCTCTGTTCAGCGAATGATCTTTCAGACCCTTGAACAAGCTGAACTTGTTTGCACCTTGCAGCTTTTGTGCCTTGTCCTCAGTATTCCTTCTGGCTGGAATGCCCTTTCCCCAAATTTCACATGATTTACTTTCTCCCTCATTTGGCCATCAGCATGCATGCCACCCCATGAGAAAGGCCTCCCCACTCCATCAGGGTCAAAATGGCATACACACCTGTACCCATATCCCCTCTGCCTCTTTGTGTTGTCTTTGTTTTAGTACTTAGCATAAGGCCTAGAATATAATAGACTCTTAATATTTTACATGAAAATATTCCTCAGAATAAAAGGATATTGTTTTACATTCAAATTCTTATCAATCTTTCACACTTTTAAGAGATTTTTCTAAATTACTTTATTTTAAACAAATATTATTTGGGGAACACAAACTAAAATAGCCAAAATCATTGCTAGTTTTAAATGCTTATTCAAGTCATTTGAACTGTTTTAAGGGGGGGGGTGGGGAGAAAAGAAAGCACAATAATGTAAACGGATTTAGTTTTGGGGTTTTTTTAGGGGCAAGACCTTATAATAGCAAGGATAAACATGTAAAGTTAAAAAACAATGTAGCAAAATGTAAATATTATAAAGATAATGAGAATAAAAACTATCTTAATATTATATAAATAGGTACTTAGAGTTTAAAATAAAAGTTAAGTTGATAGCATCCTATACACATTTAAAGAATGTTCTCACTTTAATGATTTTGATAAAAGTAAAATTAATATACTCTGAAAACCATTAGAAAATGGTAAAAACACCTTCACTTTCTTGAGTCTCCCTAAGAAAGACATTTACCTGAATGATACAGAGAGATCTGATTAAGAAAACAGACCCCTGGGGAGAAGTAGGGAGGGGCTGTAGGAGGAGGTTGCCTAGGCAATTGTCGGCAGTCCAGGATGGGATTGGCTGAGAACCTGAATGCCTCCAGAGCCAATGGAAATACAAAGACGTCTGGCCCTCTGGCTCAGAGAGAGCTCTCTGGCTCTTGAACTGGCACTCTCAGGCTCTGGCTCAGGCTCTCAGGTCCACTTTTCCTCAAGGATGCCTGGATGATCCTGCAGCTGCCTGCATTTCCCAATGGATGGTATTTTGTGTGGGAAGGAATTGCACAGCCCTACCATCAGGCTGATCTGGCCAAGGGTGGCAGGTTTTTCTTTGGGTGTTCTAGAAGGAACAGGCTCTGAGGCAGAAGACTGCCATTCTTCTAATATGGTGCAGTTTTTGTACATTATGTTGTTTTTAGTTGGTAAAGTAACCCTATAGAAATAAGATAACTAAAAAATAACAGAGAAAAAGGTAGCAGAACTCAGGGATTAGAGTTTAGTCTTAATTGATATCCTTAAGTAACATGCTTTTGAGTAAAGACTTTTTTCCTTTACCACCAAACCTCTGCCTCTGGAATTGTTGCCTAGAGGGAGGCAGCAGGCAGCAGGACCCCAGGTATTGTTTGGTAACATAAAGAAGGAACTTGATTCACAGCAGACATATTAAATAAGAAACAAATTTTTGTTTTCGTTAAACTACTAAGATTTGGGTTTTTTTTAATTAAACAAAGCATAATCTAGCTTATACTGACAATACATTATCTACTGTACAATATAACCTTGAATTTCAAAATAAAATCTAAAGGCAGATTCATATGATATAGTTACATCTTTTTATTCTCTCCTACGTTCTTTTAGGGACAAAGCAATGCATAAAATGATACTTTACATACACACACACATACATACATACATACATGCATGCATATATATAAATTCTGTTGTGTTTACATATGTATGTGTATATATGTAAATCTCAACATGCTGCCCAGAAATATCCTCACCTATAAGTATAAAATTTAAAAACTATTGCTTCTAAAAACTAAAAATAATTCCTTAATTTCATCAATCATATAGAGTTTATACTAGTTTTTTTTTAAACTGATTGTAGAGACAGAGAGGAAGGGGAGGAGAGAGAGAGAGAGAGAGACACCAATTTGTTGTTCTACTTATTTATGCATTCATTGGTTGATTCTTATATGTGCCCAGAGATCAAATCCACAACCATGGTGTATTGGGACAATGCTCTGACAAACTCAGCTACCCAGCTGGGGCCATAATAATTTGTTTTAAAATATCATAATGATAGTGTTCAAAAAAATCAATTAATGGATCTTATTTTTTAAATGTCTGCATTTTTAAATCACTTCTCAGTCTTTTGGCTAATATCAAGTATAGTATTTGTTCTTAATAAGTTTACTATCTGATGTATCTTCTGTCTGAGGACATTGTATTAAATGTATTTTTGGAGTAGGAAGATGGAATAGGAGTTTGCTCAGTCCACTTCACACATTAACCCAGTTTGCAGTACTTTCAGGAATGGACACCCTGCCTTGGGAGATAAAATTCATCATATGAAGAGGAGAATCCATTTGCAGTGTTTTGTTACCTTTCCTAGCAGGTGTCCTGTCAAAACCCTCAGCAGAGCCCTGGTCTAGTGTAGAGGGCAGTTGGCTAGAGTGTTGCCCCAAGTGGAACAACAAATAGATGTTTCTCTTTCTCTTCCTTCCTCTCCCTAAAATTAATTTTTAAAAGCCTTCACTTTTACAAAAAAAAACATGAAAACCAAAAGATTTTATTCTAAAACAAGCAAAAAAAGAACATATGTTGTCATGAGAACATGGAATTGGTGGTGCCAATTTACCAGATAGAAGTCTTTGTCCACATTGTTAATGTAAATAATCAAATCTCCATTTTTATGAAATAATGATGAAACTGTATCATAGAAATATATTCTTTAATTTTTATAATACTAAACTGTATTTTTAATATTCTCATTTTCCATTGAATATAAAGATTTCCCAAAGGCTGGCTGGAGATGCCATCCAAACTTCTTGAGGCTCTCTGTGGATATACCACTTTCCTCCTCTTGGCACATGTTGCATGGTTATATTCTCCCTTGGAAAACTGGGGTTTTGAGTGGGTATGCTTAATGAAGAATAATGGCATTGCCTGGAGCAAGGGTAATGTAGTGTAAATCCCATCATTCTTGTTTGGATATGTTCAGTCCTAGGTTTCCCATATTCTCCTTTATTCACCCGCTCTAGACCCATTCAACGAGGGACACAGGGACCACAGCAGTCTTACAATATTGCAGCAGCATGTGCCACCATATCTTTCTGCATAGCAATTTCATTTTTCGTTTCTCTGATTACAATTCTTGTCTCTGTAGTTTTATCTCAGACCAGAATATATTCACAATACTGCATAGGCATTCTATAATTATATGTATTGCTATAAGAATCTAAAGAGTTACCAATAATGTTTCCTAACATTATTTGCTACTTTCTTAAAAAGAAAAATACGTTTTATTGACCACAATATTCTACGATATTATTGTTTGTTTTAATTATGAAGTTGTTATTGTAAAGATACTCTTTAATCATTGTCATCTGGCTTGGAAATTTCATGGAACTCAATTACTAAGTTAATGTCTATGACCTAGTTTATAATAATATGGATTAGATCAGCCACTGTTCTAGAAGAGAAACAGCATGGTGTGGTGCTAGATCAATGCCCTCCACTAGAGGCCATTGTCCTGGATTCCCATGCCCTCTGAGTTGTGTTGGGAATCGTTCAGCCTGGTTTCAGGAGCTGTAACCCCCACCCCATGGCTAGGCTAAGTAAGAGCCCAGGGGACCTGTTTCATCTGGGTCTGTTCTGTGGTGAGGACCTGAGCCACTAAGGAGACAAAGCTTATCTCCCTGGCAGAAACGCCGCTTCTGCTTCATCCATCTCTGGCCCCAATGCTTGGTTGGTTAGCCAATGACGGGTAAGATTCCCTCATGGGAGGGGCAACCCAAGCCAGGCATGACCACTTGGAAGGCCCTCAAGGAAGGACTCGGGGGGGCTGCAGCAACGAGGGGGTGGTGGACCCTCCCCCCCCCCCCCCGCGGTTATTCTGACATAGCCTGAGTCCCCAGTGCATCTGGGAGAAGTTTTCCTTATCTCCGGCTTCCTGGTCTCAATCCACTTAAGCCCGAAACTATGATGCAGGGTAGTGCAGCTCTGAGCTGGCTAAAGCAGCTCCCCCGGTGATTGGGTTTAAGAAAGAATTCATAAAGTCCTGTGAAATCTGCTTTACTAAGAGTGCTCTCATTTAAATGATAAGAGTCAGAGGAGGAAATGAGATCGTCTCCCAAAGTTTTATAACTCCTTAGCTGACAGACCCTGACTCAATTAAACCCTCAGAGTTCTTTGAAATGTTATCTATTGTTTGATCCTTGCTACCTGAAATTGATTGATGAGTGTTACCTGTATTCGTGTGTGCTACAAACCTAATAAAAACCATTGAGGAAGGGGCTCTTGGCCGTTCTTCTTTGAGAGATTGGCCACCTCTCCTCCCCAAGCAGATCATATCTTGGTAGACTTATTTTCATCCTAAGTGGATGGATGGGGTTCTGTGGGTGGAGCCCCACCATGGGTTGCAGTGAGACCTTAGCATAACATTGAACTTCACTGCATAAAATTAAAGCATGGACATAATTACATTTTATTGGGTAGAACACAGGAGATAGGGCAAGATGATATCTTCAGGCCCCTTCTAACACTATAGCCATTGACTGACTTAGGATCAGGGCCAGTCACATTAAGAATTGAAGGAATTCCTACCTTTTACAATATCATGGATGGAACTGGAGGTTATTATGCTAAGTGAAATGAGCCAATTGGTGAAAGACAAATACCATATAATCTCGCTTATAGGAGGAATCTAATGAACAAAATAAAGAGTAAGAGAGAACCAGAGGCATAGAATCATGGAACAGACTGATAACTGTAAGAATGGAAGGGAAGGGGGAGGTGGGGACTGACTGAAGGAAGGTGAAAGGACTAGTCAAAGAACATATATGAAGGACCCATGGACATGGACAACAGTAAGGAGACTGATTATGAAAGTAGGAGGAGGGCTGGGTGGAGGTGGGCAAAGGGGGAAAAGGTGGGACAATTGTAATAACATAAACAATAAAATATTTTAAAAAGAAGGCAGTGAACTCTAAAAAAAAAAAAGAATTGAAAGTTGTAGAAATTACTTGATCTTTTTTGGATGGAGATCTATTTATCCAGAAATAATATGTCTATCCCAAACCCCTAGCTAGATACAAAAAACATACCTACTCTTCTAAAAAGAAAAAGAAAGTATCCAAATTACCAAAAGATCTTTTTAATTATCATTGCTAAATACTATGACTACAGGAAAGAAAGAAAAAGGAAAGAAAGAAAAGCCAATGAGTGAATGTTCTGTGAGTCAAGACAGCTCTTAAAAGTCACAACTTCATATTTTTTCCTTGCAAATGTAAGAGAAGGATGATGGCCAACGGTTTATTCCAAGTTTTCCAGCTCCAGGTGGCATGTACTGTGGACTGAAAGGAAAGCAGTAGGTCTGGGTTGCAGAAGAAAGCTCATTTGGTACTCTAAAGCATTCTTCCACCCACTTTCTTAAGTCTTCTCTTCCCAAAGAAAATAGAATGACAGCACATTTAGATTTGGGAAAGTACTGATTGATAGAACACCCTCCCACTAACACTCTGGGATCAGTTGGGATGGAACAGGGGGAGGAAAACATAAACCTTCAGCCAGTTCATTAAAAACATGTCTGTTTGAAATCTTTTTGATTTGTGGCTTTTCTTGATGACTTCTCCAGACATCTGCTTTTATTCTCCTGCAAGTTATTTCAAAGGATAATGAAAGGTGGGTAAAAAAGATTTTTCATGCTCTATGGGGAAAAGAAAGTATAGATTATTTTTGTCCTTGCTTTGATCATTCTTTCCATGACTCTCCAGGAAGCTTCATAAACTATTACGAAGATCAAAACATAATTCCTGTTATCGCTCTGAATGACTATCTGCCTGACTGAATGTGCAGAAGTTTCTTTCCATTGGCCTGATCCAGAGCACAGTGTTTAGAAGTGTATAGCATAGACCTCCAATAACCCTGTTCATTAAAAACTCTGATTTGTCACTGACAAGGGTTCCTTGGATTCTCAGCATATATATTAGCTGTGAAATAAGACTCATGTCATTTCTTTCTACATAGCTTTAGACATGTCCTTGTTGTTTCTAATGGTCTAATTTTTCCTACTTTTGTTGTCCCCTGTTTCTCTCCACTGGAGATAATAATGTCCTCCTGCTGGACCAGGCTGACCCCAGTTCCTTAGCGGTGCCTGATCAGGTCAAGAGATCAGAGCAATTTTGTTTGCAGGGCCTATCAAAAGAGCCTAGAACTACTGTGTTTTGCTGTGTATAATGTGCACCCACATTTTAATACTACCCATGTATAATGCACATCCTTATTCTTCCCTAAAAATTTTGGGTAAAAAAGTGTGCATTATACATGGCAAAATATATTCTTCTTTCTTTGTAATTGGCATGGAAGTAGAAATCTCTTGGATTGGAGCATAAGACATTTTGTTGCAGGTGTTTCCCTCCCCCTCCCCCCATTACCCACTGTATTAATGGAACCATGGATTTGCTTTGCTTTCCTTGCTGGACTTGAGATACTCCCCAAACTCCCTGTTTGACTAGCACCAAGTCTTTTTCCTGTGGACCCTGGCTCCTGGCAAGGGGCCTGCTGTGAGAGAGTGATAATCAACATCAGATATGGACTCTTTTTGTTGTTTTCTGCCTAACTGATGGGGACCCTTATTTACCCAGCCTTGAGGCTGCTATGTCCTTTGGCTTTTGAATATTTGACTTCCTAGCTACTCCTCCAGAAGCTAGCTGCTCAAGACTGGTTGGTATTCTCATGTCCTGCTCTTCACATTGTGATGTATCTTCCTTTTTTGGTTATACATTTCGCTAAAGTACTAGGATGTCTTATGTCACAGCCTGACCAATTTATGATAGTATGACATTTTTTCTTATATGCATGCATAAATGCATATGTTCTGTTATTTAAAGATAAATTCACTAAATATAAAGGCATTGTATCTCCAACTTTCCCTGGAATCCTCAGATGCTGATGTAGAAGAAGGTAGTCTTGAAGCCACTTGAAGCCCCTATAGTGACTACTCAATTGACCCTAGAAAATTGTAGTTACTATTTATAACCTGTCCATTTACTTCAGGATCTATGACATGCCTGAATGACACTTCACATATCTACATGAGTATAATAGAAATCAATGCTCAAAATTCCATTACTTGATGATTTCTGGATTCCCCAGATCTTCAAAAGGCATTCCTTTTCCTGACAACCCAATTCTTTCCTAAAGTTGCTTTAAATTTAGCCTTTGACACGAAAGGAGACACTGGACAAAGGGACGATTCACACTCTGAATGGCACAAGATTTCATTATGCTATCCAGAACAGATTGCAATTTAAAATTTATGAATTATTTCTAGAGTTTTCCGTTTGATATTTTCAGACACTATTGACGATAAGTAACTGAAACAGTGGAAAGCAAAACCACAGGTAGGTGGGGACTACTGAATTGTGTTTTAATTCTCTTTATATTCAGTCTCATATTTTGACCTTTTTCTGATCTTGCCTAAGCTTCTGAGAGTTTCTCAGTGTAGTCATCCGGATAATATAAGCCATACATAAATTTGAGCTTCTAATATGAAAATTCTAAGAATCTGGGCATTCTGTTCTTTAATCATTAGGAAGCAAATTATAAAGTTTAGCATGCAGTTTCCTACTACTGAAACAAATTCCACCCTAAACAGCATGGGAAAAATGCATTCAAGCTTCATCCACATTAGCAATAAATTTCAATTCATAACCTTCCCCGGTTGACTAGAATTACTAGCATTCCCTTCCTATATCCTTATCTATAGCTTCAGCCTCCAACCAAGTCCCTGAGACATATGGTTCTTTGTTTCTTGGAAGGTTTTCTGCAATTCATTACTATGTTCAAAATCCCTTGATTCCAGCTACAATGCTGGGTAATTATTCCAATGTGGAAAAGAGTCAAGCTGTATGTGAATGTACTTCTCCAATAATTTCTAACACAAATCTTTAAAGCAACAACAGATATTCTTGCTTAGATTTTAGAATTATAGGGTGGAAGCTAAGTTAAGTGTTGTGCATAATGATACTTTGAACAGTAAGCATTGGGAGTACATGCACTTTATTCAGCTTCGAACTCGTGGGCTTTAAAAATGTTTCTACACCAAATAAAGGACTGGTCTGCATCACTGCTTCTCAATACCAGTTTTGTCAACAAGCAATTAGATAAAACAAAATGAAATATTAACAGTCAATAAGTAGTTTGGGAATATTACTTATTGTCAAACTAAATTTATGCTATGGAATCTATTTTATAATCTTATGTGGAAACCCAATATATAAAACAGATGAGGAAGGGATTGCTCAGGTTGAGGAGTATGAGATGCAAGTGAGTTTAGTTTTCTCTTCATATCATTGTGGCCAGTGAAGCACATTATGTAGAATCTCAGATCTCCATGGAACAAGCCAGGAAAATTATAAATCTATATTAGTTCTAAGAACATTTTGATTATCTGCTTAATAATATAGATTATTTTTGCTACAGAAGATGCAGCCAATAAGAGTCAGTCAGTGAGCCAACTTTTGGAAGGACTCATTGTACGTAGCCTTAAAATAAATATGCAAGGGAAGACATTGCCATGGAAAATAAAATCTTGGAACCTGGAAAGAATCTAAAAGGAAAACATAAGAAAGGCACTATTATGGGAAAAAAAAACTTGGAGCACAAATAAATATAATCATAAGCAAATATTTAAAAACAAAATAGAGCACACCTGATCTTGTGTGATCTGGGAAACTAAGTAGAACTAATCTTGATTAGTATATAGATACAAAATGCCTAAGGTTACCAGGAGCTATCTGCATATCAAATAGTTTTTGAGCAAAGATGTAGTTGTGCTTACCATTAATCTATTAAACATAACGCTCTATTCGCTATCAGTTTGGAACAGTTTTTTTGCTTGTTGTAAACATACCAGGATACTAAAGTACTTTATGAGTCACCAAGAGAAGATTCCACTATGTCCAGCAGAGGTGTAGTTATATGATTATAATGTGATGTAATATAATATCATGTAATACAATGAATGCTATGTAATAATAAAGATGATATATAACATAGCTGTGTATTATTATTGTTGAAAGTTGGTTGGCAACCTTATATGGTAAGCCCCTATAAGTAACCAGAATATTGTGTTAACTGACTGTATCATGTAAGAGAAGTTCCAGTATACAAGTGCTAAAGAGAAGCTGAAGTCATTGAAGGGTCTGTAATCAAGAACCATGAAACACCAATCAGAAAGAACATACACACCCCTGTGTGCACTGCAGTGTTATTTAGAATAGCCAAGATCCAGAAACAGCCCAAGTGCCTATCAGTAGATGAGTGGATCAAAAAGATGTGGTACATTGGAACACTATGAAATACTATGAGACTGTGAAAAAGGAAGGAGCTCTTACCCTTTGGAACAGTGTGGATGAACCTGGAGATTATTGTGCTAAGTGAAATAAGTGAGTCAGAGAAAGACAAATACTGTATGATCTCACTCATATGTGGAATCTAATGAACAAAATAAACTGATGAACAAAATGAAACCAGAGGCATGAATACATGGAACAGACTGATAGATTACAGAGGGGAGGCAGATGGAGGGACTGGAACAGATTAGCCAAAGAACATGTCTATATGCATAGCCCATGGACAGACAACAGTTTGGTGAAGGCTGGCAGGGGGTGCTGGGTGGAGAAGGGCAAAGTAGGGAGAAATAGGGGCACCTGTGATAGTGTGAACAATTAAAAAAGAATACAAAACAAAGAGGTTTGGGGAACTTTAAAGGTTGAAAGGTTGGCAGAGAAAGGTAGAAGAAGTCATTAATTGTAAGATTAACGAGTTCTGGGGATTCAATATATGGCATGGGGACTATATTAACAAGTGTGTATTATATACTTGAAATTTGCTAAGAGAATAGATCTTTAATGTTCTCATTACACATATGCACACATAATGATAACTGTGTGATGTGAAGAATGTATTTAACTATTGTGGTAATTATTTCACAATATATACATATGAGGTCTGTCCGGAAAAAGTCCAGCCATTATTGATAATAAAGAGAACAGTTTGTGTGGCATCGATGCACTTGGCAGCCAAGGAGAGTTGACTAGAGTGTGCAGGCATGAAAAATGACTACTTCACTGTTCTAGTCAGTGGGGACAGTAGACACTGTTGAGTGAGCTTGTGTACTATGTGGCTATCACATATAAAATGACTGAGTGAGTAGAGCAGTGAGTCAGTATCAAATTTTGCATTAATCTTGAACATTCCTCTGTGAAAACTATTTGGATGATTCAGAAGGCTTTTGGAGATTGGGCAATGAGTGCAGCACAAATAAAAATGGGGCACAGGCACTTCAAAGATGGTCAAGAATCTGTTGAAAGTGATGCACGTTCTGGAAGGCCTGTAACAAACAGAACACCTGAGAATGTTGAATGTGTATGGGCTGCGATCAACAAAGACTTCTGGCTTTTCCCAAAACTAAAATCACTTTTGAAAAGGAAGAGATTTCAGACCATCAGTGAGATTCAGGAAAATACAATGGGGTGGCTGATGGCGATTCCAACGAAAAGTGTTTTGCTCAGTGTTTGAACAGTGGAAGAGATGCTGGGAGAACTGTGTGAGGTCCCAAGGTGCCTACTTTGAAGGGGACTGAGATGTCATTGCCCTATATACAATGTTTCTTGTATCTTGTATTTTTTTTAATAAATATCTTTATTTTCCATATTATATGGCTGAATACTTTCTGGACAGACCTCATCGTATATTAAATCATCATCCTATACACTTAAATTTACATAATGTTATTTGTCAGTTGTATCTCAATAAAGCTGGAAAAAACTAAAATTAAAAAAGAAGAATCTCCTCTTTACATAGGCTTAAATTCACTTTGTTTTTCAATTGGCATTTGTCTTCTAAAAGTTGGTTTGTGGTTCAATGACAATGCAATAATACTTCCTTTGTGAATCCATCTGTGTGACCTTGGCCAAAACAGACTGTGTACAACATAGAACACACATTTGCTTCTTCTTTCAAATGGTGCTTGATCCTGGTGGCATGTGACATGGATGGCATTCAGAAATAACTATTGTTATATGGTATGGTGACCCAGTCCCCAGTGATTCTGAAGGCTGAATGTTTTGATTCTGCTACCAAATGATACAATCATACAGACTCAGTCCATTCTGACTAGGCACTCATCCTCTCATTAATTAACATGTGCAGTTAGTTATTTAAGGGGGTTACTTAGGTACTGTATAGCTGCTGTCGGGCATGTAAAGTTTAATCCAATATAGCTCTCTCCCCTAAGGATCTTGTTATGGTATTCTTACATCTCCCTTCTGCCCATCTCTGAACATTCCTCACATTTCTTCTTGGAACACCCTATTAGGCTTAGATTTGCTTCCAGTGACTGGCCATGGCTTAGAAAAATGAATCTCTTGCTTGCCAAGATCCCCATACAACTCTGCCAAGTCAAACTCAGTGCTAAAGGGAATGTGTGCTTTGTTTGATCAGTGCTGAGTTCTGAGCTGGAGCCTGGAAAAAGAAAACATGGATTTTGTCAGTATCTATAGAGCCAGGAAAAGTGTCCTGATTGCAATCTGTCCTAATTACAGCTGTGCTGGTACAAAGTGTGGCACTCAGAACATCTACTGTGGTCTCATGGCAACCAAATTCAATTTCTGCATGCATGAAAAGCTAGTGCCATTTAAATAGATGAGCTGTACAACTTGTATTCGATTCTTGAGTTGGAAGTGACTTTGTCTTTGATAACTTTGCCTTCTTTGTGAGAATCCTGTCTCTACTACCCACCCAGAATGTCAGATTCCTCTCAATTCCCATGGTGATCTTTAAATATCTACCTTGAACTCATGACGATGATTGGATTCAACAGTGTAATTGCATATGCCTGACTTTTCCACTCTGTCAACAGCCTCTTTCCTGGAGTATCTCCCAGTGTGCATGTCATATCCTGTTAGGTAGATTTTGAACCTATAGGACTGCATCTCATAGTTTTATGAGCAAAGATCATATTTAACTCTGAATTTTCAGTTTTCAGAATGTAACACTTTATTAGTGCTTTGAAAGGATGAAACAATTCCTTAACATATGTAGGTGTCAGGCATTTATAAACTTTAAAATACTTATGTCTGTTATGTTCTGCAATTTCTACAATTACTGGTGAAGTGTGCCCAACCCCTCTTTGACAAATGAGGAAATAGAAGCAAAAAAGCTAAGTGGCTTCACTGATATCATACGGATAATGACAGAACTAGATTTAGGATCAAGTTCCTCTGACTGCTAGACTCACACTGTTTTGGTTAAATATTATCTAGTCACATCCGTGTTCTCTGAAAGCTATTCCCACCAGAAATCTCAATTTAATTAGATATTTTATCCTTTGAAATTGTGCAATGTGGCGAGCATTTCCGAAATCATGCTGAGTGGAGGCAGGGAACAGGGCCTGGGTTGCTCGAAGTAGCAAAAAGATATAAGGACAAAATCAACAGATTTTTTTTAAAAATGACGCTGAGACAGGATAGTGCAACCTCAAATCCACCTTGACACCAAGGACTGTCGAAACTCAGTCTTCATCACAGGACCACTCAGTGCCTTCCTTACAGCCACTCCAGCTCGTTTTTACAGCAGTGTTCAAATAGTGAGACTCTGTCCCAGAGCTTTATTGGGCTTTCTGCCATATCTATGGATCTATGATGGTGACTTTAATTTTAGAACATGGAAAGGATCTTAGGAAGGATCATGAATCACATTTCAGAAATGAGGACAGAGGATGTGAACTTAAATGACCTGTTCTATCAAGGCTACAGAGCAAGTTAGGCTTCTTTATTCATTAACTGATTCACTCAAAAAACATTTGTTTGAAAACTTACTTTGTTCTCTGAGTTATTCTGGGTACTGAAAATACAGCGGTGGAAAAAAAGACAAAAAAATATTGCTTCAACAGAGTTTATATTCCAGTGAAGGAAGGCAAATAGTAACTAAAAATTAAAGAGTAAATTATAGAGTATATCAAGTGGAGACAACACATAAGAGAAAAATAAAGCAGGCATCTTTAGTCTGTTTGAGTTACTATAACAAAACACAATGGACTGGGTAACTTAAAAATAACAGAATTGTATACCTCACAGTTCTAGAGACTCTAAGTCCAAGATCAAAATTCCAGCATGGTCACCTTCCGGTGAAGGCCTTCCTTTTGGTTCATAATTGGTGCCTTCTCACTGTGTCCTCATGTGGAAGGGGCTAGGGAACTCTATTTTTATGACTACTAACCCCATTCATAAGGGCACCCCACCATGATCCAAGCACCTCCCCAAAACTTCACTTTTTTACATCATCACATTGGGCATTGGAATCTTAGCATATGGATTTGGGCAGCTGGGGTGGCGTCGGCAGGGGAGTGGGGAACACACAGATATTCACACTATAGCAGCAGAAAAGGAAGGTAAGAAGTAGTCCTGGGAGCACTGGGTAAATTTTAAATAGGGCTGTCAGGGAGGTATTCATTGACAAGGTGATGTTTTTGAGCAACAACATAATCGAGGTGAAGGAGTAAATAATGAGAGTATCTGGGGAAAACCTATGCAAAGACACTATAGGCAGGAAGATGATGATCTCTTTGGGAGGCCGGGAAAAGGAGGCTGGGGCAGAATGAGCAAGGTGCAGAGCAGTGGGATGAGAGACCTCAGAGGTTATGGAGAACCAGATCTATGCGAGGCTTGGAAGTCATGGCGAACCGAAGACTTCGAATGTCTTCTAACTGAAGACACTCTGAGTAAGGTGAGTGGATATTGGAGAATTTTTAGCAGTGCAGTAACATCTTTCTGCCTAGTTTTTAAATGGATTACCATGGGTTTTTATGTTGAAAATGGATTAGACTGAGACCAGGTTAGAGCCCCGGGGAAACCAATTGCTATGAGACTGTTGCAATAGTCCAGGCAAGAGAAGATGGTGGCTCAAACCAGATGGGAATGGCAGAAATAGTAAAAAAGATGCTGGATTCTCAATGCATTTTGAAGGGGGAGCCATGAGGGTTTACTGAAGGATTGGATTTAGGGTTAAAAGGAGAAGAAAATTAAAGATGATTCTGAGGTTTTTGGCCAGGGTATTTGGAAAGATAGGGTTGCACTTAACTAAGATGACAAAGGCTACAGGAGGAGCAGGTTTGGAGGGAGACAAACAGTTCAGTTTTAGAAATGTTTTGTTTGAAATGTCTATTAGCTATCCAAGCAGTGATTTCAAACAGGCAGTTGAATATAAATCTAGAATTTAGGTAAGGGAATTGTACTAGATAATTTATTGGTTATCAGAGTATTGATTATAATTAAAGCCATGAGAACACCAGGAGAGTGAATGTAGGCACAGAAATAAGAGAGCTCCAAGGATTAATTAGGCCCTTGGGTACATTTAGTATTGACAGTTTGGTCTAGAACTCAGTCTTCTGATGTCCTTACTGGTGTGCATACTGGAATATTGGTTTAAGGCTCATAACTGGTTTAACTCTAATGTGGGCTACTGAGGACAGCATTTTATAATGGTGTCTTAAGAATTCAAAGTTTAGAATAAAAGAAGCTTACTTTCAATTACAGATATATTGGGGTGTGTTCATATTCACGGGAGGAGGTGAGGGCAGCATATCATAGGCCTGCCTCCACCCCCTGCTTCCTGGATATGATGCTAGCTTGTCCCTCATTATTTTTGTGCACTTTCTCCATGCAGACTACAGCCTTTTGAACAATTAGCCCCCAACAGACTATATACTGACCATGTCTTGGATTCCTACATCTATGTAAACGTAGTGCTTTGTAGGACTTTAGGGTTTTAAGATAACTTTGATTTCTTTTTCCTTGTTGAATGAGAATATTTTTCTGAGAGTAAGTTTAAAGGTGGATGAATTCATATCAGCTTTTTATCCCTATTTCTTAGTCACTGGTTCTTAGATTTCAGTCTATATAAGTATCATAAAGTGCTTTTTAAAATGGGGATTTTCTGATCTTTGTTTTAAAAATATATTTTATTGATTGTGCTATTACAGTTGTCCCATTTTTTCCCTCCTCTTTATTCCCCTCTTCCCTGCAACCCCCCTTCCACCAGCATTCCCTCACCTTAGTCCATGTTAATGAGTCATACATATAAGTTCTTTGGCTTCTCCATTTCCAATAATATTCTTAACCTCCTGTCTATTTTGTACCTACTATTTATGCTTTTTATTCCCTGTACTTTCCCCCCATTCTCCCCTCTGCCCCTCCACACTGATAACTCTCCATGAGATCTCCATTTCTGTGATTTTGTTCCTGTTCTAGTTGTTTGCTTAGTTTGTTTTTATTTTTATTTTTTTCAGGTTTGGTTGTTGATACTTGTGAGTTTGTTGTCATTTTACTGTTCAAAGTTTTGATCATCTTTTTCTTAGATAACTCCTTTTAACATTTCATATAATAAGGGCTTGGTGATGATAAACTCCTTTAACTTGACCTTATCTGGGAACACTTGATCTGCCCTCGCATTCTAAATGATAGCTTTGCTGAATAGCGTAATCTTGGATGTAGGTCCTTGCCTTTCATGACTTTGAATACTTCTTTCTAGCCCCTTCCTGCCTGCAAGGTTGATGGGAACTCCTTTGTAGGTAACTGTCTCCTTTTCTCTTGCTGCTTTTAAGATTCTCTCCTTCTTTTTATTCTTGGCTAATGTAATTATGATGTACTTGGTGTGTGCTTCCTTGGATCCAACTTCTTTGGGACCCTCTGGGCTTCCTGGAATTCCTCCAAGTCTGTTTCCTTTGCCAGGTTGGAGAAGTTCTCCTTCATTATTTGTTCAAATGAGTTTACCATTTCTTGCTCTTCCTCTTATCCTTCTGGCACTCCTATGATTTGGATGTTGAAACATTTAAAGTTTTCCCTCAGGTTCCTAAGCCTTTCCTCGTTTTTTTGGATTCTTGTTTCTTCATTCTGTTCTGGTTGAATGTTTATTTCTTCCTTCTGGTCCAAACCATTAACGTGAGTCATGGTTTCCTTCCTGTCACCATTGGTTCCCTGTGCATTTTCCTTTATTTCACTTTTCATAGCCTTCACTTTTTCCTCTATTTTGTGACCATACTCAACCATTTCTGTGAGCATCTTGATTACCAGTATTTTGAATTCTGCATTGACTATATCTTCATCACTTAGTTCTATTTTTGGAGCTTTGATGTTTCATTTGGGCCATTTTTTAAAAGTATTTTTTTTTAAGATTTGTTTATTTATTTTTAGAGAGAGGGCAAAGAAGAGAGAAAGAGAGGGAGAGGAACATCAATGTGTGGTTGCCCCTCATGCACCCCTCACTGGGAACCTGGCCTGAAACCCAGGTTTGTGCCCTGGCTGGGAATTGACCTGGTGATCCTTTGCTTCACAATCTGGCACTCAATCCACTGAGCCACACCAGCCAGGGCCCACATTTTTTTTTTTTTTTTTTTTTTTGTCTCGGCATGCCTGTTATGTAGTAGGAGGTAGAACCTTAGGTATTTGCCAGAGCAGAGCAACCCACTTCCATGTGTTGTGGTGCTGTATGTGGGGGAGGGGGTCTGAGAGGGAACAATGCTGCTTGCTCCTCTCTTGCCTGGCTTTGAGTCACTTTGCCCGCTACGCACAAACAAATTGGGCTGTTCCAGTGTTGATTCCCAGGTTGGTAGGTTTGTGTACATTCCAGGGCCCTGAGAGTCTCTCCAACAAAGTGTCCTGTGAGGCTGGGAGTTTCTCCTGCTGCCTCAACCCCCACAGGTTTTTCCATTCATAGGTTTTGAGGCTTTATTTCCCCACACTGGAACCCTGGGCTGCACTGTCTATCTCACTCCCCAGTTGTTCCTCCAAGTTTATTTGCATGCAAATGTGAGACCGAGGGGTCCACCAGCCTCCCTTGCCCAGTTCTGCCAGCTGCTGCCTCACCTGCCCCGGTCCTCCAGACACTGCCCTACCATGAGTCCTCTCTGCCCTGGCTGCCAGTCTCCACCCCTCTTACCAGTCTGGATAAATGTTTCTTCTTCAACTCCTTGGTTGTCGCACTTCCATATAGTTCAATTTTCTGGGAGTCCCGGCTATTCTTTGCTTTTAAATTTGTTACTGTCCCTCCCTTGGATGGAAGCAGGCAAAGTGCATCCTCCTATGCCTCCATCTTGGCTGGAAGTCTTGGATTCTCTGGTCTTATCTCCAGAGATTCAGATATATTAGGTTTGGAGTGAAACCTATGACTTTGCACAGCAGGTGATTTTTGATGCTGATTCAGAATTGAGAAAAGATACTTTTTTAGACAGAATTTTAGACTGTGGATGAATGAATCTAAGACAATATTTTTGATAGAAGAAGAAAAATTTGTAGCTTTTTGGGGGAAGTTTATGAATGGATTATGATCTTGAAAAAGTCCAAAAAGTAGCTTGTATTAAGTCAAACACAGTGTACATTATAGAAGAGAGGATATGAATCCATTTAAGAGATTTAAAAAAAAAATAACTAGCTTTAGCAAGTCATAGGAAACCTGCTTGTGAATAAATGAGTATTTCTTCATTGAAATACAAAAAAGGAACAGAAGCTTGAAGTGGCACAGATTTCTTCTCTGGGAATTATAATTTTGCTACTTGACTTCTAAAACCACTGTGAATTATTTTTAAAAACAAAGCAGGGAATGTATAAACAAGTAACTTCTTAGGTCTCTACCAACTTTCAGATTCTTTGACTATTTTTAATGTACTCAAAAGGGAGAGAACTGGCTTATGTTTTCTTTTCTTTATTTTTTTAAAGATTTTATTTATTTTAGAAAGAGGGGAAGGGAGGAAGAGAGGGAGAGAAACATTGATCAGTTGCTTCTTGCATGCCTTCAGCCAGGGACCTGGCGTGCAATCCAGGCATGTGCCCTGACTGGAATTGAACCCGTGACTTTTTGGTTTGTGGGACAATGCCCAACCCACTGAGCCACACCAATCAGGAATGGCTTATGTTTTCATCATGATTTTTCCCTACTTTTTTCAACCCAGAGACCTCCTGGTAAGGTTGAGCAATTTGAAACCCTTTCCACACACACTGGTAAAATTTTCCCTCCTACTGTGGATAATACAAGGGTGAACCAGAGTTGATGTGACTAGGATAGATACTAACTTTGAACATGACATTTAAACCAAATGAATGACAACAAGAGAAATGGTCATATGAAAGGTCTATACTGGAGGATTTCTAAGCTCTTTCTCTAATTTTAACTTTTCTAAGTTCTAAAACTCTATTCGTTCACACAGAGCTCTTATCCACCTTGTGAAAAATTGTGTCTTATTTGCTGGAAAACTCACAGAATCATATCTCTGTTCCTCATTCCCTGAGTAAATTCAGAGGCAACCCATTATGCAACAATAACTGCAGCTCTTTATTCCATTTTTAAATGATTTATAGATATCAAACACTTAATTCTACCAATGCCTTATTATAATCAAGGAAAACCATTATGGCAGTTTGCAAAAAAGAAGGTTTTAATTTGCATGTAATATGCTTTTCAAAATTCATTTCAAAATGCACTCACTGTCTTGTTTTGAATTCTCAGTGTCATTTTCCCCCCCTCTGGGTGTTCTGTATATAATGATTTGTCAGTCAATGGCATAGTATAAGTACATCTCTCGTCAAAATTTCAGAAGCACATTAGCAGTGGTAAAACAAAGCCCTCAGAGGTAGGCATATTTTACTGTAAGATAACATTCCTCTTTTAGGCATTGTTTGCCATGTGTCTTTGAACACTTATGAATTGTATTATCTCATTGTAGCAGAAGGCTTAGTGTTTTCTAATGTAATTATGTGATGAAAGAAAGTATAGTTTAGAATAAACTATATTGTGCTGCTCGTGTTTTTAAATGACAGTTTAATAACAATAAAACAGGTAACTATGTACAAGTAACATACTGAGAGAATAACATAAAGCTACATCTAACTTTTGGTGATGAGGACTTTCTTGAATAAGTCTCTGTAATGATTCAATGGGATAATCTTTTTGTTTGTTTTGTGACTTACAGTGAATGTTATTATTTACGTATTTATTTATTAAGAAATTTATTTTATTTGCCTGTTTGTTTATTTATTTATTTGTAGAGAGGCGAAGGGAAGGAGAAAGAGAGGGAGAGAAACATCAATGTGGGAAACAACTAGGGACCAAACTGGCAACCCAGGCTTGTGCCCTGACCAGAAATTGAACCAGCGACCTTTCACTTTGTAAGATGACATCCAACTGACTGAGCCACACCAGTCAAGGATGTGATTTATTTATTTAAAAAAGCATTTTTATTTTTCAATTACAGTTGACATACAGTATTATATTAGTTTCAGGTGTGCACACCAGTGATTAGGCGTTACGTAACTTACTAAGTGATCATCCCAACAAATCTCGCACCCGTCTGACACCATGTATAGTTATTAGAATGTTATTGACTATATTCTGTATGCTGTACTTTGCATTTGCATGACTAGTCTGTAACTATCAATTTGTACTCTTTAATCCCTTCACCTTTTTTACCTTCAAGCCCCATTCCAACTGGCAACTGTCTTTTCATCTGAGTCTTTTTCTGTTCGTTTGTTTATTTTGCTTTTTCAGATTCAGTCATTGATAGGTATGTATTTATTGCCATTTTATTGTTCATTTTTTCTTCTTCTTAAAGACTACCCTTTTAACATTTCATGTAATAGTGGTTTGGTGGTGATAAACTCCTTTAGATTTTTCTTATCTGGGAAGCTCCTTATCTGTCCTTCAATTCTAAATGATAGCTTTGCTGGGCTGAGTAATCTTGGTTGTAGGTTCTTGGTTTTCATCACTTTAAATATTTCTTGCTGATCCTTTCTGTCCTACAAAAATTTTTGTTGAGAAATCAGCCGAAAGTGTTATGAGAGCTCCCTTGAAGGTAACTGATTGTTTTTCTCTTGCTGCTTTTAAGATTCTCTCTTTGTCTTTAAACTTTTGCATTTTAATTATGATGTATCTTGGTGTGCACCTCTTTGCACTCATCTTGTTTGTGACTCTCTGCTTCCTGGAATTGTTTATTTCCTTCATCAGGTTAGGTAAGTTTTCTGACATTTTTTCAAATTGGTTTTCAATTTTTTTTCTCTCTCTCTTCTCCTTCCAGCACCCCCATGAAGAAATGTTGGTACACATGAAATTTCCCACAGACTCCTTACATTATCCTCATTTTTAATTTTTTTCTTTTTGCTATTCTGATTACATCTTTTGTTGCTTCCTTATATTTCAAATTGCGTATTTGATTCTTGGTTTCATCTACTCTACTGTTGATTCCCTGTAAATTATTCTTAATTTCAGTTAGTGTATCCTTTATTTCTGACTAGTCCTTTTTAATGCTGTTGTTCTCATTAAGTTCATTCAGCATTCTTATAACCAATGTTTTGATCTCTGCCTCTAGTAGAGTGCTTATTTCCATTTCGTTTAATTCTTTTTCTGGTCTTTTGTTCTGTTCTATCATTTGGGACATTTTTTTCTCCTCATTTTTGCAACCTCCCTCTGTTTTTTATTATGTATTAGGTAGTGCCACTACATCTCCCAGGCTTGGTAGAGTGTCCAGTGGCAAAGCCTCCTCATTCACCTGACCTGAGCTGAGCACTCTTGGTACTTCCCACTGCATGGGCAGTGTACACCACCCTGTTGTAGTTGAGCCTTGATTGTTCTTGGCACATTAATGAGAGGGATTTACCTCCAGGCTGATCAGCTGCAAGGACTGGCTGTGACCACTGAACACCAACCTTTGACCACTGTGGAGGATCATCTGTTCAGGGCCCCACCCCAAAGAGCAGAACTCACTTCAGTGTGGTGCTGGTGCCCTCTAAGTCTACCCCTTGAGTGCGTTGCTTGTGGAGGTGGCTGGATGGTGATGCTTCAATGTGATCTGAAGCTGTCCACTGGATTTTCTGGTTTTGAGACCTCCCAGGAAGTACACACCAAGGTCACACTACTGCTTGCATTCTTCCCAGGGCCATCTGGCATGAGCTACAGAACTGATCCGCAGATGACTTCTACTTGTGCTGGGCTTAGAGGTGTCAGGAGAGACCAAGCTGTGAACCAAAGCTGGCTGCTGCTAGTGCTGGGCCTAGGGTCACTTAGTAAAGGGTACAGGGCACACTAAGGCCAGGTGTTTCTTGTCTGAGAGATTTTAGGGAAGTCTGAACCATGAGCCAAGACAGGCCATTTGTATGGAAAAGCCACTGGAAACTGCTTAAATGGGCTTGAAAGTTGGGAGGGGTTTCAGGGGTCCTGGTGAGGACAGGGCAAACAGTGATATCCAGGTTGATTGAGACTCAGATATGATGCCCACCTGCCAGCTCTGTTGGGGGGAGGGCTCAGCAAAGAAACAGTGGACTCTGCCACCACTTCACTCTAGGAGAAAGCTGCCCCCAGCTCCCAGTTCCCACTCTGATGCTAGGTAATTCAGTTCCTCTCCATATTTCCCTGGTTTCTTCAAGCTGTTGCCCACTGAAGCTCATAAGAAGTGAGTCTGATGAAGTCTATGTGGGCTCTTTAAGAGTAACAGACTGGGACTCCAGAAGCCCTTTGTCTCCCTCAGCATCAATCCTTGCTGATTTTTATAGCTGGAAGTTTTGGGTACTTCTCTTACTCGCACTGGAACTGTGGGCTAGGGGGCTTGGTTTGGGGCTGGGATGTTTCACTCCATAGGGACGACCTCTGCAGTCAAGATATCCCTCTCAGTTTTTATCGGCCACATGTGGGTGAGGTAGCAGCCCGGTCCACATCTCTCCCCTCCTACCAGTCTTGATGTGCCTTCTTTTTTAATTCCCAGGTGGTTGGACTTCCATTCAGCTAGATTTCAGGCAGTTATGAATGATGGTTGTTCTGTAGTTTAGTTGTAATTTTGATGTGGGAGGAGGCAAATACCCTTTACTGTATTTTGCTGTGTATAATGTGCACTTTTTTGCCCAATTTTTGAGAGAAAAATAAGCATGCACATTTACATGAGTATAATGATTACATATCATGTGTATAATAATAGATATCAAAGTCCCATGTATAATGCACACAAAAACATGCACATTATATGTGGGAGCACATTATACCCGGCAAAATATGGTACCTATGCTGTCATCTTGACTGGAAGTCTCTAAATGGGATGATCTTAAATCAGCTTACTGGAGGCAAACCTTTCCCTTACAAAATGTAGTAAGTCTAAATAAGACATGATAGTATTTCATTTCATTTCATTTTTAGCAGCCCATCATCATTTCCTTCCTCTGATTATAGCACTATTATTTCCTTTTGAGAATTGCTTCTCATTTACTATTTCCATCTTGTTTACTGTCAAACTAAGTGCCTTTGCCTCACCTGGTTAAGGGGTGAATACATGAACCAATTGGATGTTCTTTCTTAAGATTTGACTCTTGAAAGGAGTGATAGAAGGATAGAAAAAAATAGATCCTATTCATTCCCATGGCGGGCAACTGATAAAATCCTGACTGGTTCTGGAGCTTGCTTCTTGCTACAAATCCCTGGAGTTCTTTGCTTTTCCATATCTCCTGATAACAAGAAATTGTACCCATTCTCAACTGTGTTTTCTTCCTATAGGATTATACAGAATTTTAAACATTTTTATCAGTATATTGATATAAAATATGTACTCCTTTCCAAGGATGTGTGTCACATGATTACATGTGTGTTGGTATGCAAATACCAAGATTTCACCAGCATCTTTAAGAGATCTTGATCTTTCCTAATTAAGGGAAATGACTGGACTCAAAGCAGAAAACGGGTGTGCTCAGTCTCCTTAAGCACTCTCTACAGTTCTTTGGTGAGTTTATAAGCCCTATTTTAGTCAAAATAAAAAAGCTCTTTTAAAGCTGGGAAACATTGCTAAACTCATACTGATTTTGTAACAAGTTTGTGCTTGATATCTGGAGAAAGAACTTAGCTAGTTAAGTTCTATTAACTACCCTTCAAGGGAAAATTAGAAAGATTGTAGAAGCATAAAAATGACAACATTTCTGGAATACCCATACTGACCATTTAAGAGGCTCAAGAGAATCTAGAAAAAGATACTATGGCCTAGATGTTTGAGGCCTGGAAGAGCTGAGGTTTTGGACTTAGTCTTGTCCATCATTGGATGACCATAGATATTTATTTTACCTTTTATGTTAATAATTTTCCCAATGGTAAAGTGAAAATAATTTCTTTAACTCACACGATTGCATAAAGATGAAATGAAATACCTTCCCTTTATGCTAAGTGAAACAAGTCAGACAAAGACAAATATTGTATGACTTCACTTATATGTGGAATCTAAAAACATTGAACTCGGATTTAGAGAGTAGAATGGTGGTTGTCAGGGGCTGAGGGGTAGGGTAAATTGGGAGATGCTGATCAAAGGGTGCAAACTTTTATGCATTAGATGAATAAATTCTGGGGAGCTAAAGCCCAGTGTGATGAATGTAGTTATCAATACTTCATGATATACTTGAAAGCTGCTATGAGAGTAGAGCCTTAATGTTCTCAATGTAACAACAACAACAAGATGGTTATTATGGGATGAAGTATGTGTTAACTAACCTTATTGTGGGAAATATTTTCCCGTATATATGTATCAAGTCATTAGAGTGTACACCTCAAACTTATGCAGTGTTACATGTCAGTTATATCTTAATAAAGCTGGAAAAAAATGAGATGCCCTCCAAGTATTTAATGGGAAATATACTTTCAAATTAGAAGTCCATAAAAATAAAAGAAAAAATGAGAAACAAAACAAACAAAAAATAACATAACCACCACATGGAAGGAATTATATAATTTGCACAAGGGACCCAAACTAAATAAAAACACTGAAAAGCAAATTTAAAAGTGTTAATCACAACTGTACAAAATGTGAAGCTTAGTCAAAAGGTTATTATGTGATTAGCAATGAATTTTCTTTTTAACGAGAAATGCCTTTTACAAGTGTGTAGTAACTGGGAATTACTATCTATCAACCACATACTATTTCTATTTCTTTTTCTTTTTAAAAAAATTTTAAATATATTTTATTGATTATGCTATTATAGTTGTCCCATTCCCCCCTTTACTCCCCTTCACCCTGCACAGCCCCTCCCACCTGCATTCCTCCCCTTTATTTCATGTTCATGGGTTGTACACATTAAGTTCTTTGCCTTCTACATTACCCATACTATTCTTGCCCTCCCCCTGTCTATTTTCTACCCACCATGTATGCTACTTATTCTCTGTACCTCTTTCCCCTCTCTCCTCCTCCCACACCCCTGCTGCTAACACTCCATGCGTTCTCCATTTCTATGGTTCCGTTCCTGTTCTAGTTGTTTGCTTAGTTTCTTTTTGTTTTTGTTTTAGGTGTGGTTGTTAATAATTGTGAGTTTGCTGTCATTTTACTGTACATGTTTTCTATCTTCTTTTTCCTAGATAATTCCCCTTAACATTTCATATAATAAGGGCTTGGTGATGATGAACTCCTTTAACTTGACCTTATCTGAGAAGCACTTTATCTTCCCTTCCATTCTAAATGAAAGCTTTGCTGGATAGAGTCATCTTGGATGTAGGTCCTTGCCTTTCATGACTTGGAACACTTCTTTCCAGCCCCTTCTTGCCTGTAAAGTCTCTTTTGAGAAATCAGCTGACAGTCTTACAGGCACTCCTTTGTAGGTAACTCTCTCTTTTTGTCTTGCTGCTTTTAAGATTCTCTCCTCTTTAATCTTGGGTACTGTAATTATGATGTGCCTTGGTGTGTGCTTCCTTGGGTCCAACTTCTTTGGGACTGTCTGAGCTTCCTGGACTTCCTGGAAGTCTATTTCCTTGGCTGGATTGGGGAAATTCTCATTCATTATTTTTTTTTTTAAATAAGTTTTCAATTTCTTGCTCTTCCTCTTCTCCTTCTGGCACCCCTATGATTCAGATGTTGGAACATTTAAAGTTATCCTGGAGGTTCCTCAGCCTCTCTTCATTTTTTTTTTTTTTTTTTTTAATTCTTGTTTCTTCATTCTTTTCTGACTGGATGTTTCTTTCTTCCTTCTGGTCCACTCCATTAATTTGAGTCCCAGTTTCCTTCCCATCACTATTGGTTCCCTGTACATTTTCCTTTATTTCACTTGGTGTAGCCTTCATTTTTTCATCTAATTTATGACCAAATTCAACCATTTCTGTGAGCATCCTGATTACCAGTGTTTTGAACTGTGTATCTGATAGGTTGGCTATCTCTTTATCACTTAGTTGTATTTTTTCCGGAGCTTTGATCTGTTCTTTAATTTGGGCCATTTCTTTGTCTTGGTGCACCTGTACTGTAAAATGGTGGAGCCTTAGGTGTTCACCCAGGTGGGTCAATCCAGAGACTGAGTTGTGACACTGCATGTGGGTCAGGGGTCTGAGAGGGAACAATGACACTTGCTCCACTTTCTGCCGGATTTCAGTCAATTCCCCTGCTTCCTACAAGCAAATTGGGCCCTTCTGGTGCTGATTCCCACGTGGGTGGGTTTGTGTATATTCTAGGACCCTGTGGGTCTCTCCAACAAACTCTCCTGTGAGGCTGGGAGTTTCTCATGGCACCTCAACCCCCACAGGTGTTTTGAGGCTTTATTTCCCCACTCTGGGACCCTGGGTTGCATGATCTGTCTCGCTCCCAAGTTTCACCTGGTTTATCTGCACTCGAATGTGGGACCGGATGTGCAGTGCCCTTCTACAATATGCCGCCTCTCTGGGTCTGCCAGCTGCCACTTTGCACACCCCAGGTCCACCAGCCACCCTGCCACAAGCCCTCTCTGTCCCAGCTCCCCGACTCCACCCTTGTTACTGGTCTGGATGAATGCGTCTGCTTTAACTCCTTAGTTGTCAGACTTCAGTACAGTTCAATTTTCTGTCAGTACTGCCTGTTTTTGTTTGTTTGTTTGTTTGTTTCTAAATTGTTGTTGTCCTTATTTTGGTTGTGCCGGGAGGCATGGTGTGTCTACCTATGCCTCCATCTTGGCTGGAGTCCCCCTATCAACCACCTACTATTTCTTAAGTCCTCTACTAGCTATATTTTTATGGTCTCATTTAATCTCCCACATTATATGAACTGTATATTACATTGATTTTATGGAGAAGGAAACTGAGAATTGGAGAAGTTAAATTACTTGTCGAGGTTGAACATCATAGTGCTGAGATTCCAGTTTCTTGGGTGTGCACCGCCACATTGAGTCTAAGCTTGACTGTGTGACTTGTTTTGGCTAATGGGATCTTAGCAAGAATGACGTAAGCTGAGGGTTAATAAATGCTTGCATTTTAGAGGCTCATCTTGTATGTAGTGCTTCTTCTTAGAACACAGATGATTCATGCTAGCCATGTAGAGAGGCCATATGGAGGAGAATCAAGGTGCCCAGTTGAGCCTGTTTAGATATGTGGCCTCAGCTGAGCCACTCCGGCTGTCATCTCCCAGATAGGTAAGCCACCTCATTCAAGGCTCCAAACATCATGTAGCTGAAACAAGTCATTCTTACTGTGAATTGCTGAATGCCTGACCTACGGGGTCATAGTATATAAAACAGTTGTCTTTTCATATCATCTAATTTTGTAGTGATTTGTTATGCAACAACAGATAATTGAGATTTAACAAGTATAAAGCTTGAATACTCTATCCTACAATATGTTGTCTCAAATTATTGAACATTTCTATATCTCCTCAAATAAAGTCTATTATTGTGTTTTTCAAAGGCATGAAACAAACTTTTATTACAAAGCAAAAGAACACCAAAATTCATTTCCCTTCACACAAATATATAGTTGTTAATATTTTTAATAAAATAAATTATATTTTCTCTTAAATATTAAGTATATTTGTCATAAATAATTAAAATGCTATAAAAAGTTTAAAAAATAAATTAAATCCAGTCATATTTCTTTAAATATTAGAGATAAATGGGAAGAAAAAGCACTTTAATATAATTACATTATAGATTTTTTGTAATTTTTAAATTATAGTTTTCATACATACAATATTATATTAATTTAGTGTGTGCAACCCAGTGATTGGATATTTATATAACTTAAGAAGTGATCGACCTGAAAAATCTAGTAGACACCATACATGGTTATCACAATATTATTGACTATATTCACTATGCTGTAGTTAACATCCCTGTGACTATTCTGAAACTACCAATTTGTATTTATTAATCCCTTCACCTTTTCACCCATCCCTCAAAATTTGTCTCCCATCTGGCAATGATCAAAATATTCCTTGTACCTGTGAGTCTGTTTCTATTCTGCTTTTTCATTTATTTTGATTTTCAGGTTCAACATATAAATGATATCATATGGAATTTGTTTTCCTCTATCTGATTTATTTCTCTCAGCACAATACTGTCTAGATCCATCCATATTGTTGCAGATGGCAAGATTTCATTCATTTTTATGACTGATTCATATTTCATCATATATGTGCACAACTTCTTTATCCATTCAACTATTTATGGGCACTTCCATATCTTGGCTATTGTAAATGATGCTGCAATGAACATATGGAGGCCCATGTTTTTTCACTTTAGTGTTTTGGGTTTCTTCAGATAAATACCCAGAAGTGGAATTGCTGGGTCCTTACATTTTTCTAAAGTAAAACAAACAAACAAACCAACTAACAAACAAACCAACCACCCAACCAACCAAAAGAAAGAAACCCAAAACAAGCAAACTTGTATTTTAGAAGAAGAAAGAAAGAAAGAAAGAAAGAACAACCCAACACCAAAACTGTGATGAAATTGTGAAATTTAAGTAAAAATTTCTTTCATCTACATAAAATAAATTTCCTAAAAGACTTTTCTAAGCTTATGAAATAAATTTTGGGAAAAAAAATTGAAGAAATTGGGATTTGTTTTAAGGTCTCAATTTTAATAGTGATTACCAACTGTATATGATGAGGACATTAGCAGTCACATATTTTCTCTCATCTCACTCTATTCATCTTTCAGATTTTCTTAAAATTATTTTTAACCCATAGAAATATTATAATGTACTGTAATGATGATTCTGTTTTCCTCCAAGCATTTTAGAACCAAACTCCTTTGTAAAGGAATCTGAGGCCAGTGTGAATTTTCCACATGATAGTGATTGGTTTTTTGTCTTATGCTTGAATATATTTTATTCTTGATAATAGCATAGCTAGCATAACGAGAAAAGCTTAACTAAAATATTACATTAATATTGACTGGTCTGCATCAACCTTGCTTCTAACACAGCATATTCCTTTAGTTGGTAGCATTTATTTGCTTCATTTCAGGAAAATTTTTCTTCTTTTATATTTTTAAATGTGTTTTACTGCTTTATTTGTTTTTTAACCTAATATTTTTATGTTAGATTATTTTATCTATCTTTCATATCTTTAGCTTCTCTCTAATCCTCCTCCTCTCCTTCCTTCCCCTTCTTCCTCCTCCTTCTGCATTTTATTATTTCCAGCCTTTCTCTATGACAGCAATATTATATTCAACAGAGCCTTTTTAAAATTTTTTCTTTGCTCTTTCAAATTTATTTATTTCAATTGAACCAAGATCAGTGTCTGTTATTATAACTCAAGATACTGGCAGGAAACAAGATTTACCCCAGATGCTTAAAAGGTTAAGAGAAAAAAAAACACACACAGAATAGTAAGATCTCAGACACTAATGACAGCTTGAAGCTACTACCAAACCAGGACTACAGAGGCAAGTGGTGGAAATAGTGTTTCTGAAGTCCATTGACAGTAGACACTGGAAGGGGTTTCTCCAATATAAACTGGAATTGTGGAGGCTCACTTCTACTGCCAGAGAAATGCCTGGAAGCAGGGGGAGAGAGGGGAAAAAATACCTAGGCTTTTCCTTCCTCCCACCTTACATCCCCTGCCAATGTGGAAGCCCCAGCCATGGTAGCAAGGCTGATCAGTCTCTAGAGTCAGGTCCCCCTGAGCCAGAGTGAGGTAGAGAATGGGTGTGTTGGCAGTTGTGGGTGGGGGTTTGGCCAATGAGTATAACCAGTGCCTACTTGTCAATATAGGTTGCTTTTTTAAAGAATCACAAAGATTTTAACTCTTCAATAAATCTCAAATATTTACTTCTTTTCACTTATGCGTTGGCATGTACACATATGCCAAGTTTCCACCAGCATCTTCATGAAGCCTTTATCTTTCCAAAATTGTGGGAAGGTTATAATCTTCAAAGCAGGAAACAGGTGGTATCCTAGGGAATCTTCTCAAACAATGAGTCTACTTCATTTCCTGAGTTCATCAATTCGGTTTTATTTAAAGGAAGAGAGAAGAGCCAAATAATTTTACAGCCAGAGAAAAATGTTATCAATCCTAAATTATTTTTCTCAGATTGGCAAATTCCCTTTCCATTTTATACTGTTGTTTTATTGATTCAGTTTTGAGTCATTTAAAAAAAATGGATTAATATTCTTATTAAATACATCATATTTAATACAACAGCTTGAAGCAATTGTGAGATATTTACTTCTCAGTTTAAGCTGTATTTGCTTCTAAGTTGGTTTATTTTACTTTTCATTAAATATTTGTTTGTGCCATGCTATTATTTTCATCTTGATTATGTTTCAGTAATACTCTATTAATACAATGTTGATGCCTTCTTCCTACCATATGAGGAAGGTTTGTTTCTCTCACATCTATAGGTGGCGGCTGAGTATTTTATGTTACATCCACTTTTCTATAGCCTGGGGAATGGAAGAAGCAAGGGGCCAGCTCTACTGATGGGAACGTGTACAATCTTCATCTTCATTAGAGTCTTGACTCTAATTAGTGTCTTGACTCTGTGCTTCTCATGGTGATTTATTAAAGCAAGGCACTAGTTTGCTGAGTTCCAGTCTAAAAGAGATAGCCTTCCAATCATGTGTTTGGTAACTACTGTTAAAAAATGTTGGAGTAAAGCACAGGCCTAGCACCGAGGAATTAAAAAAGTTGACATCCCATGCAAAGTCAAAAGACATCATCTAGGTAGACAGTCTAGAATTTTCTTCTGAGACAAAGATAAATCTTGGCTCTCTTTGAATCTATTATCTATAACTAGCAGTTACATGATTCCATACTGATATTGGGTCTATGAATTACAAAGAATGGATGCCAACCAAAAAGTTGGAGATGCTCATGAGCACCATCCCAGAAACAAAAACCTAAATAAAGGAGTTAGGTGGAGATTTTTCTCAGCACTACAGTGAAAAGTGAGTCAGTGAAAGGAGCTGAAAAATAGCTGACTTAATTCTGTTTCTATTTCCATGAACCCCAGAAAGAAGTATTAAGCCACACGATTTCTTGGTCATTGTAATTTGATCATGTTTTGGTCTCTTTAGTAAAAATATCTTTAGAAAATATTAAGAGAGTTCTGTGTAAAATGGGTATACACTTTTTTTCTGCTTAGTATCTCTATGGTACTTTTGGTATAGTTTTGAGGAAAGAGACTATGGAGGTGGGGTTGGGGGAGAAGATGAGAATTTTTAGCTATAAAAATGATGTAATTCTAGAACTCCTAGTGGTTATCTTTGCCACTTTGTTGGGAGAATCTGCCCAGAGCAAAAAAGATGTAAAGTAAGTCAAACCCTTGAGGATATAATTTAAGCAATATGATTTAGGTATATCTGACATTCATTGTGTGAACTTCCCAGTTAGAAATCAAGACAAGTCTTTGTTTCAGTTATTCCTGATAGGATTGCTGTTATTGAAAGAGTTTCCTGATTAATATATTATGCTTCCTAGAGATCAGTGGGGAGGGAAATAGCTGGAATTTGGAAATAACTAGGCCTGTACTTTGGAAAAGAGGACCGTACTGGGGAAATGAATGTACTCAACAAAGAATGGGAGCACTTAGCTGCTGTATGGGGGAAAACACAACAAAGCAAACAATAACAACAGAAAGGTGAAGAACTTAAGTCCCTAGGTGAACCTGCTTGGAGGCTGGGCAATTTGATGAAGACATTTATTATTCCAATTGATTTGTTTGATTTACCTAGCTATGTGAGTATCCTTTGCTTTGTTTCTTCCCAACTACCGTAAGTTGCTCATCTGGTAGAGGAAAATATCAGGGGATTTCCTGATGGAGAGAGCAACTAGTTGGAAGTGAGGAGAGGGGTATTATTATTACTTCTGTTTTGATTTGTGCTTTTGATGTCCCCAGGAGACTGAAAGTTCCTTGAAAACATGGATTGTTTCATGTCTTTCTTGCTCATCTCAGTACAGTGGGTCCTGAAATAATGTCTTTGTGCTTAATGGCATTTCATTATAATGTTAATGAGATTCTATAGGAACTTAACTCTCGATTTTAGCACTTAGTCTATGGTAAAATTGATTTTTGATAAAAGTTGCAGAACTTATTGATGATGTTAAGTGAGGACTTACTGTACACCTAATGCTTGGTAGAGTGCTAGATGAACATGGAACTTAATACATGTTTGTAGCAGGAACCAGTAACTTAGGCTCAAAATCAGTTGACTTAAGTCTGACGAAAATTTCTTGCTCAGAGGAGTAGCACAACAATAGATCACTCAGAAAGGTAAAGGGACCAAGTGCCAACTTATAGTCTAGAGTTATCATTAGAGATTTAACCTACTCTGACATTGCTAAAAAATTGTCTCTAGAGAGAGAGAAAAATGCAGTAATGTAGTGTACATCTGTCTTGTATCAAAGTACATTATTGTGCTGATTTTGTGAGTAACAAATGGTCTATCTGATAGCCACAGTTTTCAATTTTCAAGCCATCACTTTGTGACTAACAATATTTTTGCCTTTTAAACTTCTAAATAATGTGTCATGGTCATTCCATGAAAATGTAAACTTTGGAGGTCTGAAGAAAAGCAACATTACTTTATGCTTTTTCTTAAATAAAAAGTTGTAAAGCATATTTAAAAGCAATTGTGATAAAGATCCCGAACACAGTTCAAGATTTGCTTATCTGATTGCTTGGGTTTATGAACAGCTGGCCAGCTGTTCAAAATTAGGCAATGGTTGGAAAAACATGACATCATCATTTGAGACTGCTTTAGACAAAGTTATAAAGCAGAAGAATTTCTAGATGGGGATGGTGCAGGGGGGCATTGAAAAAGATCAAGGAAAAAGAAGTACAAATTGGTAATTACAAAGTAGTCATGGGAATGTAAAGTACAGCATAAGGAAAATAGTTCATAATATTGAAATAACTATGTATGGTGCCAGGTGAGTAGTAGACTTCTCAGAGGAATCCCTTTATAAATTATATAACTGTCTAACCACTATGATGTACACCTGAAACTAATAAAATAATATTGAATGTCAACTTAAATTGAACAATTTAAGAAGAGGAAAAGAAACAAAGCAGGAAAATTTGATCTTCAGAAAATGTCACTTTCTCTTTCTAACCTGATCCCATTTTCAGTGCTCTCTTCTTCCCTCTAGCTGACCCTATCCAAGGAGATAATCAAAATACTAATCTGGTCGCATCACCTTGATTGAAGTTGGACCGAAAGTTGTAGGCTATTGCCAAGCTGATTGAAAGTGGCCTTTGCCTCCTTGTTGCTGTTAAAAAGGAACAACAGTGACTCCCAATATGGAGTCACTTGTGGTAAGCCCCACCAAGACTTAATACTTAACCTAATTTTAGGTCCAGTCTCTTCTAAGAGTGAAATTTTAAACCAATCAGACTGGAATTTCTTAATCAACATTAGTAAGGTAATCTGCTTGATAAGACTCCCTTCCTTCCCCTAAAGGAAGGTGACCTTGCCTGAAATAATCTACTCCTTCAACCTCCTTGCCCCACTTTTCTTTTTCCTATAAAAACCTCCCATTTTAAGAGACTCCTCAGAATTCCCTTCTATTTGCTAGATGGGATGCTGCTTGATTCATGAATCATTCAATAAAGCCAATTAAATCTTCAACTTTATGTGATCCAATTGTTGTTCTTTAATATAGGATAAAATCCAGCTTCCTTAGGATACACAAATTTTGTATCTGTGATTTGTGACCTTTTCCAGCTCCGGAATTTGCCTGTGTATTTGTTTCTTGTCCGAATTCATTGTTGTTTTTTTGTCCCACACTTTGTCAAGGAGGTCTTCTAAATAGCATACTACTTCCTCACCCAAGTTAGGGACAAATTCATAAATAAGACAAAAGTATAAGGCATATGGGGACTGAAATTTGATCTTTGTTACCAATAAAGCTGATATTGGAAAAGTTTCATTAGTGGACAAGTGGGTTTCATAATAGCAGTTTCTAGACAGTCATGCAATCAAGTCAGAGGTAGTGCTGAAATAGGGTAGACCCTTCCACACTTGATCCCATGTACCCTGTAAGTTACTGTCCTCCATGTAGCCTATATCCAAACAGAAAGGGAAAAGAAGGGGCTGCCCTACTTAAGCTCAGCATCTCTTTGCAAAATTTCCAGTTGCTTTTACTCACTCTTCCTCAGAAGACTGAGTGAACTGGGAGTGAGATGGAATGAGAAAGGCTAGGATTGTTATACCTATGGAGGACCTTCCAAATGGTATAAAGCATACAGAGTGGAGAAGAGGCGTCACTCCAGCAAGAGGGACTGACTTTTCAGCTTCACTTTTCTTATAGCCAAAGCACAGAGTTCTTTCAGTGAGGTTTATGAGTAGTAGAGTATTACCTTTATGTCTGAAAATATCTTTATTTTTCTCTCACTTTTGAAAGTAGTTCGGTGGTTTTCAGAAGTTCCACAGATCTTCCTTAGTAAATGGTATGGTGGGAAAGGGAAGGGAAAGTGCTAACCCAGGTTCTGCTTTCCAGCTACAGCCATTCTGTCTTTATTTTCTACATACTGGGCTTCCAGATACTATTTTGAACAAAGATCTTATAAAAAGATAAAGTTTTAAAAATATTATTGTAGATTAACTTTTCTTAATAATAGCAAACACTTAAATAGCACTTATAAGCCAGGTACAATATTAAGTGATGTTTGTGTGTATGTGTGTATGTATATAAACACGAATTTAATTCTCAAAACCACCCTGTGAAATAGTTTAATGAGATCCCCTTTTATAGGTGAGATTAAAACAGAGATAAGTTAAATATCTTTCCTGAAGTCATACAGCTTGTTAAGAAGTAACCTTGGTATCCTGTATTCAGAGAGCATATTATAAACGACTGTACCATTGTGAGGTCTAGAAAGTTAGAATGAATACCATGTCTAAATAATGGAAGGGGAGAAAAAAGAATCTAAATTTCCTTACTTTTTGAAAACTCTTTTCTTACTACAGCACACTTTTTTTTTCAGGGGGTCCACTTACTCTGTTCACAGGTAATGTTGACCCTAACCAACATTGTTTTCATTACTGCTAATTTAGTGGAGATGACTCCAGACTTGGATATTCAACATTTTACTTGATTTCACCAGTTGGATGACTCACAAGCCACTCAAGCTTAGAAAGTCCCAAACAGAACTTGTGATTCCACATCCTACAAACCTGTTCACCCTCCTCCTGTCTGCTTAGTAAATAACATTATTCTTTTGTCAGTTGCTCAAGCCAGAAACTTGTTCATCATCTTTAATTCCTCCCTGTCCTCACCTCCCACATGCAACCCACCTTTTTGATACCAACTCCCCAATACAGCTGGAGTCTAGATAATTCTCTCCAGCAACACTGCACCACCCTGAGAAAATCAACACAGTAGTTATTACCACCCATCTCCCTTCTTTATCTCCACAGAATGAGCTCCCTCTATATACCATCAGCTTTTCCAAAGGTTAACACTCATTGCACACAGTGAGAACACTCTACTCAACTGCTTTTCTTGTTTTGTAACCTTATTTTCTGGAAAATAAATTGAGTTACAGACATTTCCAAATTTATCCCAAGAAATCATATTCCTACAAAAATTTGTTTCAAAATGCATTGAGAAGTTGTAAATATACACATACAACTGTCTTATCCCCCATTTGTTTTATGTTTGATCTAATTTCTAATTTATATGGCTGCAAAGTTGTTATATTTGAGGTAAGGCATTCAGGCATATTTCCATAATTTGTCACAAAACTCTTTTGCTATCTTTTTTAGTATTTAACTTTTCAAGATTTGACATCAAAATATATACTTAGGAAAGTTTAATTTCAAAGTGCTTAAGCTGTTCTGAACTTGTTTCATTCAGACTATTTTAATCTTCTTGTTATTATATTGGCATGCTACAATTAATGGCCTATTTGAAATTCCATTAAATCTTCTATTATCAGAGGTTCATAACTGCAACATAAAATTTTTTCTCCAGGCTGAAACTTGTTATACAAGGTCTCAGCCTAGAACCAATTAAAAAAATTAGTCATTAAACAGTTTGTCTTTGAATGCAGACTTGTCATTTTCATTAATTTTTTACTAAGCTGTTTAACCAGGTTAATATTCCCATATGCTAATACTTTAAAAATGTTTTTGATATGTTCATATGAATAGTGGTGATAAATAAAAAAAGAATACTTTCTCATTTTAGACTGAAGGATGGTATGGCTCCCCTGTGCGTTGTCCTCCAGCCCAGTATCCTTCTGGCTCACCATTGCCATCATGTAAATCATTCCTCTTCCAAAGTTGACAGGATCTGTTGCCAAACTAAGCAGGATAGAGAGTGGAATTCTAATCATATTTTCTAGAAGCTTTCCTTTTATCAGCCCCACATTCACATTCTGTTAAAGGGGTATCAGGTACCACTGGTTCTTGAGCTTGCTCAGGGTTCTGCAATGAAAGTCAAGTTTCTTCTTGGTCAAGCAGATGGAATAATGATAAAGAGCACAGTCACTTGAGTTCATGTGATAATTATGCCTACTTCGAAGAATTTTGATAAGATTGCGTTTAGTCCTCCAATATTTATTGAATGTCTGATATATATGAGGCACTGTTCCAGTTGTTGGGGATATAGAACTGAACAAAACAGAGATAATAAATGCTAATGATTTTTCATAATGCCTGAGACATAAAAAACACATGATAAATGTAGGTTCTCATTATTAGCTTTGTTTGTATTATCATTATCATTATCATCAGCATCAAATTTAACTAAAGAATATCTGGAGAGGTTTAACATCATGAAATATTTGGAAATCTGGGATATAATAAATGCTTGAAAGAACAGTGAAAATGTAAAGAGAAAAGGGAGCAGAATTAATCTATTTTTCATAGATCATACCTAGAAAAAAGGCAACAGAAGGGATATTATGACAATATAAAAATAAAATCTCACAAATTGAATGAGATGGCTGTGAGGAGGTGATTAGCTTTCATAAGTGCTAGTCAGGCAGCACCACCAGAAATGTTGTATTGGGTATTTCTACTTGGGAGTGCTACGTTGGGCTTAAGAGTTTCTACATCACTATGGATATAAAATGGAGGAAATCTATAAAATTTCTAGAAATATAAATTTGTTCTGCTTGGAATTTTGACTCATTTGTTCTTAGATGAGTCACTTAATTTCTTTGGGTGTCAGTTTGAGGTTCTTATTGTAAAAAGATGAGGCCACTCTCAGTGATCGCTAATGGATTTTTAGCTCTAAAATACTGAGACCAATTAATGAAAGCCACATAAGAAACTTTTCCCCAATTGTTTTCAGTGTATGCTTTTCTTTGGAGCTAGGAATGTGGAGATTTCTGGTCCACATATAATATATAATTCTTACATTTCTTCCCATTTGATTTTAAAGGTTAAGAAATACATGAATTATATTTGAAAGAAATTTTGAGCTTTCCTAACAAGGAACAGTAAATAAAAACTATATTTAAGAGAGAATAATAATGCAGTGTAGGTAATATCAAACATTTACTCTTGGTTCTGAAACTCAAGTTATTAGAAGTGAACAAAATTGCAAATAATTATTGCTTTGAGAAAGAGCTCCTGCTTGGCAGTCTTAAGATGTTAATTCTGATCTACACTAAGGGCTAATTTCATGATTCTTCAGGGAATTGTTGAGAGAAAGATAACCCTTTCTGGCATATATAATTCTTCCTTTCAAAATATCTTTTCCTTTTTTAAAATTATATATTATTGATTATGCTATTACAGTTGTCTCAATTTTTCCCACTTTGCCCCGCTCCACCCAGCAACCCCTAGTCCCTTAGGCAATCTCCACACCATTGTTCATGTCCATGGGCCATGCCTATACATTCTTTGGCCACTCCATTTCCTATATCCCCATGGCTATTCTGCAACTACTTATTTGTACTTCTTGGTGTCTTTGTCTCTTCACCCATTTTCCCACACTGCCTCCCATAAGGCAACCATTAAAAAGCTCTCTGCATCCATGATTCTGTCTCTTTACTTCTTGTTTGTTACTTTTTTTAGATTCAGTTGTTGATAGATATGTAGTTATTGCCATTTTATTGTACATTGTTTTGATCTTCTTTTTCTTAAAAACTCCCTTTAACATTTCATATAGTAATGGTTTGGTGATGATGAACTCCTTTAGTTTTTTCTTGTCTGGGAAGTGCTTTATCTGCTGTTCAAATTTAAATGATAGCTTTGTTGGGTAGAGCAATGATGGATATAGGTCCCCACTTTTCATGATTTTGAATATTTCTTGCCAATCTCTTCTAGCCTACAAAGTTTCTTTTGAGAAATCAGCTGACAGTCTTATGGGAACTCCCCTGTAGGTAACTAATTGCTGTTTTCTTGCTTCTTTTAAGATTCTCTCTTTATCTTTAACCTTTGGCATTTTAATTATGGTATGTCTGGGAGTGGGCCTCTTTACATCCATCTTGTGTGTGAATCTCTGTGCTTCCTAGACTTTCATGTCCATTTTCTTTACTAAAATTAAGGAAGTTTCTTTTTTTCATTATTTTTTCAAATAGATTTCCAATTTCTTGCTCTTTCTTTTCTCCTCCTGATACCTTTATGATGTGGATGATGGACCTCTTGAAGTTGCCCTAAAGGCTGCTCATACTTTCCTCATATTTTTGGATTCTTTCTTCTCCTTGTTATTCTGATTGGTTAATTTTTGCTTCCTTATGTTGCAAATCATTGGTTTGATTCTCAGCTTCATCTACTGTACTACTGTTTCCCTGTAAATTGTTCTTTATTTTAGTGTATCCTTTGTTTATGACTGGATCTTTTCATGTTTTTGAGGTTCTCAGTAAATTCCTTGAGCATCCTTATAACTAGTGTTTTGAACTCCGTATCTGATACATTGCTTTCTCCATTTCGTTGATCTCTTTTCTGAAGTTTTGATCTGTTTTTTTCATTTGGGCTATGTTTCTTTGTCTCCTCATTTTGACACCCTACCTGTATTTCTTTCTATGTATTAGGTAGAGCTGCAATGGCTTCCTTGGTAGTGTGGCCTAATGTAGTAGGCGTCTTGTAGGGTCTAGTGACACAGCCTCCCCTATCACTCAAGCTAGATACTTGAAGTACACCCTTTGTATAGGCTGAGTATACCCTCCTCTTGCAGTTGAGCCTTGATTGGTGTTGGTAGGTCAATGGGAGGGATTTACCCAGCCAAGTCAGCTAGAAGGACTGGCTGTACCCACTCACCACCAGCCTCTGCCCTTGTGGAGGATCAGCTTTTAGGGGTAGGGTGGTGGTACTCCAACATGGTCTATAGCAGTACCCTGAGTGCACAGGCTCTGGTGTGTCCTAAATAATGCAGGCCAACATCAGCCCCCACCTTTGTTTTGCCAGAGGCCACCCTGCATGAACTATAAAGCAATCTGAGTTGGCTGCATTTGTGCAGGGCTTGGAGATTCCCAAGTGAATCTAAGTTATGAATCTAGGCTGGTTGCTGCTAGTGCCAAATTGCAGCCACTTAGCAAGAGATATGGGGTTGGGGAATCATTGAGGCTTATTGTTGCTTATTTGAGAGGATTTTATGAAGTTGTGAAGCTTGAGCCAAGACCAGCCATTTATACAAAAAAGCAGCTTGGGCAGGCCTGTAAGTTGCATGGTGCAGAGTCTCTGCAGAATCTCCAGGGAGATGCAAACAGTGCTAGCCAGGTTTTTGGAGTCTTGGATATATCACCAGCCTGCCAGGTCTGTGGCTTTGTGGCGCTGTGGCTCTGTGGCTCTGTGGCTCTGTGGGGAGAAGGCTCAGAAAAGGAACAATGGACTCTGTCTTTCTGTCCCACAGCTCTTGCCTTGATACCAGACCCTTCAGTTCCTCCTTGTATGCCCCTGGTGCTTTTCGAGCTCCTACCCTGGTGCTGGAGATCAGAGGGAGTACATCTATGAAAAACTGTGTGTGTGTTCTTTAAGGGTAACTGCTTGGAACTACAGTAGTTTCTTCCACCGACTCAATCTCTGCTGGTTTTTGTAGCCAGAACTTATGGAGACTTATCTTCCAGGCTCTGGAACCCTGGGCTGGGGGTTCTGGTGTGGGGCTGGGATTTCTTACCCCTAAGACAGCCCTCCCCAATTTTTATCCACCACACATGGGTGTGGGATCCGTATGTTCCATGTCTTCACCCCTCCTACCCATCTAGATGGATGTGATTTCTTTAATTAATTCCATAGTTGCCAAAGCCCCATTCAACTTGATTTCTGATAGTCCTGAGTTATGGTTGTTCTATATTTTAATAGTAATATGGATGTGGTTGTGTGAGGAGGTGAGCTGTGTTTACCTATGCCATCCTCTTGACCGGAAGCTCCAAAGTATCTTTTTCTATTTTTGTTCTGTGCTCTGTCTTTGTTTCTCCCTCATCTCTTATTTTCCTGTGCCAATTCTTTTTGCTCTTCCTAATTCAACAATTATTTGAGTGTATATTATGTGCTCAGCATATGTGAAGAAGGATGGGGAAGGGAATATAAAGGAGTGTAAAACTTGGTGTCTGATTTTGAGGGATTTGTAGACTATTTGAAGACAGAAGGATAAGGATGGAAACTAAGTTCTCACAATGAACTTGGCATTCTATTAAAATGCTGTAAAGACAAAGATTCATGCCTTCAAATAGTTTACGATCTAGTATTTAGAAGATATTACTCTTTTTTCTATTGTTTCCTTTTTTAATTATTAAGTTTATGGGGTGACATTATATAATAAGATTATATAGGTTTCAAGTATACATTTCTATGATACATGATCTGTATATTGCATTCTATGACCACCAACCACAGTCAAATCACCTTCCATCAGCATATACTTGGAATATTATTCTTTAAATCCTCTCAACTACTGGTGAGATACTTAGCATATCCTCATTTTGCAAGTTAGAAGTTAAAAAACTTGTCCATGTATGTCTGAATCTAAAGCCATCTTTCTTTTCCTATATTGTGCTACCTTATAGGAACAATAGAATGTAATCAGATCAAGTACATTGTTGGGTAGAGTAGGCTATACTTATAATAGGCTATGGGAAAAGAAAAAATAGTACAGGTTATTAGAAAATATAGGTGAGGACTTTACAGAGAGGTAAGGACTTGAGTCATTTTCTCCCTCCACTCTTTAATGAAATATTTATTAAGCACTCTGTGACAAGCCCAGTGCTATTCCTGGCTTAGCTGCTAGTGACATACAAATTATAAAAGTACTGATGCCTTCAGAGATAATTATTGCCCAAATTTTATGAATTATGTTATGTAGTTGACAATAACCATGTAAGATAATGTTTTTATTTTCCTGAGTTTCATTTACATAAATTCAATTTCTTGAATTAAGATGGGCCCCTAAGATTTAAAAAAAGTCAACCAAGATTTCTGCTTTATTTTTGGTTTTCTCTGTAAAGGAATACCTAGCACTATTATTTCCCAAATTAACTGAGCAAAGTAATCACCTAGAGCACTTTTTTACAACTAGGATTTCCAGGGAAAAAAATCAGAAAATCTAAATTTTTAATAATGTCACAAGGCTATTTTTATGATCAACAAGTTTGGGAATCACTAATTTAGCTCAAAGCCATTTCAAATTTAGCCTTGGGTTTCATGATAATCAATTGAGACTTGCCCAGTCTATGCTGGTCTGGCACATCGTTGCAAACATCAGTCAGATCGCTGGGCTTAAAACTGGCCTTAAATTTTGATGGAAACATCATTCTGAACCATATTTAGGTAAACAAAATTTAACATAATTATTTTTAACATATTAATGAAAAGAGAAACAACTGAACTTAAATTAGTACCATTTCAAAATTTCTAAAAATAAGCTTTTGAGAGAAGAGAATCAGACGGTATAGGTAAAAAGACATTGACAGTATTCTTCATTTTAGTTTTATGTACAGTATTTGAAGTAATTCCAGTGTGTCAGAAATAATGCAATCTTATTTTTAGGAAAAGATTATTGTTTTCAGTTTTAACAGAGTTTTAGGCTGGATAGCATAGAAGTGATCAAGAATTTTAGTGAAAAAGTTCTGATATCAGAGAAGGTTAGTAAAGAATAAGATATGTTTTACATATAAAATGCCTGATAGATATTTCTATATCTATGAAGAGCTTTTTTAAACCCAGAGTTTTTTTTTCTTTTAATTTTTGATTAAGCAACTAAAGAGGCTAGTTTGTGGCACAGGGGAAAAAAAATGCTTTAACATTTCAGTCCTTAGTGGTAAAGATTAATGTGATCTGTCCTGGACATTACATCAATATGCTTAGATTTGGGTTGGTCCTGGGAATAACTTGCTGTGTGATTTTGAGAAAGTTACATAACTGCTCTGCTTTTCATTTTCAAACTCTGTAAAAAAAGCTTTGCTAAAAATACGTATTCTATGTATCTTATACATTACTGTCACGGTTAAATGAGAAAATGGGTATAAATACAAAGAGTTATTAAACTCCACTGATAATTAAAAAGTCTCTATATTTTGTTTCAAAATGGTCTGAAAAATCTTGATTTTACAATGTTTAAAAGGATATTTGGTCAGGAAACCTAACTCAAGCAAAGCCAAGTCCCCAGTAAAGTCCTGAGATCCCAGTGCCCAGATTCTCTGAGGTGACAGAGTTTTAAGTCCGCTTCATCACCAGAAATTGTTTCAGCATCAAAGAACACAAAATAGTGGTGTGGGAGCCACTCTTGTGAACCTCCCTCTTCCCTGCTCTACTTGCTCAGCACCTCAGTACAGACTGTCCTATCTACTGCTGCCTGTTTGTGCCTTTTTCATGAGCCTGTAACTCAGCAGCTAGTGTTTCTTCCTAATTTAAATGCTGTTGCTCACTTGGAATGCCAAGCGGGAAAATGCTGGCAATGCAAAGGTTAATAGAAGCGCTGACACAACCTTAATTACAGTAGAGCAAACCTATCTCTATAATTGTAGCTAGCACTTATCTCAGTTTCTCATACTCATTTAGCCCATTGAGATCTGCCTGAAGCTGAAGATAAAAAAGAGGGCCTCTGGAGTCGCTTGAATGAGCTGGGTCTGATGGAGCTATCAGGTTTTTGCAGATAGAGTGCCTGCCACTGTTGGATAGTTGTCATAATCAGTGTTTAGGCAAAACACCTGGACTTCTGCAAGGACTACCACTCCTGGCCTGTCCTCAGTTCTATACTTGTGTCTCATCATTCCACTGACTGGGAGGGACAGATGAAACAGAAAGAAATAAAGGTGCTAGTCTGAACTGGTTGTCTGACGCTTGACTGAACATTTCCCATTAGGTCATTGTTTACCCTCATTTGAATATATGTTTATTTTTTTCCTTAGGATGGCATTGGAAACATGCCCAGCTCATCTATAGTAACTGAGTGTAGCATTTAAAGCCCACACATGCCGTTGCTTGTTCAGTGTAATTGGCCATGCTATGTAGTGATGGCTTTGTGAGGGTGGAGATGCTAATTTTGCAACTTTAGGATTTCAAGTCAGCTACTTTAATGAGGATCCAGACTTCTTACTGTCAAAAGAGACTCTAATGGGATTGACCATCACCAGTGTTTATCTCATTGTTAGCATTGAATACTTACCTAGATTCTGTACCTTTATGCTGCCAAGTAGATCAAGTTATTGGTTAATATGTATAGATTGAAAGGTTGATAATGGATTTCTTAATTTTAATTTTCCTAGCCTTTATGTGTTTAATTCTGCTTAAAGACTTCATGGAGGTACATGTATGTGAAATTCCAGTTGATCTATCTTCCATCATCTATCTAGCCATTTATCCATATCCTTCCTTTCTCCCTCCCTCCCTCCCTCCTTCCCTCCCTCCCTCCCTTTCTCCTTTTCTTCCTTCCTTTCCTTTCTCTTTTTCTTTCTCTCTCTCTCTCTCTTTCTTTCTTTATTTTTCTTTCTTTCATCTTTACTGACTTATTATTGGGTTTGCCTAAGCTAGTTATAGGTTATCTATATAACATGATTATGGGTATGGTTGGAAATACATGTGTTTAATATTTTTACCCTGATCCTGGGTAGGTCTTGTAGCTAACATTTGTCAGATAAAACTGCATATATAGAAAGTCGCTTCTGTCACTATGTTGAACACTTGAAACTAATATAATATTGTATATCAACTGTAATTAAAAAATAAAAACATTTAAAAAAGACATTCAACTTTCAACTGACTTCAATTCAAAGGTCTTTGCCAATTTTTACAGACTAATGTCTAATGCACAGATTTGTTTTTGGCAACTCAAGTCACTCCCATTCTCAGCAGAATACAATACACTCAAGACCACACTTCTGTTATCCAATTTGATAATTTATTTACTCTGATGGTTTAGTAAATTATCCACTTACAGTATCATTTTTGTATAAAAGGGGGAGTGTGGAGAAGAAAGCACTGATCTTGATACAATAAAATAAGTCATTAAAAAGGACAGAATTCCAGTGATTGGTGGCAACAATACTTTCAGCAATAGGATTCTCCATAGTAATCGTCACTTTTATAATAAGCTTTGGTAAAGAGGTACCTACTCTGGTCCATGAATATAACAACCTGAGTCATGGGAATGAGAGGGTGTGTGAGAAATTGGCTTTGTATACTGGGGGAGATGAAACACATGCTGAAGAAATAGCTACTAAAATTAAAACAGCTCCACAAAGCATTGTAAAAGGTGACATAAAGGAAAGCAACACCCTGAATAAAATGTGTGTGAATGACAGACCTAAAGCGCAGATGTAGCATTCTCACATGGCTAATAATAGTAATCACATTCCTAATTGTTAGCCAGCATTTGTTGAGCTATTATTACATGTTAAAACTGTGTTAAGTGTGTCTTTGTGTTATAAAATTCTTGCAGCCAATCTATGAGGGAAGTACAGTCCTTAATACCCTTTTAGGTGGTGATCTGAGGCATAAGGAACCTAAATAAATTGTTTGACATAGTAAGTTATCAAAATTGGATCAAATCCAGGTGATTTTAGTGCCAAATCCTGGGTCTCCAATCAATCAACGTACTATTCTATTTCTAACAAAACAGTTTAGAGTTTTCTTTAATTTTCATTCTTAGAAGTTTTGATAGGTCTGCTCAAGTCAAGGAAGGAAAAATGGCTAATTAGGACACAAATTACCTGTACCTAAACCATGAACTCTGTGAACTACTGTGCCACTTAAGTACCTAGCCATTTTCAGGATCAGATCAGATAAAGAGAAAAAGTTGTATTTGAGACTCATAAAGAGAACTTTTAAATAAAGCACTGAATAAAATGAGTGGTAAGGTTCCACTTTGAAAATCCTTCCAGATCTCTATATCTTTTGAGAAAAAAACATTATATGTGTTTTATTTTAATAAGGAAAATTATATATTTACTTCTTTGGACTTTATGTATAGATTGATTCTTTAAAATTCTGACATTGTGAAACTCTTTTGGAACTGGATTTATTTTTCTGTTGTTGAATTTCAACTCCAATACAGGGATGGCCTTTTGAGGCAGTGGAAGAGTGACTCTCTGACATGAGGAAGTGGGGTACAACAGAGTGAGAGACTGGCATTGGATGCCTGGATTCAATTCCTAACTCTCTCTTTCCCATCTGCATGTGACCCTGGGCAAATTAAATCACGTAAACTCTCTAAAGCAGCAGTTCTTAAACTTTAGCGAAACACAAAAAGGGTAAGTTCCTTTTTTTAAAAAATATATTTTATTGATTATGCTATTACAGTTGTCCCATTTCTCCCCCATCATTCCCCCCACCCTGCACACCCTCTCCCACCCACATTCCCCCCTTTAGTTCATGTCCTTGTGTCATAAGTTCTTTAGCTTCTACATTTCCCACACTATTCTTGCCCTCCCCCTGTCTATTTTCTACCCACCATCTATGCTACTTATTCTCTATACCTTTTCCCCCCTCTCTCCTCCTCCCATGCCCCTGTTGCTAACCCTCCATATGATCTCCATTTCTGTGGTTCTGTTCCTGTTCTAGCTGTTTGCTTACTTTGCTTTTGTTTTAGGTGTGGTTCTTAATAGCTGTGAGTTTGCTGTCTTTTCACTGTCATATTTTTGATCTTCTTTTTCTTAGATAAGTCCCTTTAACATTTCATATAATAAGAGCTTGGTGATGATAAACTCCTTGAACTTGACCTTATCCGAGAAGCACTTTATCTGTCCTTCCAATCTAAATGACAGCTTTGCTGGAAAGAGCAATTTTGGATGTAGGTCCCTGCTTTTCAAGATTTCAAATATTTCTTTCCAGCCCCTTCTTGCCTGTAAGGTCTCTTTTGAGAAATCAGCTGACAGTCTGATGGGAACTCCTTTGTAGGTGACTGTCCCCTTATCCCTTGCTGCTTCTAGAATTCTCTGCTTCATTTGAATCTTGGCTAATGTAATTACGATGTGCCTTGATGTGTTCCTCCTTGGGCCCAACTTCTTTGGGACTCTGAGCTTCCTGGACATCCTGGTAGTCTATTTCCTTTGCCTTATTGGGGAAGTTCTCCTTTATTATTTGTTCAAATAAGTTTTCTACTTGTTGCTCTTCTTCCCCTTCTGGGACCCCTATAATTCGGATGTTGGGACGTTTAACGATGTCCCGGAGGTTCCTAAGCCTCTCCTCATTTTTTTGAATTCTTGTTTCTTCCTCGTTTTCTGTTTGGTTGTTAATTTCTTCCTTCTGGTCCACTCCATTGATTTGAGACCCAGTTTTCCTTCCATCTCTATTGGTTCCCCATGTGTCTTCTTTCATTTCACGTATTGTAGCCTGCATTTTCTCATCTAATTTATGAGCAAAATCAACCAATTCTGTGAGCACTGAGCATTTTGATGACCAGTGCTTTGAACTGTGCATCTGATAGGTTGGCTATCTCTTCACGGCTTAGAGGAATTGACTCCGGGTTTTCATTTTTTCTCCGGTTTGAGCCATTTTTGGTGGGGTTTTTTGTTTTGTTTTGTTTTGATTTTAGTCTGGTCGCAGCTATTACGTATGAGGAGTGGAGCCTTAGGTGTTCCTCAGGGTGGGGCAGCCTAGTCGTTGGGTTGTGACGCTTTAGGTGGGGGCGGGGTCCAAGAGGGAAGAATGGCGCCTGTTCCGCTCTCTTCTGGACTCCGGTCCCTTCCGCTGCTTCCCCTTCACCTGGATTATCTGCGCACGCAAGCGTGCTGTTACGTAGTAAGGGGTGGAGCCTCAGGCGCTCCCCAGTGTGGGGCAGTCCAGTCGCTGGGTTGTGATGCTGTATGTGGGGGCGGGGTCTGAGAGGGAACAATGGCGCCTGCTCCGCTCTCTCCTGGATTCAGTCCCTTCTGCCACCTCCCCTCTGCCTGGACCGTCTTCGTGCGTGAATGTGGGTCCACCTGGTCAGCCAGCTGCCTTGTGCATCCTCACTGGGTCTGCACCGTTGCCCCCTCTGTGCCCGGGGTCTGCCAGCTGCCACCTGTGCACCCCAGGACCGCCAGCCACTGCCCGTGCACCTGGGAACTGCGAGCCGCTGCTACTTGCGTTCCTGGGTCCGCACCTCCACTTTTTCCTACCTCGACTCCGCCCCTCTTACCGGTCTGGATGAATGGTTGTTGGACTTCCGTACAGTTCAATTTTCTATCAGTTCTGGTTGTTTTCTTGTTTCTAAATATTTGTTGTCCTTAATTTTGGTTGTGAGAGGAGGCACAGTGTGTCCGCCTACGCCTCCATCTTGGCCAGAAGTCCAAAAAGGGAAAGTTCTTAAACTTTTATTGAAATGCAGAATGCTGGGTCTCTCCCCAGAGTCTCCCTTTGCCCCTCTGCACCCAGACCCCCTGACCCACTCCCTCAGGCACTCCCCACACTGTCGTACATGTTCATGGCTCATGCATATGTTTTCTTTGGCTGCTCTACTTCCTATACTACACTTTACATCCCCATGACTATTCCATAATTACCCATGTGTACTTCTTAATCCCCCTTCACCTTATTTTACTTATACTTCCAACCCCTGTCTCATCTGGCAATCACAAAAATGTTCTCTGTATCTATGATTCTGTTTCTGTGCTACTTATTTTGTTTTTTAGGATTCTTATGGTTTCAGGTCTAACATGTAAGTCTTTTATTCATTTTTAAATTTATTCTTGTGGGTGGTGTAAGAATGTGGTCTAATTTCATTTTCTGCACATATTTGTCCAATTTCCCCAATACCATTTATTGAATAAACTCTCTTTAATCCATTGTATGTGCTTACTTGTTCTGTTGAATATTAATTGACTATAAAACTGTGGGTTTATTTCTAGGGTCTCTATTCGGTTCCATTGATCTATGTGCTGTTTTTATGCCAGTACCATGCTATTTTGATTACTATGGCCTTATAGTATAGTTTCATATTAGGTAGTATGATTTTCCCAACTTTTTTTCCTCAGGATTGCTGTTGCTCTGCGGGGCCTTTTTTGGTTCTGTATAAAGTTTTTAAATATTTCTTCTAGCTCTGTGAAATATGTCATTGGAATTTTGATAGAAATTGTATTGAATCTATGGATTACTTTAGGTAGTATGGACATTTTAATGATGTTAATTCTTCCTATCCATGAATACGGTATGTGCTTCCACTTCTTTGTATGTTCTTCTATTTCTTTCTTCAGCATCTTATAATTTTCCAAGTACAGGTCTTTTACATTCTTGATTAGGTTTATTCCTTGGCATTTTATTCTTTTTGAAGAAATCATGAAGGGGATTGTTTCTTTAATTTCCCTTCTACTGGTTTGTTATTGGCATGTAAAAATGCAACTGATTTCTGGATATTAATTTTGCATTTTGCTACTTTGCCAAATTCATTTATCAGTTCTAGTAGTTTCTTAGTGGAATCTTTGGAGTACTCCCTGCACAATATTATGTCATCTGCAAATAAAGACAGTTTTACTTCTTCCTTTCCAATTTGATTGCCTTTTATTTCTTCTTCTTGTCTGATTACTGTGGCTAACTATGTTGAATAAGAAAGGGGAAAGTGGACAATCCTGTCTTTCTTCCAGTCTTAAGGGGAACACTTGTAGTTTTCCACTGAGTATGATGCTGGCAGTGGATTTGCCATATATGGTCTTTATTATGTTTAAGTATGTTCCCTCTATTCCCAGTTTGCTGAGAGTTTTGATCATAAATGTGTGCTGGATTTTATCAAATATTTTTTCTGCATATATTGATATGATTATGTGGTTTTTACCCTTCATTTTGTTTATGTGGCAATTCACATTTATTGATTTGTGATTGCTGTATCAACCTTGCATTCCCAGAATAAATCCCACTTGATCATAGTGTATGATCTTTTTGATGCATTGCTGTATTTAGTTTGCTAATATTTTGTTGGGGGTTTTAGCATCTCTGTTCATCAGGAATATTGGCCTATAATTTTCTTTCTTTGTAGTGTCTTTATTTGGCTTTTTAATTAGGATAATGGTGGCCTCATAAAGTGAGTTTGGGGGGCCTTCCCTCTTCTTGAATTTCCTGAAATAGTTTGAGAAGCAGTTAATTCTCAGAACATTTGCTAAAATCCTCCTATGAAGCCATCTGGTCCATGGCTTTTGTTTGTTAGGAGTTTTTTGATTGGTACTTTGATTTCACAAGGTGTTATCTGTCTATTCAGATTCTCTGATTCTTCTTGATTTAGTTTTTGAAGACTGTGTGTTTCTAGGAATTTATGCATTTTTGTCCAAGTTGTCCAGTTCATTGGCATATAGTTATTCTTAATATTTTCTTACAATCTTGTGTATTTCTTCGATGTCAGTTGTTATTTCTCCTCTTTCATTACTGATTTTATTTGGGACCTTTCTCTTTTTCTGTTGATGAGTCTGGTTCAAGTTTTGTCAATCTTGTTTATCTTTTCAAAGAATCAGCTCTTAGATTCATTGATCTTTTGTACCATTTTTTAAGACTCTACTTCATTTATTTCTGCTATGACTTTTATTTTTTCTTTCATTCTCCTCACTTTGGGCTTTGTTTGTTGTTCTTTTTCAAGTTCCTTTAAGTGTGAAGTTAGATTGTTCATTTTAGCTTTTTCTTTGTTTGTTTGTATGTTTTTAAGACAGTCCTGTAATGCTCTAAATTTCCCTCTTAGAATTGCTTTCTCAGTGTCCTGCAGATTTTGGATTGTTGTGTCCTCATTTTGATTTGTTTCAGGTATCTTTTAATTTCTTCCTTCACCATGTTGTTGACCTACTCATTGTTTAATAGCATGGTATTTAGCTTCTATGTGTTTGCATGTTTTTCAGTGTTCCTCTTGGGATTGATTTCTAGTTTCATAGCATTGTTGTCCAAGAAGATTCTTGATATGATTTCAGTCTTCTTAAATTTGTCGAGACTTGTTTTCTATCCTAACATATGGTCTATCTTAGAAAACGTTCCATGGGCACTTGAAAAGTATGCATATTTTGCTGCTTTGGGGTGCAATTTTCTAAAGATATCAATTAAACAAATTTGATGTAGTGTCATTTAAGGCCACTGTCCCCTTGTAGATTTTCTGCCTGGAAGATCTATCCATTGAAGTCAATGGGGTGTTAAAATCCCTAACTATAACTGTTTTTCTGTTGATCCCTCCCTTTATTTCCATCAAGACTTGCTTTACATATTTAGGTGCTCCTATGTTGGGTATGTAAATGTTTACTAGGATTATCTTCTTGTTGGATTCTTCCCTTTATCATTATGTAGTCCCCTTCTTTGTCTCTTACTGTAATCTTAATTTTATTTTTTAAATTATATTTTATGGATTATGATATTACAGTAGTCCTGATTTTCCCCTTTTGCCTGCCTCCATTCAGCACCCCACACTCCCTCAAGCAATACGCCCACCATTGTTCATTTCCATGGGTCATGCATGTAAGTTCTTTCACTACTCAATTTCCTGCACTGTACTTTACATCCCCATGGCTATTCTGTAACTACCTATTTGTACTTAATCCCTCACCTCTTCACCCATGGGCCCACACTCCTCTCCCATATGGCAACCATCAAAACACTCTCTGTATCCATGATTCTGTCTCTGTTCTTCTTGTTTGCTTAGTTTGTTTTTCTGGATTCAATTTTTAATAGATATATATTTATTGCCATTTTATTCATAGTTTTGATCTTTTTCTTAAATAATTACCTTTAACATTTCATATAAAAATGTTTGGTGATGAGAAACTTCATCAGTTTTTCTTGCCTGGGAAACTCTTTATCTGCCCTTTGATTCTAAATGATAGTTTTGCTGGGTGGAGCAATCTTGGCTGTGAGTCCCTGCTTTTCATGACTTTGAATATTTCTTGCTAATCCCTTCTAGCTTGCAAAGTTTCTTTTGGTCAACTGACAGTCTTTTGGGAACTCTCCTGTAGGTAACTAACTGCTTTTCTCTTGTAGCTTTTAAGATTTGCTCTTTATCTTTAACCTTTGACATTTTAATGTCAAAATGTCGATGTATCTTGGAGTGGGCCTCTTTGCAACCATTTTCTGTGGGAGTCTCTGTGTTTCCTGGACTTGCATGTCTATTTCCTTCACCAAATTAGGGAAGTTTTCTTTAATTGTTTTTTTCAAACAGATTTCCAATTTCTCCTTCTATCTCTTCTCCTTTTGGCACCCATATTATGTGAATAAGGACCTCTTAATGTTGTCCTAGAGGCTGCTTTTTATATCCTCATTTTTTTGGATTCTTTTTTTTTTCTTGTTATTCTCATTGGTTGTTTTTTGTTTTAGTATGTTCCAAATCACTGATTTGATTCTTAGCTTCACCCACTCTACTGTTGTTTCCCTGTACATTGTTCTTTATTTCAATTAGTGTATCCTTCATTTCTGACTGGGTCTTTTTATGCTGTTGAGATCCATGCTAAGTTCCTTAAGCATCCTTTTAACTAGTGTTTTGAACTCTGCTGCATTTTTGTTTAGCTCTTTTTCTGGAGTATTGATCTATTATTTCATTTGGGCCAAGTTTCTTTGTCTCTTCATTTTGGCAAGTTCCCTGTGTTTGTTTCTATGTATTAGGTAGAGCTACTTTGACTCCGTGTCTTGGTATGGCCTAATGTGGGTAGTATGTCTTGGTGGTATGGCCTAATGTGGTAGTACACCCTTGGTAGTATGGCCTAGGTGTCTTGTAGGGTCTTGTGAAACAGACTCCCCTATCATGAAAGCTGGATACTCGAGGTGCACCCTTTGTGTGGGCTGAGTGCATCCTCCTTTTGTAGTTGAGCCTTCATTGCTGTTGGCGGATCAATGGGAAGGATTTACCCAGATCAGTCAGCTACAAGGAATGGCTATGCCCAATCACCACCAACCTCTGCCCTCTGTGGAAGATCAGCTTGCAGGTGCAGGGTGGTGGTACTCTGACGTGGTCTATAGCCGTACTTTGGGTGCACTCTCCTTAGGGTTTCCCAGGTGGTTCATTCTAAGGTCATCTCCCACCTGTGTTTTGCCTAAGGCCATCCTGCCTGAGCTATAAAGCAATCTGAGTTGGCTGCTACTTGTGCTGGGGGCTTGGAGATTCACAGGCAAGCCAAGCTTGAATCTAGGTTGGGTACTGCTAGTGCTTGGCCTGGGGCTCACTGAGGCTGGCTGCTTCTTGTTTGAGAGGATTTAGAAAGTTGTGAAACATGAGCCAAGATTATTCATTCATATGAAAAAGCAGTTTGGATGGGCCCTTAAGTTGGGTAGGGTTGAGTCCATGGGGATCTCCAAGGTAGGTCAAACAGTGTTAGCAAGGTTGATGGAGTCTCAGATATGGTACCAGCTTATCAGCTCTTTTAGGGGCAGGGTTTAGAAGAAGGACAGTGGCCTCTGCTCACCTTGATGCCAGACCCTTCAGTTCCTTCCTTTATGCTACTGGTGCCTTTCAAGGTTCTACCCAGGTAATGGAGCTCAGAGGGAGTGAGTCTGAGTAGGTGAGTCCATGTATCAGTTTTTAAGAGGAACTGTTTGGGGCTCCAACAGTTTCTCCACCTACTCAATGCCCACTGGTTTTTGAAGCCAGAAGTTGTGGGGACTTATCTTTCTGGCATTGGAACCCTGGGCTGGGGGGCTGGTGTGGGGCTGGGACTCCTTGGTCCTGAGATATCCCTCCCAAATTTTTATCCACCACATGTGGGTGAGGAACTAGCCCATTCCACATTGGTGCCGCTCCTTCCGGTTTGGGTAGATGTAGATTCTTTAATTCTGTAGTCGTCAGACTTCCTTTCAGCTCAGTTTCTGACAGTTCTGAGTAATGGTTGTTCTGTATTTTAGTTATAATTTTGATGTGGTTTTGTGAAGAGGCAAGCTATGTCTGCCTACTCTGCCACCTTGACTAAATGTCTCCTCTATAGCCTTGGTTTTAAGTCTATCCTATTGGATATAAGTACTGCTACCCCATCTTTTTTTTTTAATTTTCTATTTGCATGAAATATCTTTTTCCATTCTTTTGCTTTTAGTCTGAAATATATTTTTCAGTTTGAGATGGGTTTCTTGGAGGCAGCAAATATATGCATTTTGTTTTCTTATCCATTCAGCTACCCTATGTCTTTTGGTTGTTACATTTAAGCCATTTATGTTTAAGTTGATTATTGATAGATACGTATGTAATGCCATTTTATTGTTAGACTGTTTTTCTCTTTTTTCTTTCTCTTTTTCTTCTTCTTAAAGAAAGCCCTTTAACATTTGTTTCAACAGAAATGTTTTGCACAAGTTGTAGCTTGATCCCACTAGAATTGAAATGCTCTCACATTCAAATTTTCAATTGGGAAAAGAGACAGGGAGAAGACACAAAACAGGATATCTGTCATTATTTATTATAAATAAACCTTATATAATAAATTAAATATAAATTATATATAATTTACATAACATATCCATATATTTTATAGTTAAGATTAAGGATCATTAAATTTATATAATTTAATATATTTACATAATATAATTTATAATTTACATAATATATTTGTATAAAATTCATATATTTATGACATGTTGTATAATATATTATATATTACATTACATTATATCATATTACATTATAATGTGTATATTATAGTTTGCCAACACCGTACAAATTAAAAGAAATTTATGAGACCAGTTGAACACTAACTAGATAGAAGAATAAGGATAGAACATGAGTAAGCCTTTCTATCTAGAAAGAAGAATGGTGGGAGGTACAGAGCAGTTACTAGGCCATAGAAATTTTGAAATACCATTGAGCAAGACGCTCCTTCTTGCTCTGGTGTGAGGACCGTTCCAAGTTTATACCTTAGTCTCTGTCCCTGTAGGTAATTTTCTCTGTTGTGTTCTCTAACCTTTAGCTTTACCTTCTGGGAGTTCCTACCTTTTCCATTATCATCCTTGACTATATCTAAATATGATCTCCATGCAATTAAGCAGCCTCTCAACCTGCTTCCTTCTGTGCTAAATTATCTAGTGTTGACTTAGCACCTTGACTTCTCTTTAAGGTTAAAAACTAATTTCTCAGAGCCCCTTCCTCTGTATGGTGTAGGATAGAGTTTGCCAGTTAGATGAACTTTTATAAGATTTGGAAAGCAGAGAACATTAGTCTTGGAGGGTTATGGTGGTCAGACGTGTTGTATAGAAATACTTGGTGGAACACCTGTTCTCTCCTTCTTCTCCAATTCATCTTTGTTGCTGGCTTCTCTGACCACTAGCTTCCTCAAGCCCACCTAATCTTGAATACAGCCCACAGAGACTTGCTCAGAACTGTCTGTGGGCGTCTCTTTGCAGGTCCAGTCTCTCTCTGGCAGTGAGAGGCACAGGTGTCTTGTATTTTCCTGCAAGTTCCAACTTGCCCTTCTATGCCAGTGTTTCTGGATAAAGTCATTAGTGACTATTTCTCCAACCCTTCAAATCCTACTTTCAAGACCTTCACTTTTCTAGCTCCATTCACCTTTGTGTAAATTCAAATTCTTGTATTAAATCTCTTATTCCTTGTGATACTTGGAGAAGCTCTGGTTTATTGAATTAACCTGAGCTGATGCACTCTCCATAGAAAGCTGAGGACTATGGGTCATTGATGACACAAGCAATCATTCTTTTTTTCGTCCAGAATAGTTGATCTTTTGGAGTATAACTCTCTCAAAAACTTACATGGTTTCTTGTCAAGTTGATTTCATTTAGTTCCTTATACCAATACCTACACCAACATTTATTTTTGATATCTGCTTCTTTCTCTAAAGTGAATTGTGGACTTTAAGCCTATCAGATTTTTTTATAGAGGAGCCACACCTTTAGTCTATTATTCCTCTGCCATTTGTGCAACTGCTAAGATTTTTATTTGCTCTCTTATTTGATTCAAAAGTTTAAAATAAGTTTATGGTTACATCCTTGATTTTATCCTTCCCATGGAGCTTCCTTTTAAATTGGCCTTTGTCATCCAAAGCTCTGTCTTTTGGCTGAATCTTTTCCCAGTTGGAGGTGAAAAGAGTTGCATCTTTCAACACTACAAGTCCCAGAATTTCTGTACTTTATTTCCTATTTATTCTTGCTTATAAGTTATCCTTTTTTGAGTTCATGCCTTTCTTGTAGTAACTTATTAAACACAGCCAAGAGCAACCATGGCATTGTACTAACACCATATCTTCACTTAAATCCAAAAGCTCATTTGGTACATCATCTTTCTTCCATATTATTTCAGTTTGCCACTATATAACATGGTCATTTTCCCGCTGCAAACAACATTCCTTGATATCCATACCTGGTAGTGAAGCTAATGCCACATGTTTTGGGTTTTGTGTTATCATAGTACCTCACCTCATTTTTAAGATCAATAATAAACTTACTTCTACAGAAGTAAGGTTAGGCTATATTGTGCTACTGTTTCGCTATTTAAGTTAAATTTTAATTGTTTACAATGACAAGGGTTTTTTTGTCACTCACATTACAAGTTTATCAAAGGTCAGCCAAAACTCTGTTCTATAACATCTATACTTATGTCCATGGTTGAGAAAGCTGTATTAATGGGAAGAGATGTGTGCAGTGTCATAATAAAGAGTAAAGAGCATGGTAGAACAATACAATGGCCCCCAAATCTTGGCAGTGGTCCTGGTCATTTCTAAGTACAGTATATTTCACTGGTGAAATAAGTCTTGAGTTTATCAACATGGGGACATATCATTTTCCTGCAGGAAGGTACTTGTCAAATTATATGGCTGTGACTAAAGTCAATAGGGCAGGGTTATATAATTCAACCACAGGGTGGGCACTGTTGGTCACGTAGCTATGTGACCATAGCTATGTCTGATATTACAAGAGGTGAAATGTGTAATCCTCCCAAATGAAGTGGCAGATAAAAGTTTGACTCATAGTATAAAGTATTTCATCACTTCTCACAAGCAACTTGGTCAGTTAGGTTTATGCCTGTGTTCCAGCTATGGTGAGTTTTAATTGATCTACTGGATTCTAAAGTCTATTATACCATATACTATCTTCTGTCTAATTAAAAAAAATTATGCTCAGAATTATACTTGAATTAAATTGAAAAAAGCATTATTCATTCAAGGAATTTCATTAAAAATAACTTTTCTTGGTGATTAACCTAAAATATTAATATTAAAATTTTTCTTTCTAAAAAAATATTTGCTGAGTATGGCAGGACATTTAGTTTTTCACAAATTTCCTATTAACTAGGCATTTTTAAAAAAATTCAAAGTATGCACTTATCTGAAATGTAGACTTAGAAATGGAACATTTGTTATCATTTTCTTTGTCCTTCTAGTTTATATTACACAACTCTACATATTTTTAGCTATTTTCCTATTGTTTGAGGGTTTGCTTAAAAGAAAACCCTTTAGTGTTTAGACAGACAATCGACATCTTTTGCAGGAAACATTATTTTATGATAGATTCTGCAAGCTGAACTGTATACATTTTTTTATCTTCTGAAACATTTGATTGGTACTTATTTATCATTTTGCAAGAGATGACACATTAATTTGCAATGGGCTTTTGATTTTTACAGTTTTTATAAGATTACTCCTTTTCCCAAGCAGTACATTTTAAAATAGCCAGGGCAGGCCATGAAGGCCATGAAAATAGCCTACGTACAATTTCCAAGGCCAAAATAGTGTGATAGAATAGGAAGAACTGTGTCTTTGAGTAAAATGGATTGAATAACTGATTCCAAATCATTCCTTGATCTGGTAAAATACTCTGTTAATTCCTTTCCTGTGGCCTTGTTTTAAGACAGAATGTGCACCCTGTCTTCTTGACTTTGGATCTGTCTATTTCACTTGCTTTAATCAATGGGACATTAGCAGAGATTGTGCAAGCAGAGGTTGAAATGTACTTGCAAGCCTGGGCTTGCACTCTGTGCTTCTGCATTGTCTGAGAAGGACATGCCCTGCACAGTGCATGGGCCAGACCCATGAGACAGAGCTTCCCAGCCCACCTGCAGACACATGAACCCAAAATACATGCTATGATAGTTACATTTGTAAAAATAGGAAGGTGAAATGTTTTGTACAACAATTTTTAAGTTGACTTAATAACATTTAAATATTTAGACTTCCATTTTTTCTTTTTTTATATTGCCTTGAACTCTGCAAAGGGAAAAAGCTGGTTTGCAGTGAGTCAGATGATACTCTGTCACGTTAGTGATACCACGTCTATTCGTAGTCTTCATATACATTCTCTGCCTGTGTGTGTATGCTAAAAATATGTGGGGCCTTTTAAAATGTGGGACCTAAAGAAAGGTCTGGACTCCTTGAGCAAGGATAGGGTTAAATAATATTAAGAGTGAAGGCTGCCCCCCTTTTGTAGCTGGGTCTGCTTTAGTGCAAGTATGGAAGTAGTGTCAGAAAGTTTGTGGATCTGCTCCCTCAGACTGAGGAAGAATGCATGTTTCATGGGTGAAATAGTAAGGTTGTTCACAACATTAGTGCCTATTTTGAAGAAATTGGGTGGTGGGCCTTTTTGTTGTGGCTTTTTATCATGTCAGGGGTAATTGACCAGAAACAACTTTAAATTTCAAAAAACGTTTGGCAGGTACTATAGATTAAATATTTTTGCCCCTTCCCCAGTCTCCAACACACACCAAAGTTATATGCCATAACCTGTTCCCCAATGTGATGGTATTAGGAAGTGGGGCCTTCCAGAGGTGATTAGATCAGGAGGGTGGAGTCTTCATGAATGATATTAGTGCCCTTATAAAGGAGGCCTCAGAGAGCTCCTTTGCTCCTTCTGCCATGTGAGAACACATAGAAGATGGCCCTCCCTTTAATGAACCAGGAAGCAAGTTCTCACCAGGCACTGAATCTGCTGGTGCCTTAATCTTGGACTTCCTAGCCTTCGGAGCTGAGAGAAACAAATGTCTGTTTTTTATAAGTGACCCAGCTTAAGGTATTTTTTACAGCAGCCCTAATGGACTAGCATTGCAGGTCTAAGGGATCCCCTTTCCTTTCCTTACCTAGCAGCCACTCTTCTTCTGAGGTGCTTCTCTGCATGCTGCTCTTCGCCCTATGGTGGCTTCTGTTATCCTTCAAGGCTGTGATCCATGTCTATTTAAAACTTAAATCTAATTATTGTGTAAACATGCTGAAAACCAGAAAACCTAGCAAAATTTTTTGTTCTAATCTAGGCCTTGACATTCTAGGAATTGTTTTGAGTTCATTCTAGGGGCAGGGTGGGAAAAGAACAACAAAACTAAATATATATATATATCTCAAAACAACTTCTCCTGTGAAAAAGATTTCTCCAGAATTCAGACAATGTAGATTTTGTCTCTTGGCCTAGACAGATACTTAATACTTAATTCTCTGGTTCTTCTTCTGATCCTACTTAGCTGGATTTTAAGCATCACCTACTTTTCCAAGTAAGTTTATAATGTATAGTTTATAATGTTAAAGATATTCCCAGAACACCCAGGGCACATACGCCAAGCGGGGAAAAAGACAGATAAGGGAAACACTTTCACATTGCAAGATAATGACATATACATATCCCTGCTTAATAAAATTCCCAGCTAATCATAAAAACCAAAGTCATTTGAACAAATGAATTGCTTTTGCAAACTGAGACTCTGATTTAAATTCTCAAGCCTTCATAATTTTAAAATCAATAAACATTATTATTCCTATTTGTACCTCTGAATAAATCACTGTGTAATTTTACCTCTTAAATCTCAGAAGTGTAATATAAAAATATTGATTTTAATAGTTTTTGTGCTATTAAAAGGATATGTAATTTATACACACAACATTTTGGTATAATGCCGAAGGCAATGAGATTTTTGCTACAAGTAAAGCGTGAAAACACTTTCTTTTAAAAATCTTTTATATAAATAGTCGTACAGAATTGTGCACACAAATGATAAGTTTACAATTTGGCAGAGTAGCACAAAGTGAACACAGCTGTATGGTCAATCTCTGGATTAAGAAATAATGGAATTTACCAGCACCTTAGAAACTTCCCTCTCCCCCCTCCTAGTAACTATCCCCTAAAAAAAATAACCGTAAGCTGATTTCCAGCACTATTGATTAATTTAGCCTGGAATTGGTCTTTATATAAGTTGAATCTCATAATAGACAAAGTTTTGTGCCTGCCTAAAACAACAACATCAGCAACAAAAAATTAATATTGTTTATGCTATTTATTCATTTTTTGGATTTAGCAATAATTTATTTATTGCTATATAATATGTGTTTGTATGACTATGCCACAATGACTATCTGTTTTCTGTTGATGGACGTTTGTTTCTAGGTTTTAGCTATTATGCATAGTGGAATAATAATAGTTATTATTCATATGAATGCTTATGAATAAGCATTCTTGTATATGTCTTTTGATGAGCATGTGCATACATTTATAGCTGTGAATTGCTGCTAGGTCAAAGAGTTTGCCCATACCCAGCTTTAGCTGATACTGCCAAACTGTTTTCTAAAGCGATTGCATTAGTTTATACTCCTACTAGCATTCTTGTTCACTACTTCAACCACTTTATCAACACTTGATTTTCTATCTTTTTAATGTTAACCATTGTGGTGGGTATATTGTGGTATCTCATTGTAGTTTTAATATGCATTATTTCTCTGATGACTAAGATGCTGTGCATATTTTCCTAAGTCTATCGGCCACCTGGATATCTCTTTCTGTAAAGTATCCAATGGAGACTTTCACCCACTTTTCTATGAGGATGATTGTCCTTATTTTTTTAAATTTGATTCGTAGTGGATTTTCTCTATATCTGGGTTTAGTCTTATTTGTATTTTGCAAATATTTTCTCTCACTTTATGGCTTACCTTTTCCTTCTCTTAATGATGTTTTTTGATGAACAGAACTTCTTAATTTTAATCTATATTTTACATATCCATTTTTCCTTTATTAGTGCTTTGTGTCCTGTTGAAGACATCTTTGCCTGACCCAAGGTAATGAAGATATTCTCCAATAATATTTTTAGTAGTATGTGTGAAATAACTTTACTTCTTAAAAATAATTTTCTTACTAAGTATAGTAAAATGACTCAGATACATGTCATTAACATATTGCATTTTCTATCCAAAGCAGTTGCAATTAACTTACGTATTTACATTACTAGACAAATGTTGCTTGCAGTGCTGCTTGCATGAGAACAGAGGGGCTGATCTCAGGGAGCTTCATGTCTACAAGGGAAGGCAATTGTCCAAGCAAATGACTATGCAAAGATAGAAAAGAATAAAAGAAATAAAAGATGTAAAGAAACATAGTGTGTGTATATATGTATATATATATGTATGTGTGCGTGTGTGTATTCTTTTTTTAACATATTTTGTTGATTATGCTATTACAGTTGTCCCATTTCTCCCCCATCATTCCCCTCCCCACTGCACACCGCCCACCCACATACCCCCCCTTTAGTTCATGTCCATGTGTCATAAGTCCTTTAGCTTCTACATTTCCCACACTATTCTTGCCCTCCCCCTGTCTATTTTCTACCCACCATCTATGCTACTTATTCTCTATACCTTTCCCCCCCTCTCTCCTCCTCCCATGCCCCTGTTGCTAACCCTCCATATGATCCCCATTTCTGTGGTTCTGTTCCTGTTCTAGCTGTTTGCTTACTTTGCTTTTGTTTTAGGTGTGGTTGTTAATAGCTGTGAGTTTGCTGTCTTTTCACTGTCATAATTTTTATCTTCTTTTTCTTAGATAAGTCCCTTTAACATTTCATATAATAAGGGCTTGGTGATGATGAACTCCTTGAACTTGACCTTATCTGAGAAGCACTTTATCTGCCCTTCCATTCTAAATGACAGCTTCTCTGGATAGAGCAATTTTGGATGTAGGTCCCTGCTTTTCAAGATTTCAAATATTTCTTTCCAGCCCCTTTTCCCCTGTAAGGTCTCTTTTGAGAAATCAGCTGACAGTCTGATGGGAACTCCTTTGTAGGTGACTGTCCCCTTATCCCTTGCTGCTTCCAGACTTCTCTGCTTCATTTGAATCTTGGCTAATGTAATTACGATGTGCCTTGGTGTGTTCCTCCTTGGGTCCAACTTCTTTGGGACTCTCTGAGCTTCCTGGACGTCCTGGTAGTCTATTTCCTTTGTCAGATTGGGGAAGTTCTCCTTTATTATTTGTTCAAATAAGTTTTCCACTTGTTGTTGTTCTTCTTCCCCTTCTGGGACCCCTATAATTTGGGTGTTGGGACGTTTAACGATGTCCCGGAGGTTCCTAAGCCTCTCCTCATTTTTTTGAATTTTTGTTTCTTCCTCGTTTTCTGTTTGGTTGTTAGTTTCTTCCTTCTGGTCCACTCCATTGATTTGAGACCCAGTTTTCCTCCCATCTTTATTGGTTCCCCATGAGTCTTCCTGCATTTCACTTATTGTAGCCTGCATTTTTCCATCTTATTTGTGAGCAAAATCAACCAATTCTGTGAGCATCTTGATGACCAGTGCTTTGAACTGTGCATCTGATAGGTTGGCTATCTCTTCATGGCTTAGCGGTATTGGCTCTGGGGCTTTCATTTGTTCTCTAGTTTGAGCCATTTTTGGTGGTTTGTTTTGTTTTGTTTTGTTTTGTTTTGTTTTAGTTTTAGTCTGGTCGCAGCTATTACATAGTGAGGGGTGGAGCCTTAGGTTTTCCTCAGGGTGGGGCAGCCTAGTCCCTGGGTTGTGACGCTATAGGTGGGGGCGGGGTCCTAGAGGGAAGAATGGTGCCTGCTCCGCTCTCTCCTGGACTCCAGTCCCTTCTGCCACTTCCCCTTTGCCTGGACAGTCTGCGTGCTCGAATGTGGGACCACCTGGTCAGCCAGCCGCCTTGTGCAGTCTCACTGGGTCTGCACAGTTGCCCCCTGTGCCCAGGGTCTGCCAGTTGCCGCTTGTGGGCCTGGGGACTGCCAGCCGCCGCCTGTGCACCTGGGAACTGCCAGCTGCTGCTGCTCACGTTCCCGGGTCCGCACCTCCACTTTTTCCTGCTGCTACTTCACCCCTCTTACTGGTCTGGATGAATGGTTGTTGGACTTCCGTACAGTTCAATTTTCTATCAGTTCTGGTTGTTTTCTTGTTTCTAAATATTTGTTGTCCTTAATTTTGGTTGTGAGAGGAGGCACAGTGTGTTCGCCTACGCCTCCATCTTGGCCAGAAGACCTATATTCTTTTCTTAATAGGTGGGTGCAAGGGAAGACTCCATGAAGATGGCATTTAAACCAAGCCTGGCAGTGTGGATATAATTTTGACATGAGACAAGTGAAGGCATATCAGAGAGCAACCACCCAATAAGCAAATGACTAGAAATGAAAAGATGTGCTATAAGTATAAAGATAGGAGTCATTTAACCAGATAGTTTTAACAACTGAGAATAAAGCTGCTACAAACATCTTTGTCAGGTTTCTGTGCAGACATATTTTCACCTCCACTGGGTCAACATCAGGAGCATGATTGATTGATCATATGGTAAGATTAAGTTTAGTTTTGTAAGAAAACACCAAACTGTCTTCCAAAGTGACTGTACCATTTTGCAGTCCCACAAACAATGAATGAGAATTCCTGCTGCTCTATCAGCATTTGGTATTGTCAGTGTTTTAGATTTTGCCACACTAACAAGTGTATTAATATCTCATTGTTTTAATTTGCGGTTCTCTAATAACATATAATATTGAATATCCTTTTTCATGCTTATTTGCAATTCATATGTCTTCTTTGATGAGATATCTGTTAAGGCATTTTGCCCATTTTTAAAATCAAGTTGTTTATTTTTTATCTTTGAGTTTTAAGTGTTCTTTGTATATTTTGGATTATAGTCCTTGTGGTTAATTTTTTATGTCAACTTGCCTGGCCACAGGGTGCCATTTAGAAAATATTATTTTGGGGTGTGTCTGTGAGGATGTTTTTGGTTGAAATTAGTATTTGAATCTATGTACTTATTAAAGAAGATTGCTCTTGCCAATGTGTATAGGCATCTCTCAATTCCTTGAAGGCCTGAGTAGAACAAAAGGTGGAGGAAGGAGGAATGCTCCCCTTTTTCCTACATGAGGGCTTGAGCTGTGACACCTTACCTTATCTTCTCCTGCCCTTGGTCTGAGATTTATACGACTGGATCCCTTGTTCTTCAGGCTTTTGGACTTAAGCTCATTATATCACTCATTTTCCTAGGTGTCCAGCTAACAGAAAATTGAATTGGTGTTAGTTCTTGTTTTATCCTGCTTCTATCCAACTTTTAAAAAGAGGAAAGTGCACTACGGATGGAAAAGGCTCAATACAGACTTAAGTGTAATGAATTACTGTAGACTAGTAAGCATGCCATGATGAAGACTTTCTTCTGTACTCATCAGTGAGGTATTCAATCTGTCTAGTTCCTCACCTCAGCCAAACCAATGGAGACACATTAAATGTGGTTTCTGGCACAAGCCTGGTAGATTTTTCCAACATCCACTGTTAACCTATGAAAGATACCATGGACCTAATCTAAACATGATCTAAAAATGATATACCTCATTTATAAAGTTTGCATATAGACCAGTGAATCATATGCACTGTCTGAACATATAGCATCGTGCAGGATTACACATTAACATGTCATTTGGACAAAATCAAATTGATTCATTAGAGGAAAATTTGGTCAAAATCAAATTTCATTGTATATAACATTTCATGCAATCATATTTTTGAGCATTTGAGATAGGTTTTGCAAGTTATATCCTTAGCAATTTAAAACTTTTTCCAAGTTGTTTTGGTGTTTTTCTGCTTTTTTAAGTTTCTGTGTTGCTCTCAGCCAATAATTGTACCTCTAAATATCTAAATATAAACATTTTTGTGGGTGAAAAATATCTAAAAATGAACATTTAATGGATGAAATATTTCAAAACATTGGTGAATTATTAGTGGATATTTATTTATTTATTTTTTAATGTTTTGTATCTTTTTTAAAAATTTTTTATTGATTATGCTATTGCAGTTGTCCCATTCCCCTCCCCCATCATTCCCCTCCACCCTGCACACCCCCTCCCAATTCTCCCACCCACATTCTCCTCCTTTAGTTCATGTCCATTGGTCATAAGTTCTTTAGCTTCTACATCTCCCACATTATTCTTGCCCTCCCCCTGTCTATTTTATATCCACCGTCTATGCTACTGATTCTCTGTACCTTTCCCCCCTCTATCCTCCTCCCACTCCCCTGTTGCTAACCCTCCATATGATCTCCATTTCTGTGTTTCTGTTCCTGTTCTAGTTGTTTGCTTACTTTGCTTCTGTTTTAGATCTGGTTGTTAATATCTCTGAGTTTGCTGTCTTTTTACTATCATATTTTTGGTCTTCTTTTTCTTAGATAAGTCCCTCTAACATTTCATATAAATAGGGCTTGGTGATGATGAACTCCTTTAACTTGACCTTATCTGAGAAGCGCTTTATCTTCCCTTCCATTCTAAATGAAAGCTTCACTGGATAGAGCAATCTTGGATGTAGGTCCTTGCCTTTCATGACTTGGAATACTTCTTTCCAGCCCCTTCTTGCCTGGAAGGTCTCTTTTGAGAAATCAGCTGACAGTCTGATGGGAACTCCTTTGTAGGTGACTGTCCCCTTATCCCTTGCTGCTTCTAGAATTCTCTCCTTCATTTGAATCTTGGCTAATGTAAATACAATGTGCCTTGGTGTGTTCCTCCTTGGGTCCAACTTCCTTTGGACTCTCTGAGCTTCCTGGACGTCCTGGTAGTCTATTTCCTTTGTCAGATTGGGGAAGTTCTCCTTTATTGTTTGTTCAAATAACTACCCACTTGTTGCTCTTCTTCTTCCCCTTCTGGTACCCTTATAATTTGGATGTGGGACATTTAAAGATGTCCTGGTGGTTCCTAAGCCTCTCCTCATTTTTTTGAATTCTTATTTCTTCATTCTTTTCTGTTTGTTTGTTTCTTTCTTCCTTCTGGTCCACTCCATTGAGTCCCATTTGAGTCCCAGTTTTCCTCCCATCACTATTGGTTCCCTGTGCATTTTCCTTCATTTCACTTATTGTAGCCTTCATTTGTTCATCTAATTTGCGACCAAAATCAACCAATTCTGTGAGCGTCCTGATCACTAGGGCTTTGAACTGTGCATCTGATAGGTTGGCTATCTTTTGGTCACTTAGCTGAATTGGCTCTGGAGCTTTGATCTGTTCTCCCATTTGAGCCATTTTGGCGGGGGGGTCTGGTCGTGACTATTATGTAGCAAGGGGCGGAGCCTTAGGTGGTCCCCAGGGTGGGACAGCCCAGTCACTGGGTTGTGACGCTGTATGTGGGGGCAGAGTCCGAGAGGGAACAATGGTGCATGCTCCCCTCTCTCTCAGATTCCAGTCCCTTCTGCCACTTCCCCTTCGCCTGGATTATCTGTGCATGAATGTGGGACCACCTGGTCAGCCAGTCACCTTGTGTGCTCTCACTGGGTCTGCCTGTTGCCACCCTGTGCCTGGGGTCTGCTAGCCACTGCCTGCACACCTGGAATCTGTTGGCTGCTGCCTGTGTGCCTGGGTCCGCCAACCTCCACTTTTTCCTGCCGCAACTCCATCCCTCTTACTGGTCTAGATGAATGGTTGTCGGACTTCAGTACAGTTCAATTTTCTAAAAGTTCTGGTTGTTTTCTTGTTTCTAAATCTTTGTTGTCCTTAATTTTGGTTGTGCAAGGAGACATAGTGTGTCCACCTATGCCTCCATCCTGGCCAGAAGTTTCTGTGGATATTTATTTAAATACCTCTGAAAAAGACTGCTAATTGTTTCCTAGTATTATTTTTCTCTTTCTTTAATGACAGGAGCTCTGATTTTTACTTTGGGAAAACATATAAATTATCTTCTTATTTCTTGTTGCCATTTGATAAGTTTGATATACCTATATAAGGCTATAGGTATAATATGATAGAAATGTTTTAAAGAGGGATAGGTACATTGTTCTTCCCCATTTTCTTCCTCCTGAAAAATGAAATTCATGCCTAGTATCTGGAGCCCAAGCAACCATCTTGTACCTTATGCTTTCTGTCCTCATGAAGCTTCTAATCTAATAATTATTTTTTGATAAAAATGATCTGACCTCAGGTTAGGCTATATTTTCTCAAGAAACCTAAGACAGGGATTTTTTTGGAGAGCCATTATGTTTTTATTTAAAACAAATTATAATGAATTAAAAATTAATACAACATAAATTGATATTATATAAAATGTGAAATTTTCTACATCATCGCCACCCTCATGGCACAGTTGTGCTACGTAGAAGTAAATGTAGTTGACAGTCTGGTAATATTCTTACAAATCCTTTTCTATGCATTCCCTCTCTAACCCCTCCCCACATATAACATCACCCATCCTAGAGAATATCTAAGGCTCTGTCCTTGCAATGTAACAGGGGTACCTAGACAAAAAAAAATATGGCCCAAAGGAAAGAAATTTCAAAGCTGGAGAAAAAAATACAATTAAGTGTTGAAGAGATAGCCAACCTATCAGATGCAGAATTCAAAATGCCAGTAATCTGAATGCTCACAGAAATGGTTGAGTATGGTTGCAAAATAGAGGAAGAAGTGAAGGCTATGCAAAGTGAAGTAAAGGAAAATGTATAGGGAACCAACAATGACAGGATGGAAACCGGGACTCGAATCAATGGTTTGGAGCAGAAGGAAAACATAAACATTCAACCAGAACAGAATGAAGAAACAAGATTTCAAAAAAATGAGAAGAGGCTTAGAAAACTCCAGGGCAACTTTAAATGATCCAACATCCAAGGGCTGCCAGAAGGAGTAGGGGAAGAGCAGGAAATTGAAAACTTACTTGAAAAATAATGAAGGAGAACTCCCTCAATCTGGCTAAGGAAATAGACTTTCAGGAATTCCAGGAGGCCCAGAGAGTCTGAAAGAAGTTGGACCCAAGGAAGCACACACCAAGACACATCTAATTACACTACCTAAGATTAAAGATAAGGAGAGAATTTTAAAAGCAGCAAGAGAAAAGGAGACTGTTACCTACCAAGGAGTTCCAATAAGACCTTCAGCTGATTTCTCAAAAGAAACTTGCAGGCAGGAAGGGGCTGGAAAGAAATATTCCAAGTACTGAAAGGCAAGGACCTACAACCTAGATTAGTCTATCCAGCAAAGCCATTATTTAGAATGAAAGGACAGATCAAGTGCTTCCCAGATAAGGTCAAGTTAAAGGAGTTCATCATCACCAAGCCCTTATTATATGAAATGTTAGAGGGACTTATCTAAGAAAAAGAAGAAGATCAAAACTATGAACAGTAAAATGACAACAAATGCACAACCAACAACAACTGAACCTAAAAAAAAGCAAAAACAAAAACAAACTAAGCAAACATCTAGAACAGGAACTGAATCACAGAAATGGAGATCACATGGTGGGTTATCAGTGGGGAGGAGAAAGGGAAGAATGGGGGAAAAGGTATAGAGAATAAGAAGTATAACTGGTAGATACAAAATAGACAGGGGGAGGTCAAGAATAGTATAGGAAATGGAGAAGCCAAAGAACTTATATGTATGACCCATGGACATGAACTAAGCTGGTGGAAGGAAAATAAAAGGGAGAAAAAAAATGGAACAACTGTAATAGCATAATCAATAATATATATATATTTTAAAAAGTCATATAGTTCCATATGTCACTTATAATAACTAACAGTATATCACAGATATTACCCTATGTTAGTCCACTTTGATTTTCCTCATCCTCTTTAATAACTAGTCAGTATTTTATATTTCTGTATGCCATAATTTATTTAACCATTGATGGACATTTAAAACCTTTCAAAGTTTTCCTCTATTATATATAATCTATTATAAACATCCATGTACATCTTATTATTAGTGTTATTTATGTTAACAACATAATATATGAAAAAATAAATTCATGGGTCAAAAGTACGCACATTAAAATTTTGTTGAACACTGGAAACCTTGTCTTTCAAAGGTTGCACCAATTTAGAGTCCAACAATGAGTTAGAAGGTACATTTTTTCAACTCCTTGACAATAGTGGATTTATTAATGTTTAATTTCTACTAATCAGCTGGGAAAGACATGGCATCTTTGCCTGAACTTTAGTGTCATGTGTTGGCTTTTGATTCTGCCTGTTTTTTTTTTTTCCATTGTTCCTTCCTGACACCAACTATAAATATTAAAATAGTATTGGGCACAGTGAAGCATCCATTGTTCTAGTGACAGGAACACAGCAATGAAAAGGACAGGCAGGCTCTGGCTTGTGTGATTCAACTGATTGGAGCAAAGTCCTGTATATCAGAGGTGGTGGTTAGGGCACATGCTTAGGTTTCAGTCTGGATATGAGTCCTAGTCCTGATGCTATAGGAGGCAGCCAATTGATGTTTCTCTTTCACATCAATATTTTTTTCTCTCCCCCTTCCTCTCTCTCTCTAAAAAGCAATGGGGGAAAAAGAGAGAGAAAAAGAGAGGCAGAATTCTGTCTTCACAGAGCACACACACTATATAAACAAGGAAATAAAATAATTTCTGGGAGTGGTATGTGCTCAGAAAAAAATCATAGAGCACTGTAGGAGCATAGCAGAGGAGGGAACTCAGGAACTCAGTTTCAGAGCGGGTGGTCAGAAAAGTCCTTTCTGGGAGGGAATATCAAGCATATACTGAAAGAGGGAAAAATGCCCCTTATGAAACTTTGGGCAAAGGTAATTCACGTAGAAATGGCCTGAGGGTGTCAACCTTGGCTTTCTGGAGGAATGGTTGGAAGGTTAGAGATATTGGAGGATAGAGAGAATGGGAGGAAGAATGGTAAGAGGGAAAGTCAGAGAGGTGATTAGTATCTGGAATAGAAGGGCCTTTCCCCCCTAAATTTTATATATTGATGTAATAATCTGTATGAATAACTAATGTGTCTGAGAATAGAAATCTTTTTGAGAAGAAATTAATTTTGAAATAAATTCTATTTTCCTTAAACCTGTGTGCCAGTCTCAAATTATTCATCGTCTTACTTACCTAACTTGTTCTCCTAGAATCTCAGAGACAATTTCCTTTATCTTTATATAGAACATGACATTATTTGCTCTAAATGCAAAAATTTTATTAACCCAAACATGAAAGAAAATTTACTTCTAAAACCATAGTTGCTTATGCAAAATTGACTGAGGTGGAAAGTTCTTCTATGGAGATTTATATATATTGCAACTTACAAAATCACCTTCTCTTAAAATTAATCTCATCACTTTAAATTTACACGTAATACAAGTGACGTACTTTGCTCCTCCCCAAAATAGTACCACATTGGGAATTAGAAGATAGAAATTCCAGGTTACTCTGTGCCACACACTAACTCTGTGAGCTTGAGTATCTTTTAATCCTCTTGGAACTAAGTTCCAATAATTATTTTAAAAAGATGCTGAAAATGATTTTTAAAAGATTAAATGATCATTATCACTATCATCTCCAGCACCAAATGTATTTGGCACATTATAGATAATATTTTAATGAAAGCATGAATTCAATAACATTGCTTCTCAAGGGAGCAATTAAATGCCCCATTAGACACCCACTGAGTGATGACAGTTTCTTTACTATAATGTTTGATGGATGGAAGAAGGATCAAAATGATGTGGTTAATTTAGCAAACATTCATTAAGTCATCATATGTGCCAAGCTCTATGCTAGGTACTATAGTTTCAGGATGGAGTAGAAAGAATCTTTGCTTACAGGTATTTAAGTTTATTTTGACCCACATAAGGAAACAAACTACCTGTTTTTTTTTTATAGGTTTTCCTATATTCTGTGAAATGTTAGGAATATTCAGAACCATCAGAATGATTGGGCTGTGAGTTCAGTTAAGCTGAATAAATAACTCTATCATCAATTAGGTTTAGTTTTAAGTATTTTTTCTTCTAAATTCAGTAAAGCCAAGTTTGAAATGAATAAAGATCAGTTAGCCCTTCTAAAACAGTGAGTTGCAACCAGGCTCATTATTGGAATTACTTGAGGAGACTTCAAATATCCCCAATTCCTGTGCCCCACTCTGAAAAATTCTGATTTAATTGGTCTGATATGGGCCTGAGAATCTGTTTTTAAAAATCTGTCCAAGTGATTCTAATATGTGGGTAGGATTTCATAACTATGAAATATATGTACAATATAATATATAATTATGGTTTGATGAAACATAATTGTTTTAAGGATTTCATTGTATTTATTTTGTGCATTTTAAGAGCAATGGATTTCACATACACACTTAAAGTTCTTTTTTAAATTAACAGGATTGAATTTTTATTTGGTCTTCAACAACCAGCAGTCAACAGTTCTGTTGGTTGCACGTGTGAATTTTGTTCCCTAAGCAGTACAGCCTGGCCACCCAAAGCCCTTTGGCAAGAGGTTTCTGAACATGTGGAATGTTTAAGCTGGAGAACTCTGGGACTGCAGTCCCCGTGCCTAAGCCAGTTAGATCCTGTATCCCTCATACAGTGAAATATAATTTTTTAGGAGTCTCCAGGAAAATGAGCATTGATGGTCTTCAATGAACCCACTGAAATTTAATGCATTATTTTCTATGTATGTGTTTGTGGGATTTGAGGAAGGAATGGTCCCTAATTTAAATCAAATATTCAAAGGAGACTGTGAACTCTAATATGAATATTAAAAACACATAGAACATCTAGTGTTTGTAGAAGAACGTGCTGGGTGCTTGGAAACAAACTCTTTAATGTCTCTTTAAAGACCAGTCTGATAAGAGTTAAGAGGGTGGTTTTTGACATTCCAGAAGAAATTTGAGAGTGCCTCCTACTTCTTTCCACATTACTATGAATGACTCCACAGCACAGGAAGGTGAATATGAAAGCCTTCAATACTTCCAAGTATCTTTCTTTTCTGGAAGTGAGTCATTACAGTTTCTTCTTACTGTACTTTCTGTTCCTTCAGAATTTAAAGAAAAATTTTTCACTTCTGGCATTTTGAACCTTTGCCATATACTTATTATTGTTCGATATTGTAATTATGTATATTTTTTCTTTGCTTATTGTCTATTTAGCTCAGTAGATAAGCAGGTCAAAATGTGATCTTATTTTTGTTTTCAGTGTTTCGCTAATGTTGCTTAAGACGGTATCTGACATGTATTAGGTACTCATGAAATGTTTACTGAATGAACCCTAAATCAATGTTTGGTGTCATCTACCACACTATCTACTTGCTCACTTGGCTCTGGCAAAAATATTGCAATGTCCATTCACTGTCACGATTCATGGGTCTCTCCAGCCAAGACAATTCTAACAGAAGGGCTATTTCAGAATATGGAATAAGGAGTTACATATATAGCAGCACAACCGGTGTATAGTCATAGTTGATTCCAAGACATTTCAAGGTCTGGCATGTCTCCTAAATGATTGATTTCTTGATTAACTAAATGACAGAGAATCCTTGACTCTCTGGAGTTTATATATAAAGGCTGATAGGAAGTATAAGTTCAGTAGAAAAAAACCCCAAAACATTGAAATGATGGGAGTCCAGATATTTGGGATCTAAATTTGACTCTGCTGCTGTGAGACCTAGGAGCAATCACTTTATCTCTGAGTAAGTGGGTTGAACCAGCTGATTTATAAGATCCTTTCAATATTTAATTTCCTGCAATTACAAGTATGTTTGCTTCCCAAACAAGGCAGGATATACTAAGTATTAAGGATTTATACACAGGATTCACATCTCTTACAAATCTTCATAACAGTAGCAAATAACAAAGGAATTTTCTTTCTGTGTTTGGGCTCATTTATAAGCAGTATATGAGAGTCATTTATGATTTAGTAGTCAATATACCCAGCCACTTTGATCAACTGAGTTCCTGTTGTATGATTCCTTAATCATATTTAGCCCTCTCTGGAACATTGTGCAGATTACTCCTTTTGTCTTAATGGAACCCAATTCATTCTCCTCGCAAGAGTTGGGATAGGCATCCTTTTTGCCCTGTTCTAGGCTCCATGCCACTGTGAACTTACCTGTATTCTAACACAACCCCTAGCATTTTCCACACCGTACTGTTTCCCATAAGATAGACCATGAGTTCCTAAGGGTAGGCATAGTTACTAAGTATTTAGTCCATAGTAGGTGTTCCTTCAACTTTGGTTAAGCGAATGAATGAATGAGTAGAACATTTACTACTGTTACAGCTAAATAAATAAAAAGAATCAAAGTCCTCCTATCCTATAGAAATTGACATAAGATTAACACTTTTACAGTAGGGATCATTTTTCACTTTTAAAAACTCACTTCCCATGAGCATCAAAATTTGACATTAAGGTTCAAATGGCCATCAAAGCATATGTTGCAATTTTATACTTCCATGAAAAAGCACAAAATTACAGTGTCAGGTAAGAATCTCACCAAATATTAGAACTAGTAGGAACATTGAATATAACAGAGTCATTTTGTTGGTAATGAAACAGAGGCCCAGCAATTAAAGTAATTTTCCCAGTTTCTGATAGGAAATCCAAAAATCTGAGAACAAGCTTCTCATTTCCACCTTGTGCTTTAACCCTGCTATAGTACACAGTCTCAAACTCTTGTGCTTGGATTCAGAACAAACTTGGAAATTCCTGTTGCTTTTACTGTTTCCTCATTCTCTGCATAGATGCACTGCTTGAAGAAGTTTATACACATATTCTCATGAATATCCTTATATGAAAATAATATTGTATAGCTGCAGAGCACTTTGCAATTATCTCATGAGAAGGTTATACAAGGTGAGAGGCTGCCTGGATTAAGTATTGGGATTAGTGGTGCAATAATTTACTGTAAATTAATCTGTGAGTTTTTGACAGGTTATTTAACCTCTCTGAACTTTAGTTTTCTTGCCTATAAAATGGAGGTCTATTGGTTTGCTTGGGTTGTCATAACAAAGTACCATAGACTGTGTAGTTTAAATGACAAAAATTTATTTTTTCACAATTCCAGAAGCCAGAAATCCCAGGTAAAGGTGTCAGCAGGGTTGGGTTGTTTTGAAGCCTCTCTTTGGATGGAATGGCTGTCTTTCCCCTCTGTGTACACATGTCCTTTTCTCTGTGCACGCTCATGGTCTGTGTCCAGATTTTCTCTTTTTATGAGGGGATTAGTCATATTAGATTAGGAACCCCTCCAAAGACTTAATTTAACTTAATTACTACTTTAAAGATTTCATAACTAGATATGGTTACATTGTGAGGTACTGAAGGATAAGACTTCAACACATAAATTTTGGAGAGACACAGTTCAGCCCATAACTTGGGGTATATATTATAACCCTCTTAGGGTTGTCTTGAAGATTCAATGAGTTTCTACATGCAAAAAGCTTTTCAAACTATAATTTGTTCTATAAATGGAGAGCTTGCCATTTGGAAACAAAAATGTTTAAGCCCTTATTTTTAGAACCCACAAGCTGGATGATTCTAGTGGCTATGTAAATGTTCACTTTCATGGATTTGTTACATGCTGGTGCTATTTAAATACCTATATTAACAAACTTCTATATATTATAATACATATTTTTCCTCTTTCAATATTTTATGCACCCTATTTGTCTCCTCGCCTCCCACCAGTCAAGCATTTGCCCTGGTGTGAGTTGCATAAGGCAGACAGAGTAGGACTGGGAAGGGTGTGGATGTGGGTATGGGTCCTGGAGGGAGAGATCTCACTGCATTTTGCAACCCTGGATGCACCGTGCACACACGGTGTAAGCAGACAGGGCCTTGACAACCCAGGCATTTCTCAGCACGGCATGGAAACCACAGCAGAGAGAGGTAACAAGACTTGCAGTGCAAAGGGAACAAAAATGGGGGGGGGGTGTTACTGTGAACATCTATAACTCTGACAATGATCTAACAACTAGGAACCAGACAGAATGAAAGATATCTCCATATCTCTATATGGACAATGGACATCTAGGACTGTATCACAGCTGGAAATGGCTGGCACCTTCACAGTATGGTAATTTGGGAGGGGTTATTTACAAAAGGAGTAATTACCAAGATGTGAGCACAGTGCAGAGTGCAGAAACCTGGGCCCAGCAGCAGCAGACCTTTTACTGCTATTAGGCCTGATAGGCTGAAGAGATGGCATGATCCTAGAAACCAGAAGGAAATGGAAGAATAAACAGAGGAGAATAATTCCATCTGGAAGCCAGGGGGAAGAGCAGCTGTCAACGTGCTCCATCCAGTTCAGGCTCCAAGACAAGGAGTAGGGTGGAGAAAGGTTGAGAATGAACCTGGTGGGGAAAAAATGGAAGATATTTGGGAGCCATACGCCAATTCATTGGCACTACACAAGCCCCTAAAACTTGGGCACAGTCCTGGGGAAAAGAAGTGTGAGCACAAATTGGTTAACAGCAGAATGGGGTCTTGAAATAGAAAGCAAGCTGAAGAGACATATGTTATACTTCCTGCAAAACATATGTTTAGACTGAGAATTGACTCCACCTCATGTAATAATCTATAAGTCCAACATTATATACACCCTATACATGTATATCCACACATACATTACCCATGGAATACATGGGTTTTTCCACAAAATGACATTTACATAGGGGTACAAAATAGAGGAAAAAGTTCTGGCAAAGGAAGACCGAGATGAGTAAGAAATCAGTATGGGTGCATTAAATTAGAAATGTCAAGCAAGGAATAAGGAAATGGAATTTGAAATGGCAGGAGCCACCAGTATTATGAGTTGAAGACTTCTTGACTGACACCACAGCTTTCTATGCAGCACAGAAGTTCTTTCTGCCTGTCCAGAGGCCAGGAGAGGTAATAGCAAGTACCTACCCTAGGAGGAGAGCTCAGGTCTCTGTGAGCCACAGAAATAAGCTTGACTTTCCAATTTCTTGTTCTCCTTTCCAGTGTATCTATGGGCTGGCTATGCCTGTATTCCTCACTGTAGTCTCATTTAACCAATTTTGGATCCAGGATCAGTTTCATGGGTGTCTGTTATAAATTTTCAATTATTTCCTATAGCTTATTCAAATTTTCGAAATTCAACCTCAATTCTTTATGACATAGAAAATGAGATCTAAAAATTCAGTCAAATTTATTTGACAGATTATTCAGTCACTTCATGTTGGAAACTGTCACAGTCAGTATTGTTTTACCTTCTTTTCCTTCTTCGTACTGGCATGGGGCTCTGAGGGCCTTTGGCCATCGTCATTGGCAAAAGTAGTAAAGAGGGAAAGTCCATGGTTAGTATTCTATGATGTATATTCACAGTAGACTTGCATCCTTTTTTTTAAATCCTCACCCAAGGATATGTTTATTGATTTTAGAGAGAGAGAGAGGGGGAGGGAGAGAGAGAGAAAGACGTGAGAAAGGAACATCGATCAGTTGCTTCCAGGATGTGTCCTGACTGTGCATTGAACCAATGACATTTTTGTGTATGAGGCAATGCTCCAAACAACTGAGCAACCTGGCCAGGACTATACATGCGTCTTTTAAGTTATAGCTAGTATTATTTGTTCCTTATATTATCCTCATTGACCTTGGTGATCTGTTGAGATGTAGTCACATTCTCACCTAACCTCCTGAAGGACAGTCCACACCCTTTGTTACAGGTCCTCACATCCCAAACATGAGATTTTTCCCTCCTCATGCTTTCCACTCCATGGCACACTTAACCTTGAAAAGTATAAAATGTCCAAATTGGAGTATATGGTACATGCAATCTGTTAATATTAAGATACTATTACTTCAAGAAAAGAATGATCTATTGATCGAGAGAGAGGTTTTCTTTCCAACAATAAGGTTATATTTCAACAAACATGATTTTTTATTCAAAGTGATGTAGGTTTAAATCCTATACTGATTACTTGTTGATTGTGTGGTATTGGGCAGGTTAGTTAAAATTGCTAAACATGTTTACATATTAAAATTTGGAAAAGAATGTCTGTTTCATGAGATTTTGAAGGGATTTAAGGACCTGGAACACTATAAGTGCTTGGTAAACTTTGCTTATATTTCATCTCATTCCTTCATGATGCAGGTTTATTGTGGTCAAATAACAGGAAAGGACTAACCAGGAATTAAAATGTAGAATAATTTCTTTCAGTTACTCTCTACTTTCTTTTGTGCCTCCTTTCTGGTCTTGAAAATCTCCTAAGCCCAGTAGGTGAGGGAGATAATTTGGGTGAGGATCGTTGCAGGGATCTCTTATTGCTCCTCTTCTCAAAGCAGGTCAGGTGCAATAAATAGTATATTTGATTAATATTGGTGCTATGTAAACTTTACATGTGAAGTTTTATACATCATAAAAGAGACATTGTAGATCAATGAGAAAGTGAAGGAGTTTTTAAATATAAATCTGATTTGGGCAACTGTTTAGCTACTTAGAGAAAAAGTCAACTTGGATTCTCATTTAACAGCATAAATCGAAATATGTTTTATCAGAATAAAAAAGATAACTCTGCAATATCAAACTTAATTTGACCTAGTATTATAGAAAAAAGAAGTGATCATTTTCTTTTTTTAAATTTTTTTTTAAAGATTTCCTTTATTTATCTTCAGAGGCGAAGGGAAGGAGAGAGGGAGAGATATGTCAATGCATGGTTGCCTCTCGTGCGTCCCCTGCTGGGAACTGTCCTGCAACCTAGGCATGTGCCTTGACTGGGAATCGAACCACAATCCTTTGGTTTGCAGGCCCACGCTCAATCCACTGAGCTACACCAGCCAGGGCAAAAAGTGATCATTTTCCAATTTCTAAATAAGGGAGGAAGAATTCATCAAGGAAAAGAATAGTTCTCACCAGAGAAAAATATAAGATTTCTCAATATCAGGGGTATTCTGAATAAACTTAGAGAAACTGGCAAGCTATTTAACTACACATATAATGAATCATTAATATCCTTAATATTTAAAGCAGTTACATAAATTGATATGACTCCAGCATGTAAATAGACAAAAGACATGGACAGATAATTTACTTAAAAGGTACAAATGATTACTACATACTTAAAATGTATAATATTATTAAGTGCTTAGAAAGATAAAGGTTAAAATGAGATAAAATGTTCATCTATTGAATTAAAAAATATGAGAATACCCAAGGTTGCTTACAATCACCACTCATAAAATACTGGTGAGAATTTAAATTGGTATGCCACTTCGGAGAAAAATTTGACAATGTTATGAAAATCCTTAGACATACTTAACATTGTTTACCCAAGAAATCCAATCTCAGGGCATACATGATATCAAAATATTTTAAAATTAGGAAAAGCTTCATTATAAGAATAGCTTTAATTCATTGATTGTTTACCATGTGACAGGCTTTACTTACATTATGTAATTCACTTCTCACTGAAACTGTCAAATAGTTAAGCCAAGATTTGACCTTACATTTGCTTCAGATAATGCTTGGACTCTTTATTACTATTTTATTCTACCTAAAGACTTTTTCATAATATAATAGTGAAAATTTAGAAATACTTCAAAAGTTATAAATAATGTAATAGTAAAATAAGATACATTAGACACACTCCATACAATAAATTAGAGATAATATAGAAAATGATTATTTTTAATTATTTTAGAAAATAAAGAAAAACAAACTTGTATATTTCTATAATTTTAACTATTTAAAAAAGATAGATATAAGGAGGGAATATGTTAGTAGTAGTTTCTCTTGGTAAGTGAGACTATACTGAAATTTTTTGTCTCTATACTTTTCCTGTTATTTTCAATTTTTTGCAATTAGATTAAATTACCTTATGTTCAGGAAAAAGTAAATTTGAATTAAAAAGTTTGTGAAGGCTCTTATGTATCTCAGGGCATAATGGAGAATGTATTGTCTTCATTAGGTTATGTTCTTAGTAACATACCCTGTTTGCCAAAAGAATAATGCTTACAGACTGACCAATCCAATTACGAGAGACAATAGTTCAGAGAGTAGGTTATTATTAAAATGTATAACTAGACAAAATCTGTTAGTGTCTTGTTAATAAACAAGGATATATGTACCAACATTGTAAAATGGGAATAGTTGATTTACCCAGTGTTTCCACTTGTGGAATTTTTCAAAAGAAACCCAAAGCACCAGCTGTAAAGAATATATGCATCCTTATGTTCACTGCAGTGTTATTTACAATAGCCAAGATTTGAAAGTGCCCAAGTTTCCATCAATAAAATGAGTGGATAAAACAAGTATGAGGCATTTACACAGTGGAATACTACTTGGTCATAAAAAAAAGGAAATTTTACCCTTTGCAACAGCAAGGATGGACCTGGAGAACATTATTTTAAGTAAAATAAGCCAGTCACAGAAAGACAAGTACCATATGATTTCACTCGTATGTGGAATATAATTAACTGACCAGCGAAATAGAGACAGACTCAGAGATAGAGAACAAGATGACAGCTATTCGGGGGGAGTGGTGAAGCTGCAAGGGTCTGGAGGAATTGAGCAAAAAAGAAGGTAAAAAAATCATAAGAATTCACGGGCACGGACAACAGTGTGGTGATTGCTAGGGGGAGGGAGGGGGGGAGGTGAAAGAGGGCATAGGGAGGATAAATGGTGATAGAGTGACTTGGAGTGGTGAACAACAATGTGAGTACAGTGTACAGATGGTGTGTTGTAAAATTATGCACCTGAAACTTGTATAATTTTGTTAACCAGTGTCACCCCAATACATTCAATTAAAAAAAGAAAACAGTTGATTTAGCTCTTGAAAATACAAGTAAGGGACTGAGAACCAACTTTTAAATCTAATAGATTTAAGTTTCCAGCATAATCAGAAAATAGTTTGTCTTAGTAATGACTTGCCCTGTAATGTACATAAACATCTAAGAAATGAAATATCTCAACAAATTGGTTGAGAGTCTCTTTCTTAAACTTACTTGACAAAGTAATGATAATTTTTAGGTGCTAGCTTTAAAAGCCACTCAACCAAATATTTTTTAAAGACATTTCTGGAGGAAAAGTGCCACCTTTTTTGAGCCCTCTCTAGCTTTAGAAAATAAGCTTTACCATGAAACACTCAGAACAAAAGCAATGATTTTTATATTTATTTTTATTTTCATAGTTACAATCCCCTTAATTCTACAATTAACATTGTAATGATTTGATTATGATCAGTTTGTGGGATTATTAACCACGCTGGATTTCTTCACACCTTATTAACCAGCAAACTAGGCACTGAGTGTTGATAATAACCAGTTTATCAAGGACTGTTTTGCTCAATATTACCAAATCTTTTTAATTTTATTATGCCATTTCCATTACAGTGAATAGATTTTCTATTTTTTCCTTTTTAGCACATGTCAGGATCACATTAAAACAAATTACTTTATCATCTAGTTCCCAATTATTTTTTTCCTAAGCAGTAGCAGTACCTATTCAGTTTTCAAAGAGCACCAGGTTAAAAATTGTTTCTTAAGTCAATTTCCTAAGCAGGTGGAACTAGTTTAGCTAAAAAGGCACCACTCAGTTTACCTAGTATTTTGCTAGCAAATGTGTGTCAGAAAAACAAGAGCTGAAAAATTTAAAATAGTAGCCCTGATAGGTGTGGCTCAGTCTGTTGGGTGTTGTCCTGAAAAGTAAAAGGTCGCTGGTTTGATTGCCAGGCAGGTCACATGCCTGGGTTGTGGATTCAGTCCCTCAGCTGGGTGCATACAGAAGCAGATGATTGATGTTTCTCCCCCTCTCTTTCTCCATCCCTCCTCCTCTCTCTAAAACTAAATAAATAAAACCTTAAAAAATGTAAAATAGTAGTTGTAGCTTGGCTATTATTATTGAAAATTAATAACGTTGAATTTGATTCACAAGTTGGCAAGGTTATGGTTAGGGAAGCAGACTAAATTCAGCCCATTTGAGATAGAACTTACCCTCAGGTGACTGATAACTATTGCTAGTTTGGGTCAACTGGAGTCCATTATCGTTGTCAAAAAAACTGGGAGGGATGAACATGTAGGAGAAAGTATTCCGTCTTACATAACATTTACGTTAAATAACTATTTAGACAAAAAAGAGGAAGGTCATCATTTAGAACCGGGGTCCCCAACCCCCAGATCGAGGACCAGTACCAGTCTGTGGCCTGTTAGGAACCGGGCTGCACAGCAGGAGGTGAGCAGCGGGCTAGCTAGTGAAGCTTCCCGTGCAATACCTCCTGTTACCAATGCGGCCCCTGCCCCTGTCCGGGGAAAATTGTCTTCCATAACATTGGTTCCTGGTGCCAAAAAGGTTGGGGACTACTGCTTTAGAACACTATTTATTTTCCTTAAAAAAATAAGTACAAACCTGGCCAGGTAGCTCAGTTAGAGCATTGCCGCAATACCCCAAGATTGTGGGTACGATCCCCAGTAAGGGCACATACAAGAATCAACCAATGAATGCATCAGTAAGTGGAGAAACAAATGGATGTTTCTCTCTTTCTCTCCTGCCTACCTCATCTCTCTAAAAAAATCAATGAAAAATAAATAAACGTAAATGATGCTCAATTCCTGTGAATTAACAAATCATTTTTCTTTTCCCATTTTTCTAGCGGGTTTTCTTTTTGTTTGTAGAACTTTTCACATAATACAACTATTACTTTCTTTGCTTCTTTTGGATACTTTCTCTTTTTACTGGATGTAACTTTATTTGTGGATTTTTAATATTGGTTTCATTGTCCTCTTGCCCCTCTGTAGAACCCACTAAACTTTGAGGGATAGAGATGAGGAAAAAATATATTTCAATTTTTTTTTCTAGAGAGTAAAATTGGAGCTCAGAAAAGCTAAATGATTTAATTAAGTCAACAGGCCAGTGTTGCCTAAAAAATTTCCCCCTGATCATTAGGTATAATGCTGTACGGCATGCATAAACCCACACACATACATGCACACATGCAAATAATTTAGTTTAGGAAAGGCTACATTCCATATAAGTTCTTAGTGATTAACAATATATACTATATACCAAAGAGAAATATTTGTGCAGTAGAGCACTTAATCTATTAAACTTATTTTAATGCATGGTTCCTTATTTATTCTCAAAAATCTTCCTTTCCTTTTGCTTATTTAAGAATTTTTGTTTTCTTTTTGCTTTTTGAGTTAAGCACTTGATACATGCATTTTAAATTTTTTTATTGTTTTTCAATAAATGCCTTTTAGGTTAGAAATATCCTTCTAAGAACCTCAGAAGTTATAGACCACAAGCTCTAAAATGATATAATTCATTGCCATTTAATTCTAAATGTTTTGATTTTTGCATTGGTATTTCATATTTAATCCATAAATTGCTGAAGATATTTTAAGAAGTATCTTATTACTCCATGTAGTAAGATACTTCTCCATTCCCAGAAGGCCACAGCTAATTCCCCTCTTAACACATAACATGGTATGACCATATGTCATGGTATGACATAACATGGTATGACCTGCAGAAGCTGGTTTAAGTGAACTGATTTTTTAAAAAAATCTACCAGACTATGATGAAATGAGACAAAAATATATCTCCTGATTTTCTGAGTCAGGTTTGTTGACCTATAGTTTACATACAATGAAATTCACCCTCTTTATATACAGACATGCAGATACTGCTACAATTAAGACAGCGGATTTAGATCTCTGAACAGTTTCTTTGTGCCTCTTTGTAGTTTGTCTCCTGTTCCCACTTCCAGGCAACCACTAACCTCTCTTTTTGTCATTACAGTTTTAACTTTCTAGACTGCCATATGAATAGAAGCATATAGTGTGTTGCATTTAGTGTCTGTCTTCTTTCACTTCAATGCATTTGAGATTCCTCCCTATTGGATGTAAGAGTAGTTCATTCCTCTTTACTGGTAAGTAGTGTTCCACTGATTGGCTACAATATTGTGTGTTATCCCTTCACCAGTTGATGGACACACTGTTGGTTTTTTAAAAGTATTTATTTATTTATATTTTATTGATTATGCTATTATAGTAGTCCTGATTTACCCTCGTTTGCCCCCATCCACCCAACACCCCTCATTCCCTCAGGCAATCCCCCCACCATTGTTCATGTCCATGGCTCATACATAAAAGTTCTTAGGCTACTCCATTTCCTATATTGTACTTTACATCCCCATGGCTATTCTGTAACTACCTATTTGTACTTCTTTTTTTATTGTGTTATGTATCTATTTTTTTCATTTTTTAAAATAATTGTTGCTCAGTTACAGTCATCTTCATTTTTCCCCACTACTTCCCCTTCCCCTCCCCCATTTTCAACATTCAGTTCTCCCCGCTCCCTGTTGTCTTTGGCCATGTGTCTTTTATATATGTTCCTTGACTCATCCCCTTCTTTCCCCCAATGCCCCACTCTCTCCCCGCCATAACTATCAGTTTGTTTTTTATTTCCATGTCTTTGTTTCTATTTTCCTCACATGTTTGTTTTGTTGATTAGGTTCCACTTATAGATGAGATCATATGGTATTTGTCTTTCACCGCCTAGCTTATTTCACTTAGCCTAATATTCTCCAGTTCCATCTATGCTGTCCTGAATGATAGGAGTTCCTTCTTTCTTTCTACTGCGTAGTAGTCCATTGTGTAAATGTACCAGTTTTTGATCCATTCATTTATTGATTGGCATTTAGGCTGTTTGTAGCACTTGGCTATTGTAAATAATGCTGCTATGAACAATGGGGTGCATAGATTCTTCTGAATTGGTGTTTCAGGATTCTTAGGGTATAATTCCAGTAGTGGAATTGCTGGTCAAAAGGCAGTTCCATGTTTAGTTTTTTGAAGAAATTCCATACAGTTTTCCACAGGGTCTGAAACAGTCTCCATTCCCACCAACAGTGTAATAGGGTTCTTTTGTCTCCACATCCTCTCCAACACTTCTTTTATCTTGATTTGTTTATGATGGCCGTTCTGACCAGTGTGTAGTGGTATCTCATTGTGGTGTTAATTTCCATCTCTCAAATGGCTAGTGATAATAAGCATCCTTTCATATGTCTTTGTACTGTCTGTATGTCCTCCTTAGAGAAGTGTCTGTTCAGGTCCTTTGCCCATTTTACTATTGGATTGTTTCTCTTCCTGGTGTGGAGTTGCATGAGTTCTTTATATATTTTGGAGATCAAACCCTTGTCTGAGGTATCATTGGCAAATATGTTTTCCCATATGGATGTTTCCCTTTTGATTTTGCTAATGTTTTCTTTATCTGTACAGAAGTTTTTCAATTTGATGTAGTCTCATTTGTTTATTCCTTCCCTTATATCGCTTGCTCTCGGGGACACGTTTGTGAAAATATTGCTGAGTGGAATATTTGAACATTTTGTGCCTATATTCTCCTCTAGGACTCTTAAGGTGTTGTGACTTATATTTAAGTCTTTTATCCATCTTGAGTTTATTTTTGTGTATGGTGTAAGCTGGTGGTCAAGTTCCATTTTTTTGCACATAGCTGTTCAGGTCTCCCAACACCATTTGTTGAAGAAGTTATTTTTATTCCATTGATGTTCCTGTCCCATTTGTTGAATATTAATTAATCATAGAGACAAGGTTTTATTTCTGTTCCATTGATCTATGTGTCTGTTTTTTTAATTAAGTTTTTTAAAATTTTATTTTAATTGTTGTTCAGGTACAGTTTTCTGTCTTTTACTCCCATCCCGGCCCACCCCCAGCCCTCCTCACCTCCCTCCCATTTCTACCCACCCCCCCTAGTTTTTGTCCATGTGTCCCTTATACTTGTTCCTGTAAACCCTTCCATCTTCCCCTGAAATTCCCTCCCCTCTTCCCTCTGGTCGCTGTCAGCCTGTTCTCTGTTTCAGTGTCTTTGTTTATAATTTGCTTGTTTGTTTTGTTGTTTAGGTTCCTGTTAAAGGTGAGATCATGTGGTATTTGTCTTTCACCACCTGGCTTATTTCGCTTAGCATAATGCTTTCCAGTTCCATCCATGCTGTTGCAAAGGGTAGGAGCTCCTTCTTTCTTTCTTTCTGCTGCACAGAATTCCATTGTGTAAATGTACCATAGTTTTTTGATCCATTCATTTACTGACAGGCACTGAAGTTGCTTCCAGCACTTGCTGCTATGAACATTGGGGTGCATTAGTTCTTTTGGATTGTTGTTTGAGGGTTCTTAGGATATAAACCTAGCAGTGGAATTTCTGGGTCAAAAGGTAAATCCATTTTTAGTTTTCTTAGAAAATTCCATACTGTTTTCCATAGTGGTTGTACCAGTCTGCAATCCCACCAACAGTGCACTAGGGTTCCTTTTTCTCCACAACCTCTCCAACACTTGTTGTTTGTTGCTTTGTTTATGATGGCCATTCTGACCAGTGTGAAGTGGTATCTCACTGTGGTTTTAATTTGCATCTCTCTGATAGTTAGTGATAGTGAGCATCTTTTCATGTGTCTCTGGATCCTCTGTGTGTCCTCCTTGGAGACACTGTCTCCTTCCTTGGAGAATTGTCTTTTCAAGTCCTTTGCCCATTTTTTAATTGGGTTGCTTGTCTTCTTAGAGTGGAGTCCTGTGAGTTCTTTATATATTTTGGAGATTAAAGCCTTGTGTGAGGTATCATTGGCAAATATGTTTTACCATATAGTTGGTTCTCCTTTTATTTTAATACTGTTTTCTTTAGCTGTGCAGAAGCTTTTTATTTTGATGAGATCCCATTTATTTATTCTTTCCTTTATGTCCCTTGCTCTAGGGGATATATCAGTGAAAATGTTGCTGCATGAAATATCTGAGATTTTCCTGCTAATGTTCTCCTCTGGGACTTTAATGGTGTCACGGCTTATATTTAAATCTTTTATCCACCTTGAATTTATTTTTGTGTATGGTGTAAGTTGGTGCTCCAGTTCTTTTTTTTTTTTTTTTTTTTTTTTTTTGCACTTAGCTGTCAATTTCTCCTAACACCATTTGTCAAAGAAGCTATTTTTACTTCATTTTATGTTGCTGCCCCCCTTCGTTGAATGTTAATTGACCATAGAGACTTGGGTTTATTACTGGGCTCTCTGTTCTGTTCCATTGGTCTACCTGTTTTTATACCAGTACCAGGCTATTTTGATTACTGTGACTTTGTAATGCAGTTTAGCATCAGGTATTGTGATCCCTCCAACTTTGCTCTTCTTTCTCAAAATTGCAGCAGCTATTTGGGGTCATTTATGGTTCCATATAAATTTTTGAAGTGTTTGTTCTATGTCTGCGAAATATGCTATTGGTATTGTAATAGGTATAGCATTGAATCTGTAAATTGCTTTGGGTGATATGGACATTTTGATGATGTTCATTCTTCTGATCCATGAATATGGTATATGTTTCCATTTGTTTGTGTCTTCCTTAATTTCTTTCTTCAGTGTTGTGTAGTTTTCTGCATACAGGTGTTTTACCTCTTTGGTTAGGTTTATTCCTAGGTTTTTTTTTTTTTTTTTTTTTTTGCTATATGAATGGGATTTTTTTTCTTGATTTCTGCTTCTGCTGTTTCATTGTTGGTATACAAAAATGCCTTTGATTTCTGGATATTGACTTGGTATCTGGCTGTTTGGCCAAATTCATTTATTAGGTCGAGCAGCTTTTTGGCTGAGTCTATAGGATTTTCTACGTACACTATCATGGCATCTGCAAACAATGACAGTTTTGTTTCCTCCTTTCTGATTTGGATGCCTTTTATTTCCTTTTCTTGTCTGATCACTGTCGCTAAAACTTCGAATACTATATTGAATAGAAGTGGTGAAAGTGGACAACCTTGTCTTGTTCCTGATCTTAGTGGAAAACATTTTAGTTTTTGCCCATTGAGTATGATGTTGGCTGTAGGTCTCTCATACATGGCCTTTATTATGTCGAGGAATACTCTCTCTATTCCCACTTTTCTGAGTGTTTTTATCATAAATGGGTGCTGTACCTTATCAAATGCTTTTTCTGCATCTATTGATATGATCATGTGATTTTTGTCTTTGCTTTTGTTTATGTGATGTATTACATTTGCTGTTTTGCAAATATTGAACCATCCTTGCATCCCTGGGATGAATCCCACTTGGTCATGGTGTATGATCTTTTTAATGTATTGTTGGATGCGGTTTGCCAATATTTTGTTGATGATTTTAGTGTCTATGTTCATCAGCAATATCGGCCTGAAGTTTTCTTTCTTTGTTGTGTTTTTATCTGGTTTTGGGATTAGAAAGATGCTGGCTTCATAAAAAGAGTTTGGGAGTCTTCCATCATTTTGGATTTTTTGGAATAGTTTGTGAGGGATAGGGGTTAGCTCTTCCTTAAATGCTTTGTAGAATTCTCCTGTGAAACCATCTGGTCCAGGGCTTTTGTGTGTCGGGAGTTTTTTGAATGTGGCTTCAATTTCATCTGTTGTTATTGGTCTATTCAGGCTTTCTGCTTCTTCTTCGTTTAGTTTTGGAAGATATTATTTTTCTAGAAATTTGTCCATTTCACCTAGGTTTTCAAATTTCTTGGAATACAGTTCATCATAATAATTTCTTACAATCCTTTGTATTTCTGTTGTATCAGTTTTAATCTCTCCTCTTTCATTTCTGATTGTGTTTATTTGGGTCCTCTCTCTTTTTTTCTTGATGAGCCTGTTTAAAGGCTTGTTGATTTTGTTTATCTTTTCAAAGAACCAGTTCCTGGATTCATTGATACTTAGAATTGTGCTTGTAGTCTCTATGTCATTTAATTCTGCTCTGATCTTGGTTATTTCCTTCTTTCTCCTTGCTCTGGGCTGTCTTTATTGTTGTTCCTCAAGTTCTTGTAGGTGTAGGGTTAGGTTATTTGTTTGAAATGTGTCTATCTTTTTTAGGTAGGCCTGTATTGCAATGAACTTCCTTCTCAGGACTGCCTTCACTGTGTCCCATAAGTTTTGGGTTGTTGTGAGTTCATTTTCATTTGTTTCCAGAAACTTTTTGATTTCTTCTCTAATTTCATTCTTGACCCTTTCATTGTTTAACAGCATGCTATTCAATCTCCATGATTTTGAGGGTTTTGGGTTTTTCTCCTTGGGGTTGGTTTCTAGTTTCAGTCCCTTGTGGTCAGAGAAAATGCTTGGTATGATTTCAATTTTCATGAATTCTTTGAGGCATGTTTTGTGTCCTATCATGTGATCTATCTTTGAAAATGTTCCATGTGCATTTGAAAAGAATGTGTATTTAGCTTCTTTGGGATGAAGGGCTCTATATATATCAGTTAAGTCCATTTCATCTAGGCCATTGTTCAATGCCACAATATCTTTGTTGATATTTTGTTGGAAGATCTGTCCATTTTTGACAGTGGGATGTTAAAAACCCCTACTATAATTGTGTTGCTGTCAATATCTTTCTTGAATTCCTCCCAGATTTTCTTTATTTATTTGGGTGCTCCTGTTTTGGGTGTATATATATTTACAATGTTTATGTCTTCTTGGTGGATTCTTCCCTTGAGTATTATGAAGTGACCTTCTGGGTCTCTTCTTATGACCCTTTTTTTGAAGCGTATTTTTTCTTATATGAGTTTTTTTTTTTCTTCTCCTTCTGGCACCTCTATGATGTGAATTTTAGACCTCTTGAAATTGTCCCAGAGGCTGCTTATACTTTCCTCATTTTTTTTGGAATCTTTTGCCTTCTTGTTCTAATAGGTTGTTTTTTGCTTCCTTGTATTCCAAATCATTGATTTGATTCTCAGCTTCATCCACTCTACTGTTGTTTCCCTGTAAATTTTTCTTTATCTCTATTAGTGTATCCTTCATTACTGACTGGATCTTTTTCATGCTGCTGAGGTCCTCACTAAGTAACTTGAACATCCTTATGATGAATATTTTGAAGTCTACATCCGATAAATTGCCCATATCCATTTCATTCAGCTCTTTTTTTTTCTGGTGTTTTTATATGTTCTTTCATCTGGGCCATGTTTCTTTATCTCTCATTTTGACAGCCTCCTTGTGTTTATTTTCATGTATTAGGTAGAGCAGCTTCGACTCTGTTCTGGCACATAGCCCAATGTAGTAGGTTTCCTGCAGGGTCAAGTGGCACAACTTCCCCTTTCACCCAAGCGAGGCACTTAAGGTGTGCCCATTGTGTGGGCTGAGTACACCTTCCTCTTGTAGTTGAGCCTTGATTGCTGTTGGCAGGTCCATGGGAGGGATTTACCCGGGCCAGTCAGCTGCAAGGACTGGCTGTGACCACTTACCACCAGTCTCCCTCTGTGGAGGTTCAGCTGCGCTGGTTCATGGTGATGGTGCTCCGATTTTGTAGCTGGGTGGGCAGGTTCTGGGGTTTCCCAGCAGCTGTAGACCAGGTCAGCTCTAACCTGTGTTTTGCCAGTGGCCACCCTGCATGAGCTGTAAAGCAATCTGAGTTGACTGAACTTGAGCTGGGCTTGGAGATTGCCAGGTGAAAGGAATCTGTGAATCTAGGGTGGTGGCTGCTAGTGCTGGGCCTGCAGCCACTTTGCCAGAGATATGGGGCTGGGGAATCATTGAGGCTGGCTGCTGCTTGTTTGAGAGGATTTTATGAAGTTGTGAAGCATGAGTCAAGACCAGACATTCATATAGAAAAGCAGCTTGGGTGGGACTATAAGTTGGGTGGTGCAGAGTCTCTGGGGATCTCCAGGGAGCGGCAAACAGTTTTAACCAGGTTGATAATGTCTTGGACCTGGCACCAGTGTGCCAGCTCTGTGGGTCTGTGGCTCTGTGGCTCTTTGAGAAAGGGTTCCAGAGAGGGATAATGGCCTCTCTTGCCTTTCTATGTCCCAGCTCTTACCTTGATGCCAGACACTTCACTTCCTCCCTGTATGTCACTGGTGCATTTCAAGCTGTTACCCTGGTGTTAGAGCTCAGAGGGTGTGAGTCTGAGTAAGTCCATGTATGACTTCTTTAAGAGGAAGTGCTTGGGACTCCAGAAGTTTCTTGTCTGACTCAATCCCTGCTGGTTTTTGTGGTCAGTAGTTATGGGGACTTATCTTCCTGGCACTGGTACCCTGGGCTGAGGGGTCTGGTATGGATCTATGACCCCTTCCTCCCAATATTCCTTCCTGAATTTTTATTTGCCACAAGTGGGTGAGGACCAAACCATTCTGAGTCTCTGCCCCTCCTTCCAGTCTGGATTGATGTGGTTTCTTTAATTCCATAGTTGTCAGACTTACATTTAATTCAATTTTGACAGTTCTGAGTCATGGTTGTTCTATATTTTAGTTGTAATTTTGATGTGGTTGTGTAGGAGGCAAGCTGTGTTTACCTATGCTGGCATCTTGACCACGTTATATTGTTTTCGTTTAGGTTCTTTTAGTCTTTATGAATGAGGCTGCTAGGAACTTTTGCAATCAGATTTTCTGAGGACACAACCTTTCACTTCTCTTGGGAAAATACCTACAAGTGAAAGAAATTGTTGGCTTTTCTGATAATAGTATGTTGGCCTTGAGGATTAGAGGATATAGAGAAGAAGGGAGTAGGTACTCTGATGTTCTGGTACAGGAGTTTCCTGTCACTTTCCAGCAGTGATAACACCTTTAATTGCATTTATATAGAATCCTGGGGCTTTCCCAGTACTGATTCCTGGACCTTTTTTTCCTACATTCTCCCATCATCAGAGAAACTTTACCTACACCTGGGAGTAGCAGGGGTTTCTCTACCCCTCTCACAGCAGCTTAAAGCTTTTACTATTTATGAGAGGATGGTCTGGGCAGGGTGGCTGGGTTCATGCTTTCCACACAGCAAAGCAGCTGTTCCCTTCCTGCTGGCCTCTACCACCTTAGGAGCCTCTCAGGTTTTTTGCCGTGATACTGTCTTTGTCATGAGCACCAGCTGGACTCCATGGAAAAGAACCCAGGAGTGAGCATTGACTTCTTATGTTTGGGGTTGCCAGGGAATCTATCCTATCATAACACCCACATTCAGTCTTTACCAATTCTTTAAAGGTTCAGCTGATTTTTTTGTCTTACTCACTTGTATAGCAGCCAGTGCCTTTCCTCCTACGCCACCTGTGAGCCACCTGTGAGCTACCTGTGAACCAGGCCACTGGTGCTTGATTTAACTCAATTTTATTTTAATATAAAATTAAAGCATTTTGACACAGTTTAATTTCCTATCTAATAATTCTTGTGGATTTTCTAGTGGGACATCCATAGAGGGAAAGTTGGATGATTGAGGAGGATCAAAATCTGAATCCAAAGAGACGTGGTTCTCACACTGGCTTCTCACAGAGCACTGGGGTTTTGCTACAAAATTTCATGGAGTTGGTGTTTTCCCAAATATCAGAAAATAGTTAACATACAAGTAAAATTTTCTGAATTCTAAGTTTTTACCTCATAAGTAGCTACTATTGTCAAACCTAGATTGTGTGCTCAGTGGTGCATGCAGCTGGGAAACAAGGAACATGGAATGGCACACTGCACAGCTGATCGTAAAGCTGGCGTGATGATAGAGCTCTCTCACTCGTTGTGAGGTAATTAGGTTTATCTTATATGGTTTTTTTTTTTAAAGATTTTTTTAAGTACTTTTTTTTTTTTTTTTTTTTTTTTTTTTTTTAGAGAGGAAGGGAAGGAGAGAGGGAGAGAAACATCAATGTGCGGTTGCCTCTTGTATGTCCCCTGCCGGGAACTGGCCTGGCAACCCAGGCATGTGCCCTGACTGGGAATCGAACCACGATCCTTCGGTTCGCAGGCCCGCGCTCAATCCACTGAGCTACACCAGCCAGGGCTATCTTATATGGTTTTAACTCGGTAAAGTGTTTCCATAAAAAGACTTATGTATTTTGGGAGTGTGGAGACCTGTATCATTTTAGAGATGTATAAAAAAATATGTAGTGTATGTACGCCCCTACGTTTATACCAGCATTATTAAAAATAGCCAGAATTTGGAAGTAGCCCAAGTGGCCATCAGTAGATTAGTGGATAAAAAAGATGTGGTATATTTACATGATGGAAAAATACATGGCTGTAAAAACAAGAAGTATTTCTTACCCTTGTGACAGCATGGATGGACCTGGAGAATATTATGCTAAGTGAAATAAGCCAGACAGAGCAACACAAATACCATGTGATCTCACTCACAGGTAGAATCTAATAAGCAAAATAAAACCAGAGGCAGGGATGAATGGAACAGAATGACAGATCTCAGAGAGGTAGGTGGGGGGACTGGAAGAGATTAGCCAAAGAACATGTCTGCATATATGCATAGCTCATGGACGCAGACAACAATGTGGTGAAGGCGGGGAGCGAGGATGGGTGGAGAGGGGGGCAATGGGAGAGAAATGGAGACACTAGTAATAATGTCAACAACAACAACAAAAAATGTGTATTGCTCACAGAAAGTTGCAATAGCCTTGTGGAGAAAACACTGAAAAGCAAAGGGGAGGATGTAGCCCAGAATTGGGATTAGCAAAATGTCTGGTTTTAATTTCATGTTACTTCTGTTACTGTTCAAATGTTTACTGTAGTGACTCATGTTATTTTAAGCCATTCGAAAAGCAAAGATTTTAGCCAAGTCTATTTGGAGACATGAAAGAAAGACATGTTAAGTCTAAATACAATGCTTGTACTCAATCATGGAGGGGAAAGAGGAAGGGTGAATAAATTTTAATTCATGCCAGTTTTTAACTTTCAAACAGCTGAAATATATCCTGAGGGATTTTCTACTTTTTAAAACTAATGAGTGAAATAAATGATAATTCTGCAAGACATGGAGTATCTGTATTTATTAGAGTGGAAGTCATTCTAGGATATAAGATCCATCTCCAAATCTGGAGTATGTTTATATATTACTTTTATATTTAAACACATACAATACTAATATAACTTGGCTGGTGCCTCTATATGTTTTTTAGTAATATTTTCTGCTAGGAAATCTGTTTCCAACTTTTAAAATAAAACTAAATATATAACTATTTCATGGCCTCTGTGAAGAGTACAATGATTTCTAAGCAGTTCCTCACCTGTAAATATTTGACTCGGCTTCAGTGAGTTTTCACATAACTAACTTTGGATGATGGGATGATTTGAATAATAATTTGGCCCTGAAAATTAATGGTGCCTTAATTTCCTCATCTGTAAAGTGGGAATAATAGTGCCTCCTTCACACCCAAACCTTATATGATTTTATTAACAAATGTCTCCCCCAATAAATTCAATAAATAAAAAAATAAAAATAGAGGAATCTCTTTAAAAACAAAGTAGTGCCTCTTTCATAGTATTGGTTAAAGGTTTGAATAAGGCACTACTTGTAGACTGCTTATTTCCCTGGCTGGCCCACATTAAAGTTTAGCTATTATTAATTTCTAAAACATGGCATTTGTTAGAGTTTAGCTATTATTAATACCTAAAACATAGAAGTAGCTATGGGATTGTTTTGCAGGCCCTACAGAAATGCTGGGCAGCACTGTAGAGATACCTCCACTTAGAATGGAAGGAACAACAGTGATAATATTCTCTGTTAAAAACTTAAAGCATTTATTGTGAGAACTGGGATAAGCTCATTAATCTATGTTGCAACTTTCTAATACCCTACCTACATATTATTTGGGGGTTGCAAAGTTAACAACTATTCACAACAAGAAAAGAACTATGTTATTTTATACACTCACCATTGTAAGAGAACCTGTCAAGTTTATTTTATTTTTATTGTTTTATTATCCTAGTTTCATTTTTTAACGAACATTTTTTTAAAAAACTTGAATTTAAGATATTTTTCTCCATAATGTCTTTCACATCTGACAAGCATGAATGTCAATGCAGTATTTTAGTTCAGTTCAGGTTATGTAGCAAACTCAGTCATAATGCAGCATCCCAGAATTCTGAAACTATCCAGAATGTGGGCAAGGATGTCAGTGATTCTACAGAAGGTTTTCCCGTTTGCTTCTTTCTCTGGAGAACCAGCAGGGGGAGCACGGGTCTCTCCCTATCTAATCAGTTGGAATGGCTTTTAAATATTGGTGGGTAATTCGTGATTATTTCCTTTAAAGATGGAGTGTGAATGAAGATGTAAAATTCAAAATATGAATGTTCATTAATTATCTTAATAATGCTGACAGTATAAACTGATTCAAGGTGGAAACGTTCTGCTCAAGACTACAGGTCATTATAGACTGAAACTGGAAGCTACAGAGCACTTTACCACAACATAATTTAGAATCCATTAGATTTTATTGAAAGTAGAGGGAAGGAGAAAGCTATGAATGGCTGGAATTGTGTCATAATATTTTTTGAGTACTTGGTATGTTTCAGATCATAAGCTAACTCATGGAGCTACAGAGATGAATCAGCCTCAGTCTGGGGAGGCAGACAGGGAAGAAAAGTTTTGGGGAAAAATCACTGGAAGGAAATACTGTCTAATTTCTAAATAAGAGCTTTAAATAAAATGTTTGGGGGGACTTCCAGCCAAGATGGAGGCATAGGTAGATGAACTTTGCCTCCTCATACAACCAAAAGAACAACAAATTTAAAAACAAACAAACAAAAAAATCAACCAGAACTTTCAGAAAATTGAACTGTATGGAACTCCGACAACCAAGGAGTTAAAGAAGAAACATTCATACAGACTGGTAAGAGGAGTGGAGACCAGCCACTGGGGTGGAGAGGACTTTCAGCAAAGCAGTGGCCGGTGGACAGGCGAGGCCCCAGCTGGTGGAGCGGGCGAATCCAGAAGTGGAATCACTGGGTCCAGACCCTACCAGTTCTTAATTGTGCTTCAAACAATTAAAAGTTTAAAATGTTGGCATGGTTTATAATATACATGTGTATAATTCCATAAGCTAATGTACAATAATTCTTTTAATGGGCTCTTATGAAAATTAGACAGGTAGATTAAGTTACCTGGCTTCTGAAATGTCTTTTTACTCCACTAGACTGACAGTTCTTCAAAGGTAGTGATAATAATGTAATCATTGGTGTATTTCTTGATCAGGCACAAAATAAGTTGTCAGAGAATGCTGAATAAATAAATAGGTCAGTGAATGAATGAATGTTTAGTAAAAACACAGAATTGCAAACTTTTTTTTGTTGGTCCAGTCAGTCTACTTCTTGAGAAGTTATGTATCATAGGAAAGCCTTCATCTTCCAAGAGTACTTGTTCAAGGTGTGCAATTCTCCATAACTGCCAAAATCTCACAAGGAAGGATTTTCATGTCTGACAGAAAGAAGTTCATCGTTTCTTATATGTACATCTTCAGAAAGAATATCATGGCGAAGGCCTTTCTGGTTATCGCCATAAGTTTGTTGTAAAAAGTTTCACCCTTGTACTGTAAAGTGGCCTAAGAATTCAGTGATACAGATAGACACATTCTTTTGAGGTGTATTTCTCCCCAGATGCCTTTTCTGACAGCTTAATCTGGTGGTATAAACTCAGTTACAAAGGAGATAGAACACTCTGATCTGGAACACCATTGGGAAGGAGGCTAAAGTGAGCAAGAATGAGGACAGAACAGATGGAGGAAAAAAAAAGATGAATTTGTTAGCAAGTGGGCATTCTACAGAACAGTTCCTCAGAACCTTGACCATCTCAAATGTCACCACTCCCAGAATGTCCTCCATGCAACATCCTCTGTCAGGATACCACAGTGTAGTCATCGTGCATCCTTAATCTTCTATAACCTGTGACAGTTCTTCAGGCTTTTCTTGTCTTTCCTGACCTTGATATTCTTGCAGAGTACTGGTCAAGTGTTTGTAGAATGTTTCTCAACTTGGATTTATCCAATGCTTTCTTATGCTTAATGTGGATTGTGGATTTTAGGGCAAGATACCACAGATGTGATATATCCCTTTCTCTTCTCACCACTGAGGGAATACGTGATATCAATATGCCCAATTACTGGTTATGTTAACCTTGGTCATTTGGTTAAAGTGATAACTCCCAGGTTTTTTCACTGTACATTTATTAGTTCCATAGAAGTAAGTAAGTAGTGAGTCACTAAGTTCATTTCAGAAAAGAGAAATTAAGGTCCTGGATATATGTTAAAACAAACAAAGGAATAAATATTTTGGAAGAACTACTTTGAGGAAATGCTAATATCCTACTCTTTAAAGTTTTTTATCATTATACCTCTGTAATGCATCTTTTTTCCTCTGGCTGCCTTCAAAATAATTTTTTTAGGAATTTAAATATGGCAAGCTTAGGTATGATTTTTGTACTGTTTTGGGTTTGTTTGCTTGTCTGTTTTTTTTTCTATACCCTACGTGGTGTTTTCTGTGCTTTGTGGATCAGTTTGGTGTCTCTTATTAAGTTCAAGAAATTTTGGGCCATTATATCCTCAGCTATTTCTTCTGCATTATTTCCTCTTTTCTTTTTCCACACAATTCCCATTAATCATGTGTTAGACTGCTTGATATTGTTTCATAGTTCTTGAGTTTTCTATTCTGTTTTTTTTTTTCCACTTTACTTTTCTATTTGTGTCTCAGTTTGGTTGTGTTGAGTCTACTGATTATTAGCCCTTTGACATTATTTTTCATCTTTGTTACTGTGTTTTTAATAATTTCTATCATTCCCATCTGGTTCTTTCTTAGTTTCCTTCTCTGCTGAAATTACCTGTTTGATTTTATATGCTGTCTGCTCTTCCATTAGAGCCTTCAACATATTAAAAAGTTATTTTAAATTTGTCTGATAGTTCCAATACCTGTGTCATATCTGAGTCTGGTACTAATCATTGCTTTATATTTTTGGGTGTTTTTTTCCTTGCCTTTTTAAATGCCTCCTAATCTTTTGTTGAAAGCAAACCCTCTTGTATAGGAAGGTAGATGCTGAAGTCAGTATTATTCATCCTGGGAGATGGGCACATCTTTCTTTCTGGCTGGTCTTTAGTAGAGGTTTGTACAAGCCTGGTCAGGAGATGAACTACATTGAGGTTTGTTGTAACAGTACTAGAGTTACCCTTAGTACTGGCAGGTTTTGAATTCCTCCAGTGGTTCCTCTACTATTTAGGATGTGGGCTGGTGTGCCAAAGGTGGTTTTTCTCTATGCCTATTCCTACCTTGGTTTAGGGGGGATTTTTTGCACTGTGCCCAAGAGAGAATTCTCTTTCTTTCCACTTTCCCAGCTATATTCCTATGTTATTTTTACTTGATTCTTGTTAACCTGGTGGTGTACCAGTGTGGGGAGAAGCAGTTGTCTGATATTCTGGTTAAGCTTCAAGCTTAGTCCAGTGCTGTGTCCCGAGTTTCTGGAGCATGGTCTTCTCATGTGCTTCGGCCCCTCTCTGAAGGGCAGTGCTTGCTTTCTTCTCTTCTTGACTTTCAGCTACAGTGTGTGACCCATGGTGACAATTTTCACTGCTCTTCCCCCTTCAGATTAAGGCTTTTCCATTTTAGGGGAGATAGAGGTGATGTATTGAGCCAGGGATTTAGCAGTAGCTGCTTATTTTCACAACCAGCACCCTAAGAGAAACTTTCTCAGGATGCCCCTGATCTTTTCTGTTAGCGCCTGGAAGGGTTCAGGGAGTCAAAGCCTGCAAGAGGGTGTGAAGAACCCTATAGCTGAAGGTTTGGCACTCTCATGCTAGCTCACCCTCATCCTCTAGCAATTTGTAAAAAGGAAAAAAATTAGAAGAAGATGTAGCTTCATCTTTCCAGCTAAGATGGTGTCTAGCGTTGTCTGCCTCAGGTAAGCAAAAGTTGCTCCTGTTTCTCTTCTAAGACATCAGTGTCTCCCCAGGCATCAGGTTACTTAGTGGTCCTGCAATCTCAGTTCTTTAATGGATTCAAGAAAAATAAAAATTTGCAGTTTTGGAAGCAACACTCTCTCTTTACATTTCTCAACTGAAAATTCTTAGCTTGATTTGTGACATTTTCTTGTCTTTATTCCCCACTACTATGTTTGTCAGAATTCACTGTGCATAAGCATCAACTGAGAAGCACGTTAATGATACATATTTCTGTATCTCACCTCTAGAAAGTGTGATTCAGTCTGAGGCAGACAAAAGGAACTTGCATGTTTAAAAAACTCCCCAGGGGGTCCCTATGCTAAAAAAGCCTTTGAAAGGCAGTATCCTTTCAAAGGTAAGCTCCCCTCACAGATGATGGCTTTCTCCCCTTTGTATCTCCCATTGTGTCTGTCCATGGAGAGACAGTTTTGTTACTTGTGAGCCCTCCAGGAACTCCCTGCTGGAAACATTAGTTCATTGTGGGGTCAGCTCATGTTTGACATATCCCTCTATTGTTGGTTTGTGGGATCAAGTGCTACAAATATTATCTGAGTAGGTTTGATAAGCATTAGTTTACCTTTAATCCTGTAGGTTACATAGATGAAGACGTAGCCAAGGTCGAACAAGCAAGAACAATCAGGTCCCACAGGCACACAGGCTACAACAGGGAATACAGACTCAAGATATGACAGCAGGTATTAAAAAGGGCAGGAAGCCAGGTGCTTAGGTGATATAAACATATTCAAGAGTCTAAGGCAGAACACCTGAGCACCACATAATGCATATCTAGCAAAGGATGGATGCTAGAGTGTCGTTTCCCCCATTTGAATCCATACTCCTCCGTTTATTAACTTGTAACCAAGGCAAGTTACATAAACTCTCGTCTCTCAGTGCCTCTGTTTCCTTATGCATACAACAGGGACAATTGTAATGAATATTTACTTTACAAGTATTTACTGAGGATTACACGAGTTAATATAAAGAGAGTGCTCCAAACAGTGCTTGCTGCATAGTAAGTGTTTAATAAATATGAACTATTAAAAAGGCATTGATAAATATGATTGGGGTTCAACAGTGAACTCTTCTTCAGGTACTTGGTTAGCCCACACTGCAGGTAGGAGCAATGACGAGTACTTGGTCAGAATTTTCAGTGAGTGAGTGTGCTCCCAAATCCAAGTCTGAATTAGGAGACAAATACATGTGGCATAGTATACCCTAGCAGGGGTGTCCAACCCATAGCTGGGGAGCCGCATGCAGCTCAGGGTGGCTATGAATGCAGCCCAACACAAAATTGTACATTTACTTAAAACCTTTTTTTTTCTTTTGCTCATCAGTTTTCATTAGTGTTTGTGTATTTAATGTGTGGCTCAAGAAAGCTCTTCTTTTTCCGGTGTGGCCCAGAGATGCCAAAACGTTGGACATCCCTGCAAGGAAAAGTTGCTCAACTCACATGGAAGATCCCTAGGTATAATTCTTAGTCTCTTCTTTTCCTTTTCATTTAAAAAAATCTGTTCTTCTATAGTAGCAGACAAATCCTTAAACTCTGTTCCCTCATCCATAAAACAGGCACATTCTCTGTGTAAAATGAAATGATCTATATGTAAGCATTTTGCACAATTACAGAAAGTTTCTATTATTCAGGACTCTCTTCAACTACAAATGATGAAAATTCAACTCAAACTAGCTGATAAGCTAAGTGAAGTTAGCAGGCTAATGAAACCAGACAGGATAGTCGCAGGACTGAAGGACAAGCCCTAGGAACATCTTGGAGAACAGAAATACCATTCAAGGTGACTTGGATGCATTTTTCTCTCTTCACTGAGACAACTTTGTGGCACACCTCCAGAAGGCACTGTTCAGAGGAGAATTCCAGGGGAATGACACCCTGTAAGGCTCGAGGTGGGGTGAGGGGGTGAATGGCGCCCTTTGGAGATGTGACATGCTCTCATCTCTGAGTTTGCTTCTCTTTGTACCTTATTTATTCTATACAAGTAGGTTTCCTCCCAAAGGCTGGGAAATATGGCCAAAGCAGCTCTAGCTTGTATCCTTCCAACACTGTAACAGAAAGGAAAGAGAATCCGTCTTTTTAGCTTACTTATAATGTACCCAAGAAGAAACTGACCTGAACTGGGTCACGTGTGTGTCTAGTCCTGACCCACCATAGTCTGGGGGATGGGATCCTCTGATTGCAGAAGCCTGGGTCATGAGCTCACTCTTGCTAGTATGTGTGGGGGAAAGTTTGGGATTCAAAGTCCAAAAAAGGGAAATATGAAAGACAAACTCGAGTTGTCATAGTTTACTATAAACAAGTGTATCATATATTATATTCTGATGTTTGACATTGTTCACTATGCTTCTCCTCTGCATTAATGTGAAGAGTGTGTTGTGCAGTAGTAGTATTATATGCCTATGTGATATATATTAAGCCTAGATTTTCCTACTGGGAAATAGACTTCTTGCTGAATTAAGATATTTCACAACAGCTGCACTGTTTTTCTTTACCATTAGCCTTTTGGAGCAGTCTAATACTGCCACAAATGAGAAATTACTTTTCCATATACTATCTTCATGTGGACTTGCTTTTTAACAATCCTGAAAGGAGCTGGTAACTACCTCTGATACTAAAAGGGAAATGGACAAAAGTAGGAATTCAATGCGCATACATTTGCTTAGTAAGTCTCCTGAGTGTGCTCACAAAAAACAGGAATTCAGTGTACCTTCTGCAAGAGAGCCAGTATTTATCAGATGTTCTTGCCAAGGTGCATAAACAAATTGTACTGGGACTATGGAAACGGTATGTGAATATGTTTCTAGGAATTTAAACAGGAGTATTATTCAGCGAGCAGAATACCTGGGCTGGGAATTGATAACCCTGTGAGGGTCACTAGAAAGATTAGATATGTATAGATGAATAATAACATATATAAAAACTGAAGGTGAACTGGTAGCCAATTCAAATTTAATAGAATAAAGAATGCCTTCTCATCCCCCTCAAACTTCCTTACTCATCACTTCTAAGTTTCTGTCTGTTTTAAAGATTATTCTTTATAGTCTATACATAACCTTATTGATAGGATTGTAGCCTTTTTCTTTACACCCAGAGTTTTCATTGTTATTATGATCCCCACCTAACAGATAACAAAACAAAACAAAACAAAATAAAAAAACTATGGCACAGAGAGGGGAAGCAAGCTTGCAGAGCTGGTTAGGCAGAGTGAGAATATGGACCAAGATGGCTGGCTCCATAGTACAGGCTCTTAATTATTTCCCCTTGCCAAGTTTTCACTAAATTCGAGATATATGTTTGAAATCTGGTGCTTGGTCAAATTCTTCTCTTGCAGGAGAGTTTAGTGCGCTCAGATAAGATCATCGTATTCATTCAATTGTTAAATGTAGCAACAAGATTATAATTTTTTTTTAGCATAGATGTGTTCCAAATATAGGGCTAATCTGAGTGCTAGAACTGCCTTGCTAGCTGTGTGAATATGGGCATACTTAAATTCTTCACTTGCAACAAAGAGAACATATTCACTGCTTGACCCATCTCTAAAATAATTGGGACAAAAAGATGAAGGGAAGTGTGAATTGAAACCAATGCCAGCTTCTCATGATCTTTTGTCATCTCATTTTCCTGGTTTTGTCCTGTCTCATTTAGATCATAAACTCCAGTCGGAAACTGTCACCTCTTTATACAGAGCACTAAGACTGGTGTCACTATTTAATAAAAACAGACGAAGCAGCAGCTAAGGTTTGAAATTAAATCCACAGACCTAAGGTGAAAGTTATATTGAGTTCCAACTTTAGTTCATTATGGCAAAGTGAAGATAAGGGCATGGATTTATTTTCTGCATTTTCCTAAGACTAGTGTAATGTACCAATTAAGAGAATGTGGTCCATAATCAGATTTCCTGGGAAAAATTTCTGGCTTGGTCTCTTAACAATTATATAGTATTTTGAACATACTCTATTTTATAGATTAGAAGAAATAATATTTTATATTTTCACATCTCAGAAATTGAGATTACTCATGGAATGAGTGCTATTTATAATCACCATTCACTGCGCAGCAGCTGAGCAATAGCGGGTGTTGTCTGAGTGTGGGTGCTGGTGCGGGTGCGCGAACAAGCTCTCACAAACAGATACTCACATAAACACACACACACTTGGTCATGCTGTTCCCAGTGTCATCACTTCACTTGAACTATGAACATTGATGAACTCAGCACATGCTGAGTTAATTAGCCATTTAAATCGTCTTCAGTAAGATTACACAGTGCATTTGACTTTAAGACAAAAGTTACTGTATACACAGAAACAGAGCAGCAAGGCTTATGTTTGATATTTATGAAGCAAATATCTATCATTAAAGAGGAATAATCATCATACCAGGATTTTTTGATTTAATTTTTTTGCAAAGAAACAATGCTTTACTTTATCCAAAAAAAGGAAGATAGCCACTGGTAGCTGAAACTATGTTCATTTTGTTGCTAAGGTCAGCAAAAGGATTGCTTATTACACACCAAATCATGCAACTAAAAGCAGGAGAAATTCTGAGTCCCTTAGTATAAAGTTGTCCCTTAGTATTTGCAGGGGATGGGTTGTAGAAATCCCCATGAACACCCAGATCTGAGAATGGTCAAGTTCCTTATACAAAATGATGTAGAACAATGTATACAGCCAGCCCTTGGCATCCTTGGATTTCCAACCACAGAGGGGAAACTGTTTTTGAACCCGTAGATACAGAGGGCTAAATGTATTGAGAAAAAACTATAAAGCAATGAGAGGCTGGTATGGTACTAGACTGCTTTCAGCAATTATAAAATAAAAATGGGAAGTGACAAAAAAACATTACATCATAATTTATTTAGCAGCACTTTTCTTTTTTACGTATGTATATATTTTAAAAATCATGGTGTCTGTTGGCCTCTTGCAGATGATGAAATGCAGAATCGACCTCATTGGCTGTGTGAGGGGGACATTTATAACATAGGTAAAGGGAGGTCACTGTGCTGGACACATGGAAGTGTGTAATACATATTGGCCATTGTTATTATCATCACCAAATTACAAAGGTCTTTCTTTTTCATATTTTCTAATAGACTGAAGAGATTAGAAACAGTTTAAGTGAGATACATTTCATTTGAAAATAAAATGTGGTTTTGTGATATCAGGATGGGCTGGGGAAAGTTTAATGTGCCTTTAAACTCAGGGGCCAGGTTAGGAGACCTGGTAAGTGTTTTGCAAGTCAAAGAGATGAGTGAGGAGGAAGACTTTTCATAGCAGCCCCTGAGGTGACTTTAGAAATTGCTACCCAGAAAGATAATAGACACAGTTTCAGCTGTGTTTCCTCAGCCTAAGAAATTGGCAGTGTTTCTTTGTACCGCTTTGTCATTTTATTCAAAAAGTGTAGCGTTAATTTCAGTGTGCCATGTTACAAAGAAATATGCACAGCTTTAGAATCTGTGATTTTAGCAGCTATGAGTTGCAGTACATTTTAAGAACTTTATTGAAAAGTTCTCAAGTAAACAAACGAGGGCCTCAGCTCAGTGAATTTACGCAATGTTAAAGTACACAGTGAATTCAACCTCTGAATTTTAATTTTCAGCTAACTCAAGCTCTTGCATTCCTCAAAACATGAAAGGAAGATTCTGTAAAGTGGAGTGATGCTAACTGGGCTGTGATTTATTTTTCCACAATTCATTTCCTGGTTGAAAAATCAACATTTGGAGATACTTTCTCAAAGTCTCTTTAAGTTAATTCTTATTTATTTTAACAAATTAACTTCTAAAGTCTGAAATATCTACTTCAATATATTTGAGTTTTGTTAATCAAGATGACTGAATACAGAAAAATGGATTAAGTACATATCATATGCCACTCTTCCCTCTCAACACAAACATTTTGGAGTTACTATTTGTGAAGGACAAGCAAAGATTGTGTGATTTGACCTTTACCACTTTTATTATTTCAAGAATACAGATGCTAGCACATGACATTTGGGGTGTTAGGAGTGAAAGTCTTTCTTATAACCAGAGGTTATAACGAATGGTTTTTCATAACCATTATTGAAAATTTTAGTATAAAATTTTAGCTCAAAATTCTGGGCTTCTTCATTTGGCCAAATTATTTTGTCTTGTTTTTGTATTATAATTTCAATTGCTGCACTCCAATTTCTTTTTTTGGCTCTGAAAACTATCTAGATATGTTTTGGCTGCTGAGTACCATATAACTGTCATGAGCCCATTGAGTGCTCCGGTAATCAAGTTACCATTCGGGGCACAGAGCCTCTGCACAAGCGGATGTGCGCATGTGTGTTATTGCAAACTAACGTGGTGTGTTCACTTAATGTTTTTAACAAAGTGGGATCGGGAGAAAAATGCTGCTGTGAGACTTCTTCATCAGCTTGAATCTGTCCTCCAATGTCCAAGTAAGCAAGTAAGGAATGTCCTTTTAGTGTAAACTACTCAAGAAGATTCTTCCACTGTTCCCTTTTGCCTTGTTTCTCCACAGGGTCAGAGAGATAAAAGCAGAATGGACATGAATGCTGAATACAGTTCAGACCTTCAGATTTAAACTGAGGGTCTATCTAGATGAAAAAAAAAATTATATAGTTTTTCATTTTCTAATTTCTCTAAATTTTGTTTATGCACAAAAAAGTGGTTAGTATAGAACTGATCAGTGATAGTAGAACTTTCTGCAAAATGTTGCCTTTCACTATTATCTCTTCACTTTGAATTATTTTGACTAGTGTTAGTCCAATCACAGAATCAAAGGGAAATTTAAGAAAACAATTCAATTTATTTTTTCTTTGATAGTTTATTTTAGGAAATCCCTATTAAGCTCTTAGAATGTAAAACAATTACCTTTTAAACCACTGAAGTGCAACCAGCATATAGTTAACCACTCATCTGGCTTCCAGGGTGTAAATTAATCTTGTCTACAGACATAAGGAATATTTAATGTTCTTGCTTTGTTAATTATCAATATTCCAAAATTTTACTAAATATAACAGAAGATGCAATGTAATAAATATTCTTGAATGCAACTAAGAAGCAGGACATTATCTTTATGATTTTACTACAATGTGCAGTGTAGTACACTTTTCCTTGATTCCCAAGTTTATGTGTATTAACTTCTCTTGAGAAGAGCCCTCTAATTATGTAAGGAATCAATACTCACCTACCTGCTGTCACTTCAAATGTACATGCATTGACAAAATATCCAGAGGCCCCAAAATATTCTCCCACCAGCCCACGGATCTTCTGCTGGGAAGGAGACCGAAGTAGGCACAGAACAACACATCAGAAAAGGTGGTGTAGTCTCCAAGGCTCTGCCACAGGAATGCTCCATCAAGATATTAACAAAAATATTAACTAAAATGGAAAGTACTAATAAATCAGATTGCGTTAAAATTAAAAAACATAAATACCTACTACAGAGTAGTAAAAGTTTATAGTGCATTTATCTGACAAAAGAGTAGTATAAAATATATAGCAAACTCCTACGAAATAAGAAGAAAGCAGTAAGTAACCTTGGAGGAACAAAGGCAATAAACAATGAAGAGCTGCTAAATCTTATTAGAGACTAAGGAACTGCAAACTCAAATTTCAAAGAAATACCACTACACACTCACCAGGATGACTAGCATTTAAAAACTCAAACAGTGTTGGTGTTGGGAGGGACATGGAACAGACAGAATTTTATAAGTCTGGCAGAAAAGCAGAATTTATATGATTGCTTTGAAAAACTAGCAGTTATCAACTGAAGCTGGGTCTATACATACCCTCTGACCCAGCAATTCCACCTCTGCATAAACATCCATCAGATATTGGTAAACATGTGCATTAAAAGATATGTACAAAAATATTCATAGTGACACTATTCATGATAGTCTCAAACTGGAAATCTACCTCGGTGTCCATTAACAGTGGAATAATAAATAAATTTTATTGTTTTTTGATATGCATTCTACCAACACTCTTTGAAAACCATTGGCTTCCATAATACATTTTCTTTTTTTAAAGGTTTTTTCTTTACTTTTAGAGAGAGGGGAAGGGAAGGAGAAAGAGAGGGAAAGTAAAATCAATGTGTGGTTGCCTCTTGTGTAACCAGGGACCCAGGTGGCAACCCAGGCATGTGCCCAACTGGGAACAGAACTGACCACCCTTTGGTTCACAGGCCGGCACTCAACCCACTGAGCCACACCAGTCAGGACCATAATACATTTTCTTTGCACTCATTTTGTGCCTCCCTGAACTGCTATGCATGCTGGAATTCGCTGCTCTCATGGCAACACAAACACTATATGCAAACAGGGTGGCAAGAAACAGTAGACACACATGTTCTGTAATCACCCCTGTTTACACAAATGTTCCATTAAACTTCACTTAAAAAAACAGAAGTTCAAAGACAAAATTATTTAAAATTTCAACAACAGGGCAATAAACTAAGCATGGGCCCTTCTGAATGACAGGCATTTCCACGAAAACAGCCCTTCATGTTAATTACACTTCAATTAAAAATTTGTTAAAAGCAACATGAACAGTTACATATCCTTTGCTGGCTTCCTCGCTGCCAATTAAAAAAATCAAAATTCCTTAGGCTAAAATAGAGTTTTTAAAATTGTGGTCTCTAGCTTGCTTTGGCAGCATATATATTAAAACTGGAATGATACAGAGAAGATTAGCATGGCACAAGGTTGACATGCAAATTTGTGATGCATTCCTTATTTATAAATAAATAAATAATTTTGGTCTCAACTCTACATTTCTTATCTCTTATTCCCCTTCCTACATACAACCTAATTCATCCCCACTACTGACCCATCTCAAAACCATAGAGTCATTTTTCACCCTTTTCTCAACTCCTCATAGCAGGTTTGGTTGCCTTAATTTCCCATAGAAAATGATCACTATGATCTAAGTAAGCCCCATGGTACCCGGGCTCCTACAATAAGCACCTAATCTAATAAACCAGCAGAATGCTATGAGCAAATGAATGCCAATGCCAAACAGCCTTGGGTTGAGGGTGTAGGAAGCTTCTGTTAACCAGTTATGAAAAACCACAGTTATTCTCCAAATAGTAGTCAGGGTACTCTTTAGAAAATGTTAATCACTGCTGCTCAATTTCCATAAAGACTTTCCATTTGATGGAGGATTAAATCCAGGCTTTATCTCTGAACCATGAAGTCCTGCCCATTTACCTCTCTATTTTCATTTCTTTCCCCTGCTCACTCATTTCACCCCAGGTTTCCCTGACCCTCTTAGAACTGATGCCTGGATTTTGAATTTGCTAATTTCTCCATCTAGAATGCACTTCTGTGCATGGCTATTTCCTTTTCATTAGGACTCACATGGAGAGTCACCTCATTGGAGAAACCTTTGCTGACCACAAAATGTAAAGTAGCTCTCTCCCACCAATTTTGGTCATAGTATCAAATGTTTTCTCCTCCTAGTCTTTACTGTGTCCTACAATGATTTGGTTGATTTATTTGTCTATTAATTTAATGTCTGGGTCTCCTCTCTAGAATGTAAGTTCCAGGCTGTCTTATTCATGGTTACAACCCCAGGGCCAAGAACATCTGGCACATTATGCAGGCTTAAAAACATTACGTCTCATCATTCGCTTTTGGAGGGATGATTGAAGGCTCTCCTCATTCTCCCGGTACATTATTTATTTATTTTTCACACTGATACTCCTCCTCCAGTTAGCAGAATTCAGTTGGGTGAGAGGATATTGAGATGCATGTGGGACAAGAAACTAGGGCTTAGGGCTGGGCTGGGGGGTGGGAAATGGAGAGGAGAGTGCACATTCTGGAAAGAAAATGTTCTTCTGGGAAAGAAACAAAAGCATGTTTAAAGGGTGTTTTGAAGCCTTCTGTTGTCTGAGGTGCCATCTAACCCTCTCTCCCTTCTTTTCAGAAAACTGTCAGTGAAATTTCCATGACTCATGAAGCATATAGGTTTTGGGGGAGGGGAGGACAATTTCACCAGGTGCTGATGGGTTTTCATATATAAGGCAAGTGTAGGCAGCCTCACAGCCTGGTCTCCTCCAGGTTACACCTGTCTTTTAACCTGCACTGCTAAATTTGGTTTAAAAAAGTAGATATGTATTTTATGTATAAAATATATATTATATACATAATGAAATATATATTTTTATGCCTATTCCTTTTGTCTGTAATATTGTTGCCAGAAATCCCTCCCTCGACAGCCTAGCAAGGAAAACAATTTGTGGGGAAGAGTAAGGGTACTGGAGTCAGACTTCCTTCAAAGCATGCTCTGCTCCTGCCCAGCTTTGGCAGGTTGTCTGGCTTCTCTGAAAAAAATGGATACACTGCTACTACTTTTCTCATTGTTTGCTATGATGGTTAACTAAGAGAAGGCATTTGCACAGTGACTGGCATAACCACACAGGGCCTTATTTTCTTTAATCTGGCCTTTTATTTTGATTTTTTTTCCTTTGGCTCAGATTGACCTCAGTAGTATCCTGACTCACTCACCTCTCTTAATCATTAAGCCCTCAGAACAATGAAGTTCTGGTCAGCTTCCAGTAAATTAGAAACAAGGTCCTGGGTCTATTGGCTATTGGGACAGTTTTCAATCAAACTAAACATAATACCTTGGCCTCAGTTGTGTTTTAGCTCTGGACCCAGGAAAATGGAAAGATTCCACAGAACAAATCCTCATGAAGTTCGACAAAACAACTCGACATCTGACATCAGGACCAGATGCAATGATCAATTACTCCCTACCCTAGCACCGGACAATCAGTAGATACAACACCCTTAACTCTATTTGTCACCATAATTAATGATTTTTCCCACTATATAACGCATCCCCTATAATTCATCAGGGAGCCAGGTCTTTGAGCATTAGCTACCTGTGACTCTGGGCACAGCGCCATGTCCTTAATAAATCCTTACTTTCTTGGCTGCAAACTCTTATTCGTCTCTTACTGGCCTTTAATGCACATGGGCAAATGGACCCCTTCAGTCCAATAACAGCATTTGTGTTAATGAACAGCAAGTGGGGTCCTGCTGTCCGCTGCCACCCTCTAAGCAGAATTCTGGAGGCAAAGGTTTGCTGATAAAGGACAGGGGTCTTTGTTCAAAAGCTACGCAGTTTTGGAATAACAGCTTTCCACAAGCATTAGTCACTTAAGCCTATCAATTAAGGCTAAACTCTTTAACACCTGAGGTCTCCTATCATTCTTCCCTGTTATTTTTTAATTATCATTTCTATAGGGTTAGTTGAGAAACTAAAACAACATAAGATACAAAAGCTACACAATTTTGGAAGAATGGTGGGCTTCTGCCTCAAAGCTCCTCCTCTCTAGAACACCCAAAGAAGAATAACCCTGCCACCCTCTTCCAGGCCAGCCTGATCCTAGACTATACCCGGAGCTCCTTCCCATACAAAATACTGACTGTTGGGAAATGCAGGCAACTGCAGCACAATCATCCAGACATTCTCTAGGACAGGGCTGTCAAACTCATTTTCACTGGGGGCCACATTAGCCTCGTGGTTGCCTTCGAAGGGCCAAATGTAATTTTAGGACTATATAAATAAAACAACTCCTTAACTGTTAAGGAGTTGAAATTATATTTGGCCCTTTGAAGGCAACTGCGAGGCTGATGTGGCCCCCAGTCAAAATGAGTTTGACACCCCTCCTGTAGGAAGAGAGCCCAAGATCAAAGGAGCCAGTGATCAAGAGCCTGGGAGCCCTTCTTTTATTTCAAATCTCCTGGCCCATAATTCCATGTGCTCTTGGAGGTATTCAGCTTCTCAGCCAACCCCATCCTAGACTGTTTACCATTGCCTCGGGAACCTCCTCCTATGGCCTCTCCCTGTACTCCTCCCCAGTGATCTGATCAGATTTCTCTGTATCTTATGTACCCAACAAATGTTAGTTTTTGTTCTCCTCACTGGAGGGGGCAAACATGGTGAGAACAGATCGGCTGTGATGGGATGACATCGTTTATAATTTCAAATCCTAAGCCCCCACAAATTGATTTATTCAGCCAATTTCAACAAATACTTGTGGGTAACATAGGTTTTTAACATTCAAACTTGAAATACTTATGTTCTCTTTTATAGCACCCCCTTTTAAAGGACCACTATCCTATTGTCACTTGTTTGAGTTTGTTCCCTTTCCACTCTTTAAAAAGAGTGACGTAGAACCCCTAACAAACCCAGCAACAGACAGAATCTCAGTTGAATGAAGATAATTTTGTCTTGAACATGTATAATTGATGGAAAAACAGGGTTGGAAATAAAATCTTTAGGGATTATTACTTCACTTTTTTCTTTTTGCTACCTAGGAAGCTCATCATTGTTCACTGCCTGCTATGAGACATCTTCCTTAAGTGCTTTAATCTCTCTAAGGCTCCATCACTGCAGGGAGATGTCTACAAAGTATTTACAATCCCTAACTCTATAGTTTGTAGGTGGTACATGCTCAAGAAGGGGCAGAGCTGAATTTCAAGGTGTTGGTTAATATAAGAACTTCCAAAGCTGTAAAAAATTTTATGAGTTTATTAGAGTTTGAGTGAAACAGGACACAACTGGAAGCAAGATTTCAACAGACTGAGAAAATGCTCTGAAGAATGACAGTTTTTAAGTTTCTTTTAAAATTTAGAATTAAGGAGGAAAGGTGAGGAGGATTACATGAAAGTGGGAGAAAGCAAGGCGCAGGATAGTTAATAAGATCGCATGCTCCTTTGAGGGTGGTTGTGCCTCAAGGATGTCTCAAAACAGGATTACTCTGGTGTTTCACAGGCGTGTTCATCTAGATGCACAAGAACAATGGACAGGGCTTGCTTAAGGGAAAAATAAACCTTTTCATAGGCCTGAGGCATGACTACCCACCATGACCTACCCAGTTAGGAGTATGTATGATCAGCTCATACTGTGAGGTTATTTTTTCAGTCAGAATTATTACAAAGCCTTTTTTGGTCGACGTGTTGACCCAGTCCTTCATTGTATTATCATTTCAGCACCTTGCACAGTCTTCAGAAAAATTCCTGATTTTATTTGGTTCTATAAAAAAGGAAAGTCTATTAGTAAAGACCACTTGCCTAGTCCATAGACGTCTGCCTGAGGTCTCCTAATGAATGGAAAAAACACATTCGTTCTCCTAATGAATGTCCTTCCTCCAAAGGAGCAGGAGGGTTGCCTCTGAGAGTCCAAAGCAGCTCAGTCTGCATAGAGAGGCCCAGGGAGCTTTCTCATGCCTCACAAGTTCAGAGCAGGTTTGTCTTCCTGCAGCATCTCTCTAGAGAGAGAGAGCTTCAGGGTCTAGTATTTTGCTCTGCCTTATCTACCCATTGTCCCTCCACTCACCGATTTTGTTGTTGTTTTTTAAAATTATCTTATTGTTGTTCAATAACAGTTGTCTGCATTTTCCCCCAACAACTCCCCCCACCACCCCAGCCAAACCCCGCTCCCTCCCTTGCTTCTACCCTCCCCCTTGGTTTTGTCCATGTATCCTTTATAGTAGTTCCTGAAAACCCTTCCCCCCAGTATCCCACCCACCCCCACTCTGGTTACTGTCAGATTGTTCTTAATTTCAGTGTCTCCGGTTATATTTTGCTTGCTTTTTTTCTTTTGTTGATTACCAAGTGCTGGAAGCAACCTAAGTGCCCATCAGAAATGACTGTATCAGAAAACTATGGCACATTTACACAATGGAATACTATGCAGCAGAAAGAAAGAAGGAGCTCCTACCCTTTGTGACAGTGTGGGTGGAACTGGAGAGAATTATGCTAAGTGAAATAAGCCAGGTGGTGAGGGACAAATACCATATGATCTCACTCACTCTTTTTTACTGAGTGCCTCCTATGTGCAGGGCTCTCTTCTAGATGCCTCGGATAGAGCAGTGAATAAGACACCATTTCATTGCGGGGAGTGGTGGTAAAGACAAATGATGACAAGATACAAATGAGTCGAGATTTCAGATGGTCTTAGGTTTCGTGAAAACCTTAGAGAAGATTTTTAAGGACTTTTCAATGTCAAACTAGCTTGAACAAGAAAAGAAATATATTCATTTGGCTGGGAGGACTATGAAAAGTTCTCATAGGATTGAAGGAAGAGATGTACCCACAGAGGCCTCCAACACTTGAACCCTGCTAGGAATTTCACCATCTGTCTCTCATTTTCACTTGTTTTGTCTTGCCTGCATTCTGAAAATAGGCTTTGATCCATGGTATGAAATACAGACACTGAATGAAATATGGACCTTAAAGATACACTGAAGATTCCAGACAAGCACCCTCTCATTTTAGAAATCTCACTTAGCAGAGAACTTCTTTTTCCCAGTATCTGTATAGCAAAACCAGGAAAGGATCCAGATCAGCTTCCCTTGGGTGGTATGTCCATCTCTAAGTTAATCACTGTGTTAAGGGAAATGGACTCTGAAATTGGTCAGGGCCAGAAAATATGCTGAACCCAGTGACTATGAGGTGGAATCTGCTAACAGAAGGCAGTGCTCACAACAACTATTGAGTAAGCAAAACGAGATTTCATAGTCCCTGAGAGCAGCGATTTTCAACCTTTTTCATCTTGTGACACACATAAACTAATTACTAAAATTCTGCAGCAGACCAAAAAATATACTTTTGCCAATCTGACAAAAAATAGGTATAATTTTGATTAATTCACACCAGGAGAAAGAAGACAGCTCTCTCAGAGCCAGAAAGGCTTGTGATTAGATCCTGGTCATGATATATACTCTGTGACCTGGGCAAGTTACATCTTGGGACTTGAGTCCTCTCATTTATGAAGAATTTTGGCATGGGTGAAATACCATAAGTTAAAAAGATCATGAAGATGTGATATATTAACGTTTTTACCCTTTGTCCCTAAATTATCAGGGCTCAAACTTTCTGAGGCATAGACTTCTGCTGTCTCCTAGGATCATGGGACTGCGACTCCCCAGGATTAGTTCAGGTGCTGAGTGCAGGTCTCAACTCCGAACTCTGCCCCTGTGGGAGCCTTGGCATCCAGAGTGTAATATCAAAGTGAGATTTCCCACTCCAGCCAAGAAAGGGAAAAATTAGGAGAGCACTGAGACTCCCAAAATCAGGGTGGGGACAGCTGCCCTGGACCCTAGGATTCCTGAGATCTTTGGTAAGCACCAAGGAAACTCTCACAATGGTTTTTACATCCATGGTCTCCACTTTTGTTGGTAGGGCTTGGTGCTCTGGCAGTTTAAAGGCATCCATTATTGTATGTTACAGTGTTTCCAACTATCCCTTCCCAATTAGATGATCAAATCTCCAAGAGTTAAAAAATAACTACTGTTTATTCATTTATTAATATTAATTTAATTAATTTAAAACTAATATTAATCAAACATGAATGTTAATAAATATAAAACTAACAAATATTATTAATATTTAGTTTATCAGTAAAACTAGATGAGAAATAGTATGTATAGATTGGAACTAGCATGTCTAGGTTTAAATGCCAGTTTAAACGGCTGTGTGACCCCAGGCACGTTATCGTTTTCCTCTGTAAAATGCGAATTATCATAACATCTAGCTCATAGGGTTATTTTGAGAGAAAAACGTTTAATGGCATGTGGTAAGCCCTCACTGAGTACTAGCTATTATTAAGGCAACACTTACTATGTGGCAGGTGCTGTGCTATATTTACATCATCTAAATTGTTCCTCACAATAGCTCATGGTGTTGTTATTACTCTCCCTATTTTATAGGTGGCACACGTGATAGGTGAAACTCTCTGCCCAAGGTGACCCATCTAGGATATGTGGAGCCAGGTTGAACCCTTGCTCATCTGATTTCAGAGCTGGTGATTTCAGTGATGTCTTACCATGCCCCTTGCCTGCCTCTGGAGTCCCTGACCTCAGGGCTCGGCACCCAGTTCTCCCAGAATTTCCTGGTTTGATTGCTGTCTTGCCACAAGCCTGGGGTTTTAACTTACATAGTGGTTTCACAATACGCCGCTGAATGCAGAGATTGTGTTAAACCATTTTTTCCCTCCTTGTCACTTAAGGTCAGGACTGGGAACAGCATGTTAAATATATATTATTCACAGCCTTTTTCTGTTCACTGAACTTTCCGATTAGTGTCCACTTAAATGGATGCGTGGGAGAATTTCTTACAAGTCATGGTGTCATGTTGCATTGTGGTAGTTATGAAGACTACAGTGACAGGAAAGACCTAAGATATTTTTTTCCTCCTCATGTTGCTTAGCAAAAACTGGCTGTAAAAAATAACCCTTAAATTAAGAATTCCTTGACATAAAAGGACACAAAGTCTTTTTATCCCTTTTTGCCGTTTTGTTGTTAAAAGTACCTCTAATTTAAATGTTCCATTTCCTTGAGTTTTGTTTTTAAGATTATAGTTATATTTGGTGCCCTCAGGGTAATGTTTTATTGATTAGCAAATGTCTCTGGCGCACTTCTGCTCTCCATCTACGTACGTATAGAACAAAATAGTGTGAGTTTTCTATCTTTCATTCTAAATGTCATTTGCTCTGAGCTATTTTCTTGTACTCAGTTGTTTTCTTTTCCTTTTGTTTATATTATTTTGCATACATTTTCACTTTTTACAAAATTAGTTATAATATGCGTTTATGCTCTGTTCTGAGGGTAAATTTGAACATTGGGACTGATATTTTATTTTATGACAGAAAAATTCGGGTACTTTTTTCCTGCCTTTTATTCTCCTTCAAAAAATAATGCCCCAGTTCATAAATAATTTAAGTCCTTGAATTCTGAAGCTCATAGTTGAGTATTTCAGGGTACAGGATCTTTATTTTATGTTTCCTTCCCTGAGGCAGGAGAGGTACCAGGTATTATAATATGAACCCAATCAGTCATGTCCCTACCCGGGGCTGCATGGTGATGAGCGTCTTACCTCTAAGAGGATTTAATTCATGGACAGGAAGAGAATTCAAGGCAGGCCCTGTCACCCTTACTCAATCTCCATTGTCAGGCTGGGAGCATAGGCTTGCGACTTCCCTCAGGCTAAACCAAGAGGGTGGGTTTTCCTGTGAGAATTCAGTTGTCTTTGCAGTCTTTTCAAGGAGCTCCAGGTTGTGGTCAGGGGTTGGAAGAGGTTTTCTGTCTAGTTCCCTCCCAGCTTTAGTAACAGCTCAGTTGTAGGGTGGGGTGGAAGGGGGTGTTTCTAACTGTGCTTTGGTTCTGGTCTCTGGCTCAGTTTTATTCGCATCTACTGTGGCATTTCTGGCTATCTCAATAAAACATAGCATGTGTACATTAAAGAAAAGTGATGATTTTACTTATCAACAATTCAGAAAGTATTGGTAGCAGAAGATAATTTATGCTGAACTGCATGCCTTCCCATTTTAAGGGCATTTTAGGATGTGGCAAGTCACTAGTACAATATAGCTAGTTTGCCTTTTAGAAATGGATTGCGCTTCTTTGTAGGTTGGTGTTCAGAATTCAGGATTATCATAATCCATAGAAACATGATTTAAAATGCTTGGATCATTCCTAGCCTAGCCCACTAACATCTATTTAACTCACGGTGTAATTGTAGTATGGTGTAATAGCACCGATGGAATCAGCAACCATTTACATTTAATGTATTTGGAGCTTCAGTTCCTCCCATTGTGGCTTTGGTTTTAGGATCTAATGTTTTTTTTTTTTTTTCCCATCCTCATCAGCTTTACCACATCCCCAGCTTTCCACCTCATGTCTTGGAACCTACATTTAGTCTTTGCTCTTATCTTTCTCAGTTCCTTTCAGATGTTCACTGTGACATCTCTTCATCAGGTCAATGCTCTACCTGAAATGCTCCTCCATCCATTCTTCTCTTGACTGACTCCTATTTGTCCTTCAGCATGAGTGTTACCTCTGTGAAACTTCCATGGTTCCTCCTTCTCCTGCTTCAAGTTCACCTTAGGCTTACCCATTTTAAAACTGCCAGGACCTCAGCAAGTATAATTAGCCCAAAGGAGAGAGAACGGCCAGTCCAACTTCTGTACTCACATGGAAAGACAAACACTGTTTCCATTGGCCCCCGCTGGTTCTTGTTGGCCCTGATGAGCATTGGCCCTGTGGAGATGTCAGAAGGTGCTTGTTCCCTCTCCTGAAAATGATAGTGAGATTCCTTCAGGGACTTTCATGTATCTTTGAGTGAGAGTGACACCACCAACACCAGTACAATTCTCAGTGACACCTGCCCTGCTTTGGTTCTCATGGTTTCAGGTCTTAGTGCTCTGTCTTTCAATTCACATGGTAGCTTACTCCTGGGAAATAGGAGGCCTCAGAAACACTGGGTCATGACTGATTCTGTCCCACCCCTCTCAGGTTCAGACGACTGTCTTCCTTCTTTCCCAGGGATTCAGATCTAGCAGCCAAGGAGTATATTCATTTCTCAGGACTGCAATAACAGATTAGCACAAACTAGATGGTCTACAACAAAAGAAATTTATTCTCTTACAGCAGTGGAGGCTGGAAGTCTGAAATCAAGGTGTCCACAGGGCTATCCTACCTTAAAGCTCGAGGGAAGAATGCTTCCTTGCCTCTCTGGTGGCTTCTGATGGTTGCTGGCAATCCTGGGCATGTTTCGGCCTGTAGATGCATCACTCAAACCTCTGCCTCCATCTTCTTCTAACTTTCTTCCCTGTGTGTCTATGTCTCTGTGTCTAAACTTATAAGACACTAGTCATATCGGATTTCGGGCCTTTCCGGATTCATTATGACCTCACCTTAATGTGATTATATCTGCAAAGATCTTGTTTCCTAATAAAATCACATTCACAGATTCCTGATAAATATAAATTTGGGGGGGGGGACACTATTCAACCCAGTACAAGCAGTTTCTTAAATGCTCAGACTCCAAATGATCTTATTATTCCTCTTTTCTCCACAATATGGGGATAGCTTCCCACACTTCTTAAAGAAGACTACTTCGCATAGTTTTAATGTGATTCATCCTCATAAAGTAGATTCCCCAGCAAGACTTGGAGGTAAGGATGCAACTACAGTACAAAATTTAAGGAGGTATTCATTCTCCGTGGCTTGCAGTTACAGGTTTTAACTTACATGACACTGAGAGTGGCTACTTCCTTAAGTTTAGTGCAAAAGTCTGTTCTTGCCTCACCCAAGTCCCAACCTTGTTCCTCAAGGCAGTACTTGGAATACACTCATGAAAATGGCAGGTGGGGTGAGCAACATTCCTCACATCTATGTCAACAAAAAGAGAAAAAAGTCTGTAGTTTTTAACTGTGGTATGGCACCTTGAGATATAATGATAGCAAATGACTGGGGATCCCTACGTGCAGGCACTGAGCTAAGTAAGGTCTCTTTATCTCATTTATTCCTTATAACCCTAAGAATGTATTAATATTGCTCCCATTTATACATGCAGAAACAGATAATTACAGTTCTCTTTCATTACATAACACTTTGACTTCCATAGTATCTAACACAGCAGGTATTCAAAACTGTTTGAACGAGAAAGCCTGGAATTTTTTGAAGAAATTATTTGTTTATCTGACAACTTTGTGTATTAGTTCACTCAGGCTGCCATAACAAAATATTATAGATTGGGTGTCTAAAGCAACACAAATTTATTTCTCACGGTTCTGGAGGCTGAGAAGTCCTAGACCAAGGTGCTGGTTGATTTGGTTTTCGGTGAGAGCTCACTTCCTGACTTGCAGGCCGTCTCATTATGTCCTCATACGGCCTTTCCTCAGTGCTTGCATAAAGAGAAAATGACCTGTCTGGTGTCTCTTCTTATAAGGCCACTAATCCTCTTGGGTTACGGTTCTACTCTTATGCTCTCATTTAACTTCAACTGCTTTGATATTCCAGATATAGCCACATTGGAGGGTAGGGTTTCAACATATGAATTTTGTGGGGACAAACATGTTGAGTCCATAACATTCTGTGTCAGGCACTCTTATGGACAGTGGCATGCAGAGATGAATGAGACATCACCTGGCCTGTCCTTCAACAGTAAGGGCCCAGGGCAGCAGTTCTCAACTTAAAGTTGTGGAAAGAGAAGGAATGTTACAATTACCTGTGCCATATCTCCCAAAATAACAGAAAGCCTCTCTAGAAACCCCTAGATTTTTCACCTTACAACTTGCTCACTCAGAGAAGTACTCTGTTTTCCTGAGCCCCAAGTGTTCCTTCTACCCAGATCATGAAAATGCTGTGATGCAAATCTCCCTCCCTGCCCAATAATCGAGCTGTGCCTAAGGGCAGCGGAACAACCTTGCATCATGTGGATTTGTTAATAAAAAGAGAGAGAGATTTTAGAATATCCTCCCTCTGATATTCCTCTGCATGAATTAGGCTTAATTGTGTAAAGTGATTTTATGATTAATTTAAAAACTAATAAATTATTAACATTCTATACATAATAATATTTAACATATGCTAATGAAGGCTCACATTTATAAACTATTCCATTTTTTTACACCACCTCTGTAATTTATTGCAAAATCTAATGAAAACTACCACCTCTGTATTTTGAAGCTCCACACTTTGATCATGCTTTGGTTGTAATTTATATCCTTGGTTCACTTTTTAATTGGGAAAGAACTGGTAAGTTTATTATATTGAGTAGGTCACAGAGAAAGAGGAAGTAGGATTTACTTCATATGTCTAAGAATCTTTCCAGATCTAGAAAGAGTTAGGGGGAATGGTGTTCCTGAGTTAACGCTGAGCTTTCCAGAATCAAGAACTATTCCTCAGACTATAAGTTTTGTATACCACAGTATGTCAGCGTCCAGTGCATTGCTTGGCACAGAGAAGATGCTTACCAATATTTGTTGAATGTGCCAATAAACAAATAGGAGCAAATCTACTACTTAGCCCTCTTCTTTCTCTACCCTGTGGAGAAAAATATTTCTCTGGTATTGCTGGCTGTGAAATTGTCTGTTCTTTCATTAAAAGAAATAGAAGGTTCCCTGGCTGGTATAGCTCAGTAGACTGAGCATGGTCCTGCAAGTCAAAGGGTCACAGGTTCGATTCACAGTCAGGGCACATGCCTGGGTTGCGGGCCAGGTCCCCTGTAAGAGGTACATGAGAGGCAACCACACATTGGTGTTTCTTGCTCCCTTTTTCTCCTTTCCTTCCCCTCTTTCTAAAAATAAAACAAATAAAATATTTTAAAAAGAGAAAGAAAGAAATAGAAGGTAATAGTTCAACAGCTTTAGAAAAATACCTGAAATATTATTCCTTTAGTTATGTGGGGAGATCTCAAATGTGAGTTAATAGGGATGTACAGTGCAACACAGGAAACACAGTAAGTAATATTGTAGTAACTATGTACGGTGTCAGGTGGGTACTAGATTTATGGGGTAATTATGCGGTTCACTTTGTAAGTTATATTAATCTCTAACCACCATGCTGTGCACCCAGAACAAATACAATATTGAATATCAACTGTATTTGAAAAAATAAAAAAACAACTTAAAGTGTGTGTTAATAAAACATATGTATATGTTATAACTCAGATTGATAATTAAATTTCTTCATATAGTTAACTTTTTATTACATTCCAGATTGCTCTCTGTTAACAATAAAATCCTATAATGCTGTTTCAGCATGCTTTCCCATGAAAATAACTTTATCCTTAACTAGTAGAAGAAAGAAACATTTTGGTAGAAAGTAGTGTGCAAGTTCAGAACACTGACCTATTTTTTATGGGGGGCTGGGAGGGAGGAGAAGATAACTGATTGAATGTTAATACACTGCCAACTTGCAAGAAATGAACTTTATTTCCTTCCAAATTGTGATTTTATTACTTAGCAGATTCGACCTGTACTTAATCAGATCACTAAATATTTCTTCTTGTAAAGGTGTTGGAAAGATATTACTGTTCTTAAGGAATTTTTCTGATGCAGTAAGTATTTGTAGGAAAACATACATAGTTATAGCATATTCTTAAACAATGGATAGGATTTTCCCATCGCTCATCCCCTAAGTCCTTTTAAATAGGACCACACAATCAACTTTACCTTAGACTTAACACCCTATGGATGAGAAGACATGCTAGAGACTAGAAAGGCAAAAATTGTTTTGTCACCAATCAAGGATGTTTCAATTTCAGTTTAAGTTGTTTGATACATAAAATGCCTCAGTTGCTGCTAGTGATTGATGGGGCGTTGTTTTTCAAGTGCTAAACTGTAAAACTATTTTACATAGCTGAAAGATATGGTAATTTTCCCCACTGATTTGGAGAAAATAGTTTAAAAATAAATTCTGAACTTGTGGAGTTATTGCTGTGGAAAAGAATAAAACAACATAGGATATTAAGGTTAAAATTTCACTCTCTGAATCTCAAAGCAATTGTAAAAATGTATGCATTTTCTTAGGTGATATGTTTTTCTTTTTCCTGTTTTTTCATAATGAGATACACCAAATTTACCTAGGTTAAATAAAATTCTGCACTTTCAAATGCATGTTAGAGAGAAATTCATCTTCTATGTAAATGCTTAACAGCAATCTTGTGCTTCAAGAGACCTGTCAGCTCCATTGTGATTATTTTAAGGAATAAGAGGAAGATGAAGGTGATGTGATGGAAGTTTCCTTTGCTTCTTGGGGAGTGAGTTGCAATCATTACTGCTTATTAAAACTAGACAAAATCAAATCCTGTTCCCTGTCCTCTTACCTTCTGCTCTGATACTGTTGGGGTGCAAGGCAGAACTTAGGAAAACACTTGAATTACTTCAGTGTCAAGTATTGTGTACCTTAGAAGAGCTGTATTTTAGAGGAAGAATATTTTGGAAGAAGTGTTGAAGGCTTCACAGTGTTGGAATTGCCTCTGAAAATACAAACACTCCAGGCACACTCTCTATATTTTATTGTTTATTTATTTAAAAAAAGATTTTATTTATCTATTTTTATTTTATTTTATTTTAAACAAGTTAATCTTATTTTTAAAATATTTTATTTATTTATTTTTTAGAGAGAGGGGAAGGAGAAAGAGAGAGAAAGAAATATCAATGTGCGGTTGCCTCTTCATGGCCCCCTACTGGGGACCTGGCCCTCAACCCAGGCATGTGCTCTGACTGGGAATCGAACCAGTTACCCTTTGGTTCACAGCCCACGCTCAATCCACTGAGCTACACCAGCCAGGGCTATTTATCTATTTTTAGAGAGAGGATTGAGGGAGAGAGAAAGAGAGACAGAGAAACATCGATGCGTGGTTGCTTTGTGCATTCCCCCAACTGGGGACCTGGCCCACAACCCAGGTATGTGCCCTAACTGGGAATCGAACTGGTGACCCTTTGGTTCACAGGATGGCTCTCAATCCACTGAGCCACACCAGCTAGGGCTACATGTTATTTTATTTTATTTTATTTTATTTATTTTATTTTATTTTATTTTATTATTTTATTTTTTATTATTTTTGAGCATGTGCCCTAGGTAGGACCAAACTGTGATAAAGATTTTCTCTCATTTCTCTTTAGCTCTTGCTGAGTGTCTGTTATGAATGAGGTGTGATATGATGTGCTAGGGACTGAGATTACTCAGACTTGGTCTCTATTTTCAAAGAAATCCCATTTAGGAAGGGTGAGGCAGAAATTTATCTGTGAATATGTGAAAAATGGAAATAAAACAATATGGAGAGTTGGGCCTTGAGAAACTGGAAGAAACCTGCCAAGTTCTTCAATTTCAATCATTTACAAATAACCTTGGTTGCCCAACCAGTCAGTGGCATGATTTTGGGCACCTGGCTGGCTATTTGCAACCTTGGATAGAGGACATGGGACTGTGGTCAAGCAACCAATTCCAATATGCTGTGGCATGTGTTTACTAAACAACAAGTATAGGATTAACTGCTATGGAAACAGGGAAGGGACAATGGTTAGGCTCTTTCTGGGAATATTGGACATAGTCTCAGAAAAAAATGACGTATGATCTTTGTTTCTGTTTTGAAACTAATATTTATTGCGGGCTGAGTGTGTTGGACACTAGGCACACATGATCACAAAACTAGCAAAAGGAGGAATGGTTTATTTTAAAGAGGGGGCAACCCTGAGTAAAAGGTGAGGGATTTCAACATGTACTTTCTGTAAAATGCTATAGGCATTCTGGAGAGATGGGAAAATGATGAGCTTTAAATCACATTGCAAAAGTTTCTAATATCATTCTAGGGAGAGCTTGGTTACTCAGCAGCCTTGGGAGGTAATTGTATTACCTGGAAAGAGGATGTAGAGAATAAAGAAAAATGTGCAGAGGGAAGGACCTTGGAGAGTGTACAGAGGCTAATGAAGTAACCCACTGAAGATGACTGAGAAGGAGCAATTGGCAGAACAGAAGGAACACCAAGAGATAATTTGACTAAGCTAGCTTCCATGGAAAGGCCACATAGAGAGAGAGATGTCCATCCATACCTCAGCTTCTGCAGGTACAGGTGCCAGATACGTGAGTGAAAGTGTCCTTTTGTATTTTTCAGGGCTGTCATGTTAGCTCCGTTCCATGAAGTCATTAACAACCCAACATTCTTGCTTCACTGCTCTACTCTTCCTTGGGTATTAGCCTCATTTTCATCACTCCAGGTAGCGGTATGATGTTCCTGGCAAGAGGATGGAGGTAGAAAGGATAGGAATCAAAGAGCATATGTCAGCTATTTCTTAAAGTAGGTTCCTGCAAACTTATGGTAGGTCCCTACATAAAAAATTATATGTAATTATCTATCATTGGTCAGAATTTAGTCACATGGTCATACGTACCTGTAAGGAACACCAAAAAATGTAGTATTTATTCAGAGAAACATGTATCTTGCACAAAATTCAAATACTATTAAAAATGAGCAGCAATTAGGCAATGATATTGGGGGAATCAGGATTTTATTTAAGTCCATGTATTCTTAGAAAAGAATGGGGTATCGGAAAAGACAAGCAGTTTGTAGGTTAAAAAAAAAAAAACAAAAAAGCACATTTATATTATTATCCCAAATTATAAGAATTTTGGGTCCCTATCTACTTTATTGTAAAAACTTCCAAATATTTCCAGGAGTTTTTCTCCCTAAATATCTCTGAAGCTCCACAGAGGGGCATACATACGTTTGTGAGCCACTCCTTAACCATTTCCCGGGCTGCTGACTGCTGGGAGGCAGAAAGTGGTAAGAACACCATAATGGCCCCTCTCTCCCAGACCCTCATTGCTACCGTCAGTGAATCCAGAAACCTACCACTGATGTATTTTTTCTTGTGTTGGATGTCCATTGATCTGTCCCAGCAGCAAGAACTTCATGAGTGGTAAAAATCTTTCAGTTCAGAGCCCCTCACTGTGCCATGGTCCATAAAGTACACTCATATTGCCAAAATTAATTGTGCTAGTAGTAATTGAATTGTTGATGGTGTATGTGGGAGAGCCAGTATTCTCAAGTCAGCCACAGCTTTGATAAACAGATATACTCATGCTTCCAAATTCCTTTCATTTTCTATGTTAAGTTCCCTCCTAGGAGTCCTGTTTCTCTTAGAATCTGCCTTAGGTCGTGCCTTTGCCAGTCCATTGACTTATTTTAATGTCTTTGAATGTCAATGAAGAAGGGTCATAGACTCATGGATTTTGTCCCCTTACCCCATTAGTCTTGTCATTTATTTATTTGTGTCACACACAGTTACAAATAAGAAAGCAAGTTGCTAATGTGGCAGCTCCCAACTATGAAATGAATGCACATGGTATACCGGGAAAGGCATGATCGAACTCCAAGGGTGAGTAAAGTCTAAGCGCCAAGCTCATCCTGTGCCCTGCGACAGCAGACAAAGGAAGAAGATTCCACAGGAGATGGAGCAAGGGGCTAGGAAAGAACAGTCAGGCCAGGGCAGGAAGGTCCATGACAGAGGTAAGGAGGAGTGAGGAATACAGAGAGTGAACTGGAGATGTGTCTCTGTTGGGTGGTGACAATGCATCACAAGGAAGAGAAGGGATGGCATTTGGGAAGGAGATGGGGGTCATAGATATCAAATAATACCACTGACAGAAAAACTGAGAAGGCTCCTGAATCTGATTCTGTTCTTGTGATAGGTTTTCCCCCAAGGCCAGTAATACCTATGAACATTTTGAAACTGTTTCCCAACAGATTTTTAATGGCTACCACAAATAATTAGTTAAATATTAATATCAGGTCTAAAGAAATGACACTTTCCCATGGTTTTAAGATTTGCCACTACTTTTAAATATGTTAGCTGTGTTCAGAAAGGATGTTACATATTATCCCCACACCCATGTATGTTCTGGTAAGTGTCCATTGTGTATATCTTGGGTCTTTAGAATTTTAACCTTTTAATAGGGGTTAATTAGCAAAAAAAAGTTAATTATGTTGCATTATGGCATAAAGGGATTGAACAGAATTTTATTACCACATCCACACATGATTTAGTGGACATCACAACATATTCCCTGTTTTGTGGATAGAGAAGATGAAGGAGAAGTAGAGTATTAGCAGTAGAACAAGGTATCCAAAAACATGGCTACTGACAACTGGTGAAAATTGGCCTGATCACTACAACTCAGGGGAAGGATTCTCAACAGGACCACAGAGAAGACCAATAGGAAATTTAATATTCCCTTCTGTGATATGTCTCAGCCCAGGCAGCCAGACCTGGGAGACCTGGCTCCAAGAACAGGAACTAAGGATGTACATATCAGTACAGAGTCCAAGGAGGGCTCTTGGTAAGAGCAATGCATGAACCCATCTTGAAGGATACTAAAAGAGACTCAAGTATACAGAATAAAGTAGGAAGGAGATCAATAATTACAACTGAATGATAAGGTCAGGGCTTGAAAGAACCATGAACTGAGCTCTACTGTAAATTTTTCTATGGGTTCTAGATGGAGTCATCATCAAGGACAAGGAATTGGAGCTCACTCCAGATCCTAAGCCTTGGGAGATTCTGTTTTGCTTGACTGCAGTCACTCCACACTTGCTGCAACCTGACTACAAGCACCCTCAGACTTGAACAGAGAACACATTCTGCTGTGCTGCTTCTCTCACTATATGGTTGTGCACCTGGGCTGAAAAAAAGAAAGACTAATATAATAATAAGCAATATTTGAACACAAGGCTGCTAAATGCTTCAAGCATATTACCTCAATTAATTCTGAAGTCCAAAAGCCATTTCCATATTAGGAAACTGAAGCAGAGACACTGAGATTTGGTTCCATTTTTCTTGAAAGCCCTTAGCACTTAAGATTTCTATGTATAAAAATACCCTGTGCTCCCCCCAAAAGAAAATCTTTTTCTTACTCTATCTCCCTCACAATTATGTAACTAAAAATGACTTGACAGTTGACATTTTTGAGACTTCCTTTCATGTGGGTTTTAATTCATTAATAATTGACAATAGGAAGTTTCTTTGCACAGCTGTGGTTGCAAACATCTTCAGTGGGAAATGTGTGTGGAAGGCATGATTCAGCAACACACATAACTATTTAGCCCTCAAATTCTAACAGATCTAGGCTGAAATCTAGTTTTACATTATATAAGATATGTATCCTCATGATATGTATCCTCATATCTTATATAATGAGGAAGTCACTCGTATCTTCTCTAAGTCATACTTTCCTCACCTGTAAAATAGGCATAGTAAATAAAAGAGGGACATTTTGAGTATTAAATGAGGTCATGTGTATAAGGAAATATGGCCTGTGTTACATGCAGCTTAAAGCCTAGGAGGGGTGGATACACAGAGAATCAAGTAAAACCAAAGCAAAAATGAAAACCACACATACAAAATATATTAATGAAATATAATAAGTTTTGTGAAAAAAGTAATGATTTTATTTGAGATATAATAAGTTTTGTGAAAAAAGTAATGATTTTATTTTATAAAGGTGGCAAGGGATATCACTCAGATTATATTCATACTTTAACTTAAATACAATATTGAAGACTTTTAAGAAAAATAGTGATATTGTGATTTTACTTTAAATTAATCATTTTGTTAGCCTTGTAAAGAATAGATAGAGGAGGGAGGGCAAAAATGGGCCAATTCTGGGAGACCAGATAAGCGAGTAAAGTGAAAAGAGAGCTGTAATTTTGATGGGACTTTATAATGGACTGGATACAGGAGATAAGGAGAAGCAGTAGGGTATCAAGGCTGAAACTTTCTTAGATTTCTGGCTTTAGCAACAGAGACTGGAAAGTCTAGAGATGAAGCAGATTTGCTATGTAAGAAGGATGATCAAGAGTTCAATTTTAGAGATGTTAAATATTAGGAACATCTGAAATATTTAAGCAGATGTATAGAATAGGCAGCAGACTACTGTGTCTAAGGTTTCTACTGGACATGAAGATTTGGGAAGCACCAGAATTTGTAGGGTTTCATAGCCATGGGAAAGGATGAGATCACTGAGGGGGGTTGTAGCAAAGAAGGTAGAAAAATGATCCCTTGCTTTGGCCAGTGTGGCTCAGCTGGTTGCAGCATTGTCCCATAAACCAAAAGGTTGCAGGTTCAATTCCTGGTCAGAGTACATGCCTAGGTTGTGAGTTCCATCCCTGATCTGTACACATATAAGAGGCAACTGATGATGTTTCTCTCCCACACATTGATGTTTCTCTCCTTGTCTCCCACCCTTCCCTTCTCTCTAAAATCAATAAGCATGTCCTTGGGTAAGGATTAAAAAATATACAACTAACAACTTAAAAAAAAGGAAAGAAAAATGAGCCCTAAAGATAGCCAATATTAGATGGTAGAGAAACTATTAAAAAGGAAAGTCTTAAGAGTTACAAAAATAGAAGGAAAATGAAAATATATTGTCTATATAGCCCAATTTTATACTTTAATGGAAATTCCATAGAAAGTTTAATTTTCTACTTTTCTAATCTAGTTGTACCTTATTTTTCAAATGTGATTACATTTTTGGGTAGAGGTAATGATTCTTCTCTGGTACTTTATATTACAAGAGTCAAAGAAATATTTTTGACTGATTCGAGAAAAGAGGTGATAAAATAAAGATTCTAAATTATACCAGAACACTGGAAGTCATCTTACTTCCACATCAAATCCTCATAGTCTTTAATAGACTACTGGGAAAACTTCAGTCCATTCATCTGCATAAAACAGAAGGAAATTTTTCATAGCAAAACCATTTTCTTTCTAGTCTACTTAAACCAGATATCTTATTTGTTAGTAGATTAAGGCCATTCAGTTGCAATAAAGACTCTAAATCAGAGGTTGACAAAATAGGCAAGTATCTGATTATGTTTCTGGACCAATTCAATGGCTAATCAAAATGATAATCTTCACTTGATTACATTTAAGAAGGGTAACACAGCAGTTTTGTATCAGTTTATAATGAAACAAAAAAACTATTAAAATACTTCATAGCCTTTATACCACCTGCCCACAGACACTGTAATTACTGAAAGGCAAAAAGAAGAGTAGGGAGAAAGATTATTTCTAAGAGAATTTTAGTTTTAATGCTTAAATTATGGCTACATGATTGCCAAGACAGACCTACAAGGTAAATAAAGGTGGTTTAGTTGAAGATGACACTTAGATTTAAAAGAAATAAAGATGATTGTGGCTACATGATGCTCTTAGCTCTTTTTTTAACCTGTTTAATTGGGGAAACCAGACATTCATGGGGTGAACCTTGTTTTTTTAATTTTTTTAAAGATTTGTTATTTATTATTTTTTTAGAGAGGGGAAGGGAGGGAGAAAGAGAGAGAGAGAAACATCAATGTGTGATTGCCTCTCGCATGATTCCCACTGGGGACCTGGCCCACAACCCAGGCATATTCCCTGACTGGGAATTGAACCTGTGACCCTTTGGTTTGCAGCCGTGCTCAATCCAATGAGCTACACCAGCCAGGGGGGTGAACCTTTTAATGAAAAAACAAGCAAACAAAAAACAACCAACAAGCAATGCCCCTGAAAACCTCATTCATTGGGTAACATCTATTGTATTACTCTGGTTTGATTCACATAAATTACAAGGTGTGTCCTCTTTAAGTTCCTATCATTATTGAAACAATAGTTAATAGATAATGTATTTCTTAATATTTATTAGTATGTTAATATAAAAATATAAAGCAAAAATGTTCCATAATCCCATTTTCTACATAATTATAAGACAAGATAATAAATACATAGAAAAAGAACAATATATAAATACTGGTAGAAAATGTAAAAATACCAAGAAGTATAAAGTGAAAGTAAAAGCCTTTATCCTTCAAATTCAGCCTTTCTTACTGAAGGTTTTTTGAACAGTACATGAGTACCTTCCAAAAAGCACACATTATTTATTTATTCTTTCATTCAAAAAGCATTTATTGAACATTTATTACATAAGTGCTGAAATATGCATAAATATATGGATATATACATTATGTGATTATATAGATGGCATATATATACATGCACAGATATAATATATTACATCTAAAAGATATATTTTTTGCGTGTGTGTATGTGCATGTATTCACACACGTATGTCCCCTGGTAAAACCAGAAACTACTAAAAATAATTTTGTAGTTTTTTTTTTAGTAGTTTCTGAGATTTTTTGGGAGCTACTGAATGAATATGAAACCTCTCAGGGGAGTTTTATTTTATATGAAGTGGTAAATAGAAGAATTTATAAGTATTTATTGTCTGCATACTAAAGATTTTCCTACACAGACAAGTTTATTTTTTTGCTATTTCAAATTTTTAAAATCTTCTTTAAGATGGGGAGATGAGAGAGACAGAAACATCGATTTGTTGTTCTATTTATTTATGCATTCATTGGTTGCTTGCTTCCTTTTTATTTTTTAATTTGCCATTTTATTTATTTACGTTTAGAGAGGGGAAGGGAGGGTGATAGGGAGAGAAATAAAAATGTGTGAGAGATACATCCATCTGTTGCCTCTCCCACGTCCCCTATCCCCACACAACAGGCATATGCCCTGGTGGGAATCGATCTGGCTACCTTTACATTCGAGGGCCTGAGCTCGATCCACTGAGCCACACCAGCCATGGCCATTGGTTGCGTCTTGTATGTACCCTGGCAAGAAATCCAACTCACAACCTTGGCACATCAGGATGACGCTGTAACCAACAGAGCTACAATCTTTCTCATTTTCCTTTTCCTGTTTCATCCTTCTGTCCTTCATTTCCACATTTACAAATGATGTGCGATATAATTCACATTATTGCCTTCTAACTAATTTACTGAATATACCTCTTCATTTTCATTTCAAATAAGATTTTAAAATACTTGTTGTAATGGTAATGATATTCTGCAGTCAAGATACCTGAGTTAAAGCTTTTCTTTCATAACTTTCTAGCTGTTGACCTTGAGCAAGTTTTTCAGAGCCTTTGTGATTCAATTTTTTTTTTTTTTTTTTTTTTTTGCTATAAGTTGGAGATTATAATAGTACTGATTCCCAAGGACTGTTGTGAAGACTAGATGAGCACGTGTAAGTGACTAGGACATGGAATAAACACCCAGTGTATCAGTACCTGTCAGCTGCTGCTGTTTTCCTTCTAATCCCACTTGTTAGAGACCTTTTTTGTTGTTGTTTTTAGATTATGTAATATGGGTTCGAATTTATTAATTGCTCTAGTAAATTTCTGCTTCCAATTGCCTGCTCTGCATTTTTGCTTTTGAAAAAATTCAACCTTAAAATAGAGTCAGTTCTCCTACTAATAAATTCTTCTATTTACCATTTCATCAAAATAAAACTCCCTTGAGAGATTTTATATTCATTCAGTAGCTCCTAATTTCTGCCATATTTTAAATAAACTTAAAAATAAATGTATGTAAATATTTACTAGGACTAAATATTTACTATGACAAGTAGTTGTAGGAAATAAAAATGATCAAATTTATAGCAGATTGTGCATTTGGGGATTATTTTACATCCTTTGGGTAATTCTTCCTGTTTTTTCCATTTTCATGACTTAAACACTTTTTTTTTTTTAAGATTTTTTTTTTCCTTTTTTAAATTTATTTATTTATTTATCTTTAGAGGGGAAGGGAAGGAGAGAGGGAGAGAAACATCAATGTGCGGTTGCCTCTTGTATGTCCCCTGATGGGAACTGGCCTGGCAACCCAGGCATGTGCCCTGACTGGGAATCGAACCGCGATCTTTCGGTTCGCAGGCCCGCGCTCAATCCACTGAGCTACACCAGCCAGGGCGACTTAAACACTTTTTTCTTAAAGGGCATTTCATTAATATACCATATTTCCAATGGAAATTACATATCATATTAAATATTTTATATAAAATATATGATTTCCAAGATGTTCAAGTTACATAATTTATTATGATATAGTGCTGACAAAATAATAGGCAAAATGGAGTATTGTAACTTTCTTTGAAGTGGTGGTACAATTCAGTCCGTATCTAGATACCAATACTCTGTTATTCCACTTTATAATCCAGTATTATTTTATGAGTTAGAGATATTTTTTAAACACTGAGTTTAATAAAATTGTGATCCATTTTTTTTTTCTTTTTTGCTTCTTTGGTAATATTTTGATTAATTTTAATTCCTCACTAAACAAAAGCTAGTATTTGGTTGATTTATAAACATTTAATGTATACATTAGACATACAGATATACAGACATACAGAGTGAGAAATTTAGCATTCACTATAAAAACTAGTCAGAGAATAGAATATGAAATATCTTTTACAAAACTATCAGGCTTACTAAGCATTTGTTACTAGAAACAGATTTTTGAGAATGGGCTTCTAAACAATTAACAAAAATTTCTTAAAGTTTTCAACAGTCAATAAAATATTAAATATTTCCCTTCAGAATATATACAATACCACCAATCATGTAATGCTACAAAAGTAATAATTTTATATATTTGTAGTGAGTATTCCTATTGGGAGTCCCTTTATAAAAATGGACTATAAATATCCCTCAGATAACATAAAGATGAGAAGAAAAATATTGGCCACTGAAATGACTGCGAAAAAGGAAATGAATTTAAGAAAAAGTATGTAACTAGTTTTTAAAACACTTTGTTTTGGAAGATACTCTTAGAAATAGGCTTTTTCTATTAAAATTTATTTATGAACTATTCAAGTGTTCCCTCAAAGTGAAATCTTTGAGGACAGGGTTTTTCACTTTGTCACTGATCTCTCCAGCACCTAGAAGAGAGTCTGAAACAGCAGGGGCTCTCAGACGTTTAATAAATGAACGAATACATAAGCCTATTTATAACCATGTGAACATTTTTTCAGGCCAAATTTATTGCAGCAAAGTTAAACACAGTAGAATTTGGGATCTCAGCAATTCTTTGGTCTGAACATTGAAGCTGATCCAAATAAGTGCATAAGGAAAACTTTGATCCTGTCCTTGATTAATCACTGAGCAAAGGAAGGATATCTTTCATCTAGCTGCGTGTCCTTGTAAGATGAGATTTTTTTTTGAGAGATTGTTATCTTATGAAACCCTAGCTCTACTGTCAAAGCATAGGGGTTGGTTTTCCACCAAGAGCTGTGGTCCAGGGGCCAGATAACAAAGTCATTGGCCCTTGAGCTGTCGAAGCCTACTGAGGGAATTAGCCTTTAAAGAAGGTTTTACTAAACTTTAAATATCCATCCTTACTTCCACATACACTTAAACCTGCTCCTTTATTAGTTTATGGCAGCACAGTGCTAGCCCCTGTAACTGTGATCTGGCCCCACCTCTTTGATAGAATTGAGCTTCTTCCTCGTGATATTGGCTTATATTAAGAGTAGTATAAGAAGTTGGCCTAAAATCTTGTAACTGCACTTTCTGTATGTTTTTTATCCATAACTTTTAAAATTATATTGTATAAGAGATTTTGTTTCAGGTTTTAGGACTAGCAGCTGTTGTCTAGTGGATCCTATAAATTGCTTCATGGATCAACTGATCATGTTTGCATTTTTACGATGTTGGAAAGCTTAAAGATAAACTTCTACCACCTCTTGTAATGCAATTGTTTTGATATCAGAATATACTTGTGTGTATATGTGTGTGTTTGTGTGTGTGTGTGTTGGCATTAGGTTCGCTTCCACCATTTTATATCTTATCCTTATTTTGATTTGTTCTTTCTTACACACAGTTAATTTATATTATCTTAATAAAATATGTACATCCTTATAAAACAACTTAATCAATTTTGAAGAAGGTGAGTTTGTTAATTAGTTTAGATTAATAGATACAATATTTATTAATTTAAAATTAAACAATTTTAATCAAAAATTGGGGGATGAAATAAAGTAAAGAATTGGGTTATAAATAACTACATTAAGAAGATAATTTTATTATTATTTTAAAGAACCAAATATCCCATGAAGAGCAGCAATGCTACACATAAAATCTTATGAGAAGAAAATTTCGTTAACCTGAAAAATAGCTTTTAGTGTTGTTCATTTGTGGTTCAAACCTGTTCTAACATAAAGGTCAGGGTGGAGAGGAAGAAAAGGCAATGCCAAAGGAATAAGTGAAAAATGGATGGTGGATCACACTAATATAAGAAAGAGATAAAGACCTTCAAGGCTGTTTTAACTGCCCACTGAGTGGTCCTTGGTGTATGCACTGAGATCACTTGAATGTCCCCCAGGATTAGCTGACATAAGAATCACACATTCCAATCAACACTTTCCAGGTTGATGGGGAAGGTGCTGAAAGCACCTTTTTTGTTTGTCAGAGCTGCTTAATATCTGACCCTCTCTCCTGTCTGTGACCATGTCTCATCATACTGGACTTTAGGTTTCTGAATTCTCATTGAGGTGACTCTCACAGTTATCTGAGCAACCCCATTATTCATTCCTTAATTACCTGCCCAAATATCACCTTTCAGAAGAGGTCTCAGTCTGATTACTGCAAGCCGAGCACATCCACAGATATTGTCTTAGCTTCACATTCTGTGCAGGAGAGAGAGGCCGGATGTAAGGATTTAGAAAAGGCCTCAGGTTAGTCTGACTGCTGAAGTTGCCAGATGGTGCAGCCTTTTGGACCGGAGGGAAAGCTTAGCCAGGCAGGTTGTAAATGGCCAGGGAGGTTGTGCAGGACTGTATTTCTTTGGGGCTGGGAGGCATGACCTTTAGATTCCTGAGAAGGTTTTGAATAAGTAGTATATTATAACTTTACTGCATCGAATTCCCCTTTTCCTCCTAAGCATTCAACCAGACACTCCTCATTTACTGAACTCATAAAATTTCGGCTAATGGGTGGAACTAATTGTCCCCTAGTTTCAGACCTGAGTTCTGCTGCCTCTACTTTTTACTATTATAGATAGGACTGTGGCCAAATCATTATATATGGTGCCAACACATTCGATTATGTACTTGAGAGGTCAGGGACTGTCTTTTTCCTTTCTAAAGTACGCAAATCCATTTATATTTTAAAACTACACTTTTAAAAAGTTTTGTTTTGAAATATTGCATAAAGCTACTTTGTTTTATTCATACTTTGTTTTCTCTCCGTTTTATAAACTCTGTGGTATGAAGTTTTGGTATTATGAAGAAATAACACCAATTCAGTAGTCTTGGAGTCCCTAGCATAGAAAACCATTTCCTTGGATTTGTTCATTTAATGCTTTTTTCCCCCCTCCTACTTTTAAAGTAGGAAAGAAGAAAAAATAGCAAAAATATAATCATGTAAGCCCACTATTTCTAAAAATATGAATTTTGGCCTGAGATAGAGCAGGTAAGGGGCATGAAAAGATGTACACTCAATCTGAATTACCTGGAAAACTTAAAAAATATAAATATCCATTTGCTTTATTTCTCATGGTGTGAGAGAGAGAAATGAGGAAAAGATGGTGGTGGAGAGCAAGAACTTCTTCTGCATTCCATTTTCTGGTGAGCAAGCATTTGACTTCTTGAGATAAGATACTAATTTGCAGTTTGTGTGGGGCCTCACTTGTTTGCTTTCAGACTCAGACAAGGAGAGGGAGTGGGGGAAGGGCATCCCTGCGGGCTGTGTTCCCCAGGTTCTTGTGTCAGCTGATTTCCATTTAAATTTAGCCAATGAGAGGCACCCACAAGAGATCAGAGGGAGGTTAAAGGGAAAAGTCAAGGTGTCTAACTCTCCCCCTCTCCATGTCTCTCTCAGTGTCTGAGTCTTTTTAATGGCTCCGTTTCAATGGCTAGATCTTCCCTGGTTTCAAATTCCTCCAGGTAACCCTGGTCATTGGACTTGGGTAACCTGCCTCCTCCAAGCTGCCTGCTGCTGCTGCTAATCCTCAGATAGCCTCACCATCCCCTGATGGCCTTTCAGCTCTTTTCATCACCTGGGGAAACAATTCCCTGCATTGTTTCCTGTGTTCTGAATACTTCCAGTAATTTTATCTTCCTGCTTCACGCTAAATGATATGCCATTATAACATTTAACTTCTGCATAAAGAAAACTGTAAAGTGCGAGTAGACCTTCTGTATTAGTTAATATTTCTTCAATCACAAGATGGAAAAAAAAACAACAAAAACTTCACTAAACAAAATTGTATATTTTATGGTTCTCACAAGTAAAAGACCAAGTTTAATGTTTTACTAGACTTCATCTTTCTGGATCAATTTCTGTTTGTTTTGTTTGCCCCAGATTTTCATCATTCTCAGTCTTGATCTCATTTGATCAGAATACAAATGCCAAAAAAGAAGGAATTTACTTTTTCGGTAGTTACCAGCCTCCTGGTGGCAACTACTCTCGTTGCTGAGTCCCCTCCCCTGGCTCTGTCTGTCCACTTGAGTGATGGAGTTTCTACCAGTCCCAGGTTGCTCCCCTTCCTGTCCAGCCAGCAGAGCCATCCTGTTCTGGTCTAGTTCCTATGCTTTCTGTTGTTGTTTTTAATCCTCACCTGGACATGCTCATTGATTTTAGAGAGAGGGGAAGGGAGGGAGAAAGAGAGGGTGAGAAGTATCAGTGTGAGATAGAAACACCCACTAGTTGCCTCTTACCTGTGCCCCGTCTGAGGACGAAACCCCACAACCCAGGCATGATTCCAACTGGGAATCAAACCTGCAGCCCTTCAGTCTATAGGATGATGCTCCCATCAACAGAGCCACACCAGCCGCAGCAGTTCCTATGCTTTTTAACTGTACCAGAGAGATACTCTGTTGACAGAGTTTGTGTTGTAATTTGTGAAGTTTAAACAAAGCCTTAGGAAATGAAATGAACTAAGTGAACAACCACTTTGTTCTGAAATGTAAATGGAAGCTTCGTTAATTATCCATCCCTAGTAGAAATCTAAGTTGCTTTGTAGAAATCTCAGTGTAATATGAATTTACAGAAGGAAATTCCACACATCTGGAAGTGGAACTAGGCAATAAGACTGGTAAGATTTTAGGGGGCCAATGAATAGCACTCTTCTCTTTCCCTTTTGAATTTTGAATAAATTTATGCAACTAGACCAAAAAGAAAGACAAATTATGAAATATCATTTTTATTTTTATTCTTTCTCCCTAGGATGAATCACCACTTCTGGTTGCTGCTCTCATCTATTTGAAATATAATTTTTATTATTGGAAAGCTTGGAATGGTCTTTCCCAAGTGGGCACACTCACTGAGGACTATTGCTTTACACTCTGCGTCCCTTAACAGGGAATGAGGTGGAACTTCAGAACTGCTTCTAGAAAGGAGATCTTGGTCCTGACCATGGGTGGTTTTCCTCTGCAACAGAAACACAAGAATGCACTCATCTGAGTTAATCCAGAGACAGGAGAAATGGCCCAAGGTGGGTACCCTTGCTTCTATTTCACCAATGAGAGATCCATCTTCCATTCTGACGCGGGTTCAAGCCAGAATGTTAGAACAGAAATAAAAGAAGCCCTCTCCAAACACCTAAAAATGTCTGCAATATTTTTGGATCTAAGAAAGTTTTACCAATGGATAAAGGCTTCAAAAATTTAATACATTAAAATGTAAAACACAGAGCAAAGATTCCAAAAAATCAGTGTAATGATTATTGCTTAAGTGGGAGTTCAATATCAAATCCCTAGAGGACTTAGCCCAAGAATGATTATGGGAAATAGATCAGGCCATTAGTATTGTTGTCTGATGATTGTAAGATGCAAAACCAAATTTTAGAACCTTATTCTAGAAGCATGTTGTATCAATAAACAGAAATTACTTTCGTATTAAATGTTGCTGTTTTCCCACAAGGAGTTTAATGTCATTTTATATAATGTCTAATAAAATCAAAACATACACTGGTGAAATAGAGGGCAAGGCTATTCGTTGGGTAATTACAACAAAAACAGAGAGAGAGAATTCTTCAGCTTCCCCTTTTTTCCCACTGGGGTAACCAGCATGTATTAAGGCACTACCCTTCCAACTAAGACATTTTAATTTCTTCCTAGAAATTTCTAGAAAATGTTCTAACCCCTAGGAATTGGCATAAAATCAAAAATGTTAGAAATAGCATGCATTTTGCAGTCAGCATGCCACATTTTCAATCTGACTTGGATCCCATAACATAAGAAGCGTTATCTGAATTTAAGAACAGCTATACTTTTGAGTTAGCTTTTCTGTTGTTGTTTGCAATGCCTATTTAGAATAACTTTTTATTTTGAAATAAGCTCGAACTTAGAGAAATATCAAGAATAATTTAGAGAACTGCTGTATAACCTTTATCTATATACCTCAATTGTTAATATTTTGCCTCATTCATTTTATCATTCTTTCAACCTACTGCTCATATTTATTTATATATACCTATATTTAATCTATATGTATACAAGCTTTTGTGGACAATTTGAAAATTGTAAATATGATACTGCTTTATCCCTAAATACTTTAGTACATATTTCTTAAGAACAGAACATTCTCTTAGATAACTACAGTGCAACTATCAAAATTGGAAAAGTAGCTTTGATACACTATTATTGTCTAATCTATGGACCTCATTCAAATTTTGCTAATTGTCCAACTATTGTGTCATATATAGCTGGGCTTTTAGTTCTGACCCTCCTAGACTTCAGACAAAGTGCAGATACTGGGAGCAAATGTACCTGTTGGTGAGAAACAGGTGGCCTTTCCTGCACTTGGATTATTATCTTTTTATGTAGGTATACACTCTGACCTGCAAAGACAGTCCCCTAAGACTCACTTTCCCAGAAGCTTTCCTGGCACCTCGTTGAAGTCATAATTAACATTAAGCAGCACACTACGACTTCCAGTTTCTTTCAAGGCTTGACTAAGCAAACAGCTAGAACAGGAACAGAACCACAGAAATGGAGATCACACGGAGGGTTAGCAACAGGGGCATGAGAGGAGGAGAGAGGGGGAAAAGGTACAGAGAATGAGTAGCATAGATAGTGGGTAGAAAATAGACAGGGGGAGGGCAAGAATAGTATGGGAAATGTAGAAGCTAAAGAACTTATGACACATGGACATGAACTAAAGGGGGGAATGTGGGTGGGAGAGAGTGTGCAGGGTGGGGGAAATGATGGGGGAGAAATGGGACAACTGTAATAGCATAATCAATAAAATATATTTAAAAAAAAAGAAATTTCTAACCTCCCTCATGGATGGTCCCACGAGTAAGTCTCTGCAAACATTCCACTCGGGGGGAGGTTTCTGCCACTATTCTTTTCTAATCTGCTCTGATTCCCAGGTGGTGTCACCCCCTCAACATACGACATCTTACTGCCAGTGTTGGTCCTGATATTGTGTTGCCCCTTATTGATGACCCTGAGAGATTTTATTGGGCTGTGTGATCCCACAGAATTTGGATGAAAACTGACGTTGCATTGCTTGCTGATTCTCTTTGCCACATGCTCTACATTTCCACACTCTTCTCTTCCTGATAAATTCTCCCCTCCTTCAAGACATGTACATTCCAGTTAGAGCTCTAAGCCAGTCTTTTGGTCCCAAGCCTCCAGGTTCATTCAGAAGCTTTTACCACCCAAACTTAATCTGTTAGGATGAGTCCTGTTTCACAGTGTAAACCTTCTCAGGCCTGTGATGCTGGGGACTGGCCTATTTGTCTGTATATTGAAAAGATACATGAAAACTCATGGGTACATATACACTCATGTGCACACAGTCACTCATAGGCCAGGTGAGTAGATTTAACTGAGACTCGTATGCTGCCAGTATCAGAACCTGTGATCTTATTCTTCCTGTGAGGCAGGAGGCAGAGTCAATGTCAGATTTGTTTGTTGCTATTCACATATATTCACGTATCTTCTTGAAGTTAGCCACCCCCAATCTCTCTCTCTCTTTTTATACACACACACACACACCGCTTATCTTATCTTAATCTCTATCATATATATGATTAAGCTGCCGTGTAGCTCATATACTATATGTAGGCTATACATTATATATAATCTCTCATATGCATGTATATATGATTAAGCTACTGTGTGATGGCAAACTAGAGTGAGTTGGCCACTCTGCTAGCAGGGCAGGCAGAAAAATAGCTTATGAGTCATTGAGCTTGGAAGCTGGATGATCAATCCTATGCTGAATAAATGATAGAATAATGAACACCTAATTCAAAAATGCTTGGGCTAGCTCCAAGACATTAACTTGAACATCCCAAACAAAATACCTATCAGTAATTTTGGAAACATTCTTCAGAATGACCCTTCTTAGGTTGGCAAAGCTCCAAGAGATAAATGGAGAGTTAAACTTTTAATGCTAAAGTGAAAGCAAATTACAGTATTTTTATTAAAGTCATGTAATTAGGACTAGGTACATATTGACCACTAATTACGTATATTCACATACTTATAAAGGGATTTTTAAATGATCACTACAATTTGGCCCAGATAAATACCTTATCATTTCTATATAGCTCGTTGAAATTGCTACTTAAACGCCACCCACTCTGGTTTTCTTCCTAGATGTCAGAGGTCTTCCCTGTCGTTCTTGTGGTGGGCAGCAATACTGTGGAACTTTGCACATGTGTGTCCTGTGTTGACTGCTGGGCCTTACCTGTAATCATTGTAGCTGGCCTCTCTGGTGCTTCTCACGCACCTGACTGCTGGTTTTCTTCAAAGTTTTTTCTCTTAAACTCTCCGTTTGACTAGAAGTAACCATAAATCTGATGTAGTTCTCAAATTTTCTCTTCGATTGATTGAATTGTAAAATATTAGTAAGCTTTATTTTTTATTAAAATATTTGACTAAAAGATTTTATTTATTTATTTTTAGAGAGGAGGAAGAAAGGGAGAAAGAGAGGGAGAGAGACATTGATGTGAGGGATGTAAGGGAGAAATAATGGTCTGTTGCCTCTCACATGCCCCCAGCTGGGGATTTGACCCACAACCCAGGCATGTGGTCTGACTGGGAATCAAACTGGTGACCTTTTGTTTCACAGGCCAGCACTCAATCCACTGAGCCACACCAGCCAGGGCAATAAACTTTGTTATTTTATACAGCTTTTAGGCTCACAGAAAATTGAGGGGAGAGTAGAGAGAGATCCTGTACCTCCCTTCCGCCTCCTGTCTGCCCCACAATCAATGCCCACATCAGCGGGGCACCTCTGTTAGTATGCATGAAACAGTGCCAAGCCATCATTTTCACATAACCCACATTAGGGTTGCACATTCTGTGGCTTTTGACAAATGTGTAATGACGTGTATTCTTCATTGGAGTATTATACAAAGTAGCTTTACTTCCATAAAAGTCCCTTGTGCCCTGCCTACTCACCTTTTTATTTTCTCCATAGTTTTGCCTGTTCTAGAATGCCATATAGGTGGCATCACACTGTGGGTAGCATTTTCACACTGGGCTCTTTCATTAGTAATATGCATTTAAGGTTCTGCCATATCTTTTCATGGCTTAATAGTTCATTTCTTCTTAGTACTGAGTAGCATTTTATCATCTAAATGTACCACAGTTTATTTATTCATTTACCCAGAAAGGGACATCTGGGTCACTTTCAAGTTTTGGCAAGTATAAATAAAGCTGCTGTAAATGTTTATGTGCAGACTTTTTGTGTGGAACTATGAGATTTAACTCATTTGGGTAAATACAATAATCCCTCTTTTACCCATGGTTTCAGTTTCTACAGCTTCAGTTACCTGTAGTCAACTTTGGTCCAAAATACTAAGTGAAAAAATCCAGAAATATACAATTCATAAGTCTTAAATTATGCATAATTTTGAGTAACATAATGAAATCTTTCACCATCCTGCTCCATCCTGCCCTGGATGTGAATCATCCCGTTGTTCAGTGTACCCAAAATATGCTCTCCAACTGGTAGTCACTGAGTAGCCACCCGAGTTATCACATCAGTTCTCATGGTATTACAGCACTTGTGTTCAATTAACCCTTACTGCACTTAATAATGGCCCCAAAGTGCAAGGGTGGTGATGCTTGCAATTCAGATATGCCAAGGAGAAGTCAAAGTGCTTCCTTTACATGAACATATGAAAGTATTCAACTTAAGGGGGAAAAAAAAAAAAAAACATATGCTGAGGTTGCTAAGAGCTATGGGCAGGAAGGAATCATCTATTTGTGAAATTGTAAAGGAAAGAGAAATTTCTGTCAGTTTTGCTGTCACACCACAAACCGTCAAAGTTACAACTCCAGTGTGTGATAATATAGAAAAGGCATGAGATTTGTGGGCAGAGGCATGAGCAGAAAATGAGTTTTGATTGATGGCAATGTGTTGAACCAGAAAGCATTGAGCCTATGTGAAGACTTCAACAAGGGATCCCCTGGAACGAATGACCACATTCACACAACTTTTATTACAATATATTGTTGTAATTATTATATGTTAATATTAGTTATTGCTGTTAATCTCTTATTGTTCCTAATTTATAAATTAAACATTGTCATAGGTATGTATGTACAGAAAAAGAACCCGTAGTTTTTATAGGGTTCAGTATTATCATGGTTTCAGGCAACACTGGGAGGTCCTGAAATGTATCCTGTGAATGAGGGGTGACTGCTGTACCAAGGACCATGACTGTGGTTCTGTGTGGTAGAATAGGTTTGGTTTGGTAAGAAACCGACAGATTCTCTTCCAAAGTGCCTGCACCATTTTGCATTCATACCAATAGTGAGTGAGAGTTCCTGATACTCCATATCCTTGCTAGCATCTGGTGTTGCCTATGTTTTGGACTTTAGCTATTTGAGCATTTTCCATATGTTTTTTGTCATCTGTACCTCATCTTTGTTGAGGTTTCTGTTCAGACTTTTTACTTATTTTTTAAATGAAGTTGTTCATTTTCTTATTGTTGAGTTTATTATCTACTTTGGATAATAGTCCTGTATCAAATATGTCTTTTGAAAATATATTTCCACAGTCTTTGGCTTGTCTTGTCATTTTCTTAATGGTTTTTCTCAGAATGGAAGTTTCTAATTTTGAGGAAATCCAACTTAACAATTTTTTTTTTCATGAATTGAACCTTTGTATTGTATCTAAAAAGTCTTTGTTAAGTCTAAGTTCATCTAGATTTTCTTTTACGTTGTCTTCTGGGAGTTTTATGGTTTTGTGTTTTACATTTAAGGCTGTGATTCATTTTGAGTTAACTTTTGTGAAGGGTGAAGGATGTAAAGTCTGTGTCTATTTAATTTTGAGGTGGGAATATGTATGTCTAGTAGTTTTAGCAATATATATTTTTTATAGTTTTTTTTAACTTCACCTATTTTTTTTTTTTCATTGGTTTTAGAGAGACAGGAAGGGAGGAAGAAAAGGAGAGAAACATTGATGCAAGAGAGAAGCATCAATTGATTGCCTCCCATATGCTCTCTAACCAGGAATTGTTAAAATGTCTGGACCATGGATTACATGTGCCTGAACTGGGGATTGAACCTGCAGCCTAGGCATGTGCCTTGACTGGGAATTGAACCTGCAACCTTTTGGTTACAGGACAATGCTCCAACAAACTGAACCACAATGGCCAGGGCTCCAGGAATATTTGTTGGAGAAGCTTTCATTTCTCCATTGAATTGCCTTTGCTCTTTCATCGAGTCAGTTAGCTGTATTTGAGTGGGTCTGTTTTGGGGTTCTCTATTCTGTTTCATTGTTCTGTTTGTCCATACTTTTGACAGTACCTCACTGTCTTTGAGTACTGTAGTTTTATAGTATGTTTAGAAGTTGAATGGTATCATTGCTTCAACTTTGCTCTTTTAATATTTTGTGGCTCTTCCAGGCTTTTTGTCTCAATATATGTTTTGGAATTAGTTTGTTGATACTCACAAAATAACTGACTGGAATTTTTATTCAGGTTGCACTGAATCTATGTATCAATTTGGAAAGAACTGATATCTTAAAAATATTAAAATTTTCTTTTTATGAATTGGAATACCTCTACATTTTTTAGTTATTTATTTCATTAGAGCTTCATAGTTTTCCTTATACAGACCATGCATATGTATATATGTATATATTTATACCTGTCCTTTTTTGATAATTATGTAAATATTGTAATTTTATTTATTTATTTATTTAAATCCTGAAGATATGTTTTAGAGAGAGATAGGGAAAGAGAGAGCAAAACACTGATGTTAGAAAAACATCGACTGGTTGCTTCCCATACATGCCCTGACTGGGAATCAAACCCGTGACCTTTTTGAGTATGGGATGATTTTCCAATTGATCTAATGGGAGAGGGCAATGGCAATGCAATTTCAATTTTTAATTGCTGTTATATAGGAAAGCAATTAACTTTTGCATGTTACCCTTTTATCTTAGCCCCTTGCTATAATTGCTATTAGTTTTTGGAGGTTTTCTATGGTTAGTATTCTTTTATTTTCTACATAAACAATCATGTCATACGAAAACAAACACAATTTTATTTTTTCCTTCCTAATCTATATACCTTTTATTTGCTTTTCTTATCTTACTGCTTTAGCTGGAACTTTCAGTGCAGTGCTGAATAGGAGCTGTGTGGGGACACCTCTTCTTTGTTTCTGACCTTGGGAAAGCATCCAATTTCTTATCACTAAATATGATGTTAGGTATTAGTTCTTTGTAGCTGCTCTTTATCAGGAAATTCCCCTCTATTCCTAGTTAGCTGAGAGGATTTATCATGAGTAGGTATTAGATTATGTTATCTATTGGTATGATCATGTAATTTTTCTTCTTTATCCTGTAGATGTGATAAATTATAATAATTGATTTTTTTTAATGTTAAGACAGCATTACATACCTGGAATAAATTTCATTTCATCATTATGTAATTTTTTATACATGCTTAATTTTATTTTTGTTGAGAATTTTTGTATCTATGTTCATGAGAAATATTGACCTATAGTCTCCTTTCTTGTAATTGTCAGGTTTTAGTATAATGTTGGCCTTATACAATGAGTTAGGAAGTATGGTATTTTACCATGTATAATGTGTGTTTTTTTTTTGCCCAAAGTTTTGAGAGAAAATAAGGGTGCACATTATACATGGGTAGTACCTAAAATAATTTGTATTTGTTCTTGTGTTTTGTAATTATTTGTTACATAAAATTTCTTGTACCATGATATGTTCAAAAATAAATGCCGAAGTTCCTTTATAATACAAAAAAAGTATCTAAATATAAATTAGTAAACAGTTTTATTTAAAAATTAAAATGAAAGATTTTTTCCCTGAAAATCTGGGCTAAAAACGTGGGTTGCAATAATCCAGGCGAGAACGGCTTGCGGCCTGGGCAGGGAGGCAGCAGTTGAGTGAGTGTAAAATGATCTGATCCTGATTTCATTTCCAAACTAGAGCCAACAGGGTTTGCTGATGTATGGGATATGGGATGTGAGAAAATATAGGAGACAAGGATGACTGAGGCTTTTGGACTAAGCAACTGAAAGGTGGTGTTATTGGTTGCTGAGTTTGGGAAGGCTGAGGTGAGGAGAAAGTTTGGGGAGGTAAATCAAGAGTTCTGAATAGAAACTATTTATAGCCATTTAGAAGCTTCATAATTATCTCCACATTATCCTTCATATCCCTGTGTATATGAGAGGCCAGCCCTGCATATAAAGTGCTAAAAGAAAGACTTGCTGAAGAACCGCAGGCAGCTTCATGCTTATCAAGGTGCCTCTTCCCCGGAGAACTGAATTTTTCCCTGGTCTTTTTATATTAGCTAGACTTGTTTTCTCGATTTGCAAGATGGAGAGCTTTTCTCTTCATGCATTGTCTTGATTGCCTCCTTCATAGGGTAAAAAATGTGACCTGGGACTTTAGAGGTGATATTTACCACTATATTTCAAACCTTGTAACTAGATTTGCAAATTTCACGGCTCCTTAATTTTTTGATTCCATCCTCCCTTCTTAGTCTCACTTGGAGTCAGCAAGGCGTGCTGATTCACATGCTAGGAACTGTCATTTTTACTGGAAGAAAATAGAGATATCAAAGATCCGCTGAAGCTATTTCATTATTTGGTCCCTCAGAACTGTTTAAGATGCTCACACACAAAAAATTGTGTTTCAAAATAAAACAGGTCTGCTTGTGTTATTTCTCAGTGGTTCGAATGGGAAGGGACAAACTGCCCTGCTTCAAGCTCACTGCCCATGGTGTTCTGACTAAGCATAGGGCATGAAGTGGTGCTCAACTGCTGGAGGGTGAGGGCAGGGGGAGAAATGGGGGGGGTGTATAAAGGGATCAGGGTCATGGGAAGTTATATAAAGCATCCTTTCAGCCACCAGGCTCGCAATCCTTAAGTGCTGAGAATCTCAAAGTGAGGTTTGCTAACAATGTCCATCAAAAATGTGTAAAATGGGAAAAAGGCTCATATACAGAGAGCATTTTGACAGTTGCCAGAGGAGATAGTTTGTTGGTTTGGGTAAAAAAGGTGAAGGAATTAAGAAATACAAATTAGTAGTTACAGAATAGTCACAGTGATGTAAAGTACAGCATTGGGAATAGTCAATATTCTAATTAATATGCATGGTGCCAGGTGGAACTAGATTTATCGGGGTGATTACTTTGTAAGTTCATATCCAATCACTGGGTTGTACACCTGAAACTAATATAATATTGTACATCAACTGTAATTGAAAAATAAAAAATACTTATTTTTAAAAAAACACCTGAAATATTTATGAAATATTTATTAAATATTCAGCTTTTTTGGGCTCCATCCCAGATCTCCTGCTTTAGAATCCTGGTGCTAGGGCTGGAGGCATTTTTTTAAAAAGGCCAAGTAGTGACCTCAATTCTAGGCCCAGTGCCCCACAGCTTCTGATTTTTCAGTTTGTGTCTCCTTGAAATAGTAATATTTACCATATATTGAATGTTGACTATGTATCAAGAACTTTGTAAACATTACCTCTTTGAAATTTCAGGAACTTAAGAAGAGGGTATATTCACATTTTACAGAGAGGAATCAGAATCAGAGAGGTTAAGTAGCTTGCTCAGGTTCACACAGATGATGAATTGTGAACCTGGGTTTGCATCCAAGTCTGTCGAATTTGAAGTCTGTACTTTGTCCTATTGTTCTCTACGATCTTTTAAATTCTCACATTGCACAATGTTTTTGGCCATATACCAACCACTAGGCATTAGCTAATAACCTCTCATGTCAGCATAATTGGGCCTAGGTTATTAGGTTATTATTCTGATTAATAAAGGTGTAGTAGTACATACAAACTGACCAGGGGCAGAATCCACAGCCCAGGTTATGTGCCCAGACCAGGAATTGAACCAGTGACCTTTGCTTTGTGGAACAATGCCCAGCCAATTGAGCCATACCCATCAGGCTGAGTTTAATCTTCCTTTGGTGATGCTAGAGGTATTTGAGGATCTTGTAGTAACTTAAGTTTATTATTATGAACTTCAATGATCACTCCAGAGTATTGAACAAAGGAATTCTACTTATCTTAGTCTTTTTATTCTTTAGATAATTAATAACAGAAAACACATGGCGTTGCATTTGACAAAATGGAGTACTGTGTTCTTTGGAAGATTTTCAAGAGCATGCAAATATTCTATCAACTCTATTCATTCTATAAGCAAGGGCAGTCTTATTTATCTTCCACAGGATATGTGCTAGTTTATGTCAGTGGTTTCCAAATCTGGTTTTATCACAGAAACATCCAGATGGATTATGTTTTAAAAAGCTGAAAAATTCTTTAAAATACAGATTCTTGCATTTTACTATGAAGGATTTTGATTTGGTAAGTTTTAGGTAGAGCTAGAGAATCACTGTTTAGGAAGCTTCCAAGTGATTCTCATGGAAGCCAAGTATGAAAGTATCTGGCTCATGAAGAAACTTGAGGAGGATACTAGAAGTAGACAGGCACTCAAAATACCTTCTATTTGTAAGTTCTAAAACTCTAAAAATTTTCTTAAGTACAGCCACTTATTTTAGATTCTTCCCTTTAAAAACTGACTTTACAAGGGTCTTGGCCATGACACTAGGATGGAAGGTATTGGTGGCTTCTGATGCTTTCCTTCGGAGAGGAGAGAGAACACTTAAGAAAGCTCAAGAGGGAATAAGGATGCAGAAGACAGCAGGTGCAAGGAAAGGTTCAGAAAGTCAAAGTGAGGACTACCAAAAAACAAACTTGTCCATTTCATACATGTGCCTAAAGTTAGTATTACTTTCAAGGCAGAATTGGGTATTTCCAAGTTAATCCTCATATTTCCAGGATTCTTTGAAGGTAAATTTTTTTAATGCCTTTGGAAAGAATATTTACCATTGCTTCCTGCTATTACTTCAAACTATTTCCAGTGACTTGGAACTTTGGACTTTGGCCTCCTGTTTTGTAATATCAAAAAATCTTATAACCTTTCATCTTCAAGGAGAATATGATTAGAGACTTCCAGAAAATAGAAAAAAGGTTGAATTATATTTACTGCTGAATGTCTGTCTGGTGTAATCAGAAATGAGGTGGTACTCCAGACCACTGATGAGGACATGCTTTTGGAAGGGGAAGTGTTTTAATCACCATAGCATTTCAAACCAACAGCATTTTCTTTATGTGTGGTATGGTACTGTGAATATTTTTACCACAAATTTGATAAGTATATTATTTCTGAATTCTTATTCAGTGGCTCTATTATTCTTATTCTGGTCTATGTAATACCTTAGATATAAAAATGAATATGTGTATAAGAATAGTCAACAAACAAACTATTTTTCCCCACACTGACACTAGTACTTTATTCTAATGAAAAGCCATTTAATCAGCTTTTACCCAAAGGATGAGGGAAATAGTGATGATCTGAACTTTAAGAATGTTGCCAGTTTCCAGTTTGCCAGTATGACTTTGGGACAGGTCCTGCGTGCTTATCAGATACTGCATGAGGGAGAGCTAGCAGAATCAAGGTCTATCAACCACCCAAAGGCATCTGGATTCAAAAAGGAAGCTGACTGAGAAACAAAGAAACACTAAAGGTAACAGCATAAGTATTCTGAAAGGAACAACTGTTCAGGGCTGGTTTTTAAATATTTTGGGAAAGAATGTTGCTCTTCTTTTTTCTCTCACTATTTGGAGTCTCAAATAACAGCTAGGCATGAGTCACCTAGAATAAAAATTACACATTCTCGATTCTGTTATGATTCCATGTGACTGAATTCTGGCCAGTGGGGGTATATGTAAAGTTGCTGTGAAGCTTCTGGAAAGAGCCCTTAAAAGAAAAAAAAATTAACCACCTAATTTTTTTAAACTGCTAGCTAACTGGAATGATTGGTGCTAAGAGAGCCATTTTGGAGTATGATGTAAAAGTTCTAGGAGAAAGTGGAACAAGATACAGAAAATATTGGCCTTGGTGATCAGGTATTCATATATCAGTTTGGCCTGGCCTGCTTACCTGGAATTACACCTGGAACAGAATACACTCTTATTTAGTTGAAAGAAATCTAGCATCACAGTGGCTCCCCAGTGTTCAGCTCTGTCCAATTTCCCCTCACCCAGCTTGGCCCCTGGTGAGGAAGGCAGTGGCGAAATGCCACGCTGTGTGCTAGCGCTCCCTGTGCACATGCCCTTCACCCTTGCTCTCCATCTCTGAGCTGTGCTGGGATTCGGCCACCAGCCAACTGTCTGGGCCTGTTATATGTTAAGAGCAGTAGAACTGGCAGGAGTGGCAAGAAGGCTGCCGAGTAGGAGAATTTGTCTTACAAGGCCTCCCAGAACCAAGATGAATATAAAAATAAAGAGGGGAACATCCACCCAAAATAAACAATGAACACTACCCAGGAGGACTTACTTAACTAAGGATGGGCAGAAGCCACCTCAAGACCTATAGAAAAGGCAGGGATGAGAAAGGGGCCAACACTGCTTTCACGGGAGGTGGCCGAGGAGACCCCATGGCTGTGGGAGCTTCCCCCAGAGAGGAGTAAAACCTGGACTGCCCATAGAAAGGGACATATATTTCCATTCTATTACTTCCCCAAGTGAAGAATATGCCACACTTCAGGAAAAGCAAAAGATGTCAGTCATATTTATAGATTTCTATTAAAAGCTTTGCTACTGTATAGAGAATACAGTTAGTTTAAAGTTGCTCTTTTGTAACCAGTTCATATATTTTCTTTAAAGTTGATATAAATTTAGACATCTTACTACCTAGAATTTGACTGCCTTGTAAAGAAGATGGAAGACTTTATAGTAAAGTTATAAAACTAATAAAGAAATATATCTGATGCTACAATAGTATACCTGGTATCTTTTTTCCTTATACACACAGTTTAAAAAATTTCATTACTCATTGGCCCAATTTTGCATTTAAATATGAATTCACTTAATTTTACTTTGCAATCAGGTAAATTAGTGAGAAGGAATCTAAACAATATGCTTTAATTGCGTTTATAAATTATTCTCTCTGTCCGTCATGAACATTCTTTCTTTTTTAGATATTGAAATGTAGTGTCTAAATATAAAGTGCAGTAACATCTGGTTCTAATTGCTGGTTTGAATGATACAGACAGACCTTCAACATTACATGCTTTTGAAAGGATGCGTTTAGTAGGAGGTACTGAGTCAAAGGTTGTAAAAATTTCGTACCACTAAAAATAGTTGAAATCTCAGATGCATTTAAAATGGAAATTACCACTGTCAGAGTGAGTAGTTTCTCTCAATGTAAGGTGTATATATGCTAGAAATGGTTCATCAAAAGAATCTTTTTTTCTTTATATCCCATTTACCATTATTCTTACAACCACAGTACTTTTATTTTTCACAGATTCTGAGTCTTACTTAAATCCTCAAATAAACATTAAATAATCTGTGAACCGACACGTTAGGCAAGGTTTTATGATTGGCATCATCCTTTAGATGTATTATACCATAGTAAGCCACAGTGGAAGTGTTCAAATGCTTTCACGGGTTACAGACGCAGATGGGTTGTTACTGGTAGAAGTGTGTGTACCCACATCTTAAGTGTTATATGTGACACAGACCACTGTGTCTCACCCAAAAATCCATAGGAGAGCATGTGTGTGTATGTAACACTTCCTTCCTTCCCCCAATGCTAAAGATCGATCCTTCCCCCAAATATTTGTCCTTCTCACAACTTGCTTCTGAGTCCTGGCTTTATTGCTGCAACATTCTTGAAAAAGAAATGTAAATGCAAAGACTTTCATCTGATAGGTTCTAAACGAATAACTGGTGTCCTAAAGCTTAAATCAATGACATTACTTGATTTCTCAGGACATTATGTGATTATTATATTTAGAATAAAATTTAATGTATATCTGAATTAAAGATTTCCTTACCAAGATGAGCATCGTTCTCCTTCTTGAAGGTCAGTGCCCCTGAGAAAGTCAGTGCTCTAACTTCTTAGATATGGTCTCTCTATAATTTGTTAAGCATCTGAGACTCTCTGGGCCATGAATATACTGAGAAGTTGAAAGTGACCACTCCTGAAATAGTATTTTACAATTCATCTTGACAGATTCCTGCTTTTCAATTATCAGTTGAACAAATATTTTGAAGTGACAGTTACAGTGACTATTTGAAATGAACCAATGTCTCTGCATTGGCAGCAGCAATGGGCCGAGAGTTTTGTGGGTGGAGAACACATTGTGTTTAAGCACAGAGGCTCTAGAGCCAGATTTCCTGGGTTTGTACCAGGTTTTGCTATTAATTAGATGAAATTTAACTAACCTCTTTGGACTCATTTTTCTTATCTGTAAAAGATAATCATGGTGCATACTTCATAAATTGTAGTGAGACCTAAAGAAGTTAAATTATATAAACCGCTTATCATTATTCAGATTGTTTGGGACTCTTTTTTTATTGAGAAGCTAAGATCAAAGTTACTTCTCTGTAGGCATATTCCAAACAAAGCTTGGTCAGGCAGCAGGCAGGTGTGAAGGTAGAGAACTCAGGGCAGGTTTGAGCCAACTCTAAACCAGCACCAGCAGTGACTCTCAGTGGGACCTTTTTTTGGAAATAGGCCAAAGCCAACTGTTGGTCCAGATATTTGACCCTCTGGACCGAAAAAACTGTGGATCTGTCCCAGTGTGTATGGGAAAAAAGTTTTCACATACCAAGACCTCTTAAGGATCATGTCTGCCAGTGAGAGGAGAGCCCAGGTTTTGGTTCCCTCTAGATTTCAGTTGGTTCTGGACCTTGGGTTAGAGGAAAGCCCAGATGCACCCTATTATATTCCTCTTCATTCTTCGGTACCTTATGCACTGTGCAAATGCCCCAAAAATACAGCTGTTAAAAATACTCTCCTGATAATCTCAGTTACGGTTATCTTAAATAAAATTGGTTGAACATATAACTAACATGGAATAAGGTATCACACTTTGTTAATTTTGATCAATGAACATTATAAGAACTCGTATGTCTACTAAGGTTGTACTTTATTTATTTATTTATATTTGTATCCTCACTGGGAAATTTGTTTATTGATCTTAGGGAGAGAGAGATGGAAGGAGGGAGGGAGGGAAGGAGGGACGGAAACATTGATGTGAGAGAGACGCTGACCAATTGCCCCTTTAAGGATTAAACCTGCAACCTAGGTATGTGCCCTGACAGGGAATAGAACACACAACTTTTTCGGTGTGTGGGACAATGCTCCAACCAACTGAGCCACCTGGCCAAGACACCTTATTATTATTATTATTAATATCATCATTTTGGAAAGTTTACTCAATTTGGAGGGAAATTTTAGTCTTGAGCAAGATTTGAAGTTCATGCCACTGAATTGCTTAGGCCTAATCGTTTCTTAATTAAATTTGCAATAAGCAGCCTGTGACTTGGGAGCCCTTCATCCACATTTCCAATCAGATCTTATGTCACTGACAAAGTTATTTTTAAAATAAAATTCCTCAAATCTGTTCCTATTACTCATTCACTTAAAATCCCTCAGTAACTTGCTCATAACCTGTAGAAGAAAGCCCAAACCCCCATCTTCCATATATGGTTTTTATAATCTGGTCCTGTTTTTCTTCATAGTCTCATATTCTACTTCTCCTTTGCAAAGAAAAAAAATGTCAGCCAACACCCAACTCTTTTCTACGTCCTGTGCTCTTTCTCACTTCTATATGGTTGACACATTGTATGGGATGTTTCTCATTCTGCTGTCTACTTGATAATCTTCTACTCATCCACATTACCTTCCCCATAAGTCCTTTACAAGCACCTCTGTTCTAGACTAGAAATTACCTATTTTGATTTCCCATAACAACCTTTCCATACCTCAATGATAGTTTTTATAATTTGTGCTCAACTTTCCATTTATTCTTTGCTTTTCTCCTCCTACTCACAAATAAACTTCGATCTACCTCATGAGAACTGAAATCAAAAAGTATGTTTATGTCTTATTCCAAAGCAAAGTACAGTAACTAACAAATGAGTGGTGCTCAGTAAAATGTATTTGAATAGATTAGTTTTATTGGAGTGTTTTCTGATCCTCAAATTTCAACCAAAAATTATGATGCTATGTGATAACTTTGGTCTTGTCAATAGGAGCAGGATGTTTTAGATTCCACATAATTCTGAGAGGATGGCGAGGGTGGAAAACGTGGCCCAACTACAGGTGTTTTCAACATCTCAGAGGAAAATAATGCTCTCTAGCTAACCTAACATAGAGGATTTCCATTTAAGATACTTAGGAGATGTGCTCATTGACACTGCATCTTAGCTCAGGGAGGTAGATGACCACATAAGGAGGACTAGCTGTTGCTTGACTAAAGGAAAAGTTTAAGAATCATTAAAAGATAGAAAAATAACAATTACAAATAAGCAATATACTTATGGAAAGTATATTATATTTTATCCAATTAGTATTTAAAAAAGGCAAAATACAATAAAATGAGATAGGCTCTTTTCATAAAACTTGTGAAAAGACATTTTTATTTAGTTACCCAAGCTTGTCAAGGGCAAGGGAAAATGAAGACTTTCACATTTCTCCTAGGAGTTATGCGGCTTAAACAAATTTTTTTGTATGGAACTTTGGAAACTGTCTGAAACCTTAAAACTCTGCCTGACAAGTTTTTAACCTATTCTCTTGATGCATACAACTTGCATTTGATGTTCTATCCAATGCAATATGGACAAATAGTATTACAAAGATAAGCATTAGGGTAAATTAGAAAACAGCTAAAAATTATTATTTTTAATAGGGCAAATTAGGAAACATCTTTAAAAAACCCAGACGTATTGGTTAAATAAACTATTATATGCTAATGTCATCATACATAGCCATTGAAATTATATCCATAAATTGGTGTTAATAATACATTATTGACTGAAAAAAGTAAGGTTTAAATGTATGTACCTATGACACCAATTTTTGGTAAGAATATATATATACACACACACACATATATATATATAATCACCTATGAATGAAAATCTTATCTCCCCTGTATTCCTAGTTCCCAAAGCTGTACTTAGCTATAAGAAATATTTAAATAATATTAAATGAGTAAGTATAAAAATCTGAAAAATATATACAGAAAATTAATAACATTTTGATTAGTGGTATTGAAGTTAATATATTTTTCTTTTAGTTTATATTTTTTATATAATAAACCTATGTAAATTTTATAATAAAAATATTTTAATAATGAATGCACAACTGCTCAATTAATATCATTTCCTAGCAAAGCAATAATTATTGTTTAACCCACTTCATCTGAGATGATTCTAATAATGTTTAAATGAAGATGCTCAAATCTGAATCCCTGTTTCCTGAGGACTGTGGTGGAAACCAGGCCTTCACTGCCAGCCATGCCTGTTTATATAACTCTCATATTTAAGTGGCTCAGACTCTGTTCACAATTTTCTGAATGCCTGGAGAATAACTGCCAACCCACAAGCCCCACTGTGCTCAGCTTGGCAAGTCTCTTTTGTCTCATACTGTATTTTCTAGGAGCACGTTCTGTATAGAAAAATGGCCCCCGAGGAGCTACTGAAGTGTGTGCACAGGCACTTAGAATTGACATATTGTGGAATGATCAGGAATTTATTTGGATAAATAGCCTGTAATATAGTCAGGGACTTCCCATAATTCTGAAGTCAATGAGGCCCTTGGTGATTTTATTTCCCTCACTTTCAAGATAATGGGATTCACATAGACTATGGATTTATTCATTAAATGCTGAGTGTAAGAACTTGTCATCACCATCTTATTTTGGGACAATGGAGCGTGGCTCCTCTTGGTAAATAATATGAACACAAAATAAACACTGCGAGCTATCTTAGTTCCAGTCTTCTCTGTGAGCAATGGCAAGTTCAGCTGTTACTGTATTGAATTAAGCTTCTGCTCATAAGCAGGGAAATGCCTGGGGCTGCAGCCTGACACTGCGGGATGCTGTAAGGTCAGAGACTTGCACTTGCCAATACTTTCCCAAACTCCTCTACTATGTGCTCCAGGAAAAGCTCAAGATTTCCTCAGTGTATGAGCTCTGGACCTAGAGAATTTTGGTTTCAGTGACTGATAACTTAAAAAAATAATCCCAATTAATTCGCTTAATTTTTGAACCCCGTTTATTTTTCCTGTAAAATAGGAATCTGTCAGTAGGTGTCTCATAGAGTTTTCATGAGGAATAAATGCAATAATGTTGAAACATGCTTAAAATTGACTAGGAAAAATATTTTTTTTTAAAGTGACTAGCATATACTGAGTGCTCAAAAATGTGAATTTCTCTTTAAATCACAATTATTGTCATGATTATCACTCCAGAGAAGGAGAGCTAATTTAATTGTCTTGACCACGTGTAAGCTAAACTTTCCAGTCTGAGTTTAATGCTATAGGAAAGAAAGAAAGAAACCGAAGGGAAAAAATAAATGTAGAAAGAGGAAGTAAGGGGAGGGAAATGGGGAGAGGAGGACAGAAAGGAAAAGAGAAATATTAAGGTCACTGAAGTTTTCTCAGGTCCTTGGGGAGTCAACAGTTAAATTAAATAAGGCAAAGGGCAGAATTTGGTGGGATAGTACCATCCAGCTGAACATTAGCCAGATGTCCACATCAAGTCATCCTAAGGTAAGTGGGACACATCCTTACAGCGATGCATTCCTCTTCATAAGTGCAAGATAACTTACCATGTAACCACTATCCCCATAGCTCTACTTGATACTCTTCCATCTTCTTTGTCAGTGGTGGGTGATGAGGGTGGTGGTGATAGCAGCAGTAGCTCTTTTTACTAAGCTTCTATGATGAGCTGTAGACCACATTTTATTGGTGAAGACATTAAGTCTCAGGTGATAGAGCCAGAAATCTGACCGTCTCTGGGGTGATTACACAATGGATACATGCCTATGCCCATATGTTTTCAATCTTTGGATCTTTCTGCAATACTGTGTCTCCATTTTCTTTCCTCCAATATTAAAAAAAAAAAAGTTGGGAGCCCTGGCTGGTGTAGCTCAGTGGATTGAGCGCGGGCCTGCGAACCGAAGGATCGCGGTTCGATTCCCAGTCAGGGCACATGCCTGGGTTGCCAGGCCAGTTCCCGGCAGGGGACATACAAGAGGCAACCGCACATTGATGTTTCTCTCCCTCTCTCCTTCCCTTCCCCTCTGAAGATAAATAAATAAAATCTAAAAAAAAAAAAAAAAAAAGTTGGACTTCCGGCCAAGATGGAGGCATAGGCGGACACACTGTGCCTCCTCTCACAACCAAAATTAAGGACAACAAATATTTAGAAACAAGAAAACAATCAGAACTTATAGAAAATTGAACTGTACGGAAGTCCAACAACCATTCATCCAGACCGGTAAGAGGGGCGGAGTCGCGGTAGGAAAAAGTGGAGGTGCGGACCCAGGAACGCAAGCGGGAGTGGCTGGCAGTTCCTAGGTGCACAGGCGGTGGCTGGCGGTCCTCGGACCCACAGGCGGCAGCTGGCGGACCCCGGGCACAGGGGGGCAACTGTGCAGACCCAGTGAGGCCACACAAGGCAGCTGGCTGACCAGGTGGTCCTACATTCGCGCTCGCAGACGGTCCAGGCAGAGGGGAAGTGGCGGAAGGGACCGAAAACAGGAGAGAGCGGAGCAGGCGCCATTGTTCCCTCTCAGACCCCGCCCCCACATACAGCGTCACAACCCAGCGACTGGGCTGCCCCGCACTGGGGAGCGCCAGAGGCGCCACTCCTCACTACGTAACAGCACACACGAGTGCGCAGATAATCCAGGCGAAGGGGAAGCGGCGGAAGGGACCAGAGTCCAGGAGAGAGTGGAACAGGCGCCATTCTTCCCTCTCAGACCCCGCCCCCACCTACAGCGTCACAACCCAGCGACTGGGCTGCCCCGCCCTGAGGAACACCTAAGGCTCCACCCCTCATACCTAATAGCCTCGACCAGACTAAAACCAAAACAAAACAAAACAAAAAACCCCACCAAAAATGGCTCAAACTGGAGAAAAAATGAAAACCCCAGAGTCAATTCCTCTAAGCAACGAAGAGATAGCCAACCTATCAGATGCACAGTTCAAAGCACTGGTCATCAAAATGCTCACAGAATTGGTTGATTTTGCTCATAAATTAGATGAGAAAATGCAGGCTACAATACGTGAAATGAAGGAAGACTCGTGGGGAACTGATAGAGATGGAAGGAAAACTGGGACTCAAATCAATGGAGTGGACCAGAAGGAAGAAATTAACAACCAAACAGAAAACGAGGAAGAAACAAGAATTCAAAAAAATGAGGAGAGGCTTAGGAACCTCTGGGACATTGTTAAACGTCCCAACATCTGAATTATAGGGGTCCCAGAAGGGGAAGAAGAAGAGCAACAAGTAGAAAACTTATTTGAACAAATAATAAAGGAGAACTTCCCCAATCTGGCAAAGGAAATAGACTTCCAGGAAGTCCAGGAAGCTCAGAGAGTCTCAAAGAAGTTGGGCCCAAGGAGGAACACATCAAGACAAATCGTAATTCCATTAGCCAAGATTCAAATGAAGCAGAGAATTCTAGAAGCAGCAAGGGATAAGGGGACAGTCACCTACAAAGGAGTTCCCATCAGACTGTCAGCTGATTTCTCAAAAGAGACCTTACAGGCAAGAAGGGGCTGGAAAGAAATATTTGAAATCCTGAAAAGCAGGGACCTACATCCAAAATTGCTCTTTCCAGCAAGGCTGTCATTTAGAATGGAAGGACAGATACAGCGCTTCTCAGATAAGGTCAAGTTCAAGGAGTTCATCATCACCAAGCTCTTATTATATGAAATGTTAAAGGGACTTATCTAAGAAAAAGAAGATCAAAAATATGACAATGGAAAGACAGCAAACTCACAGCTATTAAGAACCACACCTAAAACAAAAGCAAACTAAGCAAACAGCTAGAACAGGAACAGAACCACAGAAATGGAGATCATATGGAGGGTTAGCAACAGGGGCATGGGAGAAGGAGAGAGGGGGAAAAAGTACAGAGAATGAGTAGCATAGATAGTGGGTAGAAAATAGACGGGGAGGGCAAGAATAGTATGGGAAATGTAGAAGCTAAAGAATTTATGACACATGGACATGAACTAAAGGGGGGGATGTGTGTGGGAGAGGATGTGCAGGGTGGGGGGAATGATGGGGGAGAAACGGGACAACTGTAATAGCATAATCAATAAAATATATTTAAAAAAAGTTGACTGTAGGATGCTAAGGAGTCAACAGATAGTTCTACTGTCAAGTGCATGTGAAAGGGGGCAATGAATGTCAGATTACTTTGATCTTAGAAAGTACACAGTTTCCTTACCTGGCACTGGACACATCTGTGTCCACTTATGCAGGACACGAATACTAAATTTTCCTGCTGCTTCAAATGTCCAAACACCAGGAATTCAGTGGAAATCCTTATAAGAAAGAAGCTTCCTACTGCCTCTATCAGGGCAATTCACCAGAGATTTACTTAACCAAAACTAATTTGTCTAAAACAAATACATTTAAAAGTCAGTTTGCCTAACAATGTTTCGTTTGTAATAAATTTTGGTAAACAACATTGATCACTTTCAGCACATTTCTTATGTGATATGAAGTATAGAATCAATTTTTATATTCTTGTCTATTTAAGTGCTTTCTCTATTTTTCTTATTCATCAAGGATCTTGCAGAAAGGTGGAGAAGTACTAATCATGGTTATTTGCTTAAATCTTGATGATGTCTCCTGGGAAAAAAACTTATCCTGAAGGGAGAGTTGAGGAAACGTTGCTCTATCTAGGGACAAAGCACTAGACATTGGAGGAAGAACAGGTTGTTTTTCTACTTTAAAATTCAAATTATAAATCATTACTTAGTCATTGATAAATACAATTATTTTTAAAGGTCAATCAATTAAACAAGTGTTTATTGATTATACACTCAATAGTGCTATAATTGATTATGTATGAAACTTGATAGCTCTTTTATTTGTTTTTCATCTTTATACTCAGAATCCAAAAAACTATGTGATTTATATACATGATCAATTACTAATTGATGGATAAATTAGTGAGTAAAAAAATAAATGGATAAGTGACCTGGTGAATTTATACCCTAGTTGTGGAGCAAAACAAATGAAGAGAAGCAGCAGACGTTAGAGAAGAGGGAATGTAATTTAATATTGAATTATGCATAGTGTTGTACACTGAGTTAATACTTGGGTTATAATTCTATGAGGCTTCTGATTTGGTCAGTAACTATACAAGTTACTAAAATAAGAGAAGCCCAAAAGATTTTTTCAAGTGGTAACATAGTTTGATTTAATCCCCATTTTTTATAGCTAAAGAAACTGAAGTAAGAATAAAGACCAATATCACCAGTTGAGAGTAAAGAAATCAGGATTGGAGGCAGAACAGTCTCAGCCTAATTAATGCCTTTGCTTTGCCCTGTGCAGCTCTTTAAGGAGACCAGATGATGCCTTGTTATATAGAAAGATCCTACGTATTTTATATATATACTTACATTCCTTTTGCAAATTAACTCTCCTGGAGAAGGAAAATTTCTCAACAAAATTGAGTGTTATCAGACTTTCAATCTGTGGCTGACAATGATAGCTGCTCTTGAATATCTCTTCCCGCTTTCCGTTTTACTAGAAGAAAATGTGTCCCCTATTTTCCCCCAGGGACAGTGTTGTCAGCCCTGCCACTCTGTAGGGAAGTAAAAAGGGAAGTGCCTCTAGCACTCAGAGGTGTTGTGGTGCTGCAGAGCAATCCTGGAGCCTAGTTAAGTGGAGATCCCATTACAGCATGTAGAGGAGGGAGGCATGAGCCATGGGGCTTCCTCTTCACCATCCTCTCACTTCTTTGGACCAATGTATGTGACACAGACAGACACTCTTGGAAATGAGGGACTCCAGGGCAGAGGTATTGGGCAGTACCTTAAGGGCCAACGTTATCTTAAGTAGGTGGGTAAATGAAGAATCATCCAAGCTTGTAACAGGACAGGCTCTCTGACAGGCACAGCACCACACCTGGTGCCATAAATTCACCTGAAGGAGCGTTAGCCGACTTTGCCCTTCTTTATCACATAAAACAAAACTGGCTTTTAATCCCAATGTCTGCAAACTCTTGGAGAGAATAATGAAGAGCATACAAACTATGAGAAGAAGAAAACAAGGTATTAATTGACCCATGAGAGCACAGAACTAGTAAACTAAATCAAACAAGAATATTTTCAGAGAGATTTCTGAGGATTATGGTAAAAAAGAAATAGTAACAAGAGTTTGTGCAGAAGAACCATTAGAAAATAATAGGTATAAAGCCAATAATTATTAAAATAACAAAATCAGAAGATGGATTGAATCCCACAAGTATTAATAATACAGCTGAAAGATAATGTATCAAAGACATGGGGAAGAAAAGATTTGGAAAAAATTAAAGTTAAGCAATACAGAGGAGTAAAATTAATGTGCCAGTATCTTTCCATAAAAGCCTCAGAGTGAAAAAATGTAAATGAAAGGAAAATATAATGCCTCGTTTCCTTAAATCATAGGAAGATAATAAGAATTTATGGAAGGGGCAAATTAAGAGGCACCAAGAAAACCTATATCTAGGCACATTACAATGAGACATTTGGAGAAAGTACTGGAGGATACACATTTTTGTTGGCTAAATCTACCCTTTCCCTCTTTCTTTTCAAGATTTTATATATATATATATATATATATATAATATAAATATATATGTGTGTATATATATAATTACATATATATAATTATACATAATTAAAAAAATAAAATGAAAGTTTTTTTTCTTGAAAGTTTGGGCCAAAAATGTGGTTGCACATTATACATGGCAAAATATGGTAATCTTAAGTTAATAAACAATTACAAATATTGCTATGTAAAGACTTATTTCTGCATTTTATTTTTTATTTACTGCTTATCCTACTTCTTTTCTCATTTCAACTGCTTTCTGATCTTTTTCTTTCCCCTCCCACCATTATATAATTCTATGATTTTATGTGTGTGTGTGTGTGTGTGTGTGTGTGTGTGTGTAATATCAGAGAATTTGAGAAAGTGAAGTATCCGATTTACCAATTTCTGTTGCAGCTAAATGTGGCCATATGAGGGAGTTCTAATCAATGAGATATAAGTAGAAGTCTGCTATGGGGTGTCTTGGAAAGTTTTATTTAAAAAAAAAAAGACACAGAAGTCATGGTCTCAGACCATTTGGGCTGTTGTAACCAAATATTATAGACTGGGTGACTTATAAACAATATTTCTTTCCTAAGTTCTTGGAGGCTGGGGAATCCAAGATCATGGTACTGGCAGATTTGTGCCTCATGAGAAACTCCTGGTTAATAAATCTTTAATAACTATCTTTTCATTATGTTTTCATATGGCAAAAAGGGCTAGGAAACTCTGTGAGGTCTCTTTTTATATGAGCACTAATCCTGTTCATGAGAGCTATACCCTCATGACTGAAAGCCCCTCCCAAAGGCATCAGCTCCTAATACCATCTCCTTGGGCATTAGGTTTCAACAAATGAATTTGGGTGGGGGCACACAAATATTCAGTCTCTAGCAGTCACAAACACCAGCATTCACCCCTTTTCTTTTGGCCTGGAACATGGAAGTGATGCCAAGAGCTGTGGGAGCCACCTTGCAACTAAGAGGTAGGGAAAAAGAAAATTGCACAGAGGTCTACGCCGAGACTGTTGAACGGGTAAAGTATTGCCAGGAGCCACTTGCTTCAAGCTATCTTCTTACGTGAGAAAAAATAAACTTAATTAAGTCATAATTAATTGGTTTTCTGATACTACAGCCCAGAAGATTTCAAAGTGATATAGTAATCAAAGCAGAAAAGAAATAAACACAGAAGGTAGGAACATATAATTTGGGAAGGTTTTTGTCTAAGTAATCAATAGCTACAATACAAATAACCAAAGAACAATCCATAAACAACATTTCAAAATGGTACTAACCTCACAGAGATAAATGGTGGGAGGGGAAAGAAAAAGATCAGAAAGCAGTTGAAATGAGAAGAGAAGTAGGTTACACAGTAAATAAAAATAAGAAATAAGTCTTTACATAACAATATCTGTAATGTGTTTATTAACTTAAGCTTACCATATTTTGCCATGTATAATGTGCAACCACATTTTTGGCCCAAACTTTCAGAAAAAAAATCTTTCATTTTAATTTTTTAATTCAATTATTTTGTTTATTTATATTTAGATACTTGTTTTTGTATTATAAAAGAATTTTAGCACTTATTTTTGAATGTACAGATATTGTTATTGCTTTCTAGAGTTATACTTTTAATGCATAAGCATAAATAAAAGAATTAAAAACATTTATAGAGATATGGAATTAGAACTACTCGTGCCCTGGCTGGTGTAGCTCAGTGGATTGAGCGCGGGCCTGCGAACCGAAGGATCGCGGTTCGATTCCCAGTCAGGGCACATGCCTGGGTTGCCAGGCCAGTTCCCGGCAGGGGACATACAAGAGGCAACCGCACATTGATGTTTCTCTCCCTCTCTCCTTCCCTTCCCCTCTGAAGATAAATAAATAAAAAAAAAAAAATCTAAAAAAAAAAAAAAAAAAGAAAAAAAGAACTACTCGTATAATGTGCATCCTTATTTTCCCTCAAAAATTTGGGTAAAAAAGTGAGTATTATACATGGCAAAATACTATAACTTGAGGATTAAACTTTCTCTTGATGTGATCAAAAATAGCAATACCTGTCTAAAAAGATGTTTAAAATACAGGAATATAGGTAGGAGAAAATAAGAAAATGATGACAATATGTAGTAGGTGAATGCCACCTCCTTCTCAAAATAGTCATGTTAACAGCTTTAATAACAGATAAACGGAATTTAAGGGCCCCCCCCCAAATATAAAAGATAGTGAGGACACTGGTGATAGGAATAATAGTCATAATAATCATAAAAATTTACAAGTCTAAAACTATATATTTGAAATAATCACTAGTAGCTCTATGTAGATAACTAGGTCAATAATTATAACTGTACATTTTAACTCACCAATCTCAGAAAGTGATAAAGCAGGCAGAGCAAAAACATACAAAAAGGCTTTTGAGCTTAAACAAATAGATAGATACATGGGTTTGTAAACTCAAATAGAAGATATACAAAGAGAACTTACCAAAAAAGAACCAGATTCCAGCCACAGAGAAAAATCTCAGTATAACCTAATATGATTAATACCATGTAGACTCAGATTACATTGCCATAAATTTAGAAATAAGTATTAAAGAGAAGCTCAAACAATCCCATATGTTTGAATATTAAATAACATTTTAATAAATTATTTTTATTAAGAAACCATAAGAGGAATTATAGAATTCTTAGAGCTAACATACATATGAGTTAAAACAGAAGAGAAAACAAATGAAGTTAATGTTCAAATCAGGAAACTAGAAAAAAATTATCAGCATAACATCAAACATATAAGAATGGCCATAATAATTACAGAGGCATAAATAAAATAGTAGAGAAAAATGGAATCCTAGTAGAAATACTTAATAAAACAGAAACTCAATACTTTGAGTATTAGACATGTACACTTCTAGTAAATTTGAACAACAGAATAGACAGAAGATATAAATACTATAAAATGTGGTGTAGAAAAAGGAATTAGTGCAAGCATAACAAAGAATAAACATCATGAGTCTATAGTAACTTATTTTACTCCAAAGATTTTGAAAGTCTTGATTGAATAAATGTATAGAAACATAAATTTTGCATGAAAAGAATTATGATATTTGAATATTCCAATAACTACTAAAAAAAATAAAAAGGTTAGTTAACAACCTGCTTCCTCACGCCCCACCCTAAAAAGTCAGAGAATTAGCAGTTTAAAAGTGATTACTACCAAGTTTTCAAAGCACAGAAATGCTCTATCATAAGTTGATCTAAAAACACAAAGAAAGAAAGCTGGACAACTCATAATATAAAACTGGCTTAAGTTTTGACTCTCTCTGTGAGGACATTATCGAGGGCCAATCCCCCTATGTGATAACAAAAGCAGAGAGAGCATCCTAAGATTCAGGTTGTCTTGTCTTCTTCCATCACATTTCTTCTCAGGCTATGTTTTGTGGTATATGTGTGTGTGGGGGGGGGGGCGGGGGGTGTATGTGTGTATAAAATTAGTCAAACAGCTAAGGCAAACTATGCAACTACATGTTTTATTTTCTTCACTGACTTTAATTAGTCAGTGAAAGGATCAACAATCATATAGTACAGTACTTAACATTTTCTAAAACACATAGATTAGTATTTACATTTTATACAAATTTTTAAAAGCCTTGTTTTCATCGCTTCCTTTTTACTCTACCAAGTTTCTCTCTAAGAACTTATCTTATAGAGTGCCATACACCTTGGGCACATAGTAGGCAAGGACTTCAGTCTTTCTATTATCAGGTCAGCGTAACATGGCGATAGGCATGGATGCCTTGGCTCTCTTTGTGCCTGTGCAGTCCTTTCTTTGTGATGTTTTATATCAGTTGGTTTTCCCCCCAAAAGTGTCAAAGTCTTTTGTTATTATTGTTATCATTATTATTTAAATTGAACCTACATAAGAGCTAGATATTCTCTTCTTGTTATGATAAGCATTTTCGTGAGAGTTGGTATTAAGCCAGCCTGTTTGTTTTTCACTGTCCTTTTCTTTTTGGTTTATTTCTCTCAGATATGTTTTTTGATAGATTATTTTTGCATATGTCTACTTGTCTTAAAATTCTATGAGACTATACTCTTGCTTATTTAATCTTTCAATACCCCAATTTTTAAACTAGAGAAAGATAAAAGTATACAATTTATGGGCTGCTTTAACACATAAACAAAGATGCAAAACCTCTAAAAATCTCAGACTACTTGCTTTTAAGTATGTATGTATTTAAATTATATCATGGTCAAGTAGGGTTTGCACTAGAAACTAAAGGATGTTTTGACACAATATGCAATAATTTACCACATTTATGGTCTTTTGAAAAATAGAGTTCCACAATTATTTCAGTAAATACACTGGAAAAAAATTGCTAGTAAGATAGGAATAGGAGACTTCCATAACCTGATAAAGGTTATCTACCAGAAAGGCATATTTACAGTACGGTGTTTATGTGCATTGTCTTCATGTTTATGAATAGGATCAGGTACCAAAGGTGGCACCACTATGTTCCATTTTAATACTTTTGGAACTGGAAAAAATAAGACAAGAAAAATAAACAAGAGGTATGAAAGAATAGGAAGAAAAAGAATACTATTATTTCCAGATTACCTGCATAGCAAACTAAGGAGGTAAAAATCTGGCTGCCTCTGGGTACTTATTTTCTCTCCTCTTTTGGAGGTACATATGATAGCCAAGCAGATCTGGATTAGATCAATGGAAAAATAGGCTGATCTACTTGCCATATTTCAGAGATTCCTCCTTTCTAAAAACAATACTGTTTCTATCAGAACCTCCCTTTAAGTACAGTGACATAACTCTTTCCTGTGCCCTGTCTTAGAAATGTGTCGAGTATTATAAGAGCAAGGTTCCTTTCTTTTGGAACATTGAACTGACACAGGTAGTCTAACTTTGTGCAGCCTAAGCTATAGAATAATAGCTTAGAGTTCACAGAACTGTGTGTGTTCTACTATTTTTCTACTTGTAAGATTCTTCCCTGAATTATGTCATTACCACTGGATATTAATATTCTATGTTTACAATTCTTTAACATAACACAAAATCAAAGTCATAGACAAATCATTATAACTATTAAGATAGTTTGGCAAGTTGTTGGACATAAGATCACTTTACAAAATCAAAATCATTAACCAATAATTAAAAATAATGCACATGGCAGCTCTTTATTGATAATAATCTGAGAAGTGAAAGGATTTTAAATGTTCATCAACAGGTAACTTGATAATCACTGTGGTGTATTCTTTTAATGGTATACTACTCAGCAACAAAACAACACACCACCTGATACACACAACAGCCTAGATGGCTCCTAAAAATATTCTGTGCAGAAGTCAGACTACAGAGTATATAGAGTATTATTCCACTTATATGGAAACATTTATGTGGAACTCTAAAAGAGACAAATCTAATATGTAGTGTCAGAAATCAATTCCTGCGACTACTCTGGGCCAATCCCTGAAGAGATGTGCTTAACCAAAGCTGTTAGGTTTCCAATTCTTCTCAGGTAAGTTCTCCCTTCATGCATGTCTCTGCTTTCAGGTGGGGAATATCTTAATTCACTGGGTCCTAACTACTCCATGAACTAGTGTGCTGTGAAGTGAGAAGAAAAATCAGACAGCTGGAAAGTTTTTCAAGGTGCTAAATTTATTCAATTGTAAGCGATTATTCATTATTGTGAAATTACCTCCTTATAATTTGATGTTAAAATATCCTTTTTTTTTTTTTTTGCAATGGTGACAATTATCAATGAAGTTGAATTTTCAATTGTCCTTATTTGGTAAAATAGACATTTGACAAATATAGGTATTTTTTGTGCAGTCTGGGTATTTTTAAAAATAAGAGGAGAAAGGGAATGTAAGAGAATATCATATTCTATTTTGAGCTAGGGAAAAGCATCTATTTAAAGATTTTATAAAAACACAGGCATAAAAACAAGAACAATAGCAACAAAGAAACAAAATAACAAAAAACAAACAAACTAGGAAATTTGACTAAAATAAAAATAAGTTTTATTTTCAATAAGACAACATAAGAAATTTTAACATGAAATTTACAATGAGAACTGTTTAATATTTAAAATATAAAAAACACATGTTATTTGGCAAAAAAAAGTGACAACTATAAAATGTGTATAGCATTTGAACAATCCAATTAAAAATGGGCAAGGGACCTGAACAGATACTTCCCCAAGGAAGACATACAGAAGGCCCAGAGACATAAGAAAGGATGCTCAATATCACTTGCCATCAGAGAGATGCAATTAAAACCTCAATGAGATACCACTTCACACTGGTCAGAATGGCCATCATAAAAAAAAAAAATCAGCAAACAAGTCCTAACATGTGGAGAGAAGGGAACCCTAGTGCACTGTCGGTGGGAATGCAGACTGGTGCATCCACTATGAAAAACAGGATGGAGTTTTCTCAAAAAACTAAGTGCAAAACTGCCTTTTGACCCAGTAATTCCACTGCTGGGATTATACCCTAAGAATCATGAAACCTCAATTCAAAAGAACCTATGCACCTCAATGTTCATAGCAGCACAATTTACAATAGCCAAGTTCTGGAAACAGCCTAAATGCCAATCAGTAAATGAATGGATCAAAAAGCTGTGGTACATTTACACAATGGAATACTATGCAGCAGAGAGAAAGAAGGAGCTCCTACCCTTTGTGACAGCATGGATGGAACTAGAGAGTATTGGTATTATGCTAAGGGAAATAAGCCAGGTAGTGAAAGACAAATACTATATGATTTCACCTGTAAGTGGAACCTAATAAACAAAACAAAGAGAGCAAAATAGAACCAGAGAAGTGAAAATAAAGAACAAATTGACAGTGACCAGAGGGGAGTGGGGAGGGGGATAACAGGGGAAAGAAGGGGAAGGGTCAAGCCAAGGAACATGTATAAAGGACCCATGGATAAGGACAAGGGTGGGGGAGGATTGAATGTGGGAGGGGAAGTGGGCAGGGCAGGGAGAGCAATGGAGGAAAAATAGGGACAATTGTAATTGAACAACAATAAAAATTTAAAAAAAAAGAAAATGATTGGAAAAAATAAAAACCATTACCGTGTAAAAAATGTGTATAGTGTTTGAAAGGATAATTCACCTAAGTGGGTAATAAATATGTAAATTGATTCTCAAACCCACTACTAAGTACAGACTGAAAATTAAATAATACTACTTTAAAATGACCAAATTAGCAGAAGTTAGGAGTAGGTGTGGTTGGTGGCAGGGCTGGTGATGGACACATCCAGGTGTACAGGTGGGATGTAAAATGTTACAATGATGCTGGAGAAAACCTGACCATACCCAATAAATAAGTATATCTGGACCCTTCAGCCCAGCTTATGGAAATCAGAGGGCGTGATGGAGGATTTTCGCAGTAACACTGTTGTATTAGAAAAAAGTTGTGGGCAACCCCAGGGAATGGCAATGAAAAATGAAGTTTATGGGTATGTTGAATGCAATCTGCAACAATAAGCTAGATTACATTGGACAGCATGGAATGGTCTCAAAAATAAGGGTGAATGAAATTAGCAAGAAACATGACACATACCAATATTCTTATGCAAATTATAAGCACACATTAAAATAATTCCTCAATTTCCAAGGACATAATACATCTAAATAACCACTTAGATAAAAAGCTAGATGGATGAAAAGGAGGGGAGAGTGATAAAAGAAAAAAATATAATGAAATAGGGATGAAATTAAATAAGAAAAGAATTTTTAGCATAATGATGATGAAAATATTGTGAATTGAAAAGTATGATTAACCTTACATATGCTACATTTTAAATATTAATCTGAGAGACCACAATAGACCAGTGCTCTATGGTTCCCATGGGAAAAGAGAGGATGAGTTAATGACCAAGAATGACCCTCATCCACCCAATGCGTTTGTAGATCACTGCACAGTGTGTGCATCTCTGTATATTGCTCATCATTAAAGTGTGCTCTTATATCGTTTAAATTCTAATTTTTCTAAATACTCGTTTAGCTAGTAAATACCCACAAAGTAGATTCTCTGGTTCTTCTTTCCCCATGGTGCATAACCCCATCATATTGCAAACATTAGGCACTCAATAATGTTTAGCCTATTTTGATTTATAGAACCAAAAAGCTTGGGTTCTACAGGATATGGCTTTCTTAGATGCATCATTAGCGGTTGCAACAGAAATTCCGTACCTGCTATTATCCTCATAAAATAAACATCCTACACGTTGTTGAGAGTTTGTTTTGTATCTTGCTGATTAGAGGATATTTCTTGTGCTGGGTGTTTTGTAGCACCTCTGCTGGTTTGTTGTGTGGTAATACCCTTAGGCCCTAATAGATTTTCTCACAAGAGTTTCAGAGTTTTTTGGAACATGAGAAAAATATTTCTTTGTGGGCTATTTCTCTCTCGGAACCTCTCATCCCCTTTCCCCACACCACACACACTGACTTCCATTTTTCCATCACATTCTGGTTGTTTTATTTCTCTTCTTTCTCTATGGGTTTAGCAGTGGTCACTCAAATAGTAGGGGCAATGTAATGAAGAGGAAAAATGAAGCAGTCATATATGCACAGTCAAACCCTCCTTAAGCCAGTTTTTAACTATGTGAACTTGGGCAAGTTATTTAGCCTCTCCAGTTCAGCTTTATCATTTCTAATATGAAGAAAAAATTACTGTTAATATGTTTTTTGTGGGGATGATGCTAATATGGAAATTTTATACCATTGGGCTTAATTTTTGATGTACCTTTTTTTTCTGTGAAAAAGTTGATAGTCTCACATATTTGTTGCTCCCCCAGGCAAATCACTGTATGTGTGTGTTTAAGCAAGTAATAAGTAGAGAGTCAACCCACTCCCCAGCATTAGCCAATTAATCAAGTCTAATCATGCCTTGAGACTTGCTTCATTTTTGATACCTTGATCTGTAATTTCTGTGAAGATTTTTTAGATAAGTTTAGAAATAGAGTGAGGCTTTGGGAGGGAATGATGATGTATTTGGGCACTTTAATGGGTAGTAAAAGCTGAAAACAGAATTTGTCTTTAGGATATGTTACAATGTCTCCTGAATTAAATAAAATAGCATTAGTGAGAACTCTCAGTAGAATTTGTCTAAGATGGCAGAGAGAGAATGAGAGATCCACACATAAAAACACTTAAAGTAAAGACAGGCATAATAACAGCATACCAAATGTTTTGATAAATTTTGAGAAAACAGAAGGTATTTAGAATCATATTGACAGTTGGATCACAGAGGGGAGAGCCGCCACTAAGAGCAAGCATATGAGAAAATTTCCAGTTGAGGAAGGAAACCCTGGATTTAGCTTGTGGAGAGTTGCTTTGAGAAGACAAAAAGAAGCCAAAGCCATTGATCGAAGAAGTTTATAGACCAATAACTGGGGACATCACATTCTCCCGACTCTGAACTGGTCCTCATTCAGTGCGGCTTCTGGGTTTTCCAACTGGCCAGCACCTATGACCTATGCAGGATACTGAGTACTCCCAGTGTGGGGAATAAGGCTCTTAGGCTTACAAGACCCTTGGAATTAGTTAATAAAATGAACTCAAAATGAGATTTGGTTTCTGCTGTTGTCAAGCAAGTATGATTAAATCTAACACCACCACCACTACCACCACCAATACTTTGCCTTTGTCTTTGTTTTAGTCCTTAAAGACACATAAAAAATAAGACTGACATAAATGGCTCCCTTAGCAAGCAATACGGATCCCAGCTTCTTCCAATTTTATCCCAGCCTCCATGTACCTGGTATCCATTAGAGAGAGACACAGAAGTGATGAAGTTCCAGCAAAGAAATGTACAAAAGTGTTAATGTTAGTGTAAAATTATCAGAAGAAGGAGAGGGAGGGAGGGAGGGAGGGAGGGAGGGAGGGAGGGAGGAAGGCAAGCCTTACTGTGAGAGAGAAAGTGAAATTCTCCTCTTTCTCCTTCTCTTTCTGTGCTTGGGGAGAATTCATCTGGGTCTTGCAGACTCAGTACATGGTGCGTCTAGGAGGAGACCTGGTATCCAGGTTATATCATTGTCTCAAAGCTTTTGATCAATTAATGTAAGTGGGCTTCAAGCTTACTACTTCAGTTTACCACCAAGTTCTAAATTTATTTGCTTAGGCTTGAAAACATGTTTTGCATGTGATAACCCTCTCTTCCCAGGGTTTGACCGTTGGTCTTTGTTTCATCCATTGCATCATCGCTGTGAAGTGTTATACCTAGGGAACCCACTGAATTGCACCCCCTAGCACTCACTCTCTTATCAGTCTATTGCAGCCCACAAATATTGCTGGTTTATGTGGCCTTTCCAAACACACACATTAGTAGAGGGTTAATCTTGAATTACATTTGTTTCCTAGCTTCAGTCCTTCCAGTTGTCCTCCTTCTTTCATATTTACTAAATTATACCACAGGGTTCAGGTTTTTCAGTTAATTGAAAGAGAAAAGAAGGCTTACTATAGAAACTTTCTTCAGAGATAGAGACTGAATATTTGACTAGAACTTATCTGCTGAATGAATTTAGTGAATGGCTAAGAATATACAAATTGATTCTATTTTTAGTCTAGAAAGTATTTCATTCTTGATTCAGTTATATTTCAGGAATCAGAAAAGTTTCTTGGCTTTCTATTATGGACACCAGCAATAATTTACCATACATAAATGCATTTCAGCAAATTCTCTAGCTGACATCAAGTGGTCAGATGAAGAGTTTATTCCAAAAGGGATCAGGTGTCAATCTTTTACCCTGTAGATGGGGCATGAACGAGTATTCTCCTGGAAAGAGCTGGTGAGGGTGGCTGTAGAGTCCCAAGGTGGTCTCAATGCCTTTTGAATTACTTGCCTTCAGTATTTTTCACAGGGCCAATTAAAAGAGTTCTCAATTATTCAAATAACTAATATCCAACAGGTAGGTGTCTTTCAAGTTTTGTAATTTTAGTTGAAGCTGAGTAACTTTCTAATTTTCTTTGAGTTAAAAAAGTCCAATTCAGTGTGATGAACTCTTTTGAATAGTTGCTAGTGCTCTTTGAGAAGCTGAAGACACAGGCCCATGTCATGTTGACATCGTAATCTCTGTCCTAGGAATGTGGATACATTAGTGGATGAGAGAGCAAGTGAATGAATACTTTCATTGTAATGTGGTAAGTATAATTAGTAGCTATGGAACAATCCACAAACATAATCCACAAGTTCTTCCATGTGTGCAAAAAAGTAAATTCCTTCCCTTTCAGTAACCTCATTTTTACTGCATGTTTTCATTTCACTACAGCTGGATAGTTTAACTCCATTTTGGGGGGATTCCCAAACCCTGTGGTTGTATCATATTTGCGGGGGGGGGGGCGGGCGGGGGGGGGGGCGCAGGCGGTTATGCAGGGCCAAGGCCTTGGAAGAGGCTCCGAAGGCATGCAAGTTATTTTCATGATCCATGGTTAATATAGTCCTTCAGGTCTGGCCACTCTGCTGCTTCTGAGCTATGAGACACAGAAATCATTGCTAAGACTGAGAATGTTTGTAGAGTCTAAAGGTTCTCCATTCTGACTAAAAAGTGTCAGTGCCTGGGTCCCACCCCCACAGATCCTGACTCAGTTGGTTTGGGAGGTAGCTTTCTGGGCTGTTTTTTAAATTCCCCTGGGGTGACTCTAACATGCTGTTCCATTGAGAACCACTGGTTTGGATGCCTCAAGTCACTTCTCTCTGTGGCCTCAATGCTTTTAGGGCCCAACTGGAATGTTCCCTTTCTCCCCTCCTCCAGCCTGGAGTAATCTTTCTATTTTGTAGAAAAGGAACATATCATGACTATTGCCCAGACACATAGGCAAAGAGGCCATTGTCCTGGATCCTACAATGCAGTGGGCCCCCTATCACCATGTGGGTGCTTCTGTTATTTGGGACCTGCGAATCTGTGCCAGTCAAGGGTAACCTATACTCTAATTATCCACTTATTGACTGTTATCCTTCAGGACTCAGGATACACTTCTTGACATTTCTGGCCCTCTGTCCTAGAAAGAAAAGGCAATTGCATCTAAATGACAGTAATGCTTGTGGATGGTGCTAGTGCTGAAGTCAGAGAGAGATACTGCTTGGGTGTACAGACAAGATTTGAGCAGTGGAAGGGTGTGGGCAAGAGAAAAAATGGGCATTTGATCCTTATTCTTACACAGATAGATTGAAGTGAATTCCTATTCAATGATGAAGTACTGCTTCCTAGCAGTTTTGAATGACTATTGCCTCACTTTTCTGTTTGTACAATGTGTGGCCCTGGACAGAGTCTCAGGAAATAGTTTGATATTCACAGAATGTGTACATGGTACATGAGAAACATTCTGCAGTATTAAACACCTTATATTGCTCTTGAATTTGTTGAATATGTAGATCTACAAAGGCATAAAGCATACTTTTATAGATTAAAAAGTGTGACACATAACTTTTTACAGCAGCAGTGGATGTGAATTGAATGCTACATTTGTGTGTGGTTGAATTTCATAAAAATGTTTAATTAATTTTAATTGAATTTTCAAAAAATTAAAGTATTGATTAGATTAAAATATTTTATATTTAAAAATGTAATATTTATTAGTGTGTTAGTATGTTCAAGCTGCTATAACAAAATACTACAGACTGGGTAGCTCATAAATGACAGAAATGCATTGCTCACAGTTCTGGAGGTTTGAACTCTCGTATCACGGTGCCAGCCTTGACAGTTGAGCCTCCTCTGAGAAGCATACTGCTGGTTGTATTGTATTTCTCACATGGCGGAAAGGGGCTGGAGGGCTCTGTGGGACCTTTTATAAGAGCACTGATCCCATTCATGAAGGCTCCTTTCCTCATGATCTCACCATCTCCTAAAGGCCCTACTTACTATAATTACCTTTGGGAAGACACAAACATTTAGACCATAGCAATTGATTATATTGCTATAAATAATTTTGAATATTTTAGGAAAGAATAACTTTTCAGATTGCTTTATTTTTTATTTTTATGATTTAATGAAATTTATTTCTCAGAACATTTATGTTCACAGTAAAGTTGAGCAGAAAATACAGTTTCCATTTACTCCCTGACCCCACACAGGCAGAGTTTTCTCAACTATCAGTGTCCTGCACCACAGTGGTACATTCGTTATAATCCATGAACCTACACTGACAGATCATATCATCTGAAGTCCACGGTTTACATTAGAGTTCACTCTTGCTTGGTGCTGTACATTGTATGAGTTTTGACAAATGTATAATAACATACATCTACCATTATAGTGTTATACAGAATAGTTTTACTGCCTGAAAAATCCTCTGTGCTCTGTTTATCCCTCCCTCCTCTGTATCCATTGGCAGCCACTGACATTTTTATTCCCTTCATAGTTTTGTCTTTTCTAGAATGTTATATTCTTGGACAGATATAGTATGTAGACTTTTTAGAATGGTTTCTTTCACTTTCTAACATGCATTTACGGTTCTTCCCTGCCTTTTAATAGATTAATAGCTCATTTCTTTTACAGGTTAATAATTTTCCTTTGTTTAGATGTAGCACAGTTAATTTATCTATTCACATACTAAAGGACATCTTGGTTACTTTGTGGTTTGGGCAATTATAAATAAATATGCTATGAATAACTATATGTGGATTTTTGTGTGGACATAAATTTTCAATCCACCTAGGTAGGTAAACACCAAGGAGCACAATTTCTGGGTAGTATGGTAACAGCACGTTTAGTTTTGTAAGAAACTAACAAACTGTCTTCAAAGTGACCATATTATTGTTCTTTCTCACCATCAGTGAATGAGAGTTTCTATTGATCCACATCTTCACCAGCATTTAGTATTGTCAGTGTTTTGGATGTTGTACATCTAATAGCTGTGATATCTCATTGTTCATTTCATTTACATTTTCCTGATGACGTATGCCATTGGACATCATTTCATATGTTTATTTTCCATCTCTGTATTTTCTTGGTGAGGCTTCTGTTTGTGTCTTTTTCTCATTTTTTAAAAATGAAAATAATTATTTTAAAATTTTATTATAGTTACTTAAATTTACACTTGTAGTGAAAATATATTCAAATTTTATAAACTGAATACACTTATATTTTACTTTTAAATAACTGTCCACAGAACAGAGATTTTATGATTAATTTTGGTTAAATAACTTAATTACTGGTTGTACTAAACAAAAGGGAAAAAATTAATTTAGGAAATACATAACAAACTTCCGGTCAAGGTGGTGGCATAGGTAAACACAGCTTGCCTCCTCGTACAACCACATCAAAATTTTGATGAATAATATAGAACAACCATCACTCAGAACCATCAGAAATCTATTTTAATGGCAGTCTGACAACTACGGATTTTGGAAACCACATCCAACCAGAGTGATAGAAGGGGCAGAGATGTGGAATGGGCTGGTTCCAACCCACATACTGTGGATAAAAATTCAGGAGGGGGGCTGGTGTGGCTCAGTGGATTGAGCATTGGCCTGCGAACCAAAGGGTCACTGGTTGGATTCCCGGTCAAGGCACATGCCTGGGTTGCAGTCCAGGCCCCCAATGAGGGGTGTGGGAGAGGCAACCACACACTGATGTTTCTCTTTCTCTCTTTCTCCCTCCCCTAGTATCTAAAAAACAAACAAACAAACAAACAAACAAACAAATAAATACTTTTTAAAAATTCAGGTGGGCTATCTCAGGAGCAAAGAATTCCAGCCCCACACCAGGTCCTCCAGCCCAGGGTTCCAGTGTCAGAAAGATAAGTCCCCACAACTTCTGGCTACAAAACCAGCAGGTATCAGGTTGGTGGAAGAAAATACTAGAGTCCCAAACAGTTTTCCTTAAAGAACCCACACAGGGTCTTACTCAGACACACTGCCTCAGAGCTCCAGCACAAGGGTAGCAGTTTGAAAGGGACTAGTGGCATACAGGGAGGAACTGAAGTGTCTGGCATCAAAATGGGAGCTTGGGGATAGCTTTCTCCCAGATAGAAAGGTGGGCAGAAGCCACTGTCTATTTCCTGAGTGCTGCTCCTACAGAGCCACAGAGCTGGCAGGCCTGTGCCATATCTAAGACTCCATCAACCTGGTTAACACTGCCCTGCCCTGGGGATCCCCTGAAGTTCTGTCCCACCCAACCTATGGGCCTAACCAAACTGTTAACCATGGTTCATGCTTCATAACTTCCTAAACCCTCTCAAACAAGCAATGGCCAGCCTAAGTGAGCTTCCAGCCCCCATACCTCTTGCTAAGTGGCTCTAGCCCAGAACTGGTAGCAGCCAGCCTAGATTCACAGCTCAAGTGACTTCCTTAGGAATCTCTAAGCCAAGCACAAGTAGCAGCCATCTCAGATTGCTTTATACCTCTGGAAGGATAGCTTTGGAAAGAACACAGGTGGGGCCTGACTTTGATCTGCACCACCCAAGAAACCCCGGAGCCTGTGCACCAGTGGACAGCTATAGACCATGTTGGAGTACTACCACCATGCCGCTGTATAGCTGATCTCCATGGAGGGTGGAGGTTGGTGGTCAGTAGTCATAGCTGGTCCTTGGAGCTTACTGGCCTGGGTAAATCCCTCTCCCTGGTCTTTCAAAAGCAATCAAGGCTCAACTACAAGAAGAGGGTGTACTCAGCCCACATGAAGGGCACACCTTGAGTACCCAGCTTGAGTGATAGGGAGTCTGTGTCACCAGATCCTATAGGACAATGACTACTTTAGGCCACACCACCAAGATGGAGAGTCACAGCAGCTTTAACTAATATAGCAACAAACACAGGGAGGCTGCCAAAATGGAGAAACAAAGAAACAAGGCCCAAATGAAAGAACAGAACAAATTCTGGAGCTAAACAAAAAGGGAGATAAGCAATATGTCAGATGCAGAGTTGAAACACTGGTTTTAGGATGCTCAAGGAACTTAGTGAGGACCTCAGCTGCATAAAAAATCCCAGTCAGAAATGAAAGACACACTAATTGAAATAAAGAAAAATTTACAGGGAAACAACAGTAGAGTGAATGAAGCCAAGATTCAAATCCATGATTTGCCACATAAGAAAGCCAAAAACAACCAATCAGGACAACAGAAAGAGAAAAGAATCCTAAAAAAACAAGGATAGTGTAAGCAGCCTCTGAGACAACTTCAAGTGTTCCAACATACACCTCATAGGGATACCAGAAGGAGAAGATAAAAAGCAAGAAATTGGAAATCTATTTGAAAAACTAGTAAAAGAGAACTTTCCTTATTTTGTGGAAGAAATAGACATGCAAGTCCAGGAAGCACAGAGTCCCAAACAAGATGGATTCAGGAGGCCCACTCCAAGACACATCATAATTAAATGCCAAAGGTTAAAGATAGAGAACAAATCAGAAAAGCAGATGGTTACCCCCAAGGGAGTTTCCATAAGACTGTCACCTGATGTCTCACAAGAAACTTTGCAGGCTAGAAGGGGTTGGCAGGAGATATTCAAAGTCATGAAAAGCAGGGACTTACAGCCAAGATTGCTCTACCCAGCAAAGCTTCCCTTTGATTTAGAATCAAAGGGAAGATAAAGAGCTTCTGAGATGCGGGGGCCCCTGTCCTGGGTGCCAGATGTGGGGGGGCTCCACCCCCAGAGCCCCATCCCTCCGTCACAGATGAAAATAAAAACTACCAAGACATTTTCTGCTTGGGGAGGAAAGGGGTCAAACTCTCAGAGGAGAATGACCCAGAGCCCCTTCCTCACTAGGCTTTTATTGGGTTCCAATACACAGGAATACAGGTTTAACATTTTGAAGAAATCTGAGGGCTTAATTTGAGCCAGTGTTTGTCAGGAAAGGGGGTTGCCAAACTTTGGGAGACATACTCATTTCCTCCTGGGACACTTATCATTTAAATGAGAGCACTCTTAGCAAAGCACGTTTCACAGGACTTTAGGAATTCTTTCTTATGCCCGATCACCCAGGGAGCCATCCTGGCCAGTACAGGGCTACACCACTTGCCCCCACAGTTTCAGGCTTTAAGCCTATTAGGAAGCAGGAGACATCTCCCAGATGGAAATGAGGACTCGGGCTATGTCAGAATAGCCGGGGGGCGAGGGTCCATCACATCCTCTTTGCTGCAGCCCCCCGAGTCCTTCCATGAGGCCTCCCAAGTGGTCACGTCTGGCTTAGGTTGCCCCTCCCATGAGGAGTCTTACCTGTCATTGACTGCCAACCAAGCATTGGGGCCAGAGATGGGTGAGGCAGAAACAGTGCTCCTGCTAGGGAGATAAGCTTCGCCTCCTTAGTAGGTCATGTCCTTGTGACAGAACAGACCCAGATGAAGTGGGTCCCTTGGGCTCTTACACAGCCCACCATGGGGTGAGGGTTACAACTCCTGAAACCAGGCTGAACGGTCCGCAACACTGAGACAAGAAAAAAACTGAAGGAGTTGAAGGACTTCCTCATCGCCAAACATTATTATATGAAATGTTAAAGGGACTCATTTAAGAAAAAGAAGAATATCAAAACTATGGACAATAAAATGGCAATAAATACAAATCTATTAACAATTGAATCTAAAAAGCAAACTACGCAAACAAGAAAAACAGAGACAGAATCATGGATATGGAGAACATTTTGATGGTTACCAGATGTGAGGCAGGTATGGGGGAATGGGTAAAGAAGTGAGGGGATTAAGAAATACAAATAGGTAGTTTCAGAATAGCCATGGGGATATAAAATGCAGTATAGGAAATGGAGTAGCCAAAGAAATTATATGCATAACTCATGAACAATGGTGTGTGGATTGCCTGAAGGAGAGAATGGTGCTGGGTGCAGGAGGGCAAAGAAGAATAATTGGGACAACTCTAAAAGCATAATTTAAAAATTTATATAATAGTTCATAACTTATGTGTATCCATATTTTATTAATCTAAACATCATTGGCATAAGAATAGAAAATCAAATGTGCACACAAATTTATACAGTTGCTTAGGATATTTTGAGAATATCAAGTCACTTACAAACTATAATTTTATACACATTTCTCATTGGAAAGGTGAATTTTCTAAGCAGGAGAACAAAATATTTTGCTTAACAGTTTGATACCTTTAGTCGTTTCTACAAATGGTATGGAGCTTCCACTTTTACCCTGTCCTGGGTTCCAGGAGTGTTTGGGATTGGATCTAAATCTTATTCTGCTCCTGCTGCCCAGACAATTTGTTGTGAACTATATGACCTCTCCCCTGGGGCTTGTAAAAGAAAAGTCCATGAGACTATTTCTATTTTTCCCCATTAAAATCCTCTGCTGAGGCTGTGGGCACAGAGTCAGACATATGCTTGAATAATAAGAAAAGAGACAGGGAAAAAAAAACAGAAACGCAAACTTGTTTTTTAAAAAAATGCCAGCTGGGGTCTTTCAGTCCAGATGGTGGCATAGGTAGATGTGGTATTTCTATCCTCCACAACCACATACAAATTACAACTGAACTACAGAACAACCATTATTGACAAGTACCTGAAATTTAGCTGAACAAAAGTATGTAACTAACGATATAAACAAGAATCCATGTGGAGAATCATAGGAGGAGCAAAGATGTGAAATGGGCTGGTCCCATACCCATGTGTGGAGGATAAAAATTGGGAAGGATATCTTGGCTGCTGAGGTGCCCCCTGAGGAGCAAGTCATCCTAGCCCCACACCAGGCCCCCCAGCCCAGGGTTCCAGTGCTGGAAAGAGAAGTCCCAAGAACTGCTGTCTGTGAAAACCAGCGGAGATTGTGGCTGTGTGAGGTGGAAGGCATCTACACTCTCAGACATTCTTCTTAAAATGCCACTACATGAACTTGGTAAAACTCACTTTCTCTGAGCTCCAATGCTAGGGCAGCAGATCAAAAAATGCCAGGGACATATGGAGAGGAATTGAATTTTTTGCCATTGGGGTGAAAACTGGAGGGGCAGCTTTCTCCCAGACAGAATTGCTGTGATGGCCATTTTTCTTTTTCTGAGCCCAGGTGGGCACCATATCTGAGTCTCCATCAACCTAGCTAAAATGTTGATTCCCTGAGACCTGGTGAGTTACTGAGACTCAGTACCAGCCAATTTGCAAACCCACCTACACCATTCCCAGTGGCTTTTCCATAGAAATGGCTCATCTTGGTTAATGCAGGGGATTTTCCTAAACTCTATCAAAGTTTCACAAATCCCACATAAGCAAGCAACAACTGGCCTCAGCATGACCCTGTGTCTTGCTAAGTCGTCCCAGGCCCAGCACTAGCAGCAGGCAGCCTTAATTCTCAGCTTGACCTCTTCTGAGCACCTCCAAGCCCAGGACAAGTAGCAGTTATCTCTAGATCTCTCTGGGCCCTACACTTACTGCATAAGGGCACTCTACAAAGACTAGAAGATGTAGCAGCTCTACCTAATACATGGAAACAAACACAGGAAGGCAGCCATAATGAAGTTACAAAGTAACATGTCCATCCCAAATCAACGAACAGAACTCCAGTAAAAAATAAATAAATAAATAAAATGAAGACAAGTAATTTACCAGATGCAGAGTTCAAAACACTGGTTATAAGGATGCTCAGTGACCTTACAGGAAGAATGGATGAACTTTGTGAGAACTTCATCAACGACATAGGAGACAAAAGTGGAGATAAAAAAATTAAAAGAATCAGTCAAAAATGAAGAATGTAATAACTGAAATGAAGAATACATTACAGGGTATCAATATGAAAAAGGGGATCAAATCAACAATTTGGAAGATAAGGAAGCGGAAAACAACCAATCAGAACAGCAATAACAGAAAAGAATAAAAAAAAAATGAAGATAGTATAAACTCTGAGACAACTTCAAGCATACCAACATTATCACCATTAGGATGCTGGAAGGAGAAGAAAGAGAGAAAGAAACTATAAACTTATTTTAAAAAATAATGACACAATACTTCCCTAATCTGGCAAAGAAAATAGACAAACAAGTCCAATAATGTCAGAGTCCCAAACAAGATGAACTAAAAGAGGCCCACAACAAGACATATAATTATTAAAATACCAAAGGTTAAAGACAAAAAGAGAAACTTAAATGCAGCATGAAAAAATAGTTAGTTATCTATAAGTCTCATGGGAGCTTCCATAAGACTTCTCATTGATTTCTTAAAAGAAACTTTGCAGACCAGAAGGCATTGGCACAAAATATTCAAAATGATGTAAAGCAAGGACCTACAGTCAAGAGTACTCTACACAGCAAAGCCATCATTTACAATCAAATGACAGATAAATAGCTTTCAAGTTAAAAATAAAGGAGTTCATCACCACAAAACTAGTATTACAAGAAATGTTAAAGGGTCTTCTCTAAGGAAGAAAAAATAATCAGAGATAAGAATAATAAAATGGCAATAAATGCACCTATATCAATAATTACTTAAGATGCAATGGATTAAATGCTCCAATCAAAAGACATACAATACTAAATATATAGTAAAACAATACCCTTACATATACTGTCTACAAGAGACTCACTTCGGATCATATCAAAGGACATGCACATATTGGAAGTAAAGAGCAGAAAATTAAAGCAAAACAATACAAAAAGCTCAGGTAGCAATACTCATACCAGACAAAATAGACTTTAAAACAAAGGCTATAACAAGAGGCAAAGAAGGATCTGGCAATTCCACTTCTGGATATGTATCCAAAGAAAACCAAAACATTAAATTTAAAAGACATATGTATTTCTGTGTTCACTGTAGTATCATGTACAACAGCCAAGATATGGAGGCAACTTAAGTGTTCATTAATAGATGAGTAGATAAAGAAGAAGTAGTATGTAAAAAAATGAAATCTTGGCACCTGAATCAGCATGGATGGACCTAGAGGGTATTTTGCTGAGTAAAATAAGTCAGGGAGGGAAGAAAAAAAAATCTTTTGATTTTATTTTTATGTGGAATCTAAAAAACATAATAAGTAAACAGGTAGAACAGAAATAGACTCATAAATACAGAGAACAGTTTGACTTGACAGTTGCCAGGTGGGAGGTGGCTGGGGGGATGGGTAAAATAGTGAAAGGATTAAAAAGTACAGATCAGTAGTTACAGAATAGTTATGAGACGTAAGCTACAGCATAGGGAATATAGTCAATAATACTGTAAGTACTGTAAGAGCTAATACAGTGTCAGATGGGTACTAAATTTGTCAGGGTGATCACTTCATAAGTTATAAAAATGTCTAATCACTGGGTTCTACACCTGAATCTAATATAATACTGCACATCAACTATAATTGAAAATAAAATTTATTTAAAAATAAATGAAAAATATGAAAAAGGTGACTATTTACCAACATTATCTGATCATTCATTCATAAAGGTATGAACCACATTCCATGTGGCCACAGAGAGTCAGTAGTGAAATGCTCCATGCACATAATCAGTTTAGGGACTTCCTCTCCATTGTGACTTGGAGGCAAGGTTTTGTTTTTGTTTTTAATATTTTATGTATTCACTTTAAATAGAGGGAGGGAGAAAGAGAGGAAGAGAAACATCAATGTGCGAGAGATACATGGATCAGTTGCCTCTTGCACACCCCCAAATGGGGACATGGCCTGCAACCCAGGCAAGTGTCCTGAGTGGAAATCAGGCCAGCAACCTTTCAGTTCACAGGCTAGTGCTCAATCCACTGAGCCACACCAGCCAGGATAAAAGTAAGGTTAAAACTGAACTTTTATATGTGTCATAGGACCTGGATCCTATGAAGGTATTGAGTCAAAGAAAACATAAAAGGATCAATTAGAATTCAATAATAAAATAATTAAAAAATATGTGGATGTACAGATCTATTCAATTCTCATCATATTTTTGAGGATTTTAAAATATTCATATTTTGAGAATTATCAAAATATTCACATTTTTAAGAATTATGCTCATGCCTGCTTGAACACAGTTTACTACTCTGTAAAATCAAGAGTTTAGAACAGAAATAGACTCATAAATACAGAGAAATCACTGTTGTGAAGATATTTCTTGATGTGTGGTCTGCAGGTTGCCTGGTGCACAATAAATAGCACGTGGAAGTGTGCCTGGGGAATACATTTGGCAACCAGGTCCCTATGTTTGTGCACACTAAAGCTGGAAAACCATGGTGCTAAAGTTAAGGAAGATTGTTCCACTGTGCTATGGAGTAAGGAGAAGAGGGCCAAGAAGCTAAAGCTAGGAGCAGGTATCACGTTTTATTAATTCAAACCTGAGGTGGTAAAGCCAGCTCTAGGGGAGCAGCAGGGGGAACAGGGTAGAAAAGATGGACACAAAGAACATTTTGAAGGCAAACTACATAAACTTATTGCCTAGACATAGGAGGTTAGGAAGAGAATAAGTCTTAGAGTCACTAACTTTAAAGGGTTATTTCTCCTAATATCTTATGTAGTTGCCTGCTCCCCCTACTCTCACCCCGCAGTTTGAAAACCCATTGAGAGAAAGTGATTAGCCCGAGGTCACACACCTACAAAAAGAAAGACTTAGAAATAGAAATCAAAGCTTGTGGTATTAAGGACAATAGTCTGGCCACCAAAGCATAAGTCACATGTTTCTAGGTTTTAAGTTTGCACAACTGAGAAAATTGGCCTGCCATTGAATATTTTTGTTTCATATCACATACATGTTAATCAACAAGTACTGTGCTAAGTGCTGAGATTACAGTGGTGAATACAATGAGCATGCTACCTGTTTTCCATGGAGCTCACATCTGGTTGACATAATAATACTAACACCAGAGAAAGGTTCTCTGGAATGGGAGGTTGTTTGGTGATGGGAATGTGATGAGTTGTTTTAGTGTGTTACTTTTGCACATGCTGGATTTGATGTCTATGTTCCATGTACATACAAATTGCTCACTTCTCCCCGAAAACTATGTATACATGTTCATTTATATATGTATATGTGTGTAGACTACAAAACCTTCCCTAGGTGTCTTTTCAGATAAGGGAAAGAGAGGAGAAGAGTAAATAGCAAAGAGAAGGATTATCACACCCATTAAATACTTGTAGCAAAACAACCTTCAGCCTGTGGAGAATATAAGGTGGTTTTATCAGTTTTTTGACACGATTTTTATCATTAGCGAGGTATATCTTTCTCCTGTAAAATGAATCTTGTCTCTAGGATGAGTTATTAGATTCTTCTGTCCTTTGGAAAGAGGCAAAGCATGAAAGCAGTGTAAGTTGTTTGCAACACATACTCTGCAGCTGGCCATTAGCCAGGTTTCTGCACAGTTAGGCAACATGCCTTTGTCCCAGCTCGTGATGGTAATAGGAAAATTAATTAACTTGGACATGCCTTGGATGATTTTCAGCATGAAAATTGATTCCATAGGTTTGAAATGAATTTACTCTCTAAATATTTGTACTCCAAAAAATTTAAATGAAAATATTCTGTGGAAAAGATAGAAAATTGAGACATAATGAAACTACAATCATTTCAGAAAATTTAAAATAACTGGGTGAAAGTTGACACAGCTGGTTTTGACTCCTTGAATATATTGTTGAAAGATTTTTCTAAAAGAAGGAGGGGGGGAAGAGGAGTATTTTTAATGTGGTCATTGGCCAGCAGTGTCCACGACATTGTGGATGAGATAAGACAAATTCGCATGAACTACTGAGTCCTGTGGAGGAAAAGGGATGGCATGGCCACTCTCTCAAGAGGAGAGCGCCCTGACCCTTGCCTTGACAAGCTTTTATCGCTTTTCTGGGCACATTACATTGAGGATGGTCCTCATTTACTACACACAGATTTGCTGTAGGTAGTTACATTTTACAGAAAATAGAGGAGAGGATGTTGTTAATTATATCAAAAAAGAAGGATATTTGCAAATGCAAAGGGAAAAGTGGTTGAACTGGTTATACTCCATACTTGGGATGTTTAGCACAGATTTTAGGTAGGTTACTTTAAAGATATGCAGTAAACGTTTGTTGCCTCAATTCAGGGTGAGGGAGTTTTAGCAAAAAGCAAGTCTCAAAGTAGCCTAAGTACAATGCAGGCCTGATTCCCTACAGGAGAACCTATCCATGGGTATGGGCCCTGTGTATCGAACCTCACTTTCCACTGGCCTTTCGAAGTGGGAGCTGGGCCCATGCCACTCAGAATGGTCTCCTATAAATTTTGATAGATTTTTCTAATTTTTTTTTTGCAAATTTCTTTGTTTTGTAAGTTTAAAGAACACAAGCACAATTTATTTAATATTGTTCTATTGTTATTCTTATTTTGCCTATACAGAGATGGATCAAATCAGTTAATGTTAATTTAATATGGAAGCTTTTCCCATGTTTGGACATTATATTGACTAATGGTTCTTATAAGAAAAGGTACTTTTGCTTCTTAGTCCCCTTCCCGTACCTCTGGCCAAGATGGAGGCATAGGTAGTAGCTACACTTTGCCTCCTTGCACAACCAAAAGGACAACAACAAATTTAAAAATGAAAAATAACCAGAACCTTCAGAAAATCAAACTGTATGGAAGTCCGGCAACCAAGGAATTAAAGAGGAAACATTCATCTAGACCTGTAGGAGGGGCAGAGACAAGCAGCCAGGGTGGAGAGGTCTCTCAACAAGGCTGCAGCTGGAGAGCCAGGGCAAGTGAGGTGGTGGCTGGTGGAGCAGGGGGTCCCACATTTGCATGCAGATAAACTGGGGGGAACAAGTGGGGAGTGAGACAGACTGTGCAACCCAGGGTTCTAGTACTGGGAAATAAAGCCTCAAAACCTGTGACTGAAAAACCTGTGGGGGCTGAAATATCAGAATAAACTCCCAGCCTCACAGGAGAGTTCACTGGGGAGACGCACAGGGTCTTAGAATGTACACAAAACCACCCACCTAGAAATCAGCACTAGAAGGGCCCAATTTGCTGTGGGTAGCTCAGGAAGTTACTGAAAGTCTGCTGAGAGCCCAGCAAGCAGCACTGGTCCCTCTTGTATACCTACCCCACAAACAATACCACAATGCAGCAATGTGGGTTGACCCAACCCAGCAAATATCTAAGGCTCTACCCCTTACTACTTAACAGGTGCACTGAGACAAAAAATATAATATGGCCCAAATAAAAGAACAGATTAAAGCTCCAGAAAAAATACAACTAAGCGATGAAGGGATAGCCAATCTATCAGATTCATAGTTCAAAACACTGGTAATCAGGATGCTCACAGAACTGGTTGAGTATGGTCAAAAAACAGAGGAAAAAGTGAAGGCTATGCAAAGTGAAATAAAGGAAAATGTACAGGGCACCAACAGTGATGGGAAGGAAACTGCAACTGAAATCAATGATTTGCACCAGAAGGAAGAAATAAACATTCAATCAGAACAGAATGAAGAAACAAGAATTCAAAAAATGAGGAGAGACTTAGGAACCTTCCAGACAATTTTAAACATTCCAACATCTGAATCATAGGGGAAACAGAAGGAGAAGAGAAAGAACAAGAAATCGAAAACTTATTTGAACAAACAATGAAGAGAACTTCCCTAATCTGGTAAAAGAAATAGACTTCCAGGGAGCCCAGGAAGCCCAGGAGGCTCAGAGAGTCCCAAGAAAGTTGGCTCCAAGGAAGTACACAGCAAGGCACATTATAATTACATAACCCAAGATTAAAGAGAAGGAGAAAATTTTAAAATTGGCAAGAGAAAAGGAGACAGTTACCTACAAAAGGAGTTCCTATGAGACTGTCAGCTGATTCTCAAAAGAAACCTTACAGGCAAGAAGGGGCTGGAAAGAAGTATTCCATGTCAGAAAAAGCACGGACCTACATCCAAGATTATCCAGAAAAGCTATCATTTAGAATGGAAGGGCAGAAAAAGTTCTTCCCAGGTAAGGTGAAGTTAAAGGAGTTCATCATCACCAAGCCCTTATTATATGAAATGTTAAAGGGTCATGTCTAAGAAAAAGAAGATGAAAAATAGGAATAGTAAAATTACAACAAACTCACAACTGTCAACAACCAAACCTAAAAAACAAACCCCAACACAAAAAACTAAAATGAACTAAGCAAACAGCTAGAATAGGAACAGATTCACAGAAATGGAGATCACATGGAGGGTTATCAGTGCAGAGAGGAAGGAGGGAGAATGGAGGAAAAGTTACAGGGACTAGAAAGCATAAGTTGCGGGTACAAAATAGACAAGGAGAGGTCAAAAATAGTATGAGATATGGAGAAGCCTAAGAACTTATATGTATGGCCCATGGACATGAACTAAGGTGGAGGAATGATGGTGGGAGTGGGGTACAGGGCAGAAGCAAATAAAGAGAGGAAAATAGGACAGCTGTAATAACATAATCAATAGTATATATATATGTTTTAAAAAGGTACTTTTGTATTAAATGAAATGAAGTAACTACAAATGTTCATATAGTCACAGGTGGTATATTTTGAAAAATACTTCTTATTTTTCTTAATTATTTTCTTAATTATTTTCTTAATTATTTCTTAATTATTTTTCTTAATCATGATATTCTTAATAAATATCATGATATTTATTCATGAGAATAATTTTATATTTACCAATTGTCATTAATCTTGACAGCACTATGATTTACATACTGTGGTATATGATTTAATAAGCTGTGGTATTTCTACAGTTTTCTAGATTTGCCTCAGGAATTTGGTATTCTACAAAGTCTTGAATTGAAAGAAAGGATTTTCCTGAGAAGAGAACTCAAAACAGAACAGAACCATGAGCAAATTGTGTATGATCATAAGCTCCTGGAGAGGTGCCATCAATAACTAGAGAAATGGGAACTTTGTTGATATAGCTCAAAAAAGGCAAGAAATTCTGAGCAGATTGTTAGTGAGGACTGTGTTGTCTGGGAGTTTTCAGTGTAAAGGGGAAATTAATCTATCTCTTCATTTTACTCTGCACCTCAGTGCCCTAGTTGCTAATGAAAATAGTATACACTGTGGATTTACTAATATTTACTAATATTTATTCATATTTCTCAGAATGTGTTTGCATGTTTAGCAAGAAATACCCACGAGTGCTGCTTAAATGTACTTATAGTTCTCTGATGAAGTCACTCAGCAAAGACTTGTTATGCTCTGATTAGCTTATTAGTTCACTCCAGATCTGATAGAGAGTTTTGGGGCATTGTCTGTCAACTTGGTAGGAATTAGGACAGAAAATGCCTTTGAATTGTTTTTGCTTATTTAACCATGTCTCTTCAGATGTTCACTATTTAATGTCTTTTAGTTTGAAGGCACATGATTTGTGTAATTAATTAGAAATGTACTATTTTGAATAAAAAGAGAAGTTTATAGATTAAAATGCTAAAGAGACATACTTCCCCTCAAATGAATTTCAGCCTGTATATCAACATATTATTTCTGAGTGTCAAAAGATTTTTCCAGGCTTTCTAGTTAGTTCATGCAGTGATAATGAGAAAATTGCACAGTATACAGTTTATGAAGGTAGCCTATAATGATAGTTAACTTGTACTGAGATTATTTAGAAATGATCATAAGTTACTTTTTCTGTAAGAATGAAAATATGAAAGTGCTGTTGCTTTTTGGATTAAATTATTTAAATAATTATATAGAAACATTGGTGGTGTTGTCAGGAAGAGCAATGAAAAATTCAACTCATTATTTTCTTTTCCTAATTCCGTCTGCCCTTGTTACTTTAATATGAATGAGTTAGTGAAATGGCAATATAGCACAATAAAAAGAGATTAGCCTTCTGAGATAAATACAGAGCTGCAGCACTGGATGGCTTCCAAGGGTGCTATTCATTTAATAGGTTCCATGAACAGCGTTCCTGGAGTTGTGCGCTGCTCCACCTGGGTGACCATACACAGTGGCCCTGAGGTCAACTAATGATGGAGACCTGATTATGCAGTGTTGGGTCAAATTCTTGGCTCTTTGACCCTTTATTTATCTTTAAAATGGAGATTTTACTTATATGATTCTTTTGTAATTAACAAGATTCTTATTACAAAAGAATCTACCTACCAGAGAAGGTACTTTTGTGAATTTTGTGAAGATATGGTTTTACAAGGGTTTATTCACATAATAGCATTTAATGTAGTACTGATGGTATAGTAAGTGCTTAATAACTGTTAGCCCTGAAAATTGGTGAATGAGACGAAATACAGCAAGTTGTAAGAAGAGGGTAAAAAATGTTTACTTAGGGACTAAAACTTAAAAGGCAAGAAAAAATGAAATCCATCTGGAAAAGTGACATAAGCATTTGTGTAGCACCTGAGGTTTGCTCCACATACCCAATGCGGCCTTAAGAGGATAGGCAGCACGTCATGGATAGATGCCTGTTATTCGAAGTCTGAGCACTTTAAATGTGTAAGACTAGTCCTGTCGATGTTTCATGACAAACAGGAAAACTAAACCAGAGAGTAGGTGGTGATTTTTATTTTAGTTTTTAAATTCTTTCAGAGAAATACACTTTAATATTCCTCTTCCAAGCCATTTTTTCTAAAAGGTCTGGAAAATACTCTTTAACAGTTAGTGATGCTGCACACACATGTGCATGCACATGCACACGCACACACAGCCTACACATTTTGGATATTTAATTGAAAAATGTTAATTTTCATTATGCAAATTTTAGGCTTTAACAAGAAAATATAAAGTAGACATTGGAAAATAGTTGTGTTCTAGAAAAACAAAAGACATTATAAGAAAGAAAAAAGGTAGAAGAAAGTTTAGATAATTCAATATAATAAAAATAAAAGTATAATAATAATCACTACAGCTATCAATCTTCAATAATTTGTATTGAATCCAGCCTCAAATGCAATGAAGCTTTTATAAGATTTTTGATTACAGAGTATAAAATATAACAGATGCTACAATATTTAGATGCCTGCTGGCATTTACCTTTTTCTCTGCACAGTTCATTTCAACTATATGAAAATTTTATGTGCTATATAAAAGTAGAGAAAAAGAAATTTATTTGTAAAGTAACCACAGGAGAATTGATAATGTTTCAGCAACATGGTATTTTATTTTCTTCCACCAGATGAACTATGTGAGATAGTGGAGAATTTGATGATACAGTATTATTTTCAGTTTTCATATAAAGGAAGATGCACAGGTCAAGAAAACAACACTGATGTGGAATTCAATTACCTTCTCTGTGGTATTCACAGTAAACATTTTTAGGATAGGAGACTTACTGTTCACAGGAGAAGTGGTTTTGCTTTGAGGATTACAAAGGAAGGGTACTGGCATTGGGACTTTGGAGAAATGGCCAGGTTATATTCTGTAGGCAAGATACTTGGAGTCAACATCTCATTTTTTAAAATACATTTTGTACATTATCAAATATTAGCCTTTTTAAAAAAATCCTTTTACTATCTTACCTATGATTACATTGCAAACATGATTTTAAATGTCAGATACTCTACAGTAAAAAAACCCAAATTGCTTATTTTTGAAGATTTATGTCCATTTTTAAAAGGCTTATTTTTTATTTCCCATTATATCATTTTCTTTCAGAAAAATAATGAAATTTTTTCTTGATCTGAAAACTAGAACTTAGAAGTCATTCTTGGACACTTTCTACTCCATCTTCCCCACATCCAGTAAACCATCAATTTCTATCTATTTTATCTTCTAAATAGCTGTTAAATCTGTTTGCTTCTTTCCATGACCATTTACTACTTTTGCCTGGACTCTCTCCTGGATTGATGGAAACATCTCTTAGTTATTCTTCCTGCACCTACATTTCCCAAGCAAATCTGTTTTCCATAGAATTTGAAAATGTAAATCTGACCTTATTCTACCTTTTTCTCAAGGTAATTCTATTCATTTTAGAATGAAGAACAAAATTCTTAGGGTGGCGAGCTCAGAGCTGCTTTGACATTTCAGCTATGTCTCCTCCTGTTCTCCCTTGGCCTTCTGCAATCAAGAGTCCCATTAGGGTTCTAAAAACTTAAAAAAAAAAATAATTAGAAACTTTCTCCATACCATGAATACTTGAAACTGAAATAGAAGTGTTCCTGGATATGCATGAAGGTATGCCATGTAGCACACTGATCATTTTGAGTCAAATACTATATGATTTCATGTATATGTAGAATCTAAGGAACAAACTGAACTAATAAGCAAAACAGAGACAGACTCATAGAGATCAGGATGACAGCTATCAGGAGATATAGAGCAGAAAGGAAGAAGGACTCATGGACAACAGGGAGGAGAGGACACAAGTGGGTTAAATGGTAATGAAAAAAGTACAATAAAAAATTTTGAAAACAGTCAATTTCCAGAGTCACAATGTCTATATAGATTTTCCCTGTAAATGACCTGCCTCAAGAATGTCTACAGGTGAAGCATCCTGCAGCTTCTCCCCTCCTTTTCCACATTCACTATCACTCTTCTTTTGCTTTACAAACAAAAGAAGGCAGACCTTTCATTAATTCTTATTTTTTATATATACAGTATAACATTTTTAGAATTAGAATTAGCTAGCTGGACTTAGTTTAGATGGTCCCAGTTTTGTTGGCAACATTCAAAGCAACATAGCTGGAAGTCAGTCGAACATAGGTCTTCTCTCCATCAGGCCTGATGGGGCTGTTGACCTTGGTCATGTCAATGTCAGAGAGCTTCTTCACAGGCTCTCTGCTTTGATCTGGTGCTTGTTGGCCTTGACATCCACAATGAACACAACTGTACTGTTTTCTATTTTTATGCTGACTCAGTAGTCAGGGGGATCTTGACAGCATATCAGTCAAGTTTGTTTCTCCTGGGGGTGCTCTTCTGAGGATACTTCAGCTGCCTTTGGAGCTGTAGTGTCTTTGGCCATTGGAGGGTGGGTAACCTGCAGGTCTTTTCTTTATTTTGTGGCTGTGGATGCCTTTCAGCACTGCTTTCTTTGCCTTCGAAGCCTTTGCTTTGGCTTCAGCTTTGGAAGGGGTGCAGGCTTCCTTCTTCACTTTCAGGGCCATCTTCATGAAAATCTATTCTGATTCTTATTGTGGGACTTCATCAGGTATTAGAATATCTAGGGCAACAAAAAAGGGGCAACTCAAGCCATGATCATCTATGAAGGCTTCTTTATTTAAGTGACCACATCTTCTCCCTTTTTAAAAAAAGAATTTAATCCTCACCCAAGAATTTGTATTGATTTTTTTTTTGAGAAAGGAGAGGGGGAGAGAGAGAGAGAGAGAGAGAGGGAGAGGGAGAGGGAGAGAGGGAGAGGGAGAGGGAGAGGGAGAGAGAGGAATAGACAGAGTGAGACATTGATATGAGCAAGAGACCTTGATTGACTTCCTCACATATGCACCCCAACTGGGGATCAAACCCTCAACCTTTTGATGTACAGGGCAACACTCCAACCAACTAAGTCACACTAGTTAGGGCCATCTTTTCTCTTTTGATGCACATTTCTTGTTAAGGGAAAGTGGGATATTAGAAATGAGGTATTTGGGCTTGCGTTGGAATGTTCTGAATTCAGGTATTTTGTAGAGTGGGGCTGCAGGAATAGTGATGGTTCTTCAGCCACCTCACTTCTTTCATTCTCCAGCTGTTGTCAAGATGCTCTGCTCCTGAGGGAGGGAGGGTATTAGGAGAGCAAAGCAAAGAGAAGGCTGGTAGAAATAGTGAAGGTATCAGTACTGATTTCACAGAAGTGGCAAACTAGGGGAGTCTCCTGCTTTATCTTAATTTATTTTTTTCTTGTGTACCTATTTATTTAGGATATTTAAATTTGTAAAAGCAATCTGGGAAATATCAATTTGCATTTTTCAATTTTATTTTTAACAATTTCATTAATAAGAAAGACCCTGCAGATTAGTCTCATTTACCTTTTAGTGGTCTGTGTCTTGGTTACACAAATATCTCTTCAAGGTCTTGTTTACAATTTTTTTTTGGATATGTACCCTAAAGTTGAATTGCTGGATCATGTGGTAGTTCTAGTTTTTAATTGTTTGATGAGCCTCCATATTGTTTTCCATTGCAGCTGCACCATTTTACATTCGTAACAGCAGTATATAAGGGTTTCAGTTTCTCCTCATCCTTTCCTGTACTTATTATTTTCTGATTTTTTAAAAAAAATAATGGCTGTTCTAACGAGTGTGAGATATTTCTTTGTAGTTTGATTTGCGTTTCCCTGATGATTAGTGATGTCGAGCATCTTTTCATATACCATCGACCATTTGTATGTCTTCTTTGCAGAAATATCTATTCAGGCTTTTTGCCCATTTTTCAGTCAGGTTATTTTTGTTTATTTATTTATTCCTATTGAGTTGTAGGAGTTTCTTACATATTTAAAGTATAACCTCTAAGTAGATACATAGTTTGCACATATTTTCTCTCATTTTGCTCTGTTACACTGTTTCCTTTGTTACACAGAAGTTTTTTAGTTAGGTATAGTTCCACTTACCTGGTTTTGCTTTTGTTGCCTGTGCTTTTGGTGTCATATCCATCTCTGGAAATATTGATAATCATATGTTTTGTTTAAAGTTTTTTTTCCTCTGCATGGTTTGTTGCTTCTAAGCTGTTTTATTTAGTTATTTTATTTTAGTATTTATCTTTCCTATCAAAGGCTTTTCTGAACTGTTTTGTAATCCCTGACCATCTGCTCATATTTAAGGACAGGGAAAAAAGCTACAGGAAGCTTTAAATGGGTGGGTAAATGGGTTGATTGTGAGAATCACTGCAGGAAAATGTGGCTTGGCTTTGTTGGAAAGCCCCTTACATTCATCTGTTTAGGGCTTTTCTCTTGTACTGGTCAGATTTCCCAGAGAATATCTGTCTAGCCTCTTGCCTTCAGGATACAGATTTGGCTGGCTGTATTCCAAAGTAAATGAAAAAAGAGGTGGACTGGGAGGATATCAGTCTTCAGTAAAAATACATCCATTTAATCTCCGTTTTCAGTGCTCTACCTCGGCATGTATGATGATACAAGCCCAGAGACCCTCTGTTTAGAGCAAAAACAAACTTCCTACCCTGTTCTCAGGTGGGAATGAGGCAACGTAGGAGACCTATTTCTGTTTCTTATGTGGTTTTGACCAGTTCTCTTTATTTTAGTTCCCTCTCCTTCATCTCCATATCCAGAGGTACTTGGTGCCACCAATTCTTGAGACTTCAGGGACTGCATTGTTTGAAATACGGCATTAGTTATTAGCTTTCCGGTTTAGCATACAGTAGTTTTTATTTTAGCATTTTTGTTTGCTTTTTTGATTTAGTGCCCATACTCATTCCTGTTTTCAGAATGGAGTACATTGCCAATCACCCTTTTTTCTCCTCCTCCTCATCCCTCTGAAGATGAACAAATTTTTTAAAATGTACCTTTTTGTTGAGGTTTCAAGAGATAGTAAAATTATATATGTGTGCGCTCAATCGACATGTGTTTATTTGGAAACTTACCTGTCTTAAAAATTCTTATTTTTGTTGTCTTTCAGGAAACAAAAGTGTGAGCATGCATATATGTGCATGTTTGTGTATATGTAGCAAAATCTGTCAATTTTTCTCAATATATTTCTGATTTTTTTGAGAACTCCTTCCTTATACCAAAGTTAAACAATTCTATTTTTTTCTTAAGTCTGTACTCCTTCTAAAACTTACTTTGGTCTATGAAATGAGGTAGAGATCCAATTTTATTATTTAAGACTATCTTGACACTGTTTATTAAGTGATTATTTCCCAGCTGATTTATAATGACATTTTTATCTTTAATTTTAGAGCATTTTAGAAAATTTTAATAGGATTTATTAGGGTTTAATAGGGTTTCATAGGATCCATTTTTGGATTTGTAGATTGTTTAATTTTTATTCTTCTTCCCAACAGATTCTTTTTTAATTATTATGACCTATGGTATATTTGATATTTTAAAAATTATTCTCCATATTTTTTTCAAAAAATTTTATCCGATCTTGCTCATTTCTAATAGCTGCATAGGTATGTATTTCCATTATTTTGTAAAAGTTGACCCTTTTTTGACTTTGGAATTATAGATTAGTTGGTCAACCATGGAGATTTATAACCCAGAAGTATTATGAGCTTTTTCTATTTGTTATAACCAACTTTCATGTCTTGTTTGGTTGTATAGGACTCTCTTCATGTGTTTTTTTTTTTAGGTATATTTTATACCTTTATTGCTATCGTGAACATGCTAGAAAGTGGCACAAGGGGAAATAAACACTTGCCTTGTAACACCTTCAAATTCTGGGCTTTTTGTAACATACTTCTTAGGCCTATCTATAGGGTTCTAAAACTAAATTGCTCAGAAAAATCATAAGGGGTACTTTTTAAGTAGCTTCATATCTAGTCCCACTACCTAGAAATTCTGATTTGATCAGCATTGTCTGGGATGGAAATGTTGGTATATTTTTAAAACCCTTCTGCAAATTCTAATGCTTAAACAAGTTTGAATATCACTACTCTGTAGTACCAGTAATTCTCAACTTTTACAGACATTAGAGTCATCAGGGGAGCTCAAAACAAGCAAACGAACAAGAAACAAATGCATAGACTGCATTTCACAGAAATTAATTTAAAATCTTTGGGTTGGGTCTCAGGCAGCAGAATTTTAAAAAATCCCCAGTTGATCCCAGTGGGTGGCCAAGTGTGAGAACCACTGGCCCATACCGTTGCTACTCTAATGGTGGTTCAAGGACCAGCAAAATTGGCTGTATCTGTGAGCTTCTTAGACCTGTAGCACCCCAGTCCCAAGATGATTTGCATGCATCCGGATTGAGGCGCACTATCCCATACAATATTACCGATAAATGTGTTCCCCAAATCACCTGCGTATTCAACTCAATTCCGGAGTTTAAAAAAAAAAATACTATTGCTAAGCTTTAGACTAGACTAATTGAGTTTATATGTCTAGGAGACAGTACTCAGCTATAGTTGGGTTTTAAAAGTTCTTCAGGTGATTCTAATCTGCAGCCTCATTCAAACATATACAAAGGCGAACACATTTTATGTCTTCTTCCAGTTAATAAAATAACACATATGTGACTCTTCTCTGGCAGTCATTAAAAATGGTGTTCCATGTTCTTAATGTAGTTTCTAATTATTTTTGAATGCTGTATCTTTTAAAAATGAAAAAGGATGGCTTTATCTGGCACACATGCTTTACTTCTAAGAGACAAAGCACATTGAAGTTCTCTAGATTACATGTGACAACATGGGAATAATTAATGAAAATAACATTTGAAGCTTCACTAATACATGCTGAGATATTTGCATTTTGAAAAGTCTACAGGCTACCTTGTGGAACTACATGAACTATCAGAAATCTTACTTTGAAGCCTTCATGCCCGATTACAGATGCCTCACAAGCAGGAATACTTATTTGATTAATATACTTTAATTCACAGAATGGCATTGTTGATTGAGTGCTCTAAGCCAAATAAACAAGCCACTTATGTTCACATTTATAAAAACAACAAATAATATTATCTTGATCAAGTCCTTCCTAAGAAATGATGATTAAGTGATATCTGGTGTTTTCTTTGTGTGCAATTTCTTTCCAAGAGATGGAGGAAACTGATTTGCTTTTGATGTACCTGTGCTGCCTACAAATTGATGTCCACAGATTTTATACTTTATTAATTATCCCAGCAATTTAGCTAGCAATGATTTATATGAAATATTCCCTCTTGTTGCAGGCTCTCCAGTCTGCTAATTGATGGCTGTATGAATTATGCATCCTAAGCCAAATGCAAGGGTGCATGAAAGATGCAGCCAAGGTCATTTTCCACTAAAGAGAATACAGTAACTAAGTGCCTTTTAAGACAGGGTTTATTACTTTAATTTTGTCACATTCTTCATGTATACATGAAGTCCAGAGTAATAAGAATACTCTAAAGTATATTTTTGATTTCTAAAAAGATGCAGGCACCTAAAAATGTCAATGTTCTGCAGCCTGGCAAGGGATTCTAAAGCATGCCAAATCCCATCAAATTTGCCTGTAGTCACTCAAAAGTGACTATTTCAAAAATAACAATTTGATTATATGAAGTGCAAATTGGGGCTAAGTACAGAATATTTGGCATTGTGGCAGGTGATGAAGGATAGTTTTGAAAAGTTACAATCAATTATGATTTATTCATATGAAGAAAAGTGAATGATTTATACTTTCTAGAAGATGTTTAAAGAAGATATTTTACTTAATCTTTCAGAATTAAAGTAATCAAATTGGAATAATCAAAAGAGCTTGGTTTTTGATGTCTCAGTGGCTTAGTTTCAAATATCACTTAACCATTTTATTAGTTGTGTGATTTCAGGCATTTTAACTAACCCTTCTGGAACTCAGTTTCCTTATTTATGCAAAAATGGGCATAATAATGCTTTATTTGAATAGTTATTATAATGATAAGCATGATTGTAAAATAAGTGAAATCAATAACTTAGCCTTAGACAGTACATTGATTCTTATACAATAGAACACATTATTGGGTATAGTGTTCCTTAAATTATAAATTTCATGTGATGTTTGTAAAGAAACCTTCCAGTTTGCTATTAGAATCACCTTCAATTGGCCTTGGGACCAGATTACTATATGGTCCCTAAACCAAACAAACATTTTCTGATATAAATATTTTCATATACCCAGAGAAATCTTCTCAGCCATTAACAAACCACAAAGAGTGTTAAGTTTAGGGACAACCTAGAGATAGATACCCGAGGCATCCCAGCCCACACTCAGATTGTGCTACACGTGTGTGCTATGTTTTTTCACGTTAGGCACAGAGATCCCTCACAAACCATTTAGACCAGCACTTCATGCCTTAATGCACTTAATGCATTAACCACCTGGGAGGGCAGGGAAGTTCTTACTAAAATGCTGAGTCTGGTCTGCAGGGCTGTGTTGAGATTATGCAGTTCTAACAAGCTTCCTGGCGACATGATGTGTCCGGCCCATGAACCACAATTGCAATTCAAGGCTCAGTGCTTTTCAAACCTGGATGCTCCTGAGATTTGCCTGGAAATTTCTTTAAAAATAATGATGGATGGCTCCTTCTCAGACCAGCTCAATCCCTTGGGTTTGAGATGTACTGGCTTAGGTACTTTTAAAAAAGTACCTGCCTGAGTGATCTTTGTTTGTAGAACCGGTGGTTTAGATGTAAGGGTAAGGGCTCCCATCACCTAGTTTCAGATAATTTATTTTAAAACTATTTAAAATATGTTGGTAAGGCTCAGGCTTTTAACATAGACAGCCTGAGACTCACAGTTCAGAACACGACAGGCTGTGTGGCAGGGCTCTCACTGGTGACAAGGGCAGGGGGAGCCCTCTGCACATGGGCCACATAATCAGGAAGAGAACTGTCATGAGAACTCACCAGGCCCTGGGACACATTCAAAACCTCATCTCTGCCTTGTAAAAACAGCATCACACCATCAACAATTCTGGAGTTATGGTTTGAACTTGGAGTAGAAAGAAATGTCATACAGCATTAAAAGACCATATACAAACTACTCACAGATTTTATTTACAGGGTAGAAAATGCACATCATTACAAGAAAGGTTTACTGCTATGGCACGTATTAGTTCTACCACAGCTACCAGTGATCTCATGCCTTTAAAATCAGTACCAATAAGGAATCATCTGCCAATTAACCCTACTTTTTCTAAATTCCTTCTTGCTTGTGATATTCCCAATACTGAAATTTTAGTTCAATGAATATTTTCTGTTTCAGTGGCACCTGAGTCAGATCAACTGAAGTGTTTTAAAACCAGATTGGGGTGCCCATCCCGCATAGTTTGTGATTCAGTAGGTCTGAGTGGGGACCAAGAAATTTCTAAAAAATTCTCAGGGGATATTTCTAATTTGGTTCAGCACCCCTCATCCTTTAAGAACTACTATCTTATTTCATGGGTTTCATGGGAGAAGGGATTGTGCCTATGTAGTCTCCATTCCACCACCAGTGTCTAGTGTGTATAGGACATGAACATATATCTTTTGAATAAATAGTGCTGGCTAAGTCCTCTTTCACTCATAGTGAAAACACTTACGGGACATTGGAAATTTTCATTCAGTCTATTAAGTATAACAGTTGTCAACAATCTGAAAAATAACACTGACTTAGGGGTATTTCCTCCTGTAGACTCTGGGGTGTCTCAGGGTACTTCCTAGGAAAGTTTTGGGTTTTTGTTTTCTTGAGCCACTATTTTATGGTAGCAAAATCAACATGACATCAGCAGGTTGGTTGACTGTCAGGCTTTCATCAAGGTTCCCTGAAACTGCAGAAGCAACAGCGTTTGTCCTCTAGGGCCATCTGCTTTCATTTTTCAGGTGAATATCCTGAAGACTTACCAGGTGCCACAAGAGGACACCAAAAGCAAAATGTACCATCACAGCTAATAATGTTTTTGTTATTGCCAAAGTACCATAGGGCATACTCAATATTAGCATTCCTTTACATACTAAAAATAATATTTTGATTCAATATTAGTATTTTTTAATTTAAAAAAGTTCATAAAATGTGTTTACATTAATTTGTGTGTTAAGGCAGATCTTCTCAGGCTAGGTTTTGAAGCAGTAAAAAACTGTAAGGAGACTAAGTTACTAGTTTTTGTTTATTCTTTGGGCCACACATGTATTTATCACAATTAAATATCTGCTTTTGTGGAGGTTTCCTGATGAGAAAGCTTGCTTCTTGCCCCTCCAAGAACTCAATCCAAACTTGGGAAAACGAAATAGGAATGTAACAGGTAAACAGAAATATAACAAACCTGATACAGGTCATTTACACAGATCTCATGTTTGAATGCTCTGGAAAGAAACTACTACGTACACCCAGATATTCTGAATAATGAAAGAATAGGAACAGATCTAGAATCTTCTCAGGACTCCCAACTGCAACAGTTTGGATGTTTTGTTTTTTTTTTTTTTTACTTTATATTTTTAGAGTGATTTTAATGTTTCAAAGTTTTTATTTTGGGAGGGTTGTTTGTTTTTTTGTCTCAGGGTAACCAAAATCTCTGAGGAAAGCAGGCTTATTTTTAAATACTATTTGTCAGAAGTAGCAGCAAGAAGCCAAATGGCTTTACATTTAGGGTCTTGCAGTTAATAGAATAGCAGTAAAAAAGTCCCTTCTGCAAATTGCAATTATACAAAATCCACTTGCATAAATGAATAGTAAAGTCCATAAGATGGAAAGTTGTTTCTGTAGACTGAAGGGTTTCTATAGATGCAGAGAATGCATTCCATCCTTTATATCCTATGTTCTATAGCCTAATTTCTTAGGACTAATCTATGTTATTTTTCTCGGTGTATAATTTTCTTCTTGCTACATATCTTCGACCTCTTAAAGGCATGGGGAAACGTGAAGGACTCTGATTTCTGAAAGTGAAATGATGACTAAGTATTTACTATTTACTATTATTATTTATTCAGTTGCCATGACTAAGCCACAGAAAACCCTGCTAGGGAAAGTGGTGCTCCAGAAATGTGTACTGGCTCTCTAGCTAGGCGTCCACAGGCAATAATGATCACATATGTGTATATGTGTGTGTGTATATTTGGCATATGGCATACTTCCTCACACTAATTTTAGTAGTTAAACATCTGCTAAAATAAAGATGTGAATTTTGTAAAGAATATAACATATGCTGAGGATCATTAAAAATTATTATGCCCTCATATTCATTGCAGTATTCTTTATAGTAGCTAAGACATAAAAGCCACCTAAGTGTCCATGGATAAATGAATGGATAAAAAAAATGTGATATACATACACACACCCAGATGGAATGGAATATTATTCAGTCATAAGAAAGTAAAAGGAACATGTATAAAGGACCCATGGACAAAGCCAAAGGCGGGAAGGATGGAGGGTGGGTGGTGGGTGTGGGTGGGGTGGGGGGAAGTCGTGGCTGGGAAAATGGAGGCAACTATTCAAACAACAATTAAAAAAATGAAAAAAAATAAATTAAAATTTAAAAAAATGTGAGACTTTATTTTTGAAAAAAAAAAACAGTTGATTTGGCTTTTATTATTTATTTATTCAATTCATTTTTATTATATTTTTTCTATTACCATTTATCTCCCTTGTACCCTGTTCCACTCCCCTATCCCCTGCATTCACCACACTGTTGTCAATGTCCATGAGTCCTTTTTCTTTTTTGCTCCATCTCTCCATCCCCTAAGGAACCCCCTCCACCCAGAGCTGTCCTGGAGAATATTATGCTAAGTGAAACAATCCAGTCAGAGAAAGACAAATACCATATGATTTCACTCATATGTGGAATCTAATGAACAAATTGAACTAACAAGCAAAATAGAGACAGACTCATAGAGAGCAGGCTGACTGTTGATTTGGCTTTTAGTTTGAAGTGTGGGTAAGAGGTGGTTCCCCAAGCAGTAAACTCCCCCACTCCAATGGTAAGCCGAGGTCTGAGGCTGAGCCCTCAGGTGGATCTCCCATGCCCTCCACTCCCCTACACAGCTCCTTTCCCACAGGCTTGAAGGACAGGAGGGACCACAGTAATCATTCACTTGCACAGGACATCAGTGCGACTCAGACATCAGCTTCCCATCACAGGTCTCAATATTCTTCACAAGCACCATTTTGGAGGAGCTGGTGCTGGTATGGCTGAAGGAGCCAGAGCTCCTACAAGAGCTCAAGTTGGCCTGGAAGCCCAGTCTGTAGTTGAGGTTCTCATAAGCTGGGCTTAGCTAACCTCAGTAGCTGCTGGTAGTCTTGGTATGGATACACATGCTCTGCATCCAAGACTGTAGCTGGTTCTCCTTGCCCTCCAGCAGCTTGCAATATGTGTCAGTCTCCACTTCCTAGGCCAGCTTGACCTTCATGAGCTCATGGTACTCACACAGCTGCCAGGCTATGGCCTGCTAGACAGTTCTCAGAGTAGCTTCTAGCTCAGCCACCTGGACATGAGCAACCTTAATGGTTAGCTCCCCATGATGCTTGGTATCAGTGATGGTGGCTTCCAGGGAAGCCCTCTGACCATCAAGCCCCTCATCTCAGCCTGGAGTTGGCCAGTGTTCTAGTTCATCTTAGAAATCTCAGTCTTTTTGCAATGCAGGTCATCACCATATTTCCCAGCCAACATCTGCAGCCCCTCATACTTGATCTGGTGCATGGCCTCAGCCTCTGCCCTGCTGTAGCTGGCAATCTCCTTTTAGTGGGCTTTGAGCTCCACGATGATGCCATCCAGGTAGAGGGAACCATTTTCCATGGACAGCACCATGGACATGATGAAAATCTGGGACTGCAGCTCATGAATCTCCTCCTAGTGCAGCTGCCTGTAGAAGTTGACCTCAGTGGTCAGCCCTTACAGTTGGGACTTCAGCTCTACCTTCTTCATGTAACCTTCCTCCACATTCTTCTTGATGAGGACAAATTCATTCCATCTCTGTGTGCTTGTTGATTTATTCCTTGTTCTTATTCTTCAAGTCCTCCACCAGCCCTTGCACATTGCCAAATTCTGCCTTCAGCCTCAATTTCTCCTGGGTTAACGTGTCCAGCTGCTGCTGAAGTTTGCTGATGTAGCTCTCGAACACGTTTTCCACATTACTGCAAGTTGTTTTTGCTGCTGCAGAAAAGTCCAGTTGGTCTACATAATCTTATTCAGCTGCTCTATGCTTTGCACCTTATCAATGAAGGAAGCAAACTTATTGTAAAGACTCTTGATTTGCTCCTTCTCTGGGATACACAAGGCCTGGATGTTGGTGTGCCCCTCCAGCTTCAGGGGGCTCAGAAGATCTGGTTTATTTGCACAGCTATGATGCTCCCCATACTCCCAACCCAGCCATAACCCTCTGCCAGATTCATGTTGGCACGTAGGCCAACCTGGTAGCTGCCAATTCTCTGGGAAAAGGCCAAGGAGCTGATATGGATGCCAGGCACATTTGAGTACCAGCAGCTGCTGAAGACCTGAGGGCTAGAGGTGAACACCTTGTAGGTCCTCTGAGTCACTTTTGTGGGCATAGAAGAGGTTGGAGTGGAGGTGAGGAGGCTGAACCGGACAGATTTTAGGAGCAGCCAAAAATCTGCTTCCACCTGAAAGAAATTTTGCTATTTGTGACAATATGGATGGACCTTGAGGGCATTATTCTAAGTGAAATATACTTGGCCCACCCAAGTCACAGGCCCATGCAAACTGTTATCACTGACTTTTCCATGTGAATGGTTGGTCTTTGCTTCACAACTTCCTAAATCCTCTCAAACAAGCAACAGGCAGCCTCGGTGAGCCCCCAGTCCCTGTATCTTTCGCTAAGTGGTGCCAGCCCAGGAGTAGCAGAAACCAGCCTAGATTCATAGCTTGGCTTAACATGAAAATCTCCAAGCCCAGCACAAGTAGCAGCCATCTCAGGTTGCTTTGTAGCTCAGGCAGGGTGGTCCCAGGTGCAACACAGGTGGGGACTGACATTGCCCTGCACCACCCAGGAAATCCCAGAGCCGGTATACCCAGTGGACAACTACAGACCACATTGGAGCATCACTTGCCTGTGCAGAGCTGAGCACACCTTGCCTGTGCACAGCTGATTCTTCAAGGAGAGTGGAAATTGGCCGTTAGTGGTTACAACCAGTCTTTGAATCTGACTGGCCTGGGTAAATCCCTTCCACTGACCTGTCAACAGCAATCAAGGCTTAACTACAAGAGGAAGGTATACGCCCACATGAAGGGCACACCTCAAGTAACTACTTTGGGTAATAGGGGAGGTTGTGCTATAGAACCCTACAGGACACCTACTACATTAGGCCACACTACCAAGATGGGAAGTCATAGCAGCTCCACTTAACACATAGAAATAAATCACAGGGTGACTGCCGGATTAAGGTGACAAAGAAATATAGCCCAAATGAAGGAACAGAACAAAACTCCAGAAAAAGAACTAACCAAAATGGAGATAACCAACCTATCAGATGCAGAGTTCAAAACACTGGTGATCAGGATGGTCAAAGAACTCACTGAGTACAGCAACAACATAAAGAAATAAATGAGGTTTACACTAAATGAAATAAAGAAAATTTTACAGGGAAATAACAGTGAAGGGAAGGAAGCTGTGGTTCAAATCAACAATTTGGAACATAAGGAAGAAATAAGCATCAACTAGAATAGGAAGAAGAAACAAGAATTCAAAATAAACGAGGATAGTATACAAAGCCTCTGGGACATCTCCAAATGTGCCAACATCCAAATCTAAGGATGACAGAAGGAGAAAAAGAAGAGTAAGAAATTGAAAACTTATTTGAATAAATAATGAAGGAAAACTTTCCCAATCTGGTGAAGGAAATAAACATACAAGTCCACGAAGCACAGAGAATCCCAAACAAATTGGACCCAAAGAGTACCACACCAAGATATATCATAATTAAAATGCCAAAGGTTAAAGATAAAGAGACAATCTTAAAAACAGCAAGAGAAAAGCAAATAGTTACCTACAAATGAGTTCCCATAAGACTGTCAGCTGATTTCTCAAAAGCAACTTTTCAGTCTAGAAGGGACTGGCAGGAAGTATTCCAAGTGATGAAAATCAAGGACCTACAATCTAGATTACTCTATCCAGCAAACCTATAATTTAGAATGGAAGGGCAGATAAAGTGCTTCCCAAACAAGGTAAAGCTAAAGGAGTTCATCATTACCAAGGCATTATTATGTGAAGTATTAAAGGGACTTATTTAAGAAAAAGAAAATCAAAACTATGAACACTAAAACAGCAACAAATTCAAAATTGTTGACAACTAAATTTAAAAAAAGAAAAAAAGAAAATTAAGCAAACAACCAGAATAGAAATAGAATCATAAGTATGGAGATCACATGGAAGGTTATCAGCTGGGAGATGGAGAGGGAGAATGAGGGAAAAGGTGCAGGGGTTAAGAAGCATAAATGGTGGGTACAAAATAGACAGATGTTAAGAATAGTGTAGGGAATGGAGAAGCTAAAGAACTTATATTCATGACCTATGGACACTAACTTAGGAAGGAGGATTGCTGGAGGGAAGTGGGGTACAAGGTGGGGGGTTAAAGGGGGTGAAGTTGTGACAACTATAATAGCATAATCAATAAAATATACTTAAAACCAACCATAGAATTACCATGTAAAAATATCAATGATTTCATGCCAATGGCTACTAAGTGTGTTTATACATTATTAATTATCTTTGTACATATTAATTTAATATTTATAAAAATGTACTTTAAAAATTATAAAATGGAAGTACAGAGATATTATGAAATGAACTTAGCTTTCAAGCCATGAGATAGCAGAAAAGGGATTTGAACCATCATAGTCTGGCTCTATAGACTAGAGGCTTACCTATGAGGATGTGGTATATCTCTGATGCTTTGAAATTTAATGGGATTCCCTATTAGCAAGTGCTTTTTTATGTTATGGAACTTGTTTAAATGAAAAATGACTAGACTCTAGCAGGTACATGACACAGGAGGTTTCTGCCTTAGTTATACATTATACTAGATGATCACTGCTATCTCTCTCTCCTTTTTTTAAATCTGCCATTTTAATTTTTTAATTCAATTTTTTAAAATTTTTATTTATTTATCTTTAGAGGGGAAGGGTAGGAGAGAGGGAGAGGGAGAGAAATATCAATGTACGATTGCCTCTTGTGTGTCCCATGCTGGGAACTGGCCTGCAACCCAGGCATGTGCCCTGACTGGGAATCGAACCGCGATCCTTTGGTTTGCAGGCCCGCACTCAATCCACTGAGCTACACCAGCCAGGGACTCTTTTAACTCTTAGATTCTATAGTCAAATAAATTGGATTTTATAGGTTTTCTTTATCCGTTGACTTTTGGAATTATGTTTAGCTAGTCATTTGAGCTTGCCTATACTGTAAACTATGAGGCTGCAAATCATGTTTTAACTTGTTGCTAGGCTCTGTATTTATAAAGAACATAGACTGATTTCATAACATGGAAAATGATTGTGGCAGCTCCAGTCTCTACAATGGCTATAGGTTGTTCAAGTTGTCATAATCAGAAATACAGCTTTAGGAAACCTGAAATCATATTTATACTTAATTACTTTGTATAATGGAGTCTGGTGCTGTCAAACACAATTTGATCAACAGTGGGCAATTTAAAAAGTGTAAGTGAAATAGATTTGCCAATTAGATATAGAGCTTTATAAATGTGGATAACTGACCCTGAGGAACCAGTAAGTATCTGGAGAACACAATAATCACTTTAAAAAGTAATCAAGCCATGTAATTCCATCTAGGTTTTCATAGTATGAGGAAAATTATCTGAATCAAGAAAAAGAACAGAGAGATTTCAATTCATTTTGATATTACTTAATTAATTTCGTTACCATGTTGCTATAAATATCATACCATTTTCTACAGCTTGCTGATTATCATCATTTTGAAAGGTAATCCAGGGTTAGGTATGAGAAATATGAATAACTTGTGTTTTTTCTTTTAATATAATGCAATTTAAGAAAATAATTGCAAATGAGATGGGGAAGTTAAACTTATTTGATGCTCTGAATTAGGAGGATGGGAGAAGATTATGGGAGCCTTGATGATCTTTTTTTAGTAATCATCATATTTGCTTGAAAAGTCTATCCATTATCCCAACCACAATGGCATTAATTCTGTAAGAAATGCTACACAAGTGCAAACTAATTAAAATTAAAACTCTTGTCTATGACAGCAGGAGCTTTTAGTGAATAATAAAGTGTCAAGTAGTGCTAGAGAGATGTCTTGGGGCTAATTCTGGCAGCTACAGAGAGAAGTGGGGTCACATTTTCATCCCAAATGATTCAAGAAGTTTACTTAGAATTCAATTTACAGAAATTCTCATTGATTTTTTTAACCCTTCACATTCATCTTCTCTAAAATCAGAATTTCCTTGCAATATTTCCACTAGAGCTAATACTTGTATGTTACTGCCACCTCTGAGAGAACAGAATTTGAAAATAGGAATAGCAATAAAATCCATAGGGACTCATTAGAAAATCATTACCAGATCCTGCATGCCAATATTTACCTTGAAATCTTATCTACTTGGGATTTCTTAGAGTCCTTAAATGTCAACCTGAAAACAGAGAAAACTCAGTTTAGAGCCAATAAAAATGGAGTTATTATTGGCCTTTCAATCTTTTAACAAGTATTTTGCAATTTGTAGGAAGATGTCAAATGGTCTTATAAAAGGAGAAAATACTATTTAACAGCTGAAATTTGGCAAAATTAGATGCAAAAAATTAGAAAAATAAATTATCATAAACATGTATGGCCAAATATTCCAAACTATGTAGCTATTAATTTGTAAGAACTTTTCTAAAGTGCATACTTTGGAACACCAGTCCTTGTTCAAAAAGCACAACAATATATACAACTCTCCTTTATGTGAGTATGCATAGTAGACAAAATTTAGAGAGATTCTACCCCCAAAATATTTATTACAACACTTTCAAAATTTGTTTGACCACAAATCACTCTCCTCTTTTTTCTTTCACCATACATAAACTGTCACTCTCTAAAACAATTTTCAAGGGATTTTTAGTTAGAATATTTGATTATTTTCATCAGTTGTTAATACTTTAATTATATTTTGGTAAATAGTTTTGTTTGAAGTTTGTGTGTTATATTAGAAAATCAGAAAATTTCTAATTTAGCTTTGAGAAATGATGTTAAGCTAGATTTTTTGAATAAAATTTCTCCATGGAAAAGTAATTTAAAGCCCTAAGTAAAATGTTTTTATGTGCATAGAAGAGACATCAAGGTACACCAAAACTGCTTTTGACCTGTATTTACATTTCTCCTAAATTTATTTTGTTAGTTTGGGGACAAGTAGGAGGAAAATCAAAGCCAACATCTGGCAGTAGTTGAGGGGGTTCTAGAGGAAAGGTTACCTATAATAAGCTGATTCTAAAGAGCTACATGCTCAAAGTGAAGGTCAAGCAGAAGCAGGCTTCTTGTAGAATTGCAACATGAGGTCCAGTCTCCATGGTCTTAAACTTAAACTTATTTAATCTGTTGAAATCCTTAACAGGAGAAGGCAGGTTCATGGAGGGAAAGAAATTTGTCCTCAAGATTGCCACACAACAACCTTGCATGAATTTTGACCAGGCTTGGCCTGTCCTGAGGATCTCAAACTCAACAGTCTTCTCTGAATTTCAGCCTGCTGGCTTGTCCTATGGATTCTGGACTTGCCAGCACCAACAATCAGTTCTTAAATACCCGTTCCTCCCTCTTCTTTTTCTTGTTCTTCTCTGCTTCTTTTCTCCCTCCTTCTCCTCCTCCTCCCTCATCTGTGTGTATATATATATTCATTCAAATGCAAAAAGATATTTAAATGGACAATGAGAGGAAAAAACTAAGTTGCTTTATGATTATACCCTTTGTCTTGCTTAACATTTTCCACTTTAATATATTTTTACCTTAGTTAAGTGCTTCGACTACGTGGATACATTTGGAAGTTTAGGAGTCAATAGTTTCTGTCTGAAATTTAATGTTTGTTACCCCACCCCCTTCCTATTTTCTCTCCGAGATGAGTCCTGATAAATCTCTATGTGTGTGCTCTAACACTCACATGTTTACTGATTTCTTCAGAGGCCTTCTAAGATCTGATTCTTCAGAGTTGTCTGACTCTGAGTTCAGTATTTGTAGGCCCAGTAGAAGTCATCTCATAGTTGCCTAGTATTTAGATTCTTGGTTTTAGATCACTGGTATGTGTATGTATATGTATGTGTATGTTCCCCTCACCTCTCCTTCACTCCCAATAAAATTTAATTTTGAACTGCCTCCCAGGGGTGACATGAAGCATAACTAACTTTGGTGAAATACACATTCCAACAGCAATCATTCTGTAGTCTTACATGCTCAAGCATTTTTATAGCCTTATTGCCAAAAGAATAATTAAGCATGCAAATCTCAGATATATTCAAAAGCAATTACATATTCATCTAGGTTAAGTATTCTGTGATTTGAAGTTATTAGTCAAAGGTCTTTGCTACCCATGATTTCAAGAAATAGAGAGAAGTTACAGTGTAATTTTACAAACAGTTGAGCTTCTACCTCCTTCTGCCATTGGAAACAGAACATAATTACAATCCACAATGATTTCTGCCTCTGACTCTCTTGCTCTCTGAAAGGAAACGGTCTAATATTTTTTCCTCACAGTGCCTACCCCAGTGCCAGATTCAAGTTAGTGTAAATAACAGCTTTCTGACTGGATGTTCATTATCATGATGGCTATTCTGAGGTGCGAGGAATCACATACTACTGGGGCTTAAAGAAATCTTAGATAGAATTCAGTCTCGGACTTTAGAATTATGGGGTTCTCCAGATGGCAGCTATTAACTTCATAAAAATCTACAGCTAACATGAAATGCTAGGGTGAAATACTGAAGACTTTTCCCCTAATATCGGAAGTAAGGCAAGATGTCTACCCTTGCCACATGTATTCACCATTGTACTGGAGATTAGCTAGGGCAACACAGGAAGAAAAAAAGGCATCCAGACTGGATAGAAAGATGTAAAACTATTTTTATTTTCATATAATATTATCATATTAATTCAAATGAATCTACAAAAACTACTAGAAATTATAAATTATGAATAAGTTATGTAATGTCACAGATATGAGGTCCACATAGAAAAATTAAATGTGTTTCTATATGCTACAAAGAACAATCTGAAGTGTAAATTCCAACTGGAGGATCTTTAGCAAATATTTTAACTTTTTTGAATGTCACAGTGAGAAAAATCTGAAAGTGAGAGAATACATTGCCAAGTGCCTGCAAGACCCAGACAGGGAGGGGTTATGCAGGTGCCTCCAAGAAATCAAGGAAAGCATCCACTGACAAAGAGGCATTTTTAAGCATCTACCTGGATCAACAAGAGTGAATGTAAAGTATCGTTCTCTTTCTCTCCCTCCCTTCATGCGCTTCAGCCTTGAAAGGGTCTGCAGCAGCAGCTAAGGAATGAAGTCACTGAGAAAGAAAGAAGCTTTCCCGCAATCATCCCCATTGACAAGGGGGCACAGATGGGGAGGTGAAAGTCTTATGAAGCCTTCTTTTTGAATAGAGATTAAAGTATTAATTATTACAAATTTTTATTTCATATGTAACATGGCATTATAAAATATATAGTAATATAAAGGTACATTTATAATTACACTCACTAATGTATTGGTCAGGGCCTTTTAGATTACTGAACTGAGACACATCAAATACTTCCACTATTAAGAAGAGTGATCAGAAAATGCACAGAGGTTTTCTAGTGTTTTCCAGTTGCAGAGGATAAATCTTACCAACTGCATAAATTGTCAAGGGAATGTGAGAATCAACAATAAAGGTTGACTCTATTTGATTATACTCTACAAATTGTGTTTGCTCAAAGTACCAGTTATAACTGTTACGGTTCTAATCTATAAATAGCTTCTGTTGTCATTTCTTGACTCTGTAGCTTTGCTCCCTCCTTGGGAGTGTCCACAGGTTTGCATTTTGTGGTGCTCCAAGATAACAGAGTTGGGGAGAAATTGTGCTCCTTCCATTTTGATGAGGAGATTAGAGAAACTTCCTGATTTGGGTTTGAGCCCCAAATTTTTCTATTTTGTCCCACTTACTTCTAACAAAGATTCCTTCCTTGAGCAAATTCTAGCACGTCCCCTTTGCTCTCTTTCCCACTAGGCTTCAATTTTGGTCTATAAAGACTCAAACAAACACTAACAGTTTCTAACAACTAATGGCTGCATTCTTAGAATGAACCTAGCTCCCTTTCAAATGCTTACTGAGAAAACTCAAGGCCACTAAGTGATTTACTGTCTGTTCCACTCAGTGCTTGTAGATAGGGCCTTGCCCCTCACCCCTCTTGGTAGGGACCTAACACCAGTTAGCAAACCCCAGATGGGTTTCACATAACCAACCTCCTTCCTGTTTTTGTAATTTTTCACTTCCCTGGCACTATCGAGGCCCACTCACCTCCACCCCCATTCCATCATCCTTCCTTTAAAATGCCCAGTCACCTCTGTACAAAGTTAAGTTTAGTTCATGCTGGACTCTTTTTCTGTATTGCAAAAGTGTATTACTGATTAAACCTGTTCTTACCATTTTAACTAATGTCTGGTTTTGATTATCTTTGATACTCCTCAACACCATATTTTATATATATATATGTACGTGTGTGTATATGTGTGTGTATGTGTATATCTATATATATATATATATTTTTTTTTTTTTTTCTATTTGCACCAGAATAGAATTTGACCCTGAATAGAATTTGACCCAGCTTGTTCCAAATAAGTGTTATTGCAAAACACTTCTGGGAAAATGTTACTAAATTTATAAAGAAAATAAACCCCCTTGCAAATAAATTTAACTATGAAATATAATTTAAACCTTGTTTTTAAATAAGAAACTTTTCAGGGGCCTTCAATGTGCTAATGGATTTTGTGAATCAAATTTCCAAAGAGAAGTTTCGGAATGCAGTATTTTCTTAATATATTTGACCACAGAACTCTTTGTTTTTAAAGCACCAGTCCCAGGACATTCCAGAACTAGTGTTCCAAAGAAAATATTTTCTTGAAAATCCTGGCTTAAGCATTTTAAATCCATCATTTAGTAATTTTACTCACAGCTTCTTCATCCTGTGAGCTGTGGAGACATCAGATAATGGTCACTTTTTTTCAAGGTGTGGATTTTTTTTCTTTTTTTAAATTTTATTTTAATTGTTGTTCTTGTATAGTTTTCTGTCTTTTACTCCCATCCCAGCCCACTGCCCCAGCCCTCCCCACCTCCCTCCCATTTCCATCCCTCCTCGTTTTTGTCCATGTGTCCTTTATACTTGTTGCTCTAAACCCTTCCCCTTTTCCCCTAAAATTCCCTCCCCTCTTCCCTCTGGTGACTGTCAGCCTGTTCTCAATTTCAATGTCATTGGTTATATTATGCTTGTTTGTTTGTTTTGTTGATTAGGTTCCTGTTAAAGGTGAGATCATACAGTATTTGTCCTTCACCACCTGGCTTGTTTCACTTAGCATAATGCTCTCCAGTTCCATCCATGCTGTCATGAAGGGTAGGAGCTCCTTCTTTCTTTCTGCTGCACAGAATTCCATTGTGTAAATGTACCATAGTTTTTTGATCCATTCATTCACTGATGGGCACCTAGGTTGCTTCCAACACTTGGCTATTGTAAATTGTGCTGCTATGAACATTGGGGTGCATAGGTTCTTTTGGACTAGTGTTTCAGGGTTCTTAGGATATAATCCTAGCAGTGAATTGCTGGGTCAAAAGGTAGATCCATTTTTAGTTTTCTTAGAAAATTCCATACTGTCTTCCAGAGTGGTTGTACCAGTCTACACTCCCACCAACAGTGCACTAGGGTCCCCTTTTCTCCACAACCTCTCCAACACTTGTTGTTCATTGCTTTGTTTATGATGGCCATTCTGACTGGTGTGAAGTGGTATCTCATTGTGGTTTTAATTTGCATCTCTCTGATAGCTAGAGATATTGAGCATCTTTTCATGTGTCTCTGGATACTCTGTATGTCCTCCCTGGAGAAGTGTCTGTTCAAGTCCTTTGCCCATTTTTGAATTGGGTTGCTTGTCTTCTTAGAGTAGAGTCATGTAAGTTCTTTATATATTTTGGAGATTAAACCCTTGCCTGAAGTATCATTGGCAAATATGTTTTCCCATATAGTCAGTCTCTTTTTATTTTAATACTGTTTTTTTTTTTTTAGCCTTGTAGAAGCTTTTTATTTTGATAAGATCCCATTTGTTTATTCTTTCCTTTATGTCCCTTGCTTTAGGGGACATATCAGTAAAAATGTTGCTGTGTGAAATACCTGAGATTTTCCTGCCTATGTTCTCCTCTAGGACTTTAATGGTGTCACGGCTTATATTTAAATCTTTTATCCACTCAAGGTGTGGATTTTTTACCAACTTATCAGAATCATCTCAGCATACTTGTTAAAAATGCAAATTACTGGGCCATGTGTCAGGTCTGAATTGGCAACTCTAATGGGAGGCGGGACCTGGAGTCAGAATTTTGATATTGTCCAATGTTGGATTCTGATCTGCACTAAAGCCTGAGAACTCAGACTTTATCTTATCTCTACCTGCTTATCTCTACCTGCTCTTTCAGAATCTATTGCTGAAATAATTTCCCAAATTTTGCACTTTCTTTTCCTGTTTTCCTTTCCAAGCAATAAGTTAAAGGAAAAAGAAACTGAAAGCTACTTTAGGCTCTTTCTACTCAGAGAAAAACAAAAAAGTTCAGTAACCCTTTTTTTCCCCACTCAGCAGGTGCTAACTTTCCAATGTGCTCTTAAAGAAGAAACATTCCTTCCTCCCAAGAGATATTTTTAGGAGTGTTTGCTGGTTGTGTGTTACTTGAAAATTAAATATAGGTAATTCCCTCCAGCCCATCCTTACAAATGTGTAATGATTACAAACTGACTTTGAAAGCAGTAGTAGTAAAAGCTTATTTATAAATAAGCTTTTGACCATGCTTTTGAAATTTAGATTATTTACTATCTGTAGATTTAGAAAGATCAATCAAATCATTTTAATTTTTTAAATCTAGAGTAAATATTGTGGTTCCTATATTTAGTAACTTCTTTTATTTTTTGATGCCTTTCCAGTTTAATTTTCTACCCAATATAGAAAATGAGATAGGCATTGTTAATTATACATATTTGAAATCTTTTCTTTCTATACATGCAATACCTCAGAGATACTATGGGTTCTGTTCCAGACCACTACAATAAAGAGAGTCATACATTTTTTTTGTTGGTGGAGGTGTTACAGAACAGGGCCAAAGAGGGTATGATATACTATTACTGAAAGGACCCCTCACTAGGTTCGCATTGTCTGCCGCCAGAGGAAAGATGCCTGTCAATGCCAGAGATTTATGAAAAGGAAAGGAAATGTTTATTTAAAGCTATACAAACTTAAATTAGTGACCTAATGTCTTCATTAAAATATCAAAGTCCTTTAGGATACCCACAGGTGCACACAGTCCTTCCTTCTCCCCTTTGCCCAGTCTGGGGTACCGTATCTCAGGAAAAGAAGTAGAAGCCCATGATTCAGGCTCCTGGCACCATCAGAGGTGTCACCGTCAAGATTTCCAGCTCTGGACCCCAGTTAATCCAAAGTCATGTGGCACCTTCTCACGGCCCACTAGCAAAAGTCCTTTCACCCTTTTTCTTCCAGGCAAAGTCTCTCCTGCTTCCTAAGCCATATGGCCAAGGGGTGCACCCCAAAGCCACATGGTCCTCTCCCCAACAAAGCTGTGGGGGCCCCCACTTTGCCAAAGCTGTGTGGTTCTCCCCTCACCAAAGCTGCAGGGGTCCCCACTCTGGCAAAACTGTATTATTCTCCCTTCAATGGCTGCTGTGTCTGGGTTTAAATCCCTGCGCCAACCTTCTTCTTTACCCCTATTTCCGACTCCTCCTACAATCAGTTACACCTGCCAGCATTCCTGTATTATTCCAAGTTTACTGGGCTGCCATCGTGAGTCTGGGCAGGTGTGGCCCATGTCATGGAGTCAATCTTGTCGAAGCTCTCACACAGGCGCTGTAACCGGGGAACCTGCCCCCCAGTTACATCTTTGGTGGAGGTCCCTTCCATTCCCCTGGCTCTAGGCATGGCCACAGCTCTTTAACATATCTATGCAACCAGTAGAAAGCTATCGATATGATAAATGACCATGCCAGAGGTTAGCTGCAAAGCTGTCACTATACAAAACAGCTCTGCATTTTCCTGTTCCATATGTCCCTTCCCCCAACTCACACCTGTGGGGGGAAGGGGTGAGGACATCCTAATATTTCCTGGACACCATGAGTTCTGGACCCCATTCCAAATCCCTATTTGGGCCCCGCTCTTGGCTGCACCCTGTTTCAGAGGGTCTTGCCTTCAAATTTTTATAAGAAACACATCTTTGAAGCACAATAAAGTAAAGTGCAATAAAATGTGGTATGCCTATACTTTGCAAAAATGTTCTGCTCCCCATTAGGGATGTAGGTGATTTAAGAACATGTCCCTCCAGATTGTAGAGCTCTTAGGGGTCAAAGCTGAAAAAAAACAGTCAATTTGAGAATAGTTTTATACATAGGTCCAGGTTTTGAAATACATAATAAAAGAGGAAGAAAAAGAAGATGAGTAAAGAAGTGCCATATTTATGGAAACAAACAGTGGTTGTCAAACTTGAGTGAACATCAGAAACACCTGAATGGCTTGTCAATAGCAGGTGGTTGTGGCCCACCTCCGAGGCTCCTGGTCCAGCAGGTCTGGGCTTGGACCTAACATTTCTAACTAGTTCCCAGGTGATGCCGATGCTGCTGCCACTTTCACATGCACAGAGATGCTTCTACCTCTTCTAATTTACCTGAAGGAAGGAAGGAAGGGATCTCTCTAAGTTAAAGAATATAAAACCTATGAAGAACCATGTAATCAGCACCTTAGAAAAGCTGACAGTTACAAACACAATTTCTTAGCTCTATTACTTTTGGGGGCTCATTTCGAGCAGAGTAGCCTGTCCCAAATTAGTACACAGTCTATCAGGATGTGGTTTTTAAATTATAAATATTGTTACCAAGCCAGAGGTCACTGACTGACATACATAGATGCCAATACTATGGCACTGGCTTTTGAAGAAAGAGAAAAGCTTTTACTGTGAAATCAGCTGAGCAAGGAGACAAGGTTCATCTGTCTCCCAATCCAAGGTTTGCGGCAAGATTTAAGGGGTTTCAGCAACAGATCTTCCTGAACAGCCTCCTTTCTGAAAGGGTCCCTGCCCTCAGGTTCTGGTCATGCCCTGTACCTTTGGTTTGGTGGGACAAGGGAGCAATGACGGGTTCACAAGTATCACTCACAAACTTTGTTTCCAGGACTTATTAGAAACAGGAGAGGACTGGTTTGTGCTGGTTCTGAAGGTACAATAAGATGCTATAATAAATAAATAGTTGAGGATTGGCTGAGGGCAGTAGCAGAGGTTATTTAACAGTTGCTCTAAAACATGTTCTCTAATATTGAATAACTGCTTATATTAATAAAAAATGTAAAATGGTGGAAGACCTGTGAAATGTTGAACAAAATATTTATTTGAATATTATTGCTTATACTGAGGGCAATCTCTAAATTAATTTTTGGAGAATGTATCCAAGTTTTATGGGCTACAATTCTAAGCCCAAAATTACTAAGTAAAAACAAACATTAATAAACTATTTAAAAATTAAAATATTGCTTTATTTATTGATTTTAGGAAGAGAGAGAGAAACATCAATTTGTTGTTCCACTTATTTATGCATTCATTAATTCATTCTTGTACGTGCCCTGACCAGGGATCAAGCCTGCAACCTTGATGTACCCGCACGATGCTCTTATTAACTGAGCTACCTGGCCAGGGATTTAACATATTTATTGTATGATAGTTCATATTTCCTCTGAAGTCCCTTCAAAATACAACATAAAAAAAGAGACCCTCTTAACCCCTCAACCCAAATCCTATGCTTTTCTCCAAGGATAACAAGCAGTTTTCTGTAAGAAAGAGTTTCCTTGCTGAATTCCTCAGCTTATAGTCAATGTATCATTGTTTTCATCTCGTATATAGGCCTAAGTAGCAGCCTCCCTTCTATATTTGAAATACTCATTTTTGAATTTGAAACATTCATCTAGAACTTTCAAACTAAAAAGAGTTAAATTCTGAACACTAAGGCATAATGAAAGAGCCTGCAGGATAATTTAAATACATCATTAACTGACTAATATGACAAGAAATTCCAATCAACCTTTATCAGTTGCATCTCTTTCCAATGACCCTTCAACCCACTTTCCTTTAAACTACTTTGAGCTGTAGAACTACATTGCCAGTTCTCCTGAGGAATGTAAATGACTTGCATTTTCAGTCACCCCCCTGACAATTTTCATTCACTATTTAACAGGCAATTATCTGACCACTCGGAGTTACAAACAACTCTCCAGGAGAATGGAGTGTCCTTTGAGTTCAATGAAGAGGTGCAAATCCATATGCCAATAATACTCAGGATTTGAGTCCTGTACTTCTTTCTCCTTCAAGTCTCTTTACCTACCTTTCTCTCCTGATCTTCTGAGTGTGAAAAATCTATTAATAATACACTATCTCCCAAGAATATGTAAATTGTAAATTGTTTGAGAAATTTATTAAATGCTTTGTATCTCTAAGTCATCACTTAAAAGTATGCATGCTGCTCCTTATAACCATGGAATTTCTTATGCTCTGAGTGATAGATAACATATTGAGGATACAAATTACTTCCTTGAAATTTAATTCAATTAGCCAAATATTTACTTTTCCAGGTGTAGTTTGGAAGCAAACGACCTACAAAGGTAAATAGACTTTATATGTATACACAGTTAAAAGGGGAAGTGAAAGTACTCATAATCACAATGGAGATGGTATCATAATTGTTATGATAAAAGGCTAAGAGAGGTTTAGACCGCATACAGGAGAGAAGACCTGAGGCAATACCAGAAAGAAGTAACTTCTGAATAGTTTCTTCGTGTTCAATTTATCTATGCTTAGCCACAACTAAATCTGTATATTTGACTTATTCCTTTAATTGAAAGTTTTTCTTACATTGGAATGAGGGTGAAAAAAGAAAAACATGTCGAGTAATCATTAACTTAATTCATCTTCAGTTAGATATATAATTATGTATATATAGATATATAATTTCAGGACTCTTCAAAACAGTTCTATAGAACATGTGTTATTTCTCACAACTGCATTTTCTCTACGCCCTCATTTATCCCATTTCTACTGTTTCCTATCTGAGTTAAGTGATCAGAATTATAACCTTTCTGTTATAGCACTATGACACCTACATACATGCAAATTTATGATAGAATAGAATCTGGGAACCAACAGGGCGATTAGTGGATGACAGAGTAATAAGGAGATAAACGAGCAGTAAAAATAAAAACCCAAATCAGAAATTACATGAAAAGAAATATGCTCATTTCTGCTCCTTATGGTTGTAATTTCAGGACCCACACATTGCCCTCTTCTTTCCTATTCCCCCGCATCAACCAGTCAGCCTCTCTCTCTCTCCCTTTCTCTGTCAAACACACACACCACCACCTCCATAATCACTGCTTCAGCAACACCTCGAGCCTCACCCATAGATTCATTAAGTATATTATGTAAAGCTGTTTACACAATGTAAAGAATTCAATGCAATTATTAGGTGATACTCTACAAAATATGGGAAATTTTTAATGTGAGAATGAAAATAAAAATGGTTGAACCTGAATGGAATTTTAAAATTTCCCCCAAATTTACATAAAATAGCAGCTATCTCCAACTTTTAAAAACTCCCATCAATTTTTGAATTCAGTTAAGTAGTATTTTGTGTTGACCTGGTTTCTTATCTTTCATCAGATTATATTTATCATTTAAGTGTTTTAATTTCTAGTCCTATTTTTTATCTTTTCTCCATGAGACTTCAATATACTTTTACTTGTTCCTTGGGGGGGTGTTCTGAAAAAGTTATAGATGAAAAGGGGCCACAATTAAACCTGACAAGCTCAGGGGAGGCCTGTGTGTCAGCCTTAAAAACGCAGAGACCTAACTTAACCACTTAGAATGATCTGAAATTAAAACTTATTAACCAAAAGCAGTTCCTGGTGGGTAGTCACATGTTAGGGCAGTATTTTTCCCTAACAAAGGTCAATCTTCACTTGTCTGTCTTTTTGCATCTAGGATAATATACCTGATAACATGCCTTTGGAATAACAAAGTGATTTCCTTTTTTCCAGACCCCTCAAAGCACAACCACTGAACCAGAGGTGAAACCACAAATCCCCTCATTGTTATTTTTATCATGTTAATTATTGACTGTTAATTATCCCATACCCACCTATGTAAAACAGTATGTGTCTATCATTTTACTTTTTATCCAACCCCAGAGCCCCCCACCCTTTGCTTCCTCCCGCCTCCCTAATGTATCATCGATGGATTTCATGTAAACCTTTACAGCCCCTCTTTTCACTGTGACGTGTAGAATATGGTGCCAAACTGCCACTTTCCAGAGCACTTTCTCCATCCATTGAGGTTTTGCTTCCCGGCATTTGTTGTCAGTTTGGCTCAAATAAACTCACAAAAATTCTTACAGGTTTGGACATTTCTTAAGATGACAAAGTTAAATTTAACTTTTCATTGCCATTCTTTGATTTGCCCAATGAAAATTAACATCAATACTTTTATCGTTATGTTGAGTATTTTTTAAATATGTTGAGGCTTTTATAAAATTCTGCCTCTCCTAACTGTATAAAGTACATAGAGGGTTTTTCATTAGTGCGACTGTAATCGGAGATATTGGGAAAATTTACAAGAAATAAAAATGGACAGACTATGAGAAAAAAGGTATTTCTATTTTTAACTCCTACAGCTCATCTGTTGTGGTTTAATTAGGTACCTCAAGATTTAAGGTGCAGTATCAGGATTTAAATGACAAAGCATTTTTGATTTGGTAAATCTCCAAAAGTCCTACAAGTTCTTCCCCAAACTGTTTCCCAGTGGATACAGCCTGTTGTAAATCGTCAATGCATTCCATTCTGATGATGATGAAACAGCTGATTCAAAGCCCTCTTCCCAAACAGGACTTAAATTATGCCTTTCCTGGGCTTTAGATACTTTGCCCTGTTGGCTCCTCACAAGTATGTAAGTGTGAATATATATATAAAAATATATATACGTATTATACACATATAAAAGTAATATGTTAATGTATAGTAAATATATATTTTATAATTGTTTTGATTTAAAGACAAATATAATCTAGTCTGCATTGACTATCTAAAAATTTTCTTCAACTTTGAGTTCATTTTTTCTTTTGACTCTAAAAAAAGTAAAATATTTTTATAGGCCCCCCAAAGTATGGGCAGCTCTTAGTCCTGTAACAGCTGTTCCTACTGGGGCAGTCAGCCAGGCTTCCGAAAATCTCCATCACTCTCTCCCCAAGTCCTTCAGGTCCTTGCTCCTTGGCACCTACCTTCACAGCCCTATTTAAAATCATACATCCCCCTTAAGAGTCAACTCTTAAGTTGTCATATACTAATATTTACACATTTACTTTTTTCCCCCAACCAGAATGTAAGTTCCATGAGGTCACTTATGTATCCCTACACTCAGCAGTGCGTAACATTGAATGACGACTTGATAATTCTCTTTTAAATGAAATAAGAAGAAAATGAGTCTTTGACTATCTTTTTTTTGTGAGGTTTTTAAAATTATATTTTATTTTTAGATGGTCCAAGAAACTAAGGGTGAGATGGAGGAATGTTTTCACATGCCAATGGACAATTCTGTAATATGAGGATAATTTTAAAGAATGCATTAGAAATGAGCTTTGTGCTTTAAAGACTTAAAAATTAATAAAAAAATTTGTATCAGTTGTCAGTCTTGCTGCATTTCTCTAAGACCCTCATTTTTTTAACCTATCTCTAAAAGGTCAATGTTGCCTTTGACAGAACTAGGTCCTCTTCAGAATGTAAACATAGTTTTAGTCAAATCCTAGCCATAATCATATCACAATATTTAGAAAGCAGAAACAAATATGAATATTCCCATTTAATGTTGTATTGATAAGGGGAAGAAAGAAACAAAGAAAAGAAAAACTAACTTTTTTTTTTCAGATCTCTTATGTACTGGGAGTTACAGGCATTTTATAATTTCTTGAGTCCTCAAAATGGTTCTATGAAATAGGTGCTACTATTCCTATTTTAAAAACAGAAATGTTCAGATTCTATTCTGTGTTACAGAAATTGCTTAAGACTATACAACTAATGAAGATGAATTCAAATTTAAAAACCATTATCTATAAGGCTTTATAGTTTCAGCACTTTCAATTACATCTAGGCACAAAGAGCACTGTTAAGTCCTGTTTAAAAAAACCAACCAAACAAACAAAAAAACTGGGAAGGATCCTAGGAACAATGAGAGGCTGTGAAAGGGTTGCCAAGTCTGGACCATCATTGTATGTGATAGAGACTTTGCATTCATCATTTGTATAATGATGAATAACAGCAACGATTATGGGCCAATGTGACAACTTAATAAGGTATGTCAGTGAGTTTGAGTTTTTTTTTAAATTAAAAAATAAATATCTGTTCACTGATTTTACCATAAAACTTCATTTGTTCTTGTTGGTGAGATTTAGCAAAAATTGGGGATGACTAATATTGACTTCCACTTATTGAGAAAAATCTATTGCTATTAATTTATTCTCTTGAACACATTTTTATCACCAGCCCCTGTTTAAATAACCAGTTATCACATAAGCAAAGAGAGTGAATTATCTGAAATCATCACATCTTAATTGATTACAACTCAACTATTTTTATTAGGGTCAACTCTAAAGCTAAAAGCCCAAAACATGTTTAGAGATAACATCAACAAAATCTGCATATAAATAATGCAGCCAACTATCCAAATGTCATACCAACTAAAACACCAAATAAACCTTTAACACTGAAAAAAAAAAAAACCTTTTCATACATTCAAGGGTAATTGTTTCTGTAAAAACTCTAATGTAAAAAAAAGAAAACAGATTAGTCATTTCAACTAACACTCAGACAATAAGAAAATTCTGTTTTTGTCACATATAGGTAGAATGGCATATATAAATTTAGTGCTGGGGAGGTAAGTGCACATTTCTTATCTCTTTATTAATCAGTTGGCAAGTATTTATTAGTAGTCTAATGTACACAAGGATTTGTGACTTTATAGCATTCATAATTAAATCAAGATATAAAACCTTGTTAAACACTAATCTTGACCCAGAAAAATGTTCCCACTTGATTTGGAAGAAAAGACAGAAAGGTATGGCCTCCAGAGATTAATTACCCTATTGGAAAATCTGCTGATGCTCAAGACTATACCAATCTTCATGGTACCAACTCCTGGACATTCCCACAACCCAGCAACCAAAGTTTTATGTCTGAAGAAATAGGGACCAGCTTATGTGATGGTCTACTTACCAGGGAAATGACATTATGACAGCTGAATAATAGCAAGATATTGAACTTTCTGAGCTTCAGTATACTTATAAAATAGAGGTAATTCTCATCACATAGACTCTCTGTTAGGATCAAAACAATCAACTTAAAATGCCTGGCATATAACTTAGCATTTTTAGAGTATTAGTATATTGTAGCTTTTAAAAAGTGCATATGTCTAGAAAAAAAGAAGAATAGAGAAGAAAAAAATGAGTAAACATTTCCTATATTTTGGTAGTGTGGAGACAGCTTTGATATGTTGTATGAGAAAACCAAAGGCAAATGTTTTTATATATCTTTGACAGTTGAAAAATAAGATATTAAAAATTAATTTGATAAAGAATACAAAACTTATTAAATTGTTGATCCTATTTGGTTTTATGATGCTTCCCTTTCAGATAAGATATTTTTTAAAGAAGACCTTTGCATCCTAGTTGAAGTTTTCTGTATTTATTTCATAACATACCATTATTTATGTTTTCTTTATATCAATCTTCCTTAATTACTCATTAACTATTATTCTTTCCTCCTAAACTACAAACTCCAACAAGGCAGAGCTAGGCTCTCTGTACATTACTACATCCTCAATGTCAAGCAGTTCTGATAGGGGACTCAAGAGTTGGAAAATTTTAGTTTAAGATAAATAGTTATAAGTCTAGTAAGTAACTCATATGTTAAAGCTTTTGTTTCAGAAACCTCAGATAAGGCCCATCCTGACTCCTGGGAGAGACCACCAACCTCCTGGGGCACAGCTAAGGATTAGCACCTAAGAGAAATAAGTGGAGGCTTCGGGGCCATTGTGTCCCAGGGAGGGGCAGACAACCACCCGCCCCTGGGAGTAGCTAACTGCCCAGGGCCGGAATGCTACAGTTTTCTTTTATCTAATTTCCCTGAATTTCAAAACACCTCACCACACTCACCTTGTGTTTTCCCTGTTATAAAAAGCCTGGCTTGAAAGAAAATAAAAGGCAGTCCATTAGGGTATGAACCCTCCATCTTTATGAATAAAGACTCATAAAGATCTAATCCCTGTCTCTGCTTATTGGGTTCAGTGACAGGCAACACGGATGCCAGTCTTTTCTGGTTTCAGTTCCTGGTATAGAGCACTAAACTCAGTAAATGTCAGTTGATTTAATCAAAGAACTAATGGTGGTTTGCCAAGAGAAGGAAGTGGGAGTTCACATTTATTATGTTCTAGGGCACTTTGTTGCACTTAATCTGTGAAAAAAGTTTTGAAGTAGTTCTCATATTCCCATTTCATGGTTTAGAAGACTGAGCCTAAGAAAAGTTAGTTAACATACCTGAGATCACATGGCTTCAAAAGAATTTAATCCTAGCTCTGGACTCAAAACCCATATGATTTTTGCTCTACCACTCGAACCGTAGACTTGCTTGTTTCTGATGAATCAAGTTGGGTTTTATCTATGGGGAATTAGCAATTATTCTGGGCTGAATTAAATTGTATTTTCTGAAGTTTTTTAATTAAGTCTTTTAATACAAAGTGAGAAAATAACAAAGTAACTTTTTCCAGGGACTCCTGTAACAGAGACATGTTTGAACAAAAGAATGTCAGGATATTCTGTTTAACCTGACATGACCAAATTAAGTACTCTAGGAAAACAACTCAACTCCAAAGACAGGTGGTGGAAAGGCATATCAAATATGCAAAATGCTTCAGGAGAAAAATGAGAGAGAGGAATGGACACAGCATGAAAAAAAAGAAAAACCTAGACTGGAAAAAAAATCTTCAAAGAAATAGAAGAGAATTTCTCACATGAATTGTAGTCTATAGATCACCTTAGTATGGATATGGACCCATATTAAAGGAACAAACTTTAGATGTTTTTAGGAAGATTGAAATCAGAAAGAACAAACATGTATATGAAAATACTAAATTAAAAAATAGCAAGGTACAAAATAGATGGAGATAACACTGAAAATAATGATGATAAGATTAGGAATAATCAGATTGAATACAGAGAGAAAAGAAAAAGGAAGATATTTCAAAACCAATAGACTTAAGCCATGGACAGAAAAAAATAAGCCAACAGTGTTCCTGAAAAAGAAAATTTTAGAAATGAAACAGAAAAAGAATTAGTTTCCAAATTTTATTTTTTATTTTTTACTTTATTTTTCATTGTATTTTTCCATTACCACTTAGTCCTCTTATACCCCTTTCCCCTAGCAATCACCTCACTGTTGCCCATGTCCACGAGTCCTTTTTTCTTTTTGCTTTATCCCTCCACCCACCAAAACTTTAAACAAAGAAATTTTTCACTAAATGAAGAAAGATCTGATTTTAAAAAATGAGAGAGCACACTAAGTTCAGGAAAATGTGAAAGATATTCAATGTCCAGATATGTTCCGACAGTTATTTAGCATCAACAATAAAGAAAACAATGTTCTCATGCAGCTACACAAACCATTGATGCAATGTGAGAAATTCAGGCTAACATGAGTCTTGTGCTCAGCAGCATTTAATGCTAGAAAATAATAGAAAAATACATCAAAAATTCAAAACAATATCTCAAAGTTCCGGAGAAAAAAAGAAATACCCATATGCATTTTTAAATAGGCAAACATATTTAAACATGGGAGGATACAGAAAATATTGCACCCAAAAACTCTTCTCAAAAAAGATCACTTGAAAACTAGAAAAGATTAAAACAGAAAGATCAGAAATAAGGAGCCATGATTAAAGAATTGATGGTGGGCACTAACTTAAACATAGAACAAATTCAGATAATTATGGTTATAGGGTAGGATTTCAGTAGTTCGAATTTCGGCAGTGTGAATAAAAATAATTAAATTTGGGAGAGGGTGAAAACGTGAAAATAAGAGATTGCCAGTCATTTTTTATTGCAGAAAGTAAAAATAGTCTTTATAATAGAAACGTAGTTTTTTAAAGAAATGATGCCAGGCTTTTACTATTTTTCAAAAAAATTCCCAACCTTATGATCTTGAAGGAAATATTTTCTTTAGTGCAAGAGTGGTTTCTGAAGCCAGCAATGTTTTCAACTTTATTTCAGTGTATTTTTCTTCAATTAAATTCAAGCAAAGAGAATTTCAATACTTTGACTAAAAAAGCTTATATATTTTGAATCATTTTATATAAAAGTATTTTTATCAGTCTATCAAGTAATTCTACTACCTGTGTATTTTTGTTCAACCAGGGTAGGTAGGGGTTATTTCAAGGTAGTGAAATTTGAGTTTTTTCTTTTCCTTATTTAGTACTTTGCTTATTTGTCTGTATTCTGTGAAATGATTAATCATCACTTTTACAATTGGAATAGTGACTTTCCTTAAATGAAAGAATTTCACAAATACACACACCCTTTGGATTTCTGTTTCAGTGAATTACCTACTTAAATCTTTTGCACATTTCACTAGCAATGCTTTTTCCCATTATCTTTGTATGAGATCTTTTTATGTTTGCTCTAATAACTCATTTCAATCATGTGTCTTCTCAATTTTATCCCTCATCTTTTATTATTAATAGCTTATATATATATAAATATATTAACACTTAGAATAAATTTTATATAATTTATCCCTTAGCATCAAATATTTATAAATTGAAATATATTACAGATAAGGTATTTATTTTTTATGGCTTCTGAAATTTCCACTTTGCTTAAAAAACTCTCCTGTAGAAACTCATATAAACATCAACTTATGTAGTCTCATACTATTGTTAATATATATTTATATTACTAATTGCATCAAAATCATCTATATGAAGTAGAAGGTAAACTAATTTTGTGTTCTTCCAGATAAATAACTATCTATTCCAGCACTAATTATTTTTTTAAAAATCCCATTTAACTAAAATATTAACTTTGACTATTCCGCATAATTCTTGCTTACATTTTTTGTTCTTCTAATCTGTATGTCTATTCCACTGCTGTAATTGTGGCTTCACAGTAAATTTTCAGAGCTAGAAGCAAATTCCTCCTAAATATTCTTCTTTTTCATTGTTTTGATTATTCTCTGTGCTTTATTTCATCTTCTAAATTTTAAAATGATTTAATCTTGTTCCCCTCCCCCCAAAAAACAAAAAACAAAAACAGTGGGATTGCATTCCATTTAATAATATTGTCATATTTTATATGTGTTTATATTTAATAATTTTTCTCATATAGGCTCTATGCCCTCTCATTAAATCTATTTCCAAGCACTTAAAAGACTAGTAATTGTTATGAGCTTTCCATTTTCCATTTCTGAGTAGTGATAATAAAAAGAAAAGATATTGAATTTTTCATATGAATAATATATTAATAAAATTGTTTTGAAATCCTATTTTAACCCATATTCATGTAACTTTAAAGCATGGTAGATACCATTTCTCATCCACCAGACTGATAAAAGTTTTAAGAAATGGTAACATCTAGTTCTACAAAGTATTTAAGGAAACAGGCACTGGTGTATATTGCTGATAGCATTATGAATTGCTTGAGAAGTTTGAGATTTAGTTATCAAAACTGTTGTGGCTTTAATTAGAAAAGTTAAAATTACCTTTAGGGAAATGCTACTCATTGTTGTGCTGAAATCCAACCCAGTTCCACAAGGCAAAAACAAAAACAAATAAAACAAAACAAAAAACACAACATGGCATAACAATTGAAAAGAAATAATTAAGATCATCTTTATTTAAAGATGGCATGGTTATTTATATAAAACATCTTAAGAAATTTACAAAAATTACTAAACCTAGTAAGTATATTTAGCAAGTTCACATGATATAAAGAAAACACAGAATATAAACTAACAATTTAGTATTGAAAATAAAAGTAACATTTTTATTAGCATCATAATATATTGAATGCCAAGGGAAAAATCTAATGAGTGATATGCAAGGTCTCTACACAGAAAACTACAACATGTTATTGAGGAAAGTGTAAAGAACTAGATAAATATGCCCACTGGTATAGATGGAAAAGTCACTACTTTTAAGGGTTCCGTTTGTTCCAAATTAAACCGTATAATCAGTGTGGTCCTAGTCAAAACTATTCATAGAAATGCACAAACTGAACCTGAAATTTATATAGAAATACAAAGGACCTAGAATACACAAAACGAACTTGAAAAAAAAAACAGACCTTACACTCTCTGACTTCATAACTTATTATAAGCCTAAATGTGGTATGGTGGAAAGTGCCAAGAAATAACAGATTTGAATAGAGCCCAGAGATATACCAACACAGGCATTGTCAATTGATTTTTGACACATGCACAAGATACTCAATGGGCAAAGGGAAGTCTTTTCAAGAAATGGCTTTTGCTTTGGACAGGTTGCTCAGTTGGTTGGAGGGTCCTCTTGTACAATAAAAGGTTGCAGATTCTATTCCAATGAGGGCACATACCTAGGTTTCAGGTTCAGTCCCCATTCAGGGTGCCTACAGGAGGCAACGGATGGATGTTTCTCTCTCGCATCATTATTTCTCTCTCTTTCTCAAATCAATTAAAAAACAAACAAACATCCTCAGGTGAGGATTAAAAAGAATGGCTCTTGATCAATTTGGTACTTATATGGAAAAAATGAAATCTCAACATTTCCTTCAAGCAACACACAAAATTAACTTGTGGATCATGAAGTATGTATAAAAATACTATATAACAACTGAAAGAAAACAGAGGAAATGAGCATGAAACAAAAAACCCTGAAGTCCCAGAATTTGGACATTATCAAAATTAAATAGTTTTTTGAAAGGCACCATTAAAAATTAAATAGATAAACCACAATTTGGGAGAAAATAATTGCAATCTATCTGACAAAGGGCTTATATTTAGAATATATACCATGTATGTGCATGAACATGCTTGCTGGGGCAAATTAAGTGGAAAGGGTATAGTGGAACTTTCCAGAGTCACGTAAATGTTCTATGTCTTGATTTGGGTGGTAATTACCTGTAGAAATTGTCAAAATGTAAAAACTAAAACTTACAATATACGCTTTAGATCTCTGTATTTATTGCATATGTTATACCTTAAAAAGAAACAAAAATAATAGGATAAAGGAAATTTGAGTTTTGTTTGTGCTTTAATTTGCAATGCAAGTTTCTTTTGTTGTCATTTTCCTATTTGATACAGAGCTTAGAGATTTGTGATACAGCAATAAACATTGTATGCAATTTTAGAGCTATCTACAAAGCTCAAATGTTTTTGGTGAATCATTTTATTTTATTTACCTTGATTATGCTTTACTCTTTGTTTTACGTTTTGTTAGCTGACCTTGGATTTTAACAAAGCTCCCAGGTTGAATTAAGTTGAGATATTTTAAAAATTGTTGTGGGAGGAATTATGAATCTTGATAATTTTAATAATGATTTTATTGAGCAAACTTTAATGAATAGTTAAGCTTAATCTGCAAACATTATTCGCTTTACAATGTTCTGCTCAAAGGATCAAGAAATTTCCTTTGTCTAACCTCTTGGTCATGGGTTAAGAGAGGAGAATCAGAAAAATTCACATCAAATCTATTTGTGGACAGGGTGAGGAGGTGAGGGTAGTCTTCAAAAGAAGCTAACCTACTTTTGGTGAAAGGGCCAGTGGGAACCTAAATGTCTAGACCCCATTTAATTCACTCCTTTGCTCCTTGATTTCCTCCAAACAGCAATTACATTACTATGGGGGGAAAGTTTTTGGCAATAAACCACGAGGCTAGGTTTACTTCCTTTTCTTTAAAGAGATGGACCATCCTGTAAATCACAATTCAATATATAGAATTCTAAAGTGGAGTTGTTTGTCATTTCATTTGTAGAGTCCCACAGATTGTCATCTGGAGGAATACACAGAACAGTAAAAGTGGCTCCTCCTGATTTCGAAATGTAGAACTTTTAAAATTTATTTCCTACGACCAGTGTTTCATCATATTGGCATTCCACAGTGACTTAACACAGTCCTGGTGTTGGATTATATCATACATTTAGATTCACCACAGCACAACAATTCATATATAGTTCTCCCGAATGAAACATCAGGGAAAATCAGTTCGGAAATGAACTGGGTAAGTCTTAAATTGAGATTGATGATCCAGATATCATATTATTCTGATAGCAAACATTCTATATACAGCAGTTTGAATTCAGGGGTTTCTAAGACAGTTGACTGACTTAAGATAATGCTTTAAGGCTGAATTGTCTGTGTGTGTGGGATTACAAATACTCATGATCAATAAAATTATTGACAAATATGATGTAAAGAGCAAAATTTTCTGCAATTCCTAACTCTGAGGATCCTCATGGTAACTGAGGTGTATCCTGTAGTGTGTGTCCAACAAAATCCATCGGGGCCTTACGTCTGGCTCTCTTGGCAGTTGTAGGTATTATAGCTCCTCATTAATAGGCTTGACAAATGTTAACACTAACAAAATAGAAATGCTTTCCACCAGCACACTGAGTTCAGCAAATCTCTTTTTATAAATGAATACCTAACAAGAAAATACACATAGGGTTTTCTAAATATCATTGAATGAATGAATGAATAAAAGAATGAAGCAGTCAATCCACATTACATAATTAATTATTCATTGAATATTGCTTTTTATAATTTTCCAATGTCTTTTATACATTAATTTCATTTCCCAAGGAGGGTTTTAATCTCCTAGCAGAAAATTAATTTTTTTCTGAACACATCTATAATTTTTCTGTGGATAGCATATAATGCTATAAATATACTAGGTACTTAGGAAATGATGGTTGGTTAATTACACCTTGTTGTCAACATCAAAACATCTTTGAACACAGTTTTACAGCTTCCTTAACACTTAGTTTGTCCTGCACTTGTGCTGTGTTATTACACTATTTTTAACTATTCTTTAATCTCTAGTCATGAACTTCCTCCATTCCTATCTTTTTTACCTTCCAATCTTGCATTTTAACCTGTTTGCTTAGTTTATTCCTGAGTCTTATTTCTGGGTTCTCCTCTTCCTCAACCTACCTTGTCCCCCACCCACCTTGCAGAACAAAGTGGTAAATTCTATTTCAGTTCAGAAAGACTTTCACTATTCACCAGCAATGTGGCAGGCACTGTGTCATGCATGGGTGACTGGAAGAAAACATGGCTCCTTTATTCAGCTATTTTACAATCTGGTGAAAGGCAAACATGATTTTCACTGAGAAATTACAGAAGTATGCACAAGCTATTAGCAGAACACAAGCTACCTACATCAGCCTAGTGCAAGGACACATTTTGTAGCAGGAAACTTGGAGCAGGTATGAGAGTCCAGCAATTCTGCAAGAGTAAGGCTGTTGGAGTCTCTACCTCAAAGCTACAGAGACTGTTCAGATCTCTGTAGACATGCAGAATTGAGAGGTGATGATGGGTACAGAGGCTTAGGACTGAAAATGCTGGTAAAGTGAGGAGAGTCAGAAGCATATGTAAGACACGCAAATAAAGAGATGGAGTGCTAATGGCAGCCAGGCAAGATGGCAAGATCATGGAAGAAAACAGGTGGAATGTGTAGAAGGGCCAGGTGATCAAAGGGGACAATGGATAAGGTGGACACAGGTTGCACCTAGGGCTGGGAACTGTTTCAAAGAACAGAACATCATGACTTTCAGGCACAGTGTTTGTATCTTTATATGTACATTCATGCTTAGAATACCTGTGAAACAATTTTAGAATACCTGTATACAATTTTATTTTAGGATGAGTTATATGTTTACATTGGATTCTTTTGTGTTATTTCTGAAAACTTAGGTTACTTGTCTCTCATATCTGATATTGTTACAGACAGAGAAGTGATAGATTAATACAACAGAGTTTAGAGTCAAGTGTCTGGATGTTTACCTAAATGTGAGTTATGTTCCTTTCTTTTTTTTCCTTTCCTTTCCTTTCTTTTCTTTTCCTTTCTTTTCTTTTTCTGATCTTTTCTTTCCCATTCTTTTCTTTTATTCTCTTTTTTTTTCTTCCCCCTCCCTTCCTTCCTTCCTTCCTTGCTTGCTTCCTTCCTGGTGCCAGCATTTCTTTAATGTAAAATGGGGTCGATAACAGTTGTCATCAAAATTAAATAAGTTTATATATGTAAAACGCTAAGAATGGTGGTACATTGGAAATGTTCAAGGACTGTTCGCCACTATTACAATCATTATTTTCTGGAATGAATGGACTTCTCAGCTGGACTTCTCATCCAGCTGAGAAGTACAATGGAGATTTTGGTACCCAAAGAACCGGACAAACAGGCCATTTATTTTAAAGACAGTGATGGTAATGAAGCTTATTTCATACAGTCTGTTAGGTGCAAAATTAAAAAGAAAAGGCCTAACCAAATGGTTAGATCAAGAACTGCCTCAAATAAATAAGAAATCAAATTCCAATACAGTAGATGTATTTAAAGATTCACCAAAGAAATTTATTTTACTGCCAGCTATATCAAAATTTGTGGGTACACACATCTGAATATATATGACACATAGATTTACCCATTTTAGTTTTGTCTCATGGGGAATTAAAGTATTTAATAATATCTTTTGCTTAATTTGAGTCTTTTTAAAACTAAATTCTAAATCAAAAGCAATAAAAAGAGGCTTAGCCAAATCTTTCAGATTCTATGATAGAAGAAACAGTGCAACACATAAGAGCAGGCACCAGAGTAAACAGCTTGTTTTCTTGAGTTGAATTCAAAAGAGGAGAATCTTAAATGAAAAGAATATTAACAAAAAGCACAAGAAGCATTACAGCTCTGTAAAGTTAAAATGACCCTTTTAATAGATATGCATAGAGCATAATTTATGCAACTTCAAGAGCACTGAATCAAGGTAGGGATGAGTGAGGTAGATTTGGCACAAAATGACTTTTGACGCATGCCATGTATCATTTACCAGAAAATTCTACCACATGCATTATTATGACAGCCATAATCACTTGATTAACTAAAGCCAATTGGTCAGTACATGTAGTGAAATTTGGTTCAGATGTTTGGGGTATGTGCGGAGAGAGGATGACAGTAGAAAACTCAAACAGCTGCCTCGTGGACAGAGGATACCGTCTATGGAAAGGTAAGAGTGGGGAGATAAGAAGTGAGAGGCTGAGCTCAAAGTTTTCATGAACCACTCTCAATACCTTGGGTTCGGGGGACCCTGTCCTGGGCGCCAGGTGTGGGGGGGCTCTGCCCGCAGAGCCCCATCCCTCTGTCACGGATGAAAATAAAAACTACCAAGACATCTTCTGTTTGGGGAGGAAAGGGGTCAAACTCTCAGAGGAGAATGACCTAGAGCCTCATCCTCACTAGGCTTTTATTGGGCTCAAAATACACAGGAATACAGGTATGTCAGGCGGCAAGGATCAAACAATGGTTAACATTTCAAAGCAATCTGAGGGCTTAATCTGAGCCAGTGTTTGTCAGGAAAGGGGGTTGCCAGACTTTGGGAGGCATACTCATTTCCTCCTGGGACACTTATCACCTAAGGAAGAGCACTCTTAGCAAAGCAGGTTTCACAGGACTTTAGGAATTCTTTCTTATGCCAGATCACCCAGGGAGCCGTCCTGGCCGGTGCAGGGCTGCACCGCTTGCCTCTACAGTTTCAGGCTTTGAGCCGATTAGGAAACAGGAGACATCTCCCAGATGGAAATGAGGACTCGGGCTATGTCAGAATAGCCGGGGGGCGAGGGTCCATCACATCCTCTTTGCTGCAACCACCCGAGTCCTTCCATGAGGCCTCCGAAGTGGTCGCGTCTGGCTTAGGTTGCCCCTCCTATGAGGAGTCTTACCTGTCATTGACTGCCAACCAAGCAATGGGGCCAGAGATGGATGAGGCAAAAGCAGTGCTCCTGCCAGGGAAATAAGCTTTGTCTCCTTAGTAGCTCACATCCTTGTGACAGAACAGACCCAGATGAAGTGGGTCCCTTGGGCTCTTACACAGCCCACCATGGGGTGAGGGTAACAACTCCTGAAACCAGGCTGAATGGTCCGTAACACTTGGGTAACTGTTCTTAGCAATCTTCTTGCTAAGATTTCTTAGCAATCTTAAATCACTACTTTTGGCTTTTCTTGTCTGATCAATTTAAAAAAAAGGCATATCTCACCTGTCTTTACCTCAGAAAAATTCAATGATAGTAAAATGAGAGAAGTAAAATGCTTTGAGGCTCTAAGAAAAAATTCTATTAAAAGAATCTAAGGTGTAATTCTTTTTTAACTTTCTAAGAATGATTTATTCTCTTTACATTTCTTGCTCTGGCCTTAGTTATACAGGTCTCATTGGGACCCATCAACCTGTGGCTTTTCATGAGGACGAGTCAGTGCTTTGTTCTCACCTTGTGAAACCTTTGAAAGTGGTCTCTATGTCCCAGTCTAACAAACTAATTTGATCATTCTCTGCCTCTTCTCATAGCATCATGTCTCCACTGGGACAGCTTACTATACAAACAAAATAGGAAACATGACTACAGTTTTTTATAGTGACAGAGCCAAAGCCTTTTTTGTTATCACTTATGTAGCCCGTGGGGAAGTATCAGAACAGGGTTTAATTTTGGCAAAGTGATAGTCCACCGTGGTGGTGGAGTTTAATAAATCCGTGCTATAAAATACTCATATTTAAGTTTCAGCAAGCCTCAGAGCTGAGGTTCAACTAATCCCTTGCCTCTTCAGTTATAAATTAAATTTCCCTTTGTCAGTATTTCTTTGGAGTGTATTTCAAACGAGATGGAAGATGAAGGCCTTCCATCAGCTGTTCCTGCGTTATTGAAAGCCGATTCCCTTAAGCTAATTACTTTGATGTGTGTTCCAGCGGAAGCAATGATTTGATAATAAATATTACTTCTGAGGTGATGCTGCTTTTCAAGGAACATGGAAGTTCTATTGTCTGTTGCTTATTCTTCCCAGACTTCTTAATAGAATTTATTTTACTCATGGTGTCCAAGGAAGAAGAGATATAAAACTAGATTAAGCAGCTTTTTTGGCAAATGATGCCTTGGATCCAAATGTAGTTGGTTCTAATGTAATACACTTGACTGAAGGTTCTGAAAATAATCTATAACAATTATATCTCTATATCTACATCTGCATTTATCTATATATTCACATAAAATCATATATAAGTATATAATAAATGTTATACATATTTTACATACATTATACAATGTATTCATATAGTATATATAAGTATGCACAAATATATGTATACATATATAAGATTAATAACATGATTAATTATCCTATGATATTAAATTCTCTCAGCCCTGGTTTTCATATCTTTGACAAGACCAGTTTGGACTAGATAACCTCTTAGCTTTTAAATTTTTTGATGAATAACTTTAAGCCACTTTTTTTTTATACAATTGCCATCTAAGCTCTCAGACAAATACATTTAAGGGACACTAAAAACGTCTGTCACAGACACTTTCTCTGGGAATTAGAAATAAAATAAAACAGGTCAGTTTGAATTGAGCTTATGACCTCTCCCACTGCTCCTAGATTGTTTTGTGGTATTGTAATTAGGTGCTCTAATCATCCGGAGGATTATGATTTATGATGGAGAGAGAATCCAATCTCCTTCATTTGTGAGTCCAAAAGTGGGAACTTGCACATAGTTGGCATTCAGAGAAAGTATATAGCCAAATTGTTAAATGGCTTAGAAGTATTCTTAATCATCATTACTTTAGCTTTTATAAATAGCATTATCACTGGACCACTTCCAACACCTACACATACCAAAATCTATCCATGAAAGCAGTGTTTTTCCTACCTGCTATGTTAATATTGTGTTGCATGGAGCAACAGCCCAAGTCACCTCAAAGAAGCTACTGAAATGAATTTTTATTCATGGTATTTGATTTACTAACCATGCACCTGAGGCTGTGGATCTTATGTGTATGCATAATTCATTCACACTCAGCATTTTCAACTCTACCCAGGGTTTACTTTAAAAAGTCACATTGATTTTGATTTAAATCCCTAAAAAAATAAGCAAAACCAAGCTGCTAGGCCATTTTTATTAGTAATATTTCTTTACCACTGGTTAGGATGGTAATGATGACAAAGCCTTTACTAAACCTTATACTCATAATCCCACTAAAGAGCTTCTCGAGAGTCGTGTTCAAAGAGTAATCAATTGAGTTGGAGGTTGAGCCAGACACCTTTTAAATTTCTCTATAATTTGAAAATAAATAGATGTCCTATCAAAGGATTGGCAGCTTTCTCCCACTCACTAATTTGGGAAATCCATCACGTGACCAGCCTGACACTTCCAGTGACTACTGAACACAATATCTTGAATGAAATTTTATTACTAACTTCCAGGCAGAACTGTCAGAAGACAGGGAGGCCAATAACACGACGTTTGCTACTTCAGCCCCCAGATTGTTCTTTCCAGAGGCTGAAATGAAGATAATATGCTATCAATGTATTTTGTTCTCACTTTAAAATTATTCAAAAAAGAAAAGAAATGCCTAAAATAAGAGGGTGGTCTAAATATGTCTTTGTTTCAAGCCTCAGTTTCTTCATTTTAGAGAGGATGATCTTTAAAATCCATTTCAGCTCTATTGTTTTTAGTTTCTAATCTGAGACAGCAAAGGAATGAACTGAATTTACCTCTTAGCAGGCAATCCCTAAGAAATATTTCAAATGAAGGTGAAATATCAAAAAGTAAAGCTTGCTGAGGATGGGTAATCTTAAACTAGCTGTTCAGAGAACTACCCTCAGCATACTGTGGTTACCTGAAGGGACTTTCATATTCAACAAAAAATACTCTGGGGAGTAGCTCTGCATGAGACCAAGAGATATTTAAATATTACAAATATCACCGTAGCTTAGCGATTTCCTAGCCTAACTAGTAATGGCGTATTTGTCTGAGAGGTAGTGGTGGTTGTTTGCCTCAAGCACACACACTGTACAATCCCTAGGTAGTACCATGTATAAGGGATAGTAAAAGTAGAGTTTTTGTTCCAATTACTGCCTTTTGTTCAACACTCTTGGGCCCAGGCCTGTCCACTAGCACCTTTTGATGATATTTTAACTTAGTATGTCCAGAACGAAACTCCTTTTTTTCCTTATTGCTCTTGTTTCTCCCTGTGCATTCCAGCTACACTCAAGTACTCCCCTATCCTATCAGTTGCACAAGGTAGAATTTAGGAGATTACCCTTGACATGTTGCTCTCCCTCAGCCCCTGAATCCTATTCCTTAATTAAGGTCCTTCAGTCATACCCCCTAATGATTCTCAACAGTGTCGACTTCTTTCAGCCCTGCAGAAACCACTCTCTCACACCTGTTACCAGGTTTCACTTGCATTACTTTCATGACCTTCTGGCACCTCACCCTGGTTTATTCCTCCTACTGCTTCCAGAGTAAGCTTTTTAACACTAAGACTTCTGTGATAAAAATCATTAAAGACTTATTATTATTCTTAGGATAAGGAAAACAATGTCTAACATGACCCAAAGCCCCTACATGGTTGGTCTAGGTCAAGCTTCTCAGTCTCCTGTATCTTCACCTGGTCCATTTCCACTTATTTTCTGTTACAACCTCAATGTAACTTCCTTGAGGAAACCTTAAGTAATAGACTGAATATTTATTTATGTGCCTCCAAAATTCATGTGATGAAAACCTCCCCGTCAATGTGGTGGTAGTAGAAGGTGGGGCCTTTTGGAGGTAATATTTTGATGAGGTCACTCCATTGGGATTAGTGTCTTTAACAGAAGAGGCTTTCCTGGAAGTCTGAAATGTGAATCAACTACATGCCTTCTCCTCTTCATATTTTTTCTTTTTAAAAAATTGAGATATAATTGACATGTAACATCATATTTGTTTAAGGAATATAACATAATTATGGATATTTGTACACATTGTGAAATGATCACCACATATAAGTCTGGTTAACATTCATCCACACACATAGTTACAAATTTTTTCTTTTGTGATGAGAATTTGTAAGATCTACTTTCTTAGCAACTTTGAAATATACAATAAATACTGTTAACAATGTCACCATGGTGTACATTATATCCCATTATTTATTTATTTTATAAATGGAAGTTCACCTTCACCCATTTTGCCCCCCCCCCCCGTCACTTCTGGTAACCACAAATCTGTTTTCTGTATCTATAAGGTTTTTTTTTTTTTAATTTTAATAATGCACTCCATTTAACCAATTTATCAAAAACATGATTTAAACATGACATTAATAGAAAGATTATTACTGAGCTGTTTCTTTTTTTATTTTTAATATATTTTATTGATTATGCTATTACAGTTGTCCCATTTTTTTCTCCACTTTATTCCCCTCTGCCCTGTACCCATCTTCCCACCATCATTCCCCCACCTTAGTTCATGTCCATGAACCGTACATATAAGTTCTTTGGCTTCTAATTTTCCTATACTATTCTTAACCTCCCCCTGTCTATTTTCTACCTGCCATTTATGCTACTTATTCCCTGTACCTTGTCCCCCATTCCCCACCATCCTCTTCCCCACTGATAACCCTCCATATGATCTCCATTTCTGTGATTCTGTTCCTGTTCCAGATCTTTGCTTAGTTTGTTCTTGTTCTTGTTTTTTTTTTTAGGTTTGGTTGTTGATAGTTGTGAGTTTATTGTCATTTTACTGTTCATAGTTTTGATCTTCTTCTTTCTCTTAGATAAGTCCCTTTAACATTTCCTATAATAGGTCTTGGTGATGATGAACTCCTTGAACTTGACCTTATCTGGGAAGTACTTTATCTGCCCTTCCATTCTAAATGATCGCTTTGCTAAATAGAGTAATCTTGGATGTAGGGCCTCACCTTTCATGACTTGGAATACTTCTTTCCAGCCCCTTCTTGCCTGCAAGGTTTCTTTGGAGAAATCAACTGATAGCCTTATGGGAACTCCTTTGAAGGTAACTGTCTCCTTTTCTCTTGCTGCTTTTAATATTCTCTCCTTTTCTTTAATCTTGGGTAATGTAATTATGATTTGCCTTGGTGTGTGCTTCCTTGGGTCCAACTTCTTTGGGACTCTCTGAGCTTTCTGGACTTCCTGGAAGTCTATTTCCTTGGCTGGATTGGGGAAATTCTCCTTCATTATTTTTTTTTTCAAATAAGTTTTCAATTTCTTGCTCCTCCTCTTCTCCTTCTGGCACCCTTATGATTCAGATGTTGGAACATTTAAAGTTATCCTGGAGGTCCCTCAGCCTCTCCTCACTTTTTTTTTTTTTTTTTTTTTTTTTTTTTTTTTTTTTTTTTTGAGTTCTTGTTTCTTCATTCTGTTCTGGTTGAATGTTTATTTCTTCCTTCTGGTCAAAACCGTTGATTTCAGTCCTGGTTTCCTTCCCATCACTGTTGGTTCTCTGTACATTTTCCTTTATTTCACATTAATAACCTTCACTTTTTCCTCTATTTTGCAACCATACTCAACCATTTCTGTGAGCATCCTGATTACCAGTGTTTTGAACTGTGCATCTGATAGGTTGGCTATCTCCTCATTGCTTAGCTGTATTTTTTTTCTGGAGCTTTGATCTGTTCTTTCATTTGGGCCACTTTTTTATTACTGAGATGTTTCATAATATTTTTCACAAATGTAGTTTCACCATATTGCACATTGATCTCTGTCCTCCTCCAGAAAGAGTCCTGCTTTCTTTAAAGATTTAGTGACAGCTTAAAAAAAAAATCTTTATTCTATTTTTTCCCATTACCATTTACTCCTCTTGTAACCCTGTGAGATGTTGTCTTTTAATTCCACATCTAAGTGAGCTTCGTCTGTTGGCCATGTATGAACACAACCAGAAAGTAGATATCTGCAAGAAAAGAGCCCTGGCTGGTGTAGCTCAGTGGATTGAGCGCGGGCCTGTGAACCAGAGGATCACGGTTTGATTCCCAGTCAGGGCACATGCCTAGGTTGCAGGCCAGTTCCCAGCAGGGGACACACGAGAGGCAAACATACATTGATATTTCTCTCCCTCTCCCTCTCTCCTACCCTTCCCATCTAAAGATAAATAAATAAAAAAAAAATCTTAAAAAAAAAAAAAAGAAAAGAAAAGAAAAAAGAGGGGCCTCACAAAGAACCGAATCTATAGGCTCATTGATCTCGGATTTCCCAGTCTTCAGAACTTTGAGAAATAGGTATCTGTTGTTAGGCCTTCTAGTCTCTATGTCATTTTGTTATAGCAGCCTGAGCTGAATAAGATACCTTCCTGGAGCCTTGAGGTTGGACTAGATGTGCCTGCTTTGTCCTCATGGCTTTGTGGATTTTCTTTAAAACACCTCTCTCAGTAGAACTGTGCATGACGCCTCAATCAATGCCTCCTTCCTTTAAGGTCTGGGATTGAAACTGTCCTTGTTCATAGTCACAGAAGCCAGCAAAATGCCCAGTTCACAGTTAACACTCACCACTCAACAAATACCTGTGGACTGAACTTAATGAAGGTCTAGATAATCTTCTGGATAAGTAAATGTCCCTTTCACCTAAAAAGAGGAGACTTTTCCTGGTACAGTCAAGTACCAGGAAAATCAGAAGCTTAATTTGGCTCAAGCCAAATGATTCCATAACCTTGATTTTTCTTTTAATGACATGAAAATATATAAAATTATTAATTTTACCCATAATCATCACTTTCCAAGGGTGAAAGGAATCTACAGACCATGGCTTGTTAGGAGCAAGTGGCTGGGAGCAAGTGGCTAAAGGAGCTGAAGGTGGGAGGATCAATGAAAGATACGAACAGTCTTCAAATGTTCATAACACTCTGGGATAGAGGAGATGTAATTTTGTTTGAAAGGCTAAGGTAGGATGAACGAGTGAATATTATAGAAATCTAGGCTCAGGTTTCAATTTAATTTAAAAAAGAGCTTTAAACATCATACAATGCATGCTCAACAGTAAAGCAGGCCATTTTCTGAGTTAAGGAATACCTCCCCCTATCAAAAATGCTATAGAAGAGATTTCTTACATCAGTTTCTGAGCTATTTGCATAAAGGCTCCTCCCTGGTTTAAGATTATAGGAGGAAATGGCTCCTTAGGGCTCTGTTGATACATAAAAAGTTATCCTCCTATAAATCTAAATCTGCTTGGAGGTCTCTGCTTAATTGACAAAGTTTGGTTTCTATATGGTTTCAGTCTGCATTTGCAGAGATAGCTAACTCTTGAATGCATTTGAAAAAAAAAGATACAAGTTAAAAAATAGAAAAGAAACTTTTCAGTTCAATTTAAGGAGCATTAGTATATAGTAAAATGCATGACATTTTAGAAAAAGTGGTTCTTTTACAATTAATTGCTAATATTTCAGACAAACATTGTATAATACTGCCTATCCAGTTCTACCAATATTTGATTATAATGAAAGAATTTATAGACAGGTTAGCTTGCTCATTTTAATGAAGTGCATGTGCTTGCTAATGGAGTTTCTAATTTGTTGCTAAATTATAGCTTAGGGATTTATTATTGCGAGATTCTTTTGCTGCTGTTGTTAACTTTTCTCATGGCACAGAAGACACCTTGAACTGCATTTAGGTAAGATAGTGAATAATAATTATTGGTTTTTGTAGAATTATCCTATGTCATTGACTTTGTTTAACCTTTATTAAATATTTACTGTGTGGAGGATGTAAAGACTTTTAGTTTGTAGTTTTATTGTCAATTCTAAATCATTCTAACATTTTGAATTATATTTATGGCTTTTACTACTTCTGCCTTATCACTTATTTTGTGGTAGCACTTATAAATTTAATATTAATAATATAATCTATCACATGTAAAATTTTCTCTACATCATTTAAGTCTCTTCTGAGCCTCCAACTATTTTTGGTGGGAAGTTCAAATTTAGGTGATTATGGGATAGAAAGGAATTTCATGCAGTCTACCTAGTGACCAAAGGAGGAATCTCTTTTTTAGCATATCTGGATTAGCAGGGTACTCCTTAAGTCAGGAAAGCCACCATGTCCTGGAGAATTTGAGGCATTTTACAGCACTACAAAGTCAGGAAGTGGTGGGGCCATTCATTCACGATAGAGGCATCCTCCCACTATTCTCTCGGGTACCCCTTGCTCCCATTCACTTGGATCCTCTATCATCTACTGTGTGTGCTGCTTGGGGCAGACCCAGCAACGGCCTGGAGCAGGTTCCAGTCCTCAGACCACATATGCATTTGCAGAGATGTTAGCCCCTTGTATTAAGGCTCCTGTACTCATTCCCTGATAGCATCTTGTTAAAAAAATCACCCTAGGGGATTCTTCAGGTGCAGAAGCTATTCTAAAATGGATTGTTTTTCAGTATTAGGGAACCTTTAGTACCTAACCACTCCTCCTCATGCTTGCTTGCTTTATTTGTTTGTTTATTTATATTTTAAATTATATTTTGTTGACTGTTATTACAGTTGTCTTAATTTTTCCCCTTTACTCCCTCCGCCCAGCACCCACCACTCCCTCAGGCAATCCTCAAACTGCTTTTCATGTCCACAGGTCATAAATGTAAGTTCTTTGGCTACTCCAATTCTTATAATGTACTTCATATCCTCATGACTATTCTGTACTACATATTTGTACTTCTTAATCCCCTCATCTCTTCACCCTTTCTTCCTCTCATCCCTCCCACCTGGCAGTCATCAAAATGCTCTTTGTATCCATAATTCTGTCTCTGTTCTTCCTGTTTGTTTTTTTAGATTTAATTGTTGATGGATATGTATCTATTGGCATTTTATTGTTCATAGTTTTGATCTTCTTTTTCTTAAAAAGTTCCTTTAATATTTCACATAAGAATGGTTTAGTGAGGATGAACTCCTTAATTTTTTCTTGTCTAGGAAGCACTTTATTTGCCCTTCCATTCTAAATGATAGCTTTTCTTAGTAGAGCAATCTTGGCTGTAGGCCCCTGCTTTTCATGGCTTTGAATTCTTCTCTCCAGCCCCTTCTAGCCTGTAAAGTTTCTTTTGAGAAATCAGCTGACTGTCGTATGGGAACTCTCCTGTAGGTAACTAACTTCTTTTATCTTGCTGCTTTTAAGAGTCTCTCTTTATCTTTAGCCTTTGACATTTTCATTATGATGTGTCTTGGAGTGGGCCTCTTTGCATTCATCTTGTTTGGAACTCTCTGTGGTTCCTGGACTTGCCTGTCTACTTCCGTCACCAAATTAAGGAAGTTTTCCTTCACTATTTTTTTCGGATAGATTTCCAATTTCTTGATCTTTCTCTTCTTCTTCTGGCACCTCTATAAGAAGAATGTTGGACTCTTGAAGTTGTCCCAGAGGGTATTTATACTAACCTCATTTTTTGGATCTTTTGTCTTCTTGTTCTGCCTGGTTGTTTCTTGCTTCCTTGTGTTCCAAGTCATTGATTTGATTCTTGGCTTCATCTACTCTACTGTTGTGTCCCTATAAATTGTTCTTTATTTCAACTAGTGCATTCTTTGTTTCTGTCTGAATCTTTTTTATGCTGTTGAGGTCTTCACTAAATTCCTTAAGCATCCTTATAACCAGTGTTTTAAGTCTGCAACTAATAGACTGCTTATCTTTCTTTTGTTTAGTTATTTTTCTGGAGTTTTGATCTATTCTTTCATTTGGGCCATGTTTCTTTATCTCCTCATTTTGGCAGCCTCCCTGTGTTTGTTTCTATGTATTAGGTACAGCTTCTATGACTTCCCATCTTGGTAGTGTGGCCTAATGTAGTAGGTGTCCTGTAGGGTTTTGTAGCACAGCCTCCCCTATCACCTAAGCTGGGTACTCGAGGTGTGTCCTCTGTGTGGGCTAAGTACACCTTCCTCTTGTAATTGAGCCTTGGTTGCTATTGGCAGATCAATGGGAGTGATTTACCCAGGCCAGTAAGATTCAAGGACTGCCTGTGACCACTAACCACCAACTTCTATCCTCATTGAAGGATCAGCTGTGCATGGGCAGGGTGCTCCGAAGTGGACTGTAGTTGTCCACTGGGTATACAGGCTCTGGGGTTTCCTGTGTGGTGCAGGACAGTATCAGTCCTCGACTGTGTTCTGCCTGGGGCCACCCTGCCTGAGCTACAAAGCAGCCTGAGATGGCTGCTACTTGTGCTGAGCTTGGAAATTTCCAGGTTAAGCCAAGCTGTGAATCTAGGCTGACTGCTGCTAGTGCTGGGCTGGAACTGCTTAGTGAAAGGTACAGGGGTTGGGAGCTCACTGAGGCTGCCTGTTGAGAGGATTTAGGAAGTTGTGAAGCAAAGACCAACAATTCATATGGAAAAGTCAGTGTTAAAAGTTTGCATGCAACCCTGTAACCTGGGTAGGATGGAGCCTCAAGGGGTCTCCAGGGCTGGGCAAATAGTGTTAGCCAGGTTGATGGAATCTCAGATATGGCACCCACATTTTGGTTTTGTGGATGTATTGGGGGAAGTACTCAGAGAAGAAACAATGCCCTCTACCCTCCTTCCTGTCTGGGAGAAAACTGTCCCCCAGCTCCCACCTTGACGCCAGGCACTTCAATTCCATCCTGCATGCCACTGATGCCTTTCAAGCTGCTATCCCAGTGCTGGAGCTTGGAGGGAGTGAAATTGAGTAAATCCATGAGTGGATTCTTTCAGGGTGACTGCTTGGGACTCCAAAAGTTTCTTCCACTGACTTGATCCCTGCTGTTTTTTGCAGCCTGAAATTATGGGGACTTATCTTCCTGGAATTGGAATCCTGGCCTGGGAGGTCTTGTGTGTGACTGGGATTCATTGTTCCTGATATGCCATCTGAATTTTTACCCATCACACATGGGTGTGAGACCAGCCTGTTCCATGTCTCCACTCCTCCTGCCTATATGAATGGATGTGGTTTCTTTAATTCCATAGTTGTCAGACTTCCCTTCAACTCAATTTCTGATGGTTCTGAGTGATGATTGTTCTGTGTTTTAGTTATGATTTTGATGTGGTTGTGCAAAGAGACAAGCCTTGTTTACCTATGCTGCCATCTTGACCAGAAGTCCTCCTCGTGCCTTTTTGATTCTCTTTCTCAAAGCTAATAGCTCTACCTCATCCTAATGCCTCCTTAAATAGACTTGAATTTAAAAGCTGTTTATTTCTCCTTCAGTGATCAAGATAAAGGATTATATAAATGGTAACTTCTTTCCCCATATGGCTGCAGAAAACTATTTTTTAAATAATTTTCCTTGTCACAGTTTTTGTATGTTTTTAATAATTCATCTTGTTACATGTTCATAAGTTTATGTCTCATTTACACATTTATGTATGTAAATTAACTACTATGTCAGTGCTATACTTTACACTTTTACTGGATTTTAAGTTTCTCAAAAACAACGATTGCATCTAACACAATGTGTCAACCTCCCAAAGACAGTAAGTACAGGGTCTTTAATATTTTGGGCTCGATAAATACTAATTGGATTAATTAATTATTTGTTAATAAGGATCCCTGTCTCCTTTCTTCCAGGCATTAGTTTGACCCTATGGTATTGAATAGAGAGCTAGGCTGTCAGTGCATCTAAAAATTACACAGAATGCAAGGAATGACTGCCTGAGCCAGGGGGTGTGAATGTGAGTGTGTGTATGTGTGTGGCCTCAAGTGGTTAACTATATGAATGAGTATGCAAATATCATCATATATATTTAAAATATATTAATTTCTATGCTCTTCATGTTCCTTTTATCTTCCATTTACCTGAAATGGAAATGTTAAATACATATGTTGGGGTAGAAAATCTTCGTCCACAGTTTGTAGTGTCCTCTGGTTCTGTTCATCACCTGTCCCCAAATTCAGATGTAAGAGACTTCCCTCCCCAAAACCAATTAAAGATCCTCAGTCCTATCTCTTTTTTTCTTGTGCTCATTGCTCTGATGATACACTGTGTGTCTAAGAGTTTATGTAGATGTGTGTGTAGATGTTGGGGGGAAGTAATCTACAAGAAGTCCAATGTAACCCTAGGAGCCTTGGGTACTGATTGTCACAACTGATGATCACCACTTGTGTAAGTAGCTCCCTGGATGTCAACACAGAAAGCTCTGCTCCACACTCTAGCAGGAAAGATAGCTGGTGTACCTGCATGACACCGAGACTGCTGTGCACAATGACTAAGCTTCCATTGGCAGCAACAATACCTCTTGAATTGTCCCTTTATTGAGCTATCACTCACTCTTTTCCTCAAGAGCAGACCCCCTCTCAAGGGTGTGGCCAAAGCACCCACTTATCTCTGCTCTTTTTCCACATTCTCTTTGACATTTCCTATTCCACAGCTGAAATTCCTTCATCTGCAAATTCATTTATTCCTTCCCTCTGCATGTTCTTCATTCCCTAAGCTCTCTTCTTCAGTCTTAAAGCCCAGTTCAGAGACTGCAGGCACAGTTCTTTTAACTGGCATAGAAAATTACGCTGATTTTTTTCTTTCTCCTTTTAGCCAACTGTGGGAAAAGGGGAAATCTTACTTGAGTTAATATTAAAAAATATGACCTTGACACAGAACATTGGGAATATATATCTTTTCCTGCTGGTCCATATTAACCTTTAGTAATTATGCGATCAGAAAGAAGTACTCACAATCACATTGGAAGTCATAAAATGCTGCAGAAGCAGAAGTATAATGAAACTCATTACAGGTGTCCACACTATAATCCCATGGCACACCAGTTGTTTTCCTCTCCTAAAGCCTTTTCAAGAATGAGAAACAGGGTCTGCCAGCTGAGGGAGTGGCATCCAAAAGCCATGTAGATGGCCAGCTAAAGGAGCATAATCAATTCCATGTGTGTGTTTGTGGTGACAGGAACTGCTTTTTGATGCAGGGAAAAGTAATCAATTGCACTATAGCTTTTAAAACACAAAGAACAATCAAGTCTAATAAAAGAAAGCACCTTTGGAAGACCATGAGTAGGGATAGTCTAAAAATACCAGGAAAACTCCGTTACTCAGATAGTAGCTTCTTTCACTATTATTCTTCTTTATCAGTGATCTTTCCTTCTTCCTTTTTTTTTTTCTGTTTTCACTTCTTTCTTTCGTTATTTTGTATGCTTATCCATTTTTTGTTTAGCTTCTGTGGTCTCCTCTTCTCCACAATCTGCACCTGCCTCTCTGCCTTCTGCAGCCAACCATTAGCTTAAACACTTATCCTGGCATTCAATTCCAGTGACCATTTGACAAAACTGTAGCTCACCTCTATCTTATCCTTACCCTTGATAACTCACCTCTATCCATCCTTGTCCTTTAACCTTTTAAATCACTGTTCTGAAATTGATAAGTAAATCTATGAAATCATTAGAAGCTATTTAGATGCTAAAGAATAATCTATTTCTGGAATATTGAGGACTGTTTTCCTGGGAATGTGACTCATTTTATATTTTTGTGCGACTACATTACAGAAAGTTAAAATACATTTTAGCACACATGTTTATGAGAACAGTGGGGGACACACAGGATATGTTCAATGGCATTCTCCTGGAAACACCACATTTTATTAATAGCAGGTCTCTGTGAATCTCTATAGATATTAATCGGATCCATTTAGCTATCCCACAGCCAATCAGGTGGCCAGTGGCCAAGGCAGCATTCATTATTTGATTTGCATATAAGTATGCATACAGACAGGCTGAGAACAGAGTATACTTCCACCCATCTGGACACATTTCACAAGTGAGTTTCTCAGCCATTCACAATCACCAAGCAAAGAAAAATGTGCTTCTAGTGTGTGTCAACTCCAGCAGATACTATGGGGCAAACCAGTTATATTCATCACCCCCAGAAGCTTATACTTGAACTCTGAAGACTAAAGTGATCCTTGCAGGAAAGGGAAATACACAGAAAAATTATAGTGAACTTACCTGAAGGGTGTGTGGGTTGGGGAAGGACGCTGTAGCATAGTCTGTGTCCAGACAAAGTAGACGTTTCTTGGGACCCCAACATTTATTTCTTTCACAGATAAGGGCTATTTTGGTTAATCTGTTCATTGTAGGCTTCTAATAAAAGCATTTTTGAAGTGGTAAATAGATGAATGGATTTTATATTTCATAAAAGATAATCTCTAACATTTATATGGCATGTTGTACAATTTCACTTGATTATCACAATTCCTGGGATAAGAAGGGGAGCTATTATTGTTGCTATTGCACAAATGTGGAAACACAGTTGATTGATTTGCTCCAATACAAGATTTTACATGGTAGAGAAACCAAAATCCAGGCTTTCTTCACCATAAATTCAGTGTTTATTCATAATGACAGGCTGTGAGATGGGTTTGTTTACTGGGAGACAGCAGCTCCATGCACACATAGGCTATGAGCAAAAGAGAGTGGAGTAAGATCAAACTAAACTTAAATTTTTAAACAAGTTAAACATCTAATAAAAGAAGAGAGCTAATATACAAGAGTTACTTAAAAATATTTGAGGTACTTCATTTCCCACTAAATAAACAGGCACAAGAAGACTTTGTAAATTTCATCTTTCCAAGCTAAATTTTGATTCATTTACTTGACAGAAAATTTTAAAAATTATAAATATATAAAAATATAAAATATAGATCTTAACAATCGATGTAAACAAAGCCTCTACCTAAATGAAAATTCTTCTAAAAACAGAGATTGTTGACTCTGTTAATTTCACATTAATTTTCCATACGCTGTTTGGCCACATTTTAGAATTTCAACTCACACTATACTTTTAACAAATGCTTTGCCATAATAAACGTCATACAAATATCATGGATATGATAAAGATATTTTAAAGAAATTTTCCCTTTGTTTTTGTGCTCTTTCAATACTTTATATGTAATAACAGCTTCTCAAGTAAGGCTTTATTTTTCTCAATAGCCCATAAACTGAAATATGGCTTTATTTTATGTCATTTACTCCTCTCTACTTTTATTATTGTTGCACATGTTAAGATTTTGGGTTCATCAATTAACTTTTTCTTGTAATTTTTCTTCAATATGAAGAGTAATTGAGCAATTTCATTGAGTAAGAAATATAGAGATAAAGAGAAATTGTATTTTTCTTTGGATGTGTAGAAGCTATGATGTGATTAATAGCTTCATAACCATAATGTAATTTACTCTGAGTATTGGACAGAATATGAGCTCTTCAGTGATGACCCAAATGCACTGTATTTTAGAGGTTCATATCCCCATTTCTGCCTGTGGTAAAGATTCAATTGTAAGGCTCACATAGTTTGCTTTATAGTCACAGCAAGTGGACAATTAAAATAGAATCAATTTATTTTGCATGAATAATGATTTCTATTGGAATAAAAGAACGACTGCGTTTCTGATAGGTGAATACATGTTTTCAGTAAATAAATTCGGTCTGTGTGGATCAGGCAGTTAAGAAGCCTCTGCTGTATTAAAAAAAAAAAACAAAAAACAGTCTTTGGGGTTTGGATTTGTCTTTTGTCTTAATCTTTCAGAGGCAGAAATGAAAAGGAATTTGTGTTTTCTAATCTGTTCTATATATTCCAGAGCCAAACGGTAGGCTATATACTGTGGTTCCTGGTGCTTTTGAGAAAAAAAGAGAGTACACTATGCAATTTCATAGTCTTTGTATAACCTGACTGAACAGGTAGGAGATGGCTCTCAGAATTAGCACTTATTTCTTTTTTTTGAGAGAAATTTCTGACATTTATTATTAAATGTATAGAACTCTTTTATGTACTTGTGTATTTTTATGTGACAGAAGTGTGTGCAAGGAACTACATATTGAGAACCTGAATTTGATGTGTTTTGCTGAAAACAAACAAACAAACAATGGAATGCTTGTGGTTGGGAGAACTACTAGTCTAACCTTGAGCCTCTTCTACAACTAGAATTTTAATTGTTAGGATTTAAATTCTTCATTTAAAATTGAGTTTCTCTCTGTATATTAACTCAAAGAAAGTTTGTGGGAATAAAATTAGCTTATAAATGTGAGGTTTTTTGAAAGGGTGTAATGTATACTACTAATATAATATACACACTTTATAAACTTAGATCATTGAGAAAACAAGATGGATTTTCTTGCTCTAGTGGCTGAAGTAATTAATTTATGGTCAATTATTTAATAAATATTTGTGTCTTGCTAGGGTTATTCAAATAGGTATTAGGTACAGCTGCTTCTCTCCAAAAACACTATAGTTGAAGAGGTTAGACATAAAAACACATACAAAGTTCAATAAAAACACAAGAATTAAAAATTTTAAATATGGAAAAGTTACATGTCATCACAAAGCAGCTCAAGGTTAAGTATAAAATGGAAAATATATATAATGCTTCATTCAGAAAAAGGAGGTGTTTTGATACAAGAGTGGTCTATGGTAGATGGGGAGAATACTAGATTTTTGCCATGAAGAAGGGCAGAACATTTAAATGAGTTAAAAGGCAGAGAAACTAGCATGAGAGATAAGACGAACTGTGGATTTATTTTGATAATAATAAATCAGTTTTCATAGAGAGAACAAGGATGAATTCACTCTTGGGTGGGGGTTCATCACTATGTGCCTCCTACATTTCTTTCCTTCGTGTCTATCAATAAGAAAATAGTAAAATAGTTAGAGTCCTAATGAAATTTCTCCATGCCCAGTGGATCAAAGCTCTCCATCAGTTGTACCTCTCAGCCTTCATTCTACGTGCCAACAGTCCTGCCTATCAACAGCTAAGTAGTAGTTGTTTGTCATTAGTCTGCTTAACTAATGAGCAGAAACTCCCTCTTTGGTGGTCAGATTAGCAGAGGTTCCTTGCTCAAATGCTTAGGAGCATGGATTAGAGAGAAGCCATCCATTCTACAAACACTCCAATTAATCTTACAACAACCAGGAGAGTGAAGAGAAAGGCCACTGTGATAACTTAGGGAGCAGAGGCTGAAGGAATGAAAGTAACTTCATAGCAGTAGAAATTTGAAAATCTGCCAGTTCTCCAAATATCTGTCTCCTATATATATTTAGAGTAATATAAAGTTTTAGTTAGAGGAATTTGGGAAAGTCATCTACTTTACTACTTATTCATTCATTTATCCAACCATCATCCATCCATTCATCCATCCACTCATCCACCTACCCATTCATCACACATATACTTATTTTGTGACTAATTATTTCACAGCACTTCAAAGATGAATGAAGACTTCTGGTCAAGATGGCAGCATAGTCAGATACCACTCACCTCTTCACACAACCACATTAAAATTGCAACTAAAATATAGAACAACCATTACTCAGAACCATCAGAAAATCAAGTTGAATGGAAGTCTGACAACTATGGAATTAAAGAAACCACATCCATGCAGACTGGTAGGGGGAATGCAGATACAAAACAGGCCAGTTGCATTGTGTGTGGTGAATAAAAATTTTGGAGAGATATCTCAGTAGTGAAGAGTCCCAGTCCTACACAAGGCGCCCCAGCCTAAGGTTCCAGTGCCAGGAAGATAAGTCCCCACAACTTCTGGCTACAAAAAAAAGCAGGGATTGGGTTGATGGAAGAAACTCCTAAAGTCCCAAGCAGTTCCTCTTAAAGAACCCATACATGGACTCACCTACTGAGTCACTCCCTCTGAGCTCTAGCACCAAGGTAGAAGCTTGAAAGGCACCAGTGGTATAGAGGGAGACACTGAAGTGTCTGGCATCAAGGTGAACAGAGGCCATTGTTCCTTTTTGAACCCTTCCCCAACAGGCTAGCAAGCTGGTGTCATATCTGAGGCTCCATTTACCTGGCTAACAATGTTTGACCCACTTTGGAGTTCCCCAGAGACTCTGTCCCATCCAATTTATGGATCCACTGAAGCTGCTTTTCCATATGAGTGGCTGGTCTTGGTTCATGCTTCACAACTTCCTAAACCCTATCAAAAAGCAACAGTTGGCTTCAGTGAACCCCAGGCCCAGCACTAGCAGCAGCCAGCCTAGATTCACAGCTTGGCTTCACCTGGGAATCTCCAAGCCCAGCATAAGTAGCAGCCATCTCAGACTGCTTTATAGCACAGGCAGGATGGCCCCAGGCAGAACAGAGGTGGGGGCTGACCTTGGCCTGCACCACCTGGGAATCCACAGGTCTAGAACACCCAGTGGACAGCTACAGACCACATTAGAGCATTACCACCCTGCCTCTGCACAGTTGATCTGTCACAGAGAGCAGAGGTTGGTGGTTTGCAGTTGCAGCCATTCCTTGAAGCTGACTGTCCTGGGTAAATCCCTCCCATTGATCTACCAACAGTAATCAAGGCTCAATTAAAAGACTAGGGTGTACTCAATGAAAAGTGGGTGTAGCCCACTTGAAGGGTACACCTCAGTACCCAGCTTGGGTGATGGGGGAGGGTGTGCCACTGAACCTACTACATTAGGCCACATTACCAAGAGAGGAAATCAAAGCAGCTCTACCTAATACATATAAACAAACATAGAGAGGCTGCCAAAATGAGGAGGCAAAGGAATATGGCACAAATGAAAGAATGGATCAAAACTCCAGAAAAAGATCTAAACAAAAGGAAGGTAATCAATCTATCAGATGCAGAATTCAAAACACTGGTTGTAAAGATGCTCAAGGAACTAGTGAGGACCTCAACAGCATAAAAAAGGACAAGTCACAAGTGAAGGATACACTAATAGAAATAAAGAACAATTTATAGGAGCACAACAGTACAGTGGATGAAGCCAAGAATGTAATCAATGATTTGGAACACAAGGAACCAAAAAATAAGCAATTAGTACAGCAACAAGTAAAAAGAATTAAAAAAAAATGAGGATAGTATAAGCAGCCTCTGGGACAACTTCAAAGGTCCAATATTCTTATCATAGAGGTGCCAGAAGGAGAAGAGAAAGAGCAAGACATTGGAAATCTACCTGAAAAAACAGTGAAAGAAAACTTCCTTAATTTGGTGAAGGAAATAGACAGGCAAGTCCAGGAAGCACAGAGAGTCCCAAATAAGATGAATGCAAAGAGGCCCACTCTAAGACACACCATAATGAAAACGTCAAAGACTAAAGATAAAGAGAGACTCTTAAAAGCAGCAAGATAAAAAAAGTTAGTTACCTACAGGAGAGTTCCCATACGACAGTCAGCTGATTTCTCAAAAGAAACTTTACAGGCTAGAAGGGGCTGGAGAGAAGAATTCAAAGCCATGAAAAGCAGGGACCTACAGCCAATGATTGCTCTACCCGAAAAACAATCATTTAGAATTGAACAGCAGATAAAGAGCTTCTCAGACAAAAATAAAACAAAAACAACAACAACAACAAAAAACTAAAGGAGTTCATCCTCACCAAAACATTTTTATATGAAATGTTAAAGAGACTTAATTTAAAAAAAGAAGATCAAGACTATGAACAATAAAATGGCAATAGATACATATCTATCAACGATTGAATCTAAAAGGCAAACTAAACATAAAAGAACAGAGACAGAATTATGGATACAGAGAGCATTTATATGTTTGCCAGTTGGGAGGTGGGTGTTCCGGGAGAATGGGTGAAGAGGTGAGGCGATTAAGAAGGAGAAATATGTAGTTACAGAATAGCCGTGGGGATGCAAAATACAGTACAGAAAATGGAGTAGCCAAAGAACTTATATGCATGACCCATGGATGTGAACAATGGTATGGGGATTGCCTAAGGAAGTAGGGCATGCTGGGTGGAGCGGGGCAAAGGGGGAAAATCAGGACAACCATAATAGCATAATCAATAAAATATAATTAAAAGAAAAGATGAATGAGACATTGACTTGTCTCTCCAGAAATATATATATTATAGTGGGGTAAAGTGGTATAAAATACAGGTATATAAAACAAGGACTAACAATGTTTTAACTACAATGATGGAGTCATAGAGGTATTTTTTTTGAGGCCCAGAACATGGCATATATTTTCTGGGTTGAGAGTACAGTGCTTTTTATAGGAAGTAATACATGGTATGAGACTTAAAATAGTATAAATTAGCAGTGAATATGCGGGATTGGGGAGTTGTTAGTGAGCATTTGACAGAGGGAATAAAATATGTATAGAGTTATGAAAATAGCATGGGGACTACTCATTCAATTTTTTCAGTATAGAAAATTGAGGCTCAGATGTTATGACCTGTCAAGTTTATAACCATTTTGGTGACACAGCTAAAGCAGAAACTTGATTTCCTAACCATAATTGAGTATGTACGTACAGCACACAGCATACCTTGTAATAAGGAATAGTTTCCACAATAGCCCTGTAAAGCAAGTGTATAATAACTAGAGAAAATGATTATATTGATATGGATTAAATACCTAGTTTTCAGATATAGAAAAAAATCATGAATGAATAGAATCCCAAACAAATGAATGGGAAAGAGAAAAAGATTAGAAAGGCAGAGTGTTATCCTTTTATTTGAAAGCGAGCAGATACAATAAGGAAGAGTAGAGAATAACTTTTTTCTTTTAAAAATTTGGCCACTTGGGTAGTTTTTGAGTGCTGGGTGTTCTAGGATAATTAGTGTCCATAAAATAAGGACATGTAAAATTTAACTAGAACCAATACATACATATTAGTCATTGGGGTAAACACAAAAATGATTCCTTGGCACAGGAATTAGCTTGTTCTATGGCTCTTCAGATTTACTTTCTACCATAAAATGCAAAAGTCTTGACTTTTTTAGGGTAGAAGTAATATGGTATAAATTTCATGTATGTGCATCTGACAATGATATGAGTTATAATTAAGTACATTGAACAACTAGACCAGTAAAATAGGAGTCTGATGCTTCTCAGTTTGTTGAAATATAGTCAGTCCAGGCATGAAATGAAGAGACTTTGATAATCACTTTTACTGGGAAAGAGCACTGATTAGTGTTTCAGGAATATTTATTTCCCTCCTTCAGTCATAAAGATGCCCACTGTATCTCTAATAATAGAGGCTAATTATTATGAAAATATAATTTTTCAAAGACTAACAATTAGGTTGATTTCAAATACTAAGTCAACTGACTGAAAACAACTAACTGTAATGAAAATTTACCATTTATTGAACAATTTGTATATGCCAAAAGTAGGTTGCTTTATATTTTTTATAGATTGTTTTTACTTTTACCTGTGTGATTATCTTTGTGTTCCAGTTCCCTTCTGTATACATGGACGGATTGCATTTTGCAGCGAGGCATGACCATGTCTTGCTTTGGCCAATAAAACATGAGCAAAAATGACGATCAGTTGAACTGAGGCAAAAACTGATTTGTGAGGAAAGAAAAATAGATGGGATTAAATATACTTTCAAGCATCTCAGCAGGAAAAGCTCTTTTTCCTGGTTTAGCCACTCTGCCTTTGATGGTGTTTCACCTATAACAGACCCTCAGCAGGACTTCACTGACTTTGAGTAAACCCATGTGAAAAGAATGAGGAAAATGTCCTTCTAAGTTTTGTTGAATAAAACACTTAGAAGTTCTAGTTTGAAATACCTCTACTTCTAGATAGAAAAAAAGTACATATTTATCAATGAGTCTCTTTTTTTTTTTTAATCAGTATTTTTTAATTGTTGATATTGTACAGTTTTCTGTCTTTTACCCCGCCCCAGCCCACCACCCCAGCCCTCCCCACCTTCCTCCCATTTCCACCCCCCCATAGTTTTTGTCCATGAGTTCTTTATACTTGTTGCTCTAAACCGTTCCCCTTTTCCCCTGAAATTCCCTCCCCTCCCACTCTGGACACTGACAGACTGTTCTCAAATTCAGTGTCTTCTTTTTTTAACTTTGTTTTTTGCTTGCTTCAAAAACAGGTATTTGGCTACTGGTTATTTTCAAGAGTCCCATTACCAAAATAAATTTTAAAAATGATAATCCCATTAAATTTCCAGTTATTCACTACTCAAGATTCAAAATAATTTCTTGTTGTCAAAAAATTTGTAATGATGTAATGCAGTAGGAATCTTGCTCTTGGCCTTAGGATGAGGAAAGTGGCTCCGGGTTTGTAGCAAGTGCGGTTAACAGTGCTAGTGAGTGATGGCTGTGCTTAGGCAGACTGCTGATGCAGGAATACAAAACTGGAGAGATATCAAGCCGTCTGATTTAGGGCTCAGAGACCGTGGGGAGCAGTGAGATTGATAGCCCAGAAAGGAATCTTTTGGTAGAGGTCCATGGCCCGCATCAGAGCTTTTGGGATTGATAGCATACCATGCTATCAATCTCAGTACTGTAAATGGGACTACTATTCTCTATGAAAAATGGGTCATATTAAATACTCTGACACTGACTAGATTGAGAACTGCAGAATGACTAAAGAAGAATACATGTTTGCAGAGATATAGCTGTACCATTTTGTTTTACAGTTTGTTGAAGAACGAGAATGAAACCCAATACTAGTCACACATATCTTAAAGGAGCTATCATGTTGATTTTATTGCGATTTTAACATTGAAATTAAAATTGATGAGAATATAACATGGCAGTGATTGAGATCTTATAATTTTTGAAAGATTGTTAATGGTAGAATTATAATCAGTCAATAATAATTAAATAAAATGGAAGCAAGTGAAGATATTGCTGACTGTATTGATAAAGAGTAAAAATTAAAGTCCAATTTGTAAAATGAAACAATGGATACAGATAAAAATCTAATGGCTTTTAAAAGTTTTATAATATACCACTTGTGTCTAGGAACTATTTGGTGCCTGATATGATTCCAACTGTCATGTGGCATATTTTTTGATGCACAAGAAATAAATTTTCATAGAATTAGATTTATTTGAGTGAAAACCTAAGCTAGGACTTGGAGAAACTGCATTTCAATTCAAAATAAAGCTTTTCTCTCATCTGTCTCTTGTTCTCACTTTATTTTAAATTAAAGTTTACATTTCTTGAATTATAGGACGTTAAGTCTAGAAGGAACTTCAAATTTTATGCAGCCCAATACCTTAGTTTTTAATATGTAAACCCAAGTTCCAGGTACATATATTTCATATCTAATTCAGTGGGGGAAAATGAGGATAATTTTAATCCTAAACCTCCCCGAGAAAAAATATTGTGAATGAAATGTTTTTGGAAATGAAGGCTATTTGGTTCCAGTAAGATCTAGCATGAAACCTGCTCAAATGTGAAAGAAATTTGTGATCACTTAATTGATTACCTCTGCGGTTGGCATTGCTTAGTATCATGTATAGTATGGCATAACCAGTTAAAACCTTAAAAATTAAAACAATATGAAATATCATAGTCATATCAAAGGTGACATCCTGTACTTAATACATTATGCTAATGCTGAAGCCATGTGAAGAAACCATGTCACACTGTTATGTCTCTCTTCTATGTTGATAGAGTGCACATTTTCTACCCCCTGAAAAATTCTGGCTGTGTTTGACGTACTTAAAATTTTCCCTCTTGAGTTTAAATAATGTGATTTTTGGTCTATTGAGTAAGATGTAATTTAAAAACAAAAATTTACTTTAAGCGTCATTTTAAATGTGCTCAGATATGATAGTGACTTGATACCTAAATCATCCATTAAAACAGATAAATTTTTCTATTACATAAATGTTACATTGTTCCCTTTATCTTTGAACTTGTATTTTTAATCCACTTCACATAATTTTGTTATAATTTTGTCATAATGTAGTTTATGCTTGAAAGTTATTTATTGGTTAGCCTGTTATCATTCTCTGAAATTAAAAGAATTTAGAATCATTGCCATTTAAAAAACATTCCTGGGTCTTTTGGATTTCAATATTTAAAATTCTGGCTTCACTCATACTAGCAACTGCAATAGATATACCACTGATAAAAGTAACAATTATATTATAATTTTATAAACAGTTATTTAATATAAACTCTTTTAGGGCATTTGTATGTAATGTGTAGGATTCTTTTCAATTAGTTAATGTATTTATCAACAGATAATACTTATTGCTAGAGATGAATAGAGTTCAGTATCAATTTTATTTTTACTTTTTCTTTTATAGGTGATGAATCATTCTATTTTAGGTTATTATCAAACTTGTTTATATAAATAAGTATAGAAGATTGAATATTGTTTATTTTAGGATTTTTTTTTCCCATTTCCTCAAGGCAGTGAAGACTTATGTTTTTTGTTGAATTTTAGTTTTCATACTTATATCTTTAGTGCCTTAAAAAAGCATAAAAGATTGACAGAAAGGTGGACCCACAGAAATATTAAAATTAGATGTGATTGTATTTTATGCTTGAATGATGTTAATTTATAATTTATGTATTTGATAAAATTAAAACAATTTATCACAACTGAGCAATCTTAACTAAAAGTGTTTAATAAAATTAAACACTTAAAGTTAAAAAGATAATGTTCCAAATTGCATTTTGAGAACATTTGTTCTTCATCTATACAGAAGAAAATATTCTGCTTAAGAAGTATAATTTACCTTGAGGAAATTACAAACCAAAAGAATGGTATTGGGCCACTAGTAAGCACAAGCTTATAAATGATGTATTAATAATTGTTAAATGCATTATTTAGCATGGAATCCATAATATGATCGCACTAATTTAGTATAAACCCATCAGTTGTAAGGTTGGGATAAATACATCAGTAAGAAAAATAGATGATGAGTGAGAGAAAGCAGGAACACTCATTCCAAGTTAAAATAAAAACATAGATTTGTAATGTCCAGTTAGTGTTTGGGGAACACTGAAATATTTCTCTTCCAAGTCTTTGTCCTAAAAAATATCAATCATTTACTTTGATATGTGGTCCTTTTATTGTTAATCTAGTATAGGTAAACAAGCTTTTCACCTCTTCTCTTTGAAATGATGTCAAATGAAGTCACAGACTGATGCACATGGGAAATGTTCACTGTGCTGTTCTCATGATTAAGAATGCTTAAAATGTAAAGGCTTATTTTTCATTTCACAGAAATTGGTGTTTTTATTATGCTATGTGCAAATCTTGAATATTTTAATTCTGAAGATAGGTGACAGATAGATAGATGATGGAAAGATAGATGCAGATAGATGGATGGTACATAGATAGATGATAGATAGATAGATAGATAGATAGATAGATAGATAGCTTATAGATAGATGACAGATAGATGATAGATAGATGAATGAGTCATGGAGTCTTGTTTGGTGCTGCTGCCTCTCATACCTTTTCACCTGAGCTTCCTGGGCTTCGTTCCTGAGATCCATTTTCAAGTGTGATGTAGTATTTGATAATAGTTAGGTAAAGGAATAGACAAGGTTGTTAAAAGAAAAGTGTCATCATTTCTAAAATTATTTCCCTCTTCTACTCTACATATGAATTCAAAATAGACCAATATGGGTGGATCTTTCTAATGTTATATTGCCTCCTAATGCAATACTTAAAACAAGGAAGAGTGGGAAATGGAAAGCCTCCTCTAGATTTATGCTGCTGTAGAGAAGGCTTTGTGGCCTTAAGAAATTTTCTACTTTCAGGGAAAGGCAAAAATACCAAGATTGGGGATTGGTAAAATCTCTGATTTCTTTTCAAGTTGAAAAAGAGCAACGTAAGAAGAGAGACAAAAAGATAGTCTTCGTGATGCCTTGACAGCAGACACCTTGTCAGGCCCATTGACCTTAGGAATAGACATGTTTGGAAGTTGAGGATCATATATTGCTTTGCTTAAAACCATACACACTCATATGACTTGCAAAGTTTTCAGGTACCCGTATACATAAAGATTACTGTTCTAGGTAAAGAAATTGAGGGCAGAAAGTTTAAAGGACTTATCCAAGTTTCTATATTGTTATTTGTAGAGTAAGGACTACAATGTTTTAGTAAGGCTAAAACATTTGAATTAGGGGATCTTGTAATTTATAAATTACACATTTCCCATTTTGACATATGAGGAACTCAAATTAGTGAGAAATCCAGATGACCTTTATGGATTCATTTTGGAAAAGCTTGGGGCTTGTGACTATTGTAAAGGTGGTACTGCATTATGTCTAATTTTGTATTATAAAAGAAAACATTTTTTGAATTATTATGTAGTCTGAAATGAATACACACACACACACACACACACACACACGACCAATTCCATTAAATAACTCTAAGGTGTTGTTCACATTTTGTTATTTCTCAAGAATTTTATATGGACATTTTCTGGAATAAGTGCACTAGAAATAGAACTTCTAAAAAATTTCCCCTAGAGAGATTTCTGTAGTAGAGACCCAATTCGATCTATATAGTGTGCTAATATTAATAAGGAAGTAGAAATTGTGCAGATACACACTTGGGCTCTCAAAATATGACACTATTGAAATAATTAAATCAACAGTGCAAAAAAATTTGAATTGATATTCCTGAGTATTATTTGAAGTGTTTCATCTTAAAGTTATCAAGTTGTGTCCTTGAAAAGCACATTAAAAATTTAGGTATAACTTGTCTTAATGGAAATTGTGAAAAGGTGAGAAGCGAAATAGATAGCATGCAGTATTATATATGCTCCCCCAAATAAACAATGAAGTTGTTATAGAGAGAGGGGAAAGGTCAATTTAAATTGAGTTTATTAGAAGTAAATTCAGATTCACCCAGGAAAATCAACAATAATGAACACTAGAATAAATACCTGAAATAAAAGCTAAATGAAAAAAAAGAAAGCTACTCCAGAGACTATCAATACAATTTGGGAATTATGATATTTTGAAAAGCTTGGAGTCTTTACCCAGTATAATGGCAATTAAAAAAATAAAAAAAATCTTAAGCAAGAAACTATAGTCTATCTAGTTCCAAATGAAGGGTGTTGTCAGAATCATTCTGTAGGGTGACATTTGACAATCTGCGTTAGGCATAGATCACTTGAATAATAAAATGGCTCTGTGCAGCTACTTTAACAATCAGGTTACAGGTATAATAAATTCGGGAAGGATGAATGTAAAAAGGGTTAATTTCTTAATAGAAACATGTAATGGCTGAAGGTCAGACTGTCATGTGCTTTGAGTATGTGTAGAGGGATAGATGAAAAATATGATTTAAAATTCAAGTTGATATTTTAGGTTGCTAAGATTGTAATGTAAAAATTATATGTAAACTGAGAGGTTGAAGTAGCTATTAGAAAGTATCCACAGAGCTATATAAAAATTTTACATTTTCATTTTGAACACATACGCATCATGAAGAACAGCTCATTTGGCATGTGATCGTATAGTCAGATAACACCTTTAAGAAGAGTATGTAAACTTCAGATTATTCATCACTTCATTACCTTCAAAGTAACCCTTGTTTTTTACTTTACACAGAGGCATCTAAGTGAATACAAAGAGTAAAATTCTAAATACCTCCACTATGCTTCACATTTTGTACCAAAGAGAATGCCAAATTATTTGACCTTCAAAAAGCCTTTGACCAGGTCCATCAGTTGCTTTTCAAAAGTAAATGAGATTTATGCCCTGGCTGGCGTAGCTCAGTGGATTGAGCATGGGCGGCAAACCAAAGGGTCGCAGGTTCGATTCCCAGTCAGGGCACATGCCTGGGTTGTGGGCCAGGTCCCCAGTGGGGTCCACATGAAAGGCAACCACACATTGATGTTTCTCTCTCTCTCTTTATCCCTCCTTTCCCCTCTCTAAAAATAAATAAATAAAATCTTTAAAGAAAAAGAAAAGTAAATGAGATTTGGAAAAAAAAAGTCATCATGTATCCCTACAAACTGAGATTCTACCCTGAAACAATGAATAAAAACAAATAAGATTTTTTAAAAAAGAATAAACACGTCCAGATAGAGGAAACTTAAACTGAGAAATCCTCTAAGGATTGGTCTTAGAGAACATTTTGAGATGTGATCTGGAAGATGGAGTGCACAGTGACATCTCCAAATTTGCTGATGACACCAGCTCTTCCTGATAGTGAAATGCCAGGGTGACATGAATAAATTGCAGGGACATCTTGAGAGACTGTTCGAGTAAGCCAAAAAATAGTAATTGAGCTTCAGTTTCAGAAATGTAAGGAATTGTGTTAGATTTGGGGAAAAAATCAAAACTTTATTTATTGGAAGACCACATGCAAATAATTGTAATGTTATGGGCTGAATATTGGTGTCTCCCCCCACTCCCTCAATTTATATGTTGAAGCCCTGATATCTAATGTGATGGATAATATTTGGAAACAGTGCTATTTGGAGGAAATTAGATTTAGATGAGGTCATAATGAGGGAGGGGTTTTATAATGGAAATATCTGCCTTATAAGAAGAGGAACAGAGACCAGAACATATTTCTATCTCCCTCTCTCTCTATCTCTCTCAATCTCTTGTTTAAAAAATTTTTTAAATTGTTATTCTACTACAGTTGTCTCAATTTTCCCCCTTTGCTCTCCTTCAGCCATCCAACCCCCCCACCTCCCACACTCAATTCCCACACCGTTGTCCATGTCCACAGGTCATTCATGAATGCTCTCTAACTAGTCGTTTTCCTTTCTTTCCACCATTATCTCCCTTCCACCTCCCATCTCGTCACTGTCAGTCTGTTCTGTGTTTCCAAGCCTGTGGCTCTATTTTGTTCATTAGATTGTTTTGTTCATTAGATTCCTCTTAAAGGTAAGACCAAATGGCATGTGACTTTCACCAACTGGCTTATTTTACTTAGCATAATATTCTCCAGTTCCATCCATGCTGTTGCAAAAGGTGGGAGTTCCTTCTTTCTTTCTGCTGTGAAGTATCCCGTTGTGTAACTGTAATACAGTTTTTTGATCCACTCATCTACTGATGGTCACTTAGGCTGTTTCCAGCACTTGGCTATTGTAAATAGTACTGCTATGAACATAAGGGTGCATAGGTCTTTTGAATTAGTGATTTGGGATTTTCAGAGCATATCCCAGTAGTGAAATTGCTGGGTCAAAGGGCAGTAACACTTTTTTTTTTTTTTTGAGGAAATTCCATACTGTTTTCCACAGTGGCTGTACCAGTTTACATTCCCACCAACAGTGCACTAGGGTGCCTTCTTCTCCACATCCTTGTCAGCGCTTGCTGTTTGTAGATTTATTAATGATGGCCATTCTGAGAGGTGTGAGGTGATATCCCATTGTAGTTTTAATTTGCATCTCTGATGGCTAGTGATGTTGAACATCTATTCATATGTATTTTACTGAAATTTTACTGCCCATGTTTTCCTCTAGGACTTTATAGTGTCATGACTTATATTTAGGTATTTTATCCATTTTGAATTTATTCTGGTATAAGGGAAGTTACAACTGATACCCCATAAATACAGAGGATTGTGAGAAATTACTATGAACAACTACATGCCAAGAAATTGGATAACCTAGGTGAAATGGACAAATTTCTAGAAATATACAATTTTTCAAAACTGAATCAAGAAGAAGCAGAAATCCTGAACAGACTGATAACAACTAGTGAAACTGAAGCAGTAATCAAAAAACTCCTGACACACAAAAGACCTGGACCAGAAAGCTTCACAGGTGAATTTTACCACACATTTAAAGAAGAACTAACTTCTATCCTTCTCAAACTATTCCAAAAAATTCAAGAAGAGGAAAGAATCCCAAACTCTTTTTATGAGGCCAGTATCATCCAGATTCCAAAGCCAGGTAAAGACACAAAAAAGAAAGGAAACTATAAGCCAATAGCTCTGATGAACATAGATGATAAAATTCTCAAAAAATACTGGCAAGCCAGATTCAATAATGCATTAAAAAGATCGTACAACATGATCAAGTGTGATTCATCCCAGGGATCCAAGGATGGTACAATACTCACAAATCAACAAATGTAATACACCATATTAACAAAATGAAAGACAAAAATCAAACAATCATATCAATATACACTGAAAAAGCATTTGATAAAATCTAGTACCCATTTATATAAAAATACTCAACAAAGTGGGAATAGAGGGATCATACCTCAACATAATAAAGGCTATATATGAGAAACCTACAGCTGACACTCTACTCAACAGGCAAAATTAAAAGCTTTCCCCTTAAGATCAGGAACAAGACAAGGATGTCTGCTTTCACTACTTTTATTCATCATAGTACTGGAAGTTCTAGCCACAGTGATCACAAAAGAAAGAGAAATAAAAGTCATCAAAATTGGAAAGGAGAAAGTAAAACTGTCATTATTTGCAGATGAATAATAGTGTATATAAAAAACCCTATAGTATCCACCAAAAAACTACTTGACCTAGCAAGTGAATTTGGCAAAATAGCAGGTTACAAAGTCAATATTTAGAAATTGATGGCATTTTAGTACACCAAAAAGGAAATAACAGAAAGAGAAGCTGGGATAAAAATCCCATTTTCTATAGCAACAAGAAAAATAAAGTACTACAAATAAATTTAACCAAGGAGGTAAAAGACCTGTACTTGGACAATTTAGAACACTGGAGAAAGAAATTAAGGAAGATATAAATAAACAGAAGTATATACCGTGTTCATGGATTAGAAGAACTAACATCATTAAAATGTCTATTCTACCCAAAGCGATCTAGAGATTCAACACAATTTCTACTAAAATACAAATGACATATTTCATAGATCTAGAACAAATACCTCAAAAATTTATGTGGAACCAAAAAAAGACCCTGTATAGCCACAGCAATCTTGAGAAAGAAGAACAAAGTAGGAGGAATCACAATGCCTGATATCAAACTACATATACTACAAGGCCACTGTAATCAAAACAGTTTGGTACAGGCAGAAGAACACACACAGAGATCAGTGGAAAAGAATAGAGAGCCCAGAAATAAATCCATGTCTCTATGGCCCATTAATATTTGGCAAAGGGGGTATGAGCACGCAAGGGAATAAAAATAGCCTCTTCAATAAATGGTGTTGGGAGAACTAGACTGGTACCTGCAAAAAAAAAAAAAAAAAAATTAAACTAGACGACCAATTTACACCATACACCAGAATAATCTCTTCAATCTCTTAATCTCTCAATCTCTCTCCTGTGCAGGAGCACAGCAAGAAGGAAGCCATCTTTAAGCAAGAAAGAGAGTCCCCATGGAGAAATACTTAGCAAAATTCTTGATCTTGAACTTCTCAGCCCCCAGAACTCTGAAAATAAGTGTTTTTTGTTGAAGCCACCAGGTATATGGTATTTTCTTATAGCTGACTAAGACAGGAAGAAAGCTGACAAATAGTAACTGAGTTTTGTTTTCAGAAAGTGTAAGGCAGTGTGTTAGATTTAGGAACAATAATGTCAACTTTTTATTGGATGAGTCACACATTTTTTATGCAAATACTTGCTGAGCACCTGCTATGCATCCAGCACAGCCCTGGGTACTGGGGATACCGACATAAGGAGAGCATGGTTGTTGGACTTTTGCAGGGAGACAGAGCCAGGGAACTTATGTAACAAGTGCTATTTCAGGAACAACAATAAAGAGCTCTGGGAGCACTGAGGATGGAGCCTGGGAGAACCAAGGAAGGGCTTCTCCAAGTAGGTGACATTTAAGGTACATCTTAAAGAACAGGAAGAGGAAAGGGCAATTTTCTATAAATGGAGGAAGGCAGGGGATGCAGAGCTTTGTTTGGTCTGCTTACAGATATTTTTTCAATCTTTCCTTTACTTCTAAGTAAAATACTATCCAGAAACTAACAGATTAAAGCAGCATTTTAGCCTGAGTTTCCTTTACAATCTTTACCTCTCCTCTGCTCCACTGGCCTCCCCAGACACTGCTTCAGATCATAAGAACTCAACACCCCATGGAAACAAATGATGGGGCCTCCCTCTAAATATACAGCTAGGTGAGGAAAACTGGGGCTCAGATACTTTAATTACTAGTCCAACTTCTCAAAAGAAGCAAGAATGATTACTTTTTGTCTTGCTTTATGATGTGGTAAACATTTGGAAAACTTATTAGAGAATGTTTGCCCTGATGAAATTAGCTAAATTTGCCCTGACCAGGTGGCTCAATTGTTTGGAGCATTGTTCCAGACACCAAAGGTTGTGGGTTCAATTCCTACCGGGGCACATACCTAGGTTGCTGGTTCAATTCCCCAGACAGGGTGCCTCCAGGAGGCAACCAATTGATGTTTCTCTCTCACATCAATGTTTCTCCTCTCTCTCTCTCTTTCAAAAATCAATAAACATATTCTTGGGTGAGGATTAAAAAAAGAGAGAGAGAGAGAGAGAGATGAAACTGAAAAAAATAATTAGCTGAATTTGTTACAGTAAACCCAAGTAGTAACCAAAGCTGTGGGACGTTATCAAGGAGCATGTTAGAAGAAAAATAAATTCATGTTGTTAGTGCAATGTTGCATGTAGTTTGAGTTTCCACCACTCAATAAAACCATCATGCAGCTGAAGAATATTGAAAGTGACTATAACGTAGGCAAGGGGATTTGATTAGTATTCTCATGCCCAAGGTTCACCCAGTTGAAACACACAGAGCTAGGCCCGTCCAGCTCTGGGAGGCAGGGGTGGCAGCAAGAATCTGCCAGGGCTGGGAAATCCCCTCATGCTGAGGAGGGGAGTGGCTGTGACAGGTGGCAAAGCTTGGCCTGAGCTCAAAAGGAAAACCATGGAGACAGTCTCATAAAATCAGTGATAAAACTGGAGGACCCACAGATGAAGAAAGGAAAGCAAACATCAAAGACAGACCAAATAAATAGGATCATCAAATTACCAGAACTGTGACTGGAAAGGAAGATTCCAGAACACAAAATAAGATCTCAGTGCCAAATCAGGATGGACTGGGTATGCTACACAAGGGCTTAGGAGTGAAACCAGAGGAGCTTCAATGGTGCAGACACAGTTGTGCAAAAAAATTTCACTTTCAGCATGTTGTGGGGTGAGGAGGGCTTTTGAACTACTGGTAAAAAGTTTTTTTATTTTGTTTGTTCTAAAAGTACCTTACCTTTTCTGTTGTGGGTACTGTTGGCTTCTTTGAGTCCATGTGAAGACACATCATGATCTTTAAGTTGAATTTGTGGACAATGGTATAGTTAATGGATTCTAGGCTTTGAAGCTAGTGATACTCTTGAGTACAGTCTCAGATCTGCCACTTACTACCTATTGGATTTTGGGCAAGTTACAGAACCTTTCAGTGTCTGTGGTTTTTCACTTTGCCACAACGGTTGTATTAAATGTACAATGCACACAAAACACTTAGCACATTCCCTCATACAGAGTGAGTAATTAATAAATGGTAGTTGTGAGAATGTCAATGATAATTAAAAGCATGAACTCAGTGAAGAATTTGTTATCTAAGTAAAAAAAAAAAAGTATTACGAATGAACAACCGTTTATGAAACCCTGGACTGGAAACAGAGAATATCTTGCAGAGAAGTAAATTTAAGTGACATAAAAATAGTAATACTTCGTAAAGTAGTAAACTAATAAAATTCAACTAAGTTTAAATTGCTTTTCAAAAAGTGATGAATATCCCTGGCTAGGGTGGCTCAGTGCATCGAGTGCCGGCCTGCAAACCCAAGGGTCACCAGTTCAATTCCCAGTCAGGGCTCATGCCTGGGTTGCAAGGCAGGTCCCCAGGTGGGCAAGTGTGAGAGGCAACCACACACTGATGTTCCTCTCTCTCTCTCGTTCACCCTTTCTTCCCCTCTCTCTAAAAATAAATACATAAAATCTTTTTTAAAAGTGCTGAATATATTTATGGTTATAGGGAACAATTAAAAATGATAGAAATGTTTGGAAAATAGACCTTATAAATAATAAAGCCTTGGCAGTCAACCAATAAATAGCTACTAAATAAATCATATTGGCAAAAATGTTTTAGAAACAAAACTGAATTAGATAAGTCAGTCAAATCTCTTTATTACAGGTTTTCTCAGTACACTTAATATGTTAATTAGAAATCATGACTCTTCAAGTTAGGAGCTATAGTATGTCTCATTACCCAAACACTAATGTCTACAGGACCCTTTATTTTTCTTAGGAAATTTCAAAAGGTCTAGTCTATATGTCATACACTTTAGGAAACATGGTAACAGCGAAATAAAACTCGTCTTAGAGTCAAGTAGATTATACCTAGAATCCAGGTCTTGTGACATTCAGTTCAGTTGCTCTTTCTACCAAACTATTACTATTCCCTCTGATTTTATCGATATAATACTATAGAGAGCAACCATTCCCATCCCCCCCGCCACACACACACACAAAACACTGTTTGCTTCTGTTCTAAGACAGTCTGTCTGGGGTGGTAACTGTTATGTTCTTACAGTACTAAATAAATATGTTTGCTTTAAAAAAACTTACTTTTATTATTTTCACATGTACCAAGCTCATGTTTCTTTTCCAAAGCACTCAGAGGCTATACGACTCAACTGTTATGTTAATTTTAAAATGTAAAGGAATGAAACATCTGTTGTCACGACAGGCCCTCAGGGCTTTCATTTTTGAATGAGAAGGGTGAGAAAGGGAAGGAAGCTAAAAATACCCAGGTGATACTCACTTAACGCAAAGGCCAGATACTAGGAAAAACATCTCAGCTATGAATCAAGCTCAAGGAAATATCTTGTCCCTCTGTCTGTTACAGAGTAACCTCTGGTTCACCTTTGTCTCATCTTGACTCTGATGCTAGGTCATCTGAACCAATTGAAATCTTAACTTCTGAGGACATGTCTACGACTAGTGAGAGATGACACTTTGAGCTGGGAACTTAGGTTTTTTGCTCTTTTGAATTTAAGATGCGGGTCACCATTGTCTAGTAACTTCCTGAAACTTAGGCTGGAGTATAGGGGAACAATATTTTAGAGTAATCATAGAAAGGAAAGTTTCTTGGCACCACTGCATGAAAACAGAGTCAGTAATCTGAGAAGCAGCTTCCTGGAGAGAAATCCACACCAAAGCAAGTCAATGTCAAAATAAGGAGGCATTTGTGAAGAGCAGTAAGAATAGAGCAAACGTCCAAGTGCAAGAGAACTGGGAAGAATGAGAGGGTACAAAACAGAAGCTGGTGCTGACATGCTGGGAAATGCCTGTAAGACCCAAAACAGCCATGCATGCCTGGAGAGACATCCAGTGAGGGCTGTTACATAGCTGGGAAAATGGTCACCTTTTCTCTCATCAAAAACTTGAAACTCCACAGATATTTTCCTTTAATCTGACTGAGCAGACAATCCCAGGATGAGAGCAAAGATTACCATCTAATTGTGAAGAGAGTCTGCCATCATCTTTATCTTCCCTCCATTTATTAGACACTTAGTATGTATTCTATGAAAAATACTTTAGATACTGTATCTAACTTAATGTCAATACAAGCCTGTCGATTGGCACTTTTATTCTCGTTTTATTGATGATGAAACTATGTCCCACAGAGTTAAGTAACTTGCCTTAGGTCACACTTGTCCTAGTTTTAAACACAGACACATACTTGTCTGTCTCCGGTGCCATTGTAACTGACAGCCACTTGCAATCTTCTTTCTCCCTGTGCCCATTTCAGACACTACTAATTTTCATGGATCTCCTTGCCACCACATGTGGTTTCAGAATCATTCTAAGAATATTATGAAAATTCACTATCTGTTTATCAGTGAATATGTCTGAGGTGATCACGACCAGTTTTCTACTCCTGCCCCACACCATTCTGCATCCCTCTGTTTTGCAAGCAGTCAGGTGCAGACAGAGGGGTTTAGCAAACGGGTCAAGGACCAGACCCCAGATAACCAGGAGTGTCTGCCTCAAAAAATAAAAAGAAAAAAAACAGGCAAAAAATTGAGTTCAGGAAGTCAAGTAAGACAGGAAGGACTGGAAGTTCTCTCAGTCCTGGCAGTGATTAAGGATCAAAGAGTGGTCCTAATGAGTGGTAGAATGTAAACTGAGATTTTAGGATAAGGCTGTTTAAACTTGGATTTGGTGTATGGTACTTCCTGAGTGTGGGCAGCATTAAGACTGGAAGTTTTCACTGTAGTCATAGGAAAATAAGAAGGCAGAAGTAAAAGAGCTGAGATCTCCAACACTGGGCTTGCGAGGTAGATTTGGTTGGCCTGTAGAAATCTGTAAGTACAAACATGTGGAACAAACTGATGAATCATTTATTGAAATCAACCAGTTCACTGATTTTTTTCTTCATTGAATTAACTAAATCAACTTGCAAAATTGAAATTAACATCTCGAGTCAAATAACTATTTGACTCAGTGGGAAAAAATCTATAAAAAATAACCTTTTGAAAGTAGAAAAAATAGTTATACTTAAGGGTTCACATTTTAACCAAATGGCACAGAATATGTCTACGTCAACTTTGCTGAAATTATTTTTAAAGCCTAAAAAATCACATATATTGATACATGTAACATAATAACTCCATGCTGAATATCAGAGCTTACAGTGAATTTATAAACTAGGAACACAGTGATGGATAGACATATTCACTGCATCCTGGGAGCTTACATCTTGATAGAGGTAGAAGACATGTAAATAAATGAATGAGATATATTTTGATATATGCACTGATAAGCTAATATAAAGATTGATAATTATTTCAGGGAAAAACATACTTAATTCTCTCTTGGGGGTAACTGAGAAAGCCTTCACACAGGGCTGATGACTACCACAGAATCTGATGAGGCTGACAAATGAAAATGTGGGAAATGGAGATAAGAAGGGCATTAAGCAAAGGGAACAGAACTTGCAAAGCGATAGAGCAGTATAAAGCTACAGTGAGAAGAAATTACAAACAGTACAGAATGACTTTCCTGTGAAGTGCAAGGGTATGGAGGATGAAGGGCAGGAGCTCAGGCTGACCAGACAGACAGAGACAGGGCTCAGAGGGCTTTATGTCATGCTAAGGAGTCCCACCCAGTGATGAGAAAGTGTGGAGCTTTTAGGTAGCTGTGTGTTTTAGACAGATCAGTAAGAACATTGAGTGGAGGGAGCAGCTGAACATGGTAAGACGGGATCCAGAAAGATCCATAAAGAAAAAAAAAACAATTAAGACATGAAATAAGGCAGGGGCAAAGGCGTAGTTTCCCAAGATGTGAAGCATCCACAAACTTAGCTGTTGTATGGGTGTGGAGGGCAAAGAAGACTGGTGTGCATTCAAGGACTGCCCTGGGAGCATGTGTGTGAAGAATCAAGGGTGTAATAGAAAGGAACTTTAGAAGTGACCAACCTGGTGGCTACTAACAGGGACACAGCTGCTAAGGTACATGTAGCTGAAAATATTCCAATAACATTTTTTATTAGAGAAATAAGAATAGCTTTGGTAGAGGAGTTGATATATGTAAAAAGCACAAAGATTTTTTAAGTCACTCATAACCCCACTTTCTAAAGATAAACTATCAGTAATGTTTGAACATACGTGTTGATTAACATTTGAAATCATATTAGTAAAAAATTTGTAATTTGCATTTCTCACTTAATATTATATTAAGAAAATAGTTCTCATATTATTAAAAAATTTTCAAAATGCATAATGTCTAATGAATACACCACATTCCATTCTATAATTAACTGTTGGGTGTTTTACCATTCCCATCTCTTTTGGGCAAATAGTTCACTATGACTATATGATTGGATCATAACAGAAGGGAGTATTCCAAATATTTGTACATATAACTCTTTTTCTTAATTTCTAATTGCTTTTCTAGGATAGATTAATGCATTTGAAAGTTTCAAATCTTCTTTAAGAGTATAGATATTTTGGTGTCAGAAGAGCATAAACTTAAGTACCTTCTTGGTATGGTTGAATTATCTCTTTCTACTTCTAGCACTTTTTACACTTTCTGCATATAATGGTTACTAGTTATTAAATTTATTAGCATTATTTTAAAATGATAATTTTTGTTTGAATTCAGTTTTTGATTTCCTAAAAGATTTGAATGCATTGAGAATTGATATATCTGAAATTAAACACTTGAAAATAGAATATTGGGGGATTTTTATCTTAGTGAACATGAAGGGATTTATTATTAACAAACCATGACTTAAATATCCCATGTGCATAATACAATCCAAAAATCTTTCACAAATTTTGACATAAATTATCATTTGTGAAGTTTTCTTTTTTCACTTAAAACATATTCTGTATGAAAACATGTTTTCATAAAGATTTCACAGGTTCCGCGTGTTGACCTGCATAACCAAGTGAGCTCAGTCAACATTTCTGAGGTGTTATGTTAATGTTGGGTCATCTCAGTTCTTGAGAGATCATTTTGTTTTTCTTATGTTTAGCTAAATGACTTACATGTTTTTACAACACTAAATTAACAAGTGAAAAATAAAAATTCATTTCAATCCATCATTTTTATCATAAAATAATAATCACATACTTATCTCAAAGGTTATTTCACTGAGTTAAATTGACTTTTATTTCTTTTTTTTCCACTAAATTTAGGAAGAAAAGATTTTGTATTTATCTCTCCTTTATCTTTTTGGGGTCCACTGGAATTGTCTTCTGAAAAATTTCTAGAGGAGTAAATTTTATGACCTGCCTTTATGACTCATTTCTGCATAAAGAACTCATACTTTTAAAGCACTCGCATCATGTTTGTAGGAATAGAGCAGTGTTTGTGTCTGCAGATGCTTGAACATGTGGGCAGTGGGCCAGGAAGAATTCACCTTTGATTCACCAGAGCTTTAAGGATGTCCTTAGGTGTTACTGCTTATTTGCATTTGGTGAGCAGGTAGGTGAGTGACCAGTCTGCACGATAGTTGTGAAAATATATTAAAATATCTAAACAAAACCTCATATATGTGGCAAAGGGAGTTGCTCAATGGACCCAAAGACGCCTCGCTCCAACTTTTGTTGTTGTTGCAGTAAGCACTCAGGGGCCAGACTAGCTTGCCCCTTAATGCTGCTGCATCTACCACGCTGTTGCTTTCTTTGTGTAGTAATTCCACCTAATAACATTAAAGGAATCTGGATCTGTTGCTTATTGCATCTGTCTATCTGTAGTGACATCCTTACATTGTATAATCTAAATTCCTTTCTTGATAGGTTTCAAGCATCTTTTATTTTGCCCTTCATGATGGTCATAAAATCTGAGCATCTTGTTTGTTTAAGTCTGATGCTATTTAATCAAGCTGGCTCTGCTAAGAAATTTACTTTCTCTTTGTTCACACTTTTATTTGACATTAAACTATTTTCAGTTTCGCTGCCACGTGCTCTGTGAACCCCAAAAGATTGAGGATGTAAGATGCTGTGTTTCTCATTCATACAGAGAGACCAAGGGCTTTGGAAAGAATTAGGAATAGCTGGGTAGCATGGCCACTTACCCGCATAAAGGACTGCTCAAGTAGGAGAGCAAGAATGCTGAGAACACTTCCAGTGGTTGTAGATCACTCTGCACACCAAAAAAGATCAATCACACATAGAGAAATTAAGACAGCAAATTAAAACGTTTCTCTTAGAAAGTTTAAAGAGAAGTGTTTATAGATTAGTTTACCTTTAGTCTTCAAATACTCCTGAGAAAAAGCTGGGACAGCCTACAGGTGTTTTTTTTTTCTTTTCACCCGATTTTGATGTTTAAAAATAACATTAACTCTTATTTTCTCAAAATATTCCATTATGGATAAACAATTTAGCCCACCTTCAATGTTCTCTCTCTTTCTGTCTCCCTCTCTTTGCTGTTGCTGATGTTAGTTTTTTGCTTTTGAATTCCTGAGGAAAGATTGGCATGCTTGTCCTGGTACAGTGGGGAACCCACAGCCCCCGGGGGGCCAGTCCCCAAACAACAAAATCAAGAGAAACCAAGCTGTGGATTAGGACATGCCATTAAATAGTAGTCCCTAAACCAGGACAGCTTCCTAAATTCAATCATGTGATAAAGTTTTTAATAGATTATTTTCCAAATTATAAACGGGTGTTCTAATCTTGAATAAAGGGTTAGGAATAAAGAGGGGCAGAATTCCTTTGGCATAAATAGTCTATTAAAAGATCTGCATTCTCCAATAAATCATCATCATTCAATAATGATGACAAAATAAGCCCTGTCCTCCAAAGCCATGAGCTTTGTCCTTGTATCACCATGTGTAAATTGGAAATGATTGCCCTGTCCATGGATGGGGAGTATTCCAGCCAGCAGTCATTGTTAGGCTGTGGCCTCAGAGCCAAGCCAACAGGACAGTGAATGCTGAAAACACAAACATATATAAGAAATTTGCAAATAGCAGTTTTCCCATTAAGCTGTATCCCACCGACTGCACAGAGGAGATTTCTGGCCCTAATTTAGTGCAGGTTTGTATTTGGCACATGTTACCTGTAGAGTATTTGGGCAAATTACTGATGTCAGTTGTATTTCTCTCGGAGACGAGGGAAATGGGTTATTGGCACAATAAAACATCCAGAGGCATTTAAAATGTCAGTCTAATTGCAAGAACCAGTAAGGCTTTTAATTACCTTCTGTGCAATTTTTTTTAATTGCTCCAATGGCTGTAGCGCTTGGTAAGTTCCTGACAGAGCAGCTGCAACAAACTTAATTTAAACATTTTTTTCCCCAAAGTGCTTGGAAAAAGAGGAATCTGAGATGAAAGGTAAATGTTGGGAGTCTCTTTTGTTCCAAGCTCTCTGCAGGAATTCTTCTTATTTGGTCACTAATAGGATCCCACCTCCATGTTCATCTAGCTACCTGCAGGGTTTTTATTTGCTGATGACATTCCTTGGAAAGAGTTGTGGTCACCTTCCCTCTTAGAATATTCTGAATCAGCCAGTCTGCAGCGTGAGGCTATTGCCAGCTCCAATTCCCATATTCTCTTTGGTGCTTGCTTAATTCCAAATGTGGGGTCGGGGTGGGAAAAGAACATACCTTTCCTTTTTTGACATGTGTTTGACATTGACAGAAAGAAAGCCTGTATTTTCTACATGTCTGTCTCCCCTTTAGCTCTACTTTCCACCTTGATAGAGCTAGTCTTTGTTTATATGCCAATGCCCTCTATCCCAGAGACTCAGTCCTCTCCTTCTCTGAGAACTAGTCTCCTACTAAGGGATCATGCCATGTCCAATAAGAGGCAAATGGGCTTTACAATCCAGGATGTCTAAGATTGAATCCCACATACTATTACTATTTAACCTCACTTTCACCTTCATAAAGCAGGAATAATAATGCCTTTCAAATAGACTTGTGAGGGTTCAATAAAGTAATGCATATATAAAAAGTAATTGGAGAAGAATCGGTTTTAAGCAAGAGTTAGTTCCTTCCAATACCTGCCTCTGCTTTACCTACAGCGCTAGTTCTTTCATCGAGACATATGTAATCACACTTGTGTTACTAACTATGTCCTGATACAAGGCATGACTTAATTACACATGAGCAGCAGGGACTAGGTCTGGGATTTGTTTTCTAATGCAGTGCACTTAGCAATTAATTTTTTTGTATTGATATGCTAAGCAATTTAAAAATATTCTGGGAACTAAAGCCTGTTAGGAAGTAGAATGCAAATTTGGGTGAATCTGAGACTAATTTTTTTAAAAGATATTTTATGTCTTATGAAGAGTAAGAACTAATCAATGGTCATAGAATGGTGAAGCAGAAAGGAAACTTCTATCATCTATTTTGATCTGGTAGTACACAGGGAAAATAAGGTGAATAAGAACAAAGCTAGTTAATGTCTGACCAAGAAATCTGGTCTCACATTTCCCTTTTCTGGGTTATTTCCACCATACCACATTCCACCATCCCATTGGTGTTGATGCTGAGTTCCTGACATTTGCAAATTCTGTTCTGCATACTCCATTTAACTATAGGGTATTGGGAATTCTTCTCAGCAGAACTGGTGATGTGCCCATTAATACTAAGAGCACCCTGCTATATTTTTTGAAATCTTAGGAAATGAGTAAAATGGACATACAGAGAAAGCAGGGAAAGCATGGTAGAAATAGTTATGTAAATGAAGCTCGAAAACTTTCCGAAAGATAAGTAAGAAATAAGAAAATATTTATTTAAAGCTTAGAATATGCCATGTGCTTAGTGTAACGTGAATTATCTAATTAAGCCAAAAGAGCCCCAGAAGGTAAATACCCCTTTTCTCATCTTTCTAACCGGTTGTATCACATCTTCCTCCCACTCACCCGAACAAAAATCCCAAAGGCCTGTATCTATGAATTCAAATGAAATCTATCAGGTTCCAAAGGCTAAGCCTTTATTCATTAAACTCTAGTGCTTCTGCAAACAAAATTTGATAACAAATATTGGGCTAAGAGGATTTTCAGGGAGAAGTAGAGGAATTATGAAATGAAGGCAAATTCAAAGCAAGCTATAAAATTTGTTTGATGGGGAGAATGATGGGGATCATATTATTAAAAATCAGAAAGAAATGATTAAAAGAAAAGATGCCTGAGAACTCTGAAATAGTTCTCATGGCTTTGGTGGTTGGGATTTACTATCATATTATTGTAGAATAATGGTGTGCAATCAAATAAGTCACCACTCTTCCTACATATTACATCTACATCCTAGATTTGGCATTCACTAGAATCTCTTTGTGTTGATGCTCTTTGTTCCCATGGGCATGGGTCACTTTGTCCTGAGGGGCACCAAGGTCAACTCTGTCTTCTTTAGTAAGACCCAAATGTGATGCTATAAATGGAGAGAGCTATGACATGGAGTGCAGAGTGAGAAGAAGAATGAAGGAAAGCAAAGTGTGCAAAACAATTGCAGAGCAGGAAGATTGTGAGAAATGGTGGGCCTTTTTTACAGACTCACAGCGACGCTGAGCATCTATACTGTTGGCTGGGAAATAATTCAGGAAACTTCATTTTGGTCAGATACACCTTGTTCTGAGGCAGCCATTTCACACTATATGTGAAATTGTATAACATGGTTTTCTTCTATTTCATATGATTTTATATTTGCCAATGCATAAAGCCATTCTTTTTTGAGCACTGGAGCTACAGATTAAATTTAATATGGAAAGTGTTCAAGTTCAATTTCCTAGTAGAAGTCATCTTAGCAGATCTTATTTTCTCTTCTCAGACTTAGTTCTGGGTTACAGGACCTTCCATATGTTTGACACAGTTAGCACTGAGACCTTTCCTTTCTTTTCCTGTGTGGCTGTCAGTAACACCATGAAATTATACAGCAAAAGGGTCATATCCCTAACCTCCTGAGGAATACCAGGACTGAAAGAGGCTATCTAAGAGAATACTGGTCTGAAGGAGGTGGAACATGACATTGAATCAGAAGTTTCTAATAATATGTTTTCAGTGTCCAGACGAATGATGCTGAAACATCTTTGTGTTTCATTTTCACATGCTTCCTCCAAATTTCCATATATTCTCACTGTCTTAGAATGGGAGGTAAATCCACAAGTTTCCTAACCCCTACTTCTGCACATACACTGCATCTACTCTCCTGGCACTATGAATAGCTACTGTCCATTGAGATATATATATATATATAAAATCTCATATCAAATGTATTATGTTAATACATGTGTAAAATAAATAATACACATAACATCTCTTTATTCTTATAACAATGCTTCAATATTCCAACTTTACAAATGAAAAACACTCCAAACGGTGCCAAGATGTGGCTAATTTGAGATTCAAGTTCAGCTATGTAAGAATGCCCCAAATGCAGTATTTTTACTATACTTCATTTTCTTTTATTTTGTTCATGAATAAAAGGACATCAGGTGAAAACTCTAATGTTTGAAAGTCTAGTTAGGAGAAGAAGAGCTATTGAGAAGCAATGTTTTAGATAAAGGCCATATCAATCTTCTGGAAAATTTTGAAAATCTCTTTTTAAGATTTCTTAATTACAAAATACTACCCTCACACACCTGAGAATTATTGGCAGAGTGAAAGAGAATTACTCATGAAAAAATCAACTATCCTTTAGTATCAAAGCTGTTGAGAACTCCTGATGTTGGCATCTCCTTATACGATACTTTTCCCACCCACAGCAAGTACCTTGGTATGTAGGTGTGTGTATATGTAATGTAGTGAATGTAGTACCTTGAAAAAAAGTGTAATTAATTATATTGATGCATACTTACATGAAAATGCATGCACACACTCCTATCTCCCTTTGCCCCCCCAACACACATGTCCATCATACCTATAAGGCTCATATGAGAAAATCTGACCCTTTGTAAATATCTCAGTGAGGACCCTTATGGGAAACAGCACACTCAAACTGGGAATAATTGAGGAGAGATTACTTACAAAGATGTGGTTAGCAAACCAATGTAGCATTGGGCAATACCATAAGGCATAGAAACCACAGAGGGCCTTTATCATTTCTAAATCTGAAGGAACAAGGAGAATTTATTGGAATCCAGAGGGGGGCTATATGAAGATATTTACCTGCCAGTGGTTGTGGCCTTTAATAGGGGGATATAGCCAACTTGTGATTATCCTGAATGAAGATCATGGGGACCATAGATACCATGACCTTGATTCCTCCTTTCCTCTGATTTTCAACTCCTTTATCCCATTGGCCAACCCCTTAGGAAACTGGAGAGCACAAGAGCCTGGTTGACCCAAGAAAAAGATGTGAGTCAGCTCCCAGGGTCACAGAGATGGGTGATAAAAGGGAGAAGGTGAATTTAATGGGGCAAACAGGAAATATCTAGCTAAGTAAGTAGACTGGTATATATGTGATTTTTCAGATGGGCCTTATCAAAGCTTGAGCAAACAATAAGTATCAATCATAGCAAATTCTAATTTACATCTGAATCCTCTTGGATTACTGTTTAATGAAGGCTTACTACTTGACAAACATTGTGTCAGATTCTTTAAATATGTCCAAGGTAGTTTCTATTATCCCTATTTTACAGGCAAAAAAATAAAGTTGTCTAATTCTCAGAAACTTGTCAAAGTCCACAGATAATAAGCAGGAGAGCTTATATTCAAACTTAGCCTGGCTGACTCCCAAGCTAGCTAGACTCTTCCTTATTATTATAGTGTACTAGACTAAATGAAGCAATAATCTAAGAAATGGCTTTGTGGAAAATCCAGGCCTGTGTATGATGTTAATGCTCAGAGAAGACAATAGTATTTGAGCCAGGACTGAGTTATACTCTTTAGTTTAACTCAAAGTTATTTAAAAATTTTATCCTTCAAAGAATGAATGTAGTGGATAATGTCACTGCCCCCATTCATGTCCCTGAGACTCCATCACTTCAAGGAGCTCTAGATGATTTTCAGTCCCCAGTACCTAAAATCCAGAAGTGTGGAAGGCCATGCTGTCCTCATGCATGGCAAGTCACAGGTACCTGTTAATAGCCATCCCTAAAAAAAGCCCTCCATCACTGACTCTTAGAAATGGGTATTAAAATGTCCCAGTTCTCTTGCCACTCATATGGGATAATTCTGAGGGGTCTTTTATACTTTTCCCCAGATTTTCCCTGGTGGCAGGTTTAATACTGCCCTGCATTTTTGGCTGCCCACCCTTCCAAGATTACTTTCCCACTTCCTTAGTGTGTTCCCTTCTGTCCACTTAGACTCAGATCTTTCCAGCACCACCCAAATTAGAAGAATTTTTGCCAAAAGTTTTTATACCATTTTTCCCTAGTATAAGCTCCTCAGGAAAGGATTCTAAAATGAGACCAATGCTGGCCAGATGGCCAAAAGGAGACAATGGCTGGTGGAAGTGTGGAGGTGATAACCTTTGGCACACTGCAGCACCCAATTACTAAGACTCTCACCTGTACTGAACTGGAATGGAATAGAGGTAGAACTAATTGTATTGGCTTATGAAGTATTTAACAATTGAAAAATATGGCTGTAATCATAGTGAAAAGGGCCATGGAATTTGTTTGTGTCATTAATGCAGTGATAGCTGAAACTACTGCCTGAGGTCAATCAATGGCCAATTCAGAAGCATGATGTGAAATCCGGAATGTATCTATGGTTGTGTTTAAAGAGACCCTTGTCTCCAGCTGCCATCAGGTAAAAAGTCTTAGGCTTGATGAAATCATTAACAGCAAGCCGAAAAGAAATCATGATCAGTGTGGAAAGGGAAAGATGCGAAACAGATTGGAAGACAGAATTGGAAGTCAATGTTTTCTCAAAAACATTTGATCAACTTAGATTTGAGCAAGTGCTCCTCTTGTGTGCAAGTTCATCATGGGAAGGCGAAATCTGCAAAGATGTGAGGAATACGTAACTTGGCTAAGAGTTTCTGAAGCTGCATTTCAGTCTCTTTTCCTTAATAAGACACTGAATTATTCCAAGGAGACAGAACTCTCTTCCCAAGAAGAGCATAGGAACAGCGCATGCTGTTATGACACTTAAGATAAACAATTATTCTGAAAACTGAAACAGTCAATTAAATAAATAAGATACTGTAGGTAAACAGCAGTCTGTAAATGAAATGTAGGGTTGGTGGCAAAGATGCTGCATAAATGTGAAATTTAATCTGTAATTATAATCTAAAACAAACCTTCTAAGGACAGGATAAGAAGTTCCAGGTACCTTGATGAAACTGAAGGATAGGCCTGGAGGATTTGAAGGAATGAATTTCCTTCAAAAAAGAAGCAGGATTGAGAAGGGAGCTGAGGGCAATTCTTCCCTGATGGTTCTCCTGATAAGGATTACCTAATTCTGTGGATACTTTGGATAGAATTGATATCCCAGTTTTGTTGATAAATTATATTGCTACCCTTGTCTCGCACTGTTAACAGTACTGCTCATTATTTCAGAAAATGGGTGGTCTAGTCCCTACCTTAATCAGCATGAGTAGTAGGAGGCATGTGTAATATAGAGTCAAGAGAACTGGGTTTGAGTTCTCTGTTCATATCTTTGTGTCAACAAGGTTTCTCCATCTATAAAATTAGCTTTGCAATATTTTCTTTGTGGTGGTGAGTACAGGCATGTTTTGTTTTATTGTGCTTTGCTTTACTGCCATTCATAGATGTTGCGTTTTCTACAAATTGAAAGTAAGACCCTCCACCAACAAAAAGATTATGCCTTCCTTTATTGCGATACTTGTTTTATTGTGGTGGTCTGGTAATACCTCCAAGCTATGTCTGTATATAAACAAAGCACCTTACCAGTGTTAGGTATTATTATTATTAACCTTTTGAGTCAAAATTACTAGAATTCAGGATGAGCTACATGGGAACCACATTGTGTGGTATGACTCAAGCTTTAATTTCAGGATTATGGTGACGAACAAGACATGTCCTCAGGAATCCAATGACATGGAATGTGGTTGGTCAAAGTCCTCAGCCCCTGCTCTCTACACCTGGCTGTGTTAGCACAGAGGCGATGCTTCCTATAGAGCATCCCAGACTGTAATTGAGCGCACTGGGGTATTAGGACAGACTGGTGCCTAGGAGACTTGGGATTTCTCGGAAGGCCCACCTGAGTTGAGGAGTCTTTGAGAGCCCCACCAAACTTTCCCTAGAAGTGCTCTGCAGCCTGCCATGCTTCTGCCCTGCTTTCCTGACCTCCTTCTTTCTCTGTTTCACTCAGAGTCACACTTGTGTCACAGTCTCACAGTTTTCCCAGCCTCTCTCATCTCCCTCCCTTTTTTCACAGGTATTTTCAGTAACATATTTTTCTTGCATGTCTAATCACATTTTAGCATCTGCTTCTTGAAGGACCCAAACTAACACAAAGATAAAATATTTAAAAAGTCATGAGGACATCACCACTTCTCAAATATGCATGCGGCTAAAAAACAATGTCACTTGTTTTTATTTACATTTTTCTATTTGCTATGGTAGGTGCAAGTCCTTGGTACTCAGTGAAGGTATACTCATTTTAACTGAGAGAAAATTGCTCCAAAGACCTTTTCTTGTTCCTGCATTTGACTTAATGAAAAGCAGGAGAATCAGCATTCCTCTGACCAATATCATCAAGCAGGTCATGCCTTCATAATTTCCCTCATGTCATTTCATTACTGGAAAGTATTTTCCCCTTCCTATCACTTAAACTCTTCCTCACCCTTCAGCAACCATTTCGGATGTCATCTTAGAAATTTTCTCAGACAGTCCCAGAACCACACTGGTTTTTCACCTTGACCATCTACCTAGTCCATTAGTGACCACAACTTGGCTTTGTTAAAGTGATATATCTTAAGTGTATTTTAAAAAGTAATTTGATGAGAAAAATTATAGGACAGTTTCAGGAATTATGCTTGAAAGTACTTAAGAAATAGTTTTTAAGCCCTTTAGTAAGGATTTGCTAGTAGATTATTTACAAATGACCCTTAGCAACTTAATGATCCAACAGGATTTCTGCTGGGAAACATTCTATGGCCTTAAATGAATTTCTGTGTTTGGTAAACTAAAGAAAGTACATTTTTTCCCAGAAATAACCAGTAATAAACCAAGTCTCTGATACCCACCAATGAATGCTATTTGCTGTTTGATTCTAGGCATTCAAGCATAAAGAATTTCTTGAGGCAGATGAAGAGGAAATTGATGGAACTTTTAGAGGACAATGGGAATAAATCAAATCTAGAATCTAAGGCCCAAGAACTTTGGTCTGAAATAAAGGTGAAGACTTGTGTTTCGTAATTTTCACTGGCCTATTAGACTAAAGCGAGCCTGACTTTTTTTCTCCTAAACTATAGGACTTTTAAGAGCAGGGATTTTGTCTATCAAGTGCTTAAGGAATGCACTGAATGGGCCTATGGGTGGAAGGATAAAAGGAAACAGCAGACCACGGGATGGTTTGTACTGACTGTGGATCTCCACCCACTAGGATTGCCTGCCAACACAACTATGTAGTAGACATAGTTGTCTTTCAGTGCTGCCCTCGCTATTTCTCTGCCCCTTGGACATAGTAGTGATGTGTCTGCCTGAAGCCTCTCCACAGAGAGGACCAGCCCAACTGGAGAGTGAGCACTAGCCCAGTCCTTCTTGTGTCTTCTGTTACCACTTGGCCAGAGATAGCATGTGCTAATCAACTAAGGTCACTTATTGCGCACCATATGTATATTTACATGTATATTTAATTTGTATTTCTATTTAATTTATATTTATACTTACCAGGACTTCCAGAAAAAGAAGCTCAGTGGAATCAGGTGACTGTCAAAACCAGTTACTACTAGGTATGTAAAAGCCAAGTTTTCTAAAATCTGGCTTGTTGCTTTTTCTATCAGAAGATACTATTTTATATCTGCTAAATGTTTTGAGTTACTCTAACTTTGCTCTATATTTTTCAGTCAGAAGATATAAATTTTCTAAAGGTCTTACTTGTCCTTCAATTTTCTAGTTTCATTGTTATTTTATTTGCAAGATCCACCAGACCAGGTAAAGCCACAGTAGGACAGGGCTCCCTTTTCCTGAAGAAAACGTGTTCCTCCTTTCTCTCTAGTTACAGTGCACCTGGTATTGCTGTTTAATTCAGGTGCTTCTGTCCTTGACAGCTCCAGGATCTTTGGATCTTGAGGCAAATGCTGTGGAGTTGAAACTGGTTTGAGTCGAAATGCATAATTCAAGGTGCCTTCCCATCCAGGCATAGCCTGAGTATTCTAGGAGCATTTGGGTTTGGTGGCAAAGAATTCCAGGAGCGAATTTTGAGAAATGCAGCATAATTTGTGATTAAGGTTATCGGTGATGTCTAACCTTTAGTAAATGCCAGCTGCATAATGTTGGCTAGTGTGCATTCTGCAGATACTGCACTGCAGTCAGCTCAGCCAGGCCATAAGAATCTATTTAATAGAACTCTAATGGGAAATGACCAGGATCTGACTGCAGAGATTAAAAGTGACAATGCTAATTGACTGCAGAGGTACCTACATGAAGAGAGGCCAGAAAAATCATTTAAGACTAAATGAAATTAGACTGATTTGATATTTGAAAAAAGTATTACCTTCCTGCTATGTTTGGCAGGGCAAATTAACTGCTTCACGTTTCTTAGAGAAGATTAGTTGTAGAACAATGGGACACAGTTATTGGGAAAAGAACTTTCCTCAGTTGGTTTAGAAAAAAGAATTGCAGCTGAACTTTCATTACTGCAGCAATCACAGTGTTTAATAATCGGTGAATAGGACTGGTATCTAAGTTTGAAAGGATCTCAGCACAGTGAAGGGTGGCCCAATCCTTACCCCAACCAAGTAGGGGCAGAACAACAAAGAGATTCAGCTGCTGACTGGGAATGTTGTTTAATTCTCAATTTAGAAGGTCATTTAAGAACATTATTCAAAAAAGGTACGAACCAATGAAACTTTAAAGTCAATACATGGTGTCTCTCTTTTCTGACTCATGTTCTTAGATTCTTCCTTAATTTTCATAGAATTAATAGATACATAAAGCTTTCTTATCTATCAACTATGCTCCCAACTGCATCATTGGATTTGCACACACATTTCTCTCTCTTCGGTCAGATAATTGCTATCTACCTCTCAGGTCTCAGCTTAAATGTTTTTTTGCTTTTTCCCCCCCAGGGACATCTTTCTTAACATCCAGACCACCAAGTGGATATGCACTGTATCACTGTGGTTAAGGAAACACAGAAGGGCTAGTTGAAAACTCTGGCTTGGTCACTGGCTAGCTCTGTAGCCGTTAGAAGTTACTAATCCTCTAACTGCCTCAAGTTCTTCAGCTATTACATGGAAATGATAATGATGGCAATTACTTCATGGGTTGTTGTAAGAAATAAGTATAAGGAGTTTCTATTATTTTTATAAGCTCTCATAGCCCTGTGTACTTTTCAGTCATTGTTCTTTTTATATTAGTACTTTTAGTGTTAATTAATACATATTAGTACATATATTGGTGTGATTATTTGATAAATATCTGTCTCTCCCACTATGATATAGAACCCACAATGTTAGTGAGTTTAGCATTGGATCTCTTGGGTCTAGGACAGTGCTACTTCCTATTAGAGACTAATTAAATATTTGAATAAATGACTGAATAGTGGCTCCATTTGGTAACAACTTACAACTTCTTACACTGTGGGCAATTGGAGTCATTTCTCCACATTACTTTCCACAATGGTTCACTCAGTGATTCTCAGCTCTCAAACCTCTGCTGAGGTAACTCACTAACAAGAGTCTCCAAACTACTTTTTTTTGTGAATGGCTCCAGGTATGAACTCCTGGTATACCAGTGAGAGTAGCAATTCTTAACCCTGGTATGTAGTGAAGTGAAAAGTTTTCTAAGTAATTTTTTACTAATAATAGAAGAAATATAAAAGTTTTTAAGAAATATACTATTTTTACTTATTAAGGTAAAGTTTATAAATAGTGAAATGCACACTCTTAAGTGTGTAATGTAATGGAGATTTCGCAAATGTATGCCTATACTACTTAATAGAACATTTCCACACCAATCAACAGAAAATTTCTGTAACCTCTCCAAACTGCCTCTTTCTGCATTCAGTCCATCCACAACTCTCATAGGCAATCTCTGTTCTGATTTCTACCCCTCACACACACCCAGTTTTATTGAGATATAATTGACATATAATGTTGTATAGCTTTAAGGTGTACGATGTGTTGATTTGATATACTTATATATTGCAAAATAATTGCCACCATAGAATTGGCTAACATTTTCATCATGTCATATAAGAGCTATTTCGTTCTTGTGGTGAAAATGATTAAGATCTGCTACCAACTTCCAAGTATATAAATAGTACAGTATTAACTCTAATCACCTTGTGTACATTGGATCCCCAGAGATCATTGATTGTATAATTGGAATTTTGCACTCTTTGTCTACCTCCTGATTTCCCCCAACCCCTAACTTACCACCATTCTACTCTCTATTTCTATGAGGTCAGCTTTTTCCAATTCCACGTGTAAGTAAGATCATAGAGTACTTGTCTTTCCCTGTATGACTTCTGACTTACTTCACTTAGCATAAGCCTCTCAAGGTCAATCCATGTTGTCACAATGGAATGATTTCCTTCTTTCTCATGGTGGAATTATACATGTATAATTATACACACACACACACACACACACACACACACACACACACAGGGTTGGCCAAAATGTTCATTTGTTTTTCTATACAATAGCTTTAGGAGAGCTTAGTTGTCTTTACCGTCACTTGAAAAATTTTATTAGATTGTATCGTGACAGCCATCATATCAGTGTATATTAAAAAAATCAGAATTGGTGACTTTTTGTGTAGCCATTTTAATATTGATGATGGAAGAAAATATGCAACATTTTTGGCATTGTGCAACTGAAACTCAAAAAAGAAACTGCAGTGTATGGAGAAGGTGCAGTGACTAACCGAATATATTAAAAGTGGTTTGTTTCATGGTGGAGATTTCTTGCTGGACAATGCTTCACATTCGGGTGGATCAGTTGAAGTTGATAGCAATCAAACAGAAACATTAATTGTGAACAATCAGCATTCTACCACATGGGAGATAGCCGACATACTCAAAACATGCATGTCAATAAAGCTATTGGTGAAAATGGAAAAAATATGTCTTTCATTTTAAGGAAAAAACCATATGGGCTTTTTGGCCAACCCAGATACATTGGCTGTTTCCATATCTTGGCTATTTTAAATTATTCTGCAATAAACATCGGAGTGCAGGTATCTTTCAAGATCCTGTTTTTATTTACTTTGGATATACATCCAGGAGTGGGATTGCTAAATCATATGGTAGTACAATACTATGTTTATTTTTTTGAGGAAACTCCATACTATTTTTCATAGTGGCTGTACCATTCACATTCCTGCCACTACTTATTATCTCTTGTCTTTTTATGATAGCCATTCTAACAAGAGTGAGATGATATCTCATGGTGGTTTGGTTTTCACTTCCCTGATGCTTAGTGACATTGAGTATCTTTTCATGTACTTGCTGCTTATTTCTATGTCCTTCTTTTTTTTTTAAATATATATTTATTGATTATGCTATTACAGTTGTCCCATTTCTCCCCCATCATTCCCCTCCACCCTGCACACCCTCTCCCACCCACATTCCCCCCTTTAGTTCCTGTCCATGTGTCATAAGTTCTTTAGCTTCTACAGTTCCCATACTATTCTTGCCCTCCCCCTGTCTATTTTCTACCCACCGTCTATGCTACTTATTCTCTGTACCTTTGCCCCCTCTCTCCTCCTCCCATGCCCCTGTTGCTAACCCTCCATATGATCTCCATTTCTGTGGTTCTGTTCCTGTTCTAGCTGTTTGCTTACTTTGCTTTTGTTTTAGGTGTGGTTCTTAATAGCTGTGAGTTTGCCATCTTTTCACTGTCATATTTTTGATCTTCTTTTTCTTAGATAAGTCCCTTTAACATTTCATATAATAAGGGCTTGGTGATGCAACTCCTTGAACTTGACCTTATCTGAAAAGCACTTTATCTGTCCTTCCATTCTAAATGACAGCTTTGCTGGAAAGAGCAATTTTGGATGTAGGTCCCTGCTTTTTAAGATTTCAAACATTTCTTTCCAGCCCCTTCTTCCCTGTAAGGTCTCTTTGGAGAAATCATCTGACAGTCTGATGGGAACTCCTTTGTAGGTAACTGTCCCCTTCTCCCTTGCTGCTTCTAGAATTCTGTCCTTCATTTGAATCTTGGCTAATGTAATTATGATGTGCCTTGGTGTGTTCCTCCTTGGGTCCAACTTCTTTGGGACTCTCTGAGCTTCCTGGACTTCCTGGAAGTCTATTTCCTTTGCCAGAATAGGGAAGTTCTCCTTTATTATTTGTTCAAATAATATTTCCACTTGTTGCTCTTCCTCTTGTCCTTCTGGTACTCCTATAATTCGGATGTTGGAACGTTTAAAGATGTCCTGGAGGTTCCTAAGCCTCTCCTCATTTTTTTTGAATTCTTATTTCTTCATTCTTTTCTGATTGGATGTTTCTTTCTTCCTTCTGGTCCACACTGTTGATTTGAGTCCCAGTTTCCTTCCCATCACTTTTGGTTCCCTGTACATTTTCTATTATTTCACTTAGAGTAGCCTTTATTGTTTCAACTAATTTGTGACCAAACTCAACCAATTCTGTGAGCATCCTGATTACCAGTGTTTTGAACTTTGCATCTGATAGGTTGGCTGTCTCTTTGTCACTTAATTTTTTTTTTTTTTTTTTTGGAGCTTTGATCTGTTCTTTCATTCGGTCCTTTTTTTTTTTCTTGGTCTGGATGCACTTGTTACATAGTGAGGGGTGGCGCCTTAGGTGTTCACCAGGGTGAGGTAATACAGGTCGCTGGGTTGTGACGCTGTGTGTGGAGCAGGGGTCCAAGAAGTAACAATGGTGCCTGCTCCACTCTCCGCTCGATTCCAGTCACCTCCCCTGCCTCCCACAAGCAAACTGGGTCCCTCTGGTGCTGATTCCCGTGCGGGTGGGCCTGTGCACATTCTAGGACCCTGTGGGTCTCTCCAACAAACTCTTCCATAAGTCTGGGAGCCCCTCCCACTGCCTCAACCCCCACAGGTGTTTTCAATCAGTGGTTTGAGGCTTTATTTCCCCACTGGGACCCTGGGTTGCACAGTTCATCCTGCTCCCCAGTTGTTTCTCCTAGTTTATCTGTGTGCAAATGTGGAACTGTTCAGTTCACAATCCGCCACCTTGCAGGTCTGCCAGCTGCTTCTTTGCCAGCCAGCTGCAGCCTTGTGCCCCCCACTCCAAAATCCGCCACCTCACTGGGTCCGCCAACCGCTGCCTTGCCATGAGTCCTCTCTGTCCAGGTGCCTGTCTCTGCCCCTCCTACCAGTCTGAATGAATGTGTCTTCTTTAACTCCTTGGTTGTCAGACTTCCATACAGTTTGGTTTTCTGTCAGTTCCGGTTGTTTTTTGTTTTTAAATTGCTGTTGTCCTTCTTTTGGTTATATGAGGAGGCAGTGTGTTTACCTATGCCTCCATCTTGGCTGGAAGTCCTTTCTTGTTTCTTTTTTTTTTTTTTTTTTTTTTTTTAATTTTTATTTTCATTGTTGATCTTGTACAGTTTTCTGTCTTTTATTCTCACCCGAACCCGCCACCCTAGCCCTCCCCACCTCCCTCCCATTTCCACCCCCCCCATAGTTTTTGTCCATGTGTCCTTTATACTTGTTCCTGTAAATCCTTCCCCTTTTCCCCTGAAATTCCCTCCCCTCTCCCCTCTGGTGACTTTCAGCATGTTCCCAATTTCCATGTCTTTGGTTATATTATGCTCGTTTGTTTGTTTTGTTGATTAGGTTCCTGTTAAAGGTGAGATCATATGGTATTTATCTTTCATTGCCTGGCTTACTTCGCTTAGCATGATGCTCTCAAGTTCCATCCATGCTGTTGCATAGGGTATGAGCTCCTTCTTTCTTTCTGCTGCATAGAATTCCATTGTATAAATGTACCACAGTTTTTTGATCCATTCATTTACTGATGGGCATCTAGGTTGCTTCCAACACTTGGCTATTGTAAATTGTGCTGCTATAAACATAGGGATGCATAGTTTCTTTTGGATTGGTGTTTCAGGGTTCTTAGGATATAGTCCTAGCAATGGAATTGCTGGGTCAAAAGGTATATCCATTTTTAGTTTTTTTAGAAAATTCCATACTGTTTTCCATAGTGGTTGTACTAGTCTGCACTCCCACCAGCAGTGCAGTAGTGTCCCCTTTTCTCCACAACCTCTCCAACACTTGCTGTTTGTTGCTTTGTTTATGAGGGCCATTCTGACTGGTGTCAAGTGGTATCTCATTGTGGTTTTAATTTGCATCTCTCTGATAGCTAGCGATATCGAGCATCTTTTCATGTGTCTCTGGATCCTCTGTATGTCCTCCTTGGAGAGGTGTCTGCCCAAGTCCTTTGCCCATTTTTTAATTGGGTTGCTTGTCTTCTTAGAGTGGAGTTGTGTAAGTTCTTTGTATATTTTGGAGATTAAACCCTTATCTGAGATATCATTGGCAAATATGTTTTCCCACACAGTCGGTTCTCTTTTTATTTTAATACTGTATTCCTTGGCCATGCAGAAGCTTTTTATTTTGATGAGATCCCATTTGTTTATCCTTTCCTTTATGTCCCTTGCTTTAGGGGACATATCAGTAAAAATGTTTCTGCGTGTAATATCTGAGATTTTCCTGCCTATGTTCTCTTCTAGGACCTTAATAGTGTTACGGCTTATGTTTAAGTCTTTTATCCACCTTGAATTTATTTTTGTGTATGGTGTAAGTTGGTGCTCGAGTTTCATTTTCTTACACAAAGCTGTCCAGTTCTCCCAACACCACTTGTTGAAGAGGCTGTTTTTACTCCATTTTATGTTGCTGCCCCCTTTGTCGAATATTAATTGACTATAGAGACTAGGGTTTATTTCTGGGCTCTCTATTCTATTCCACTGGTCCACGTGCCTGTTTTTATGCCAGTACCAGGCTGTTTTGATTACAGTGGCCTTGTAATACATTTTGGTATCAGGTATTGTGATCCCTCCTGCTTTGCTCTTCTTTCTCAAGATTGCTGCCGCTATTCTGGGTCGTTTATGGTTCCATATAAATTTTTGAAGAGTTTGTTCTATATCTGTGAAATATGCCATTGGTACTTTAATAGGTATTGCATTGAATCTGTAGATTGCTTTGGGAAGTATGGACATTTTGATGATGTTAATTCTTCCAATCCATGAACACGGTATGTGTTTCCATTTATTTGTGTCTTCCTTGATTTCTTTCTTCAGTGTTGTGTAGTTTTCTACATACAGGTCTTTTACCTCCTTGGTTAGGTTAATTCCTAGGTACTTTATTTTTCTTTTTGCTATATCAAATGGTATTTTTTTCTTGATTTCTGCTTCTGTTGTTTCATTGTTGGTATACAAAAATGCCTTTGATTTCTGGATATTGACTTTGTATCCGGCTGTTTGGCTAAATTCATTTATTAGGTCGAGCAGTTTTTTGGCCGAGACTATAGGATTTTCTATGTATACTAACATGTCATCTGCAAACAATGATAGTTTTGTTTCCTCCTTTCCAAGTTGGATGCCTTTTATTTCCTTTTCTTGTCTAATCGCTGTGGCTAATACTTCCAATACTATGTTGAATAGAAGTGGAGAGAGTGGACAGCCTTGTCTTGTTCCTGATTTTAGTGGAAAAGAATTTAGTCTTTGCCCATTGAGTATGATGCTGGCTGTAGGTTTCTCATATATAGCCTTTATTATGTTGAGGAATGCTCCCTCTATTCCCACTTTGCTGAGTGTTTTTATCATAAATGGGTGCTGTACCTTATCAAATGCTTTTTCCACATCTATTGATATGATCATGTGATTTTTGTCTTTGCTTTTGTTTATGTGATGAATTACGTTTACTGATTTGCGAATGTTGAACCATCCTTGCATCCCTGGGATGAATCCCACTTGGTCGTGGTGTATGATCTTTTTAATGTGTTGTTGGATGCGGTTTGCCAATATTTTGTTGAGGATTTTAGCATCTATGTTCATCAGCGATATTGGCCTGAAGTTCTCCTTCTTTGTTGTGTCTTTATCTGGTTTTGGGATTAGGATGATGCTGGCTTCATAAAAAGAGTTTGGGAGTCTTCCTTCTTTTTGAATTTTTTGGAATAGTCTGTGGAGAATAGGGGTTAGCTCTTCCTTAAATGTTTTGTAGAATTCTCCTGTGAAGCCATCTGGTCCAGGGCTTTTGTGCATCGGGAGTGTTTTGATTACTGATTCAATTTCACCAGCTGTTATTGGTCTGTTCAGGCTTTCTGTTTCTTTTTCATTGAGTTTTGGAAGGTTATATTTTTCTAGAAACCTGTCCATTTCACCTAGGTTTTCAAATTTCTTGGCATACAGTTCTTCATAGTAATTTCTTACAATCCTTTGTATTTCTGCGGTGTCGGTTGTAATATCTCCTCTTTCATTTCTGATTGTGTTTATTTGAGTCCTCTCTCTTTTTTTCTTGATGAGCCTGCTTAAAGGCTTGTCGATTTTGTTGATCTTTTCAAAGAACCAACTCCTGGATTCATTGATCTTTAGGATTGTGCTTTTAGTCTCTATGTCATTTAATTCTGCTCTTATCTTGGTTATTTCTTTCCTTCTACTTGCTCTGGGCTGTCTTTGTTGTTGTTCCTCGAGTTCTTGTAGGCGAAGGGTTAGGTTGTTTGTTTGAGATGTTTCTGTCTTTTTTAGATAGGCCTGTATCGCTATAAGCTTCCCTCTGAGGACTGCCTTTGCTGTGTCCCATAAGTTTTGGGTCGATGTGAGTTCATTATCGTTTGTTTCCAGAAACTTTTTGATTTCCTCCCTAATTTCATTCTTGACCCATTCATTGTTTAATAGCATGCTATTCAATCTCCATGATTTTGAGGGTTTTTGGTTTTTCTCCTTGGGGTTGGTTTCTAGTTTCAGTCCCTTGTGGTCAGAGAAAATGCTTGGTATGATTTCAATTTTCTTGAATTTGTTGAGGCTTGATTTGTGTCCTATCATGTGGTCTATCTTTGAAAATGTTCCATGTGCATTTGAAAAGAAAGTGCATTTAGCTTCTTTGGGATGAAGGGCTCTATATATATCAGTTAAGTCCATTTCCTCTAGAGTGTTGTTCAATGCCACAATATCTTTGTTGATATTTTGTTTGGAAGATCTGTCCATTTTTGACAGTGGGGTGTTAAAATCACCTACTATAATTGTGTTGCTGTCTATATCTTTCTTGAAGTCCTCTAAGATTTTCTTGATGTATTTAGGTGCTCCTCCGTTGGGTGCATATATATTTACAATGTTTATGTCTTCTTGGTGGATTCTTCCCTTGAGTATTATGAAGTGACCTTCTGGGTCTCTCTTTATGGCCCTTCTTTTGAAGTCTATTTTGTCTGATATGAGTATTGCTACCCCAGCTTTTTTTTCCTGACCATTTGCTTGGAAAATTTGTTTCCAGCCCTTCACTTTGAGCCTGTGTATGTCTTTTGTCCTGAGGTGGGTTTCTTGTAGGCAGCATATGTGTGGGTCATGCTTTCTTATCCATTCAGCTATTCTATGTCTTTTGATTGGAGCATTTAATCCATTTACATTTAAGGTTATTATTGATAGGTAATTATTCATTGCCATTTTCGTACCTGTGTTACTCTCTCTCTTTCTCTCTCTGTCTTTTCCTTTCTTCCCTTAAAGCAGTCCCTTTAGTATCTCTTGCAGCATTGGTTTGGTAGAGGTGTATTCTTTTAGACTTCTTTTGTTTGGGAAGCTCCTTATTTGGCCTTCTATCTTGATTGAAAGCCTTGCTGGGTAAAGTAGTCTGGGTTGCAGGCCTTTGGTTCTCATTGCTTGGAATATTTCTTGCCATTCTCTTCTGGCCTGGAGCGTTTCCATTGAGAAGTCAGATGCTAACCTGATTGGGGCCCCCTTGTATGTTACTTCCTTTTTCTCCCTTGCTGCTTTTAAGATTCTCTCTTTGTCTTGGAATTTTGCCATTTTAATTATGATGTGTCTTGAAGTGGGCCTGTTTGGGTTCCTTTTGATTGGGACTCTCTGTGTTTCCTGGATTTGTGTGGTTTTTTCTCTCACCAAATGAGGGAAGTTTTCCATCATTACTTTTTCAAACAGGTTTTCTATCCCTTGTTCTTGTTCTTCTCCTTCTGGTATCCCTATTATACGAATATTATTCCGTTTCATGTTGTCTTGCATTTCTCTTAAACCCTCTTCATTCTTTCTAAGCCTCTTTTCCTTATCTTGCTCATTCTGAGTGTTTTTTTCTATTTTGTCCTCCAACTCGCTGATCCGATCTTCTGCTTCATCGATTCTGCTTTTCATTCCTTCTACTGTGTTCTTTAGTTCAGAGATTGTGTTCTTCATTTCCTCTTGGCCCTTGTTGATAGTTTCTATTTCCTTTTTCATGTTGATATAGTTTGCCGTGAGTTCATCATAACTTCCCTGTAGTTTATGGTAGCTCATTGAGAGCTCATTGAGCTTCCTGACAACCATTGCTTTGAACTCGATATCTGATAGTTGAGTTGCCTCTGTTTCATTTAGCATTCTTTCTTGAGCTTCCTCCTTTCCTTTCGTTTGGGGATTGTTCTTTTGTCTTCCCATTGTTTGTAAGACTCTTGTTGTTAGCTTCAACTTCTTAAATTGATCTGTTCTGGCTCCCTGGGTTTGTGGTATGACCTTCTGTGGTAGAATATCTGTGAGATTCAGTGGTGGATTCTCCTTCGGGTATCCTGTTGTTCACCGCTTTCACTGTCTCATCAGCTGGTATACCCTCTTTTGGGGGCCAACTCTGGTTTTTGTTTTTGTTTTTGTTTTTCCCCACAGTTTCAGGCTTGCTTGTTTGTTTGTTTTGTCTCACTCGTGGGTATTTACAAAAAGAAGAGGGGGGAAAATGAAAAAAAGAAGCAAGAGGAAACAAGAGGAAGGTAGAAGAGATAAAATTGAAAAGAAAGGAAGAGGGGATAAGAGAAGAAGGAATTCAAGGGAGGCAAAAGGAGTTGGGGAGTAAAGAAGAAGATATAAACAGTGAAGAAGGAGTAGTTAAAAACTCATATAGATAGACAGGCTTACAAACAAAAAGACACTAACAAACTGGCAAAACAAAAAAGAGACACGCACACAGACACCCCCACACAAATATAAGCAGCCGGGGGGGGGGGGGAAGGAACAAGCAAAGCGCAACAAAATATTTTTTAAAAAAATAAAATAAAAAAATAAAAATATATTAAAAAAATAAAATGAAAAAATGAAAAAACAAAACAAAACAAACAAACAAACAAACAAAAAAAAAACACCCTCTTGTTGTTTTCAAACTTGCCAGCCGGTTTTTCTGGACTTGCTGGCTGCAATGGCCGAGGGGTGATCTTATTGCTTTTCTCTGTGTTCAGAACTCAGTCCTCACTGTGCTATGTATCCCAGCGTTAGTGGGCGCCTCTCCCCACAGGGTTTCCAGCGTGTAATCTGAGCCTCCTTGTGTGTGCGCACTGCACAGCCGCCTGCCTTTGTCCCTGGGAGGCTTTCAGTGTTCGGGCACAGCTGCCTGCCTTTGTTTCTGAGAGGGGCCTGCGTTCCAGCTGCTATCCGGCGCCTGCCCCTTGGGCCTGAGCTGTCCGCGTTTGCACCTCTGGCTCCACAGCTGTCTCCAGCGGCCCGCGCCTATGTTTTCACGAGTGTCCACTAGCCCACGACCGTGTGCGTTCCCCTGAGGGTGTCTATTTTCATGCAGTTGTCTCACTTCGCCCGCGCTTCTGTCTCTGTTGGGGGGCCTGTGCTTTCGTAGTCGCCCGGCGACCACGAAAACTCGGTTCAAAGTCGCGCAGTGACCTGGTGCGGGGCACCCACTTTCGCTCCCTCGCGGGGCACCCACTTTTGCTCGGGCACAGTCGCGCGGTGGCCCCTGAGATCTCCCAGCCGGTTCAGCGGCTGACCCAGCTCCCTCCCCAGGGCCCTGGGGCAGGCTTGGCGGAGCGCCAGGCCGGGGCCTCAGCCGCCCGCTCTCCGTGCGCTGGAACCCTGGGCTCGTATTGTTCCGAAGAGCTCTCCTCACCGCTTGTTTTTCAGTGTCCGCTACAATTTCCGACCTCTTATTCTCCAATATGCTGTGTTACTGTTCCTTGTCTGTTCTGGTCTTTCAAAGTTTGGTTTGGTTTTTCTCCCGTGTGCAGAGGGGGAATAGGGACTGCTCCCTCCTACCACGCCGCCATCTTCCCCGTAATCTTCTCTTCTTTTTTTTTTTTTTAATCTTTTTATTTATTTCTTTTTAGAGAGGGAAGAGGAGAGAAACATCACTGTGTGGTTGCTTCTCTCGCACCCCCTACAAGGGACACAGCCCGCAACCCAGGCATGTGCTCTGACTGGGAATCAAACCGGAGACCCTTTGGTTCACAGGCAGGCACTCCATCCCCCTTTCTTGTTTCTTAATGTAAGTACTTATTCTACAAAGTTCTCTCAGAACTGCTTTTGCAGCATTATACAGAGTTTGGTGTGTTATGTTTCTAGTTTTGTTTGTTTCAAGATTTTTTTAATTTCTCTTTTGATATCCTCTTTGACTGATTAGTTGTTCAGGGGTATGGTTTTGAAAATTTGCACATCTTTGTGAATTCTTAAGCTTTCCTTATATTATTGATTTCTAGTTTCATATGGTTATAATCAGAAAAAATATTTGATATCATTTCAATCTTTTTTAAAATTTGCTAAGACTTGCTTTGTGACCTATTGTATGATCTATTCAGGAGACTATTTCATCTGTGCTTGAGAAGAATGTGTACTCAGCTGCTGCTGGATAGAATGTTCTGTATTTGTCTGTTAGGTCCATTTAGTCTAAAGTATGGTTCAAGTCCAATGTTGCCTTCTTGTTTTTCTATCTGGATGATCAATCCATTATTGAAAGTTGGATATTAAATTCCCCTGCTATTGTTGTATTGTTGTAATTTCTCCCTTCAGATTTGTTAGTATTTGGTTAATGTATTTCAGTGCTCCAATTGGGTGCATATATATTCATGATTGTTAATATCTTATTGATGCAATGTCTACTTTATCATATAATGACCTTATTTATCTCATTACCATTTTTGGCTTAAATGCTTATTTTGACTGATATATGTATAGTTACTTCTGCTCTCTTGTGGTGTCCACTTCATGGAGTATCTTTTTCCATTCCTTCACTTAGAGCCTGTGTAATGTCTTTAAAGCTGAAATGATTCTCTTGTAGACAGTATACATTTGATTCTTGTCTTTTTATCCATCAGTCACATTATATCTTTTAATCAATCCATTTACATTTTAGAGTAACTGTTAATAGGTAAGGACTTACTAATGTCATCTTATTAATTGTTTTCTGGCTGTTTTGTAGTTCTGTTGTTTCTTTCTTCCTCTATTGCTGCCTTCCATTGTTAATTAATTATTTTTCCATAGTAGTACACTTTCACTTCTTTCTCTTTATCTTTTGTGAATCAACTGTAGGATTTTTTTTTTGTGGTTACCATGATGCTTATATGAAACATCTCCAGATATAATAGTCTATTTTATGCTTGTAATAACTTAGCTGTGATAAGATACAATAACTTCCTTTTACCCCCTCACTTTTGTGTTTTTGAGTTTATAATTTGTCTTTTTTTAATGGTATATTTATTAACAAATTATTGTGGCTATAGTTATTTTTAATGGTCTTGTGCTTTAACCTTTATACTTGAGTTAAGTTGTTAACACTTTACCACATTACAGCAGTAAAATATGAATTTGACTATATATTGGTATATAGTCAAATTTACCAGTATTTTGTATATTTTCATGTTACTGGTTAGTATCCTTTCATTCCAGCTTGAAGAACTTCTCTTAACATTTCTTGTAAAGCAGGTCTAGTTATGATGAATTTCCTTATCTTTTATTTGTCTGGGAAAGTCTTTTTCTCTCCATTTCTAAAAGACAGCTTTGCCAGTTTAAATATCCTTGGCTATCAATTTATTTATTTCAACACTTTGAATAAATTATTTTGACACTTTCCTGGACTGTAAAGTTTCTACTGAAAAATCTGCTAACCGTTATGAGATGTTCCCTTGTAAGCCACATGCTTTTTATTTTTTTCCCTCTGTATGCTTTTAAGATTTTTTATTTGTCTTTGATTTTTAAAAAGATTTCTTTGATTTATTTTTAGAGAGAGGAGAAGGGAGGGAGAAAGAGAGGGAGAGAAACACAGATGTCTAAGAGAAACACTGATCAGTTGCCTCTTGTGGACTGCCCACTAACCACACATGAAACCCTTAGTGGGATTCGAACCAGTGACCTTTGCTTTGTGGGACAACACCCACCAACTAAGCCATACCAGTCAGGGCTCTTTGTCTTTGATTTTTGACAGTTTAATTATAATATACTTCGTGTACAGCTCTTTAAGTTACTTTGGTTTGATGACCTATGACCTTTCTGAACTTGGATATTCAAATCTCTCCCCAGATTTGGGAAGTTCTCTGCCATTTTTGCGTTAAGGGGCTTTCTGGCCCCCTCTCCAACTCTTCTCCTTCTGAAACTCTAATAATTCATATTGGTCCTTTTAATGGTGTATCCTGTAGATCACAGAGACTTTCTTCCTCTTCAAAAATTTATTTTCTTTTGACTGGATAATTTAAAAACTCCCTATCTTTTATCTCACAGATCCTGTCATCTTCTTGATCCATTCTGATGCTGATACTCACTATTACATCTTTCATTTATTGTATTGTTCAGTTCCAGAATTTTTGGCTCTTTTTTATGGTTCATATCTTTTTGTTAAACTTCTTATTTTGTGCATGTTTTGTTTTTTTGACTTTGTTGGATTGTTTTTCTGTATGCTATTATAAGCTCATTGAGTCTCCTTTAAATGACTATTTTGAATTCCTTGTTAGATAAATTATAAATCTCATGTCTTTGAGTTTGGCTACATATTATAGTCCTTTAGTGGCATCACATTAGATTAATTTTTCATATTATTTTAAGTTTTGCATTGTTATGTTCACATTTGAAGTAGCTGTCACCTCCTCCATTCTTTACTAACTGCCTTCTATAGTAATGTGTCCAAACTAATATTTTTGCTCTAACAGTGTGCTCCATTTTTTCTCCTGAACATTTGGACTTTTACACAGGCTCTCTCATCCATGGATAATTGTCTAAGATAGTGTCTTCCAGGTGTTCCTGATGTGTGACTGAAAGAGGATGGAGCCAATTCATGGGCCACTGAAGGGTCCACAGCAAGGACTGAGGGCTTGTCTGCTTAGGTGCGTAGGTGGGTGAGATTCTTCCTGGGTCCTGTGGTGTATCGTCTTTGATCCCACAGTTCCTTCAAAGTCATTTTTGTCCATGGATAAATGCTGAATTTCTGTTGTTAGTGATGTGGAGCACAACAACAAGAGATGTTTTATGCTGCCATGATGCTGACATTACTTCTCACTTCTATTACTGGAGATTAATTTGCCTGTTCATGAACTTTAATGTGCTAATCTTTTGTATATGGCTTTTATTCTTCAATATAACAATTCTGAGATTCACCCATGTTGTGTGTTTTAGTATTTTCTTCTTTTTTATTGCCCAGTAGTATTCCACTATATGCATAAACACACTTCCCTTCACTTACTAATTCTCCTGTAGAAAAATATTTGTGTTGCTTTCAGTTTGAGGCTACATAAATTAAGCTTCAATAAATATTCTTTGTCAAGTCTTTTGGTGAACATATCTTTCAATTTCTTTTGGGTAAATACCTAGGAGTAGAATTCCTAAGTAATAGCATCAGTGGTTATTTAATGTCCCTAACCAAACTGCCAAATGTTTTTCCATAGGTGGTGTATCAACAATATATGAAAATCTTAGTTGTTCTATGTCCTTGCTAATAACTGGTGTTGTCAGTCCTTACTATTGGTTATTCTGTTAGGAGTGAAATGGTATCTTACTATGTTTTATGCTAATAATGTGAAGAACCATTATACCCTTTTTGGCTATGTCTGTATCTTATTTTTTAACACATCTCTTCAAGTATTTTGCCCAAAATACTTTGTCAGATCTTTGTCAGATATCTATAAAAATGAATTTTTTTTTGGTTTATGTCTTCCATTTACATTTTATTAATGGGGACTTTTGGTGACAGGGTTTTAAATTTTGATATGGTCCAATTATCTTTGTTGTCAATTTATGATTAACACTTTTTATGTTGCAAGTTATCTTTTCCTCCCTTAGTACGCTTTAAGATATTCTTCTATATTCTGGCCAAGATGGAGGCGTAGATAGATATACTTTGCTTCACCCCACAACCAAAGGCTAACAACCAATTTAAAAACAAAAAACAACAAGAATTTCCAGGAAACTGAACTGTATGGAAGTCCAACAACCAAGGAATTAAAGAAGAAACATTCATCCAGACTGGTAGGAGGGAAAGACATGGGCAACCAGGGCAGAGAGGATGCATGGCAAGGTGGCAGGTGGCAGACTGGGTGGTCCCACATTCTCATGCATGTAAACCAGGAGGAAAAACTGGGGAGTGAGATAGACCCCACAACCCAGGCATCCACCAGTGAGAAAGTAAAACATCAAAACTTCTGGCTATAAACACCTGTGGGTGTTGTAGCAGTGGGAGAAACTTCCAATCTCCCAAGAGAGTCTGTTGGAGGGTCCCATGGGGTTCTAGAACACACACAAACACACCCACCCAGGAATCAGTACCAGGGTAGCTCCTGGTAGGGCACATTCACTTGTGGGAAGTGGGGGAATTGACTGAAAGTGGGGCAAGTGCCAAGCAAGCAGCGTTGTTCTCTCTTTGACCCCTACCCCACATACACCACCACAATACAGCAAAATGGGTTGCCCTGCCCTGGAGAATACCTAAGTCTTTGCCCCTTACAACATAACAGGAGAAAAAAATATGGTCCAAATTAAAGAACAGATCAAAACTCCAGAAAAAGAACTAAGTGATGAAGAGATAGCTAACCTATCAGATGCAGAGTTCAGAACACTAATAATCAGAATGCTCACAGAAATTATTGAGTATGGCCCTAAAATAAAGGAAGAAGTGAAGGCTATACAAAGTGAAATAAAGAAAAAATATATGGGGAACCAACAGTGAAGGCAAGGAAACTTGGACTCAAATCAATGATTTGGAGTGAAAGGAAGAAACAAACATCCAGCTGGAACAGAATGAAGAAGTACAAATTCAAAAAAAATGAGGAGAGTCTTAGGAATCTCTGGGGCAATTTTAAACATCTGAATCATAGGGATGGCAGAAGGAGAAGAGGAAGAGCAAGAAATTGAGAACTTATTTGAAAAATAATGAAAGGAAACTTTCCCAACCTGGCAAAGGAAATAGACAAGTCTAAGAAGGTCAGAGAGTCCCAAAGAAGTTGGACCCAAAGAGGAACACATCAAGGCACATCATAATTACATTACCCAAGATTAAAGAGAAGGAGAGAATCTTAAAAGCAGCAAGAGAAGAGGAGAGAGTTACCTACAAAAGAGTTCCCATAAGACTATCAGCTAATTTCTCAAAAGAGACCTTACAGGCAAGAAGGGGCTGGAAAGAAGTATTCCAAGTCCTAAAAGACAAGGCCCTACATCCAAGATTACTGTATCCAGAAAAACTATCATTTAGAATGGAAGGGAAGATAAAGTGCTTCCCATATAAGGTGAAGTTAAAGGAGTTCATCATCAACAAGCCCTTATTATATGAAATGTTAAAGGGACTTATCTAAGAAAAAGAAAATGATCAAAACTATGAACAGTAAAATAAAAACAAACGTGCAAGTATCAACATCTGAACCTCAAACAAAAACCAACTAAGCAAAGATCTGGAACAGGAACAGAATCACAGAAATGCAGATCCTATGGAAGGTTATTAGCGGGGAGGGTGGAAGGGAGAATGGGGTAAAAGGTACAAAAAATAAGAAGCATAATCAGTAGGTGCCAAATAAACCGAGGGAGATTAAGAGTACTGTAGGAGATGGAGAAGCCGAAGAACTTATACGCATGGCCCATGTATGTAAACTAAGGTGGGGTGAATGCTGGAAGGAATAAGCGTACTGGTCAGAAGGGAATAAAAGGGAGAAAAAAGGGGACAACTGTAATAGCATAATCAATAAAATCTACTTACAAAAGCTATTCGATATTTTCTACTAAATTCTTGCAAGCTTCATGTTTTAATCCTCCAACTTTAAGTTTTAAAATATGTTCAGCAATTATAGATATTAGCAGTTTCATAAGAATTTTAGAATCATGTAGTCAATTTAAAAAATATTCAATAGTCTCTTGATTGGAATTGCATTAACCATGCAGATTGATTTGAGGAAAACAGGATATTTTAACAATATTGAGGGGTTTTTTAAGGCATAAATTTGGCATATCCCTCCATTTAATTTTTTCTTATTCTTCATTAATTTTTCTCAGCAATGATTTCCAGTTTTTAATTTAGAGATCTTACACATGTTTTGTTAAACTTATTTTCAGTGTATTTTACTATTTGGTCTTATTAAAAAATCATTTTTTATTTTTTAAAACACTTTAAACTATTTTATTTATGTATTTTTAGAGAGGATGAAGAGAGAGAAAAAGAAAGGGGGTGAACATTGATATGAGAGAGAAACATCAATTGGTTGCCTCCTGTATGCATCCTAACTGGGGACAAAACTCTCAACTCAGGCATGTGCCCTGGACCAGGAATCTAGCCAGTGACTTCACTTTGCAGAATGACACCAAACCAACAGAGCCACTCCAGTAAGAGCAAAAATAATTTTTTAAACAGTTTTCCAATTGCTTGCTAATATTAAAAATATGATATTTATATACAAATATATAAGAATTTTGTATACTAGCCCTTTACACTCTTACAATCTAAATTTTACAATCTAAATTTACTTCTTAGCTCTACTAATTTTTTGTAGATGCCCAATCTATGTACACAATCATGTTGTCTGTGAATAAATACAGTTTATCTCCCATTTCCACTTAATTATTATGCCATTTATTTCTTTTTTCTTATTTTATTGTGCTAGCTGAGACTTTCAGTAAAATGTTGAATAGAAATGGAGAGAGTGTACATCATTTCCTTGTTCAGCCTTAGCAGAAAGCATTAAAATGTCAAAAATAAGTATTGTATTTGCTGTAGGTCTTTCATAATTGCTTTTCATAAAGTGGAGAAAATTAAATTTGTTCCTACTTTGCCAAGACCTTTCTAATGATTGGATTTTGGATTTATCAAATGCTTTTTTCTATTAAGGTGATCATTTTTTCCTTGTTATTTTGTTAATGCTGTGAATCACATTGATTTATTTTTGAAAGTCAGTCAGAATAGCATTCCTAAGATAAACCTTACTTGTCCATAATATATTGCTATATTTAATTATCAACTAATTTGTTTTGTTAAGAAGTATTGAATTTATGTTCGTGAGTTGCTATGCTATTGGCCTTTCCCCACCCTTTTACTTTTCTTTTCTTTGTGTCTAAATATTTCTTGCAGACAGCAAATAGTTGGTTTTTCTTTTTCATCCAGTCTGAGAATATTGGCCTTAACAGTTGGGGTGTTTAGTCCATGTACATGTAACATAATTTTATATAGTTGTGTTTACATCTACCGTTTTTGTACTTGTATTCTTTGTCCCATCTGGTTTTCATTCTCTTCCTCTTCTTCTGACTTATTGTATATTAAATGAACATTATAGCATTACTTTTTAATTTTCATAGACCTCTTATGCTATATCTTTTTTCCTTATGATATGCTGACTTATTATAGCCAAGTTAATATTTTACATAAAACAAGATTAATATATAAAAAGGTAGTCTTTCATTTTTATCTACATTGTTACCTTTTCCTATGCTTTTTATTCTTTTCTGTAGAATTGAGTTTCTTTCTATTGTTAGGGAGGGATGATTTCAGTTATGCTCTTAGTCCCAATGTGCATTCCTCGCTCTAGGATGTGTTCTTCACTCCAGGGTGGCCCTTCTTTACTTATGGTCTTTACTCCTAAGACTGGCCTTTATACAGTCTGTTCACTCTGCCTGGGCCAGAACCCTAACATCTCCCAGTATTATACAATGCTTAGTAACTCTGGTCAGCACTTAGCTCCCACGCAACTATCCACAGCTTAGTCCTGCAGATTCTTGCTTTGTGCATGCACAGCTCAACGCTTGATTGAGATCTGCACTGAACGCCCACACAGACTTTGGCACTCCTCCTCCCTTACCTGCACCCCAAGCTTCCCCTTCTCTAGTAACACGCATTAAAATTCTAAATGCTTAAGCAACAACTTAAGCAACACTTATCAATAATGTCTACACACTTAATTCAGGTTTTTAAGATTTTTCTTGGCTTCTACCTTTTATTGTGACAAAAAGTGCAAAGTGAATGTGGAGCAAGCCTTGTGTGTTTGTTTTCTCTCAAGGATCACAGCCCTGCATTTTTGTCGTTTAATGTCTAAAAGGGTTTTCTTTTGACATTTGTTCAATTTAATAGTAATTTACAGTAGGAAGGGGAGTCCAGTACCAGATACTCCATTACAGCTGAAAACAGAATTCCCAGAAATTTACTATTTTAAAATAAAGAAGATGGATTCAAAACTATCTACAAAATAAGGTAACTTTTCATATCTTTACATTTTAATAGAAATTTTGAGTGTCAGAGTATCAGATACAGCTACAAATGGCATAATGCTCTGAATAACCACAGACATACCTTTGAGAGTGTGCCCTAAAGCAGGGTTTCATCTGTCATGTGGGTTATGAACAGGAGGTTTAAGAACTCTTACTCTAGACTCAGGGGTGTCCAACCTTTTGGTGTCTCTGCATCACACTGGAAGAAGAAGGGTTGTCTTGGGCCACACATTAAATACATTGTGACATGTAATCACAAAAAAATCTGTAATGTTTTAAGTAAATTTATGGTTTTGTGTTGAGCCGCATTCATAATCATACTGGGCTACATGCAGCCCATCAGCGACAGGTTGGACACCCCTGCCGAGAGAGGGAGGCAGAGTGAACACATCCTGGGTTACCTATGAGAACATTGCAGATAAGCTGTCTAGTTTCAGTGTGTCTTCTGTAGTTGCTTATTTTGAGTTCTGTGTACCTTTCCAGGGAGTAAGTGTGCTGCCAAAATATATGCAAGTTAGGCAGCAAATTTACATTTTCAGTATGTAATGTATTACTTATAAGAGAGGCTGACTCCAATGAGACAAATAAACTAGATATCCTTGAGGTCCAAGTCTCGAGACTGGCTTTGTATGCAGTTGGTTCTTACAGTCCTTACCATACGGCAATATGATCATATTCTGCTCCTAGCTTTCCGCCCTGTTTCAGCTCTATGGTACTTCATTCCTGTTTATTCCTGGGTCCATTGTCTAATAATTGATATCACTGCCATTTTCTTATTTCATGGAAAGTAATGTGTTCATAGTGATACTGAATAATTTGCTCAACCAATTCAACCAATAGTATTATAGTATTATAAGATGAATGTCTTCTAGTCACTCATCTAAATGTTGGAGACAGAGCAGTGAATGCCCAAAGTCCCTGTTCTTCTGGAGTTCATAGTCTAGTGGAATCAGCCTATCCCAGAAAGCACACCATGAATTTGTATTAAGTTTAAGGGCTAACTATGAGTGCTAAAGCATAGAATTTCTTCACTGGGGAATCCGCAAGAGTTATAATTTACTTTCCTGCCTCCCTGATGTATAAGTTTCATCAGGGACCAACGTTGGTGATAAACACTTCACAGTACTTTTTTTACTTTCATATTTGTAAACTATTTTAGTTATTTTTCATAATTTGCATACTATTTAATTAAATTAAATAATTGTAGCAAGTGTAACTGGCATAAAAGGTTTGGGAACAAAAACTAAACTGATGGAAAAATGATGTTTTGATCCAGAAATTCTAGAGACTAGTCAAGGTATTACATGTTCCATAGGAATCAATTTGCCATACAGAACAAATTGAGAGGGCCAGTTATTTTGAAAAATTGTTTATATGGAGATATTAAAGATTCTGTGGAGTATGCTCTTGAGTTTAGAAAATAATGAAGTGGATAGCATCAGGAATGGGTGCATAGAAGGAAGTGGAGCAGAACTGCTAGGTGGAGCTTCCTCTTAGGTACAGTGAATAATTACTGGGAGTCCTCCAGCTAAAACATCCAAAAAACCAAAGTTATGCTGGTTATCCTGATCATAAACTCCAGTTCACATATAACATGTAAAATACAAACATAATTGTTTCCTCATAAGGTTATAGATACTGTTTGAGAGAAAGACCTGCCGCCTGCACCTTGAGATTAAAGTTCTAGAAAGATTCTCCCCCAATTTTTTCTTAAAATCCCACAATTTCTGACTTATGCAATGTCTTCATTGTCTTTCCTCTTGGACTCATTTGTTAATTTATAATTCTCCTGATCATTATAGCACATTAAATTCCTAAGCACTTCTCCAAAAAGAATTGATCGGATTTCCTCTATGAAAAAGGCTAAAATGGAATGAGTACATTGAGTGACTCTGCATGTGTATTGAGGGGTGGATGATAAAAAAGAAGATTCAGAAAATGGCTTAGAAAAGAAAAGGTGAAAAACCTGAAGCATAATCTTTTTTCTCTCTGAATTTTGCTGAGTGCTAACTCCTCAGCTATGTATTCTATATGCCAGCCAATGAACTGCTGGATGGAGACTGATGACTTTTAGATAGTCTTGATTTCCATCTTCTATCATGGAGAATATCCAAACAGATTAAAAATGAAACAAGTCAAAGTAGAGCTTTTTAAAAAAATTATATCATGGTTTAGATGAAAAGATATATTTCTCCATTAAAATCATATTCACTTCTTTTTAGTTGTCAATATAGTATGTGCCCCATTTATAACTCAACACACATAGATTATCCATCATTGCCACCAGATGTAAAAATCACTACAGTTGTTTTTTCTTTTCACCAACTTACTATTTTGACATGTAAAGAAGAGTCATCCTGTAAAATTCTAAACTTTTACGAACATAAGAAATGGTAAAATAATAACAACATTTGTCTTCTGTCAGGAAATATTGACACAGAATTACTATAGAAAAATTGGTTTGTGTTCTGAAGTATGTCTTATAGATAAATCAGATTTTAAATTTTTACAACAACCTAAATTGTTCTTTTTATGTTAATGACTATAAAAACATCAGGGCATATAGATGAGTGAAAAGAGTCTATGAAGTAGACATCCAGTTTGGATAGGAAACTTCCTATCTGACATTGACACAAGGTCATTTTCAAAGTATAGTGTAGCGTATTTCATATTTCATTTGTGTATAAACTGTGGACTTCTTTGGCAAACAAAGCCCTTTGTAAATGGCAAGGATATGTCTGTTACTATTTTTGCAAGATTTTATCCAGAGAATTGAGGGGGGAAAGGGTGCACTGTGTGAATGAAAACAAGAGAATTTATGTAGCAAAATCATATAACGGAGACAAGCCCAAAATGATTGAAACATTGGCAGCAAAGTCTCTTAGCAGTAAAAATGAACTATGGTCTACTAGTCAACAGTTTCTGAACTTGGGAATTTATCTCACTTCTTGTTTTTCATCCATGCCCATCAAACACATACCAAAGTCAAACACATACTGCCATCTGTCTAATCAAACAAGAAAAACAACAGGGTATGGAAAGGCAGACAAGGATGACTTTCATACTTTCAATAGCTTTATTTTGATGTTAAAGACAAAAAAGAGTCATAAGCCAAATATGACGTAATTTAATTTTAAATCGTTAAATTGAGAAATAGTAATACTTAAGTCATTTGCTTTCAAACTGATAACAGAAAATTCAAACTCAAATCATACTTGTTAAATACCTATGATATTCAAAGCATGTTCCAAGCAAATTGAAGGAACACAGATGACTAGTAGGGAGTAAGTAGTATGCATCATAGGCTCATTGGCTGCTATGGCCTTGCGGATTTGGGGTTCTGGAAGAGATACTGTCCTAATAAGGCTGTAGAAGTGAATGTCAGTTGAAGACTTTAAATGGGAGGCTAAACAATATTATCTGTGTGTTACAGGTAAGGAGAAGCCGTCAAAGATTTCTTTCATGAGGGAAATGAGCCATTAGGAAGATCCAACTTGATTCAACCTTTATAAGAATGCTTACATATAAAATACTTCATTCCCTTCACATCTTGGTGAGGCAAGGAGGAGAGAATAAGAGAAAGAGGGAGAAAGGAAGGAGTAACTTATATAGAAGTGGACACTGAACGAATTGGAAAAAAGAGAAATATTCCAAGGATGGAATAAAGTGAGAAAAAGAATAAATAGAAATTTTAAGTAAGTTTTGTCTTGAAAACTAGGTGTAGGATATAATCTATTTTGTTAAGCTGTTGGTTTCTGAGAACTCACCTAGCATTTCTTAAACTAGAGGTTAAACTGGTTGCCTGAAGTCTATAAGCACCTAAGACTTGGACTTATTTTATTTTTATTTAATTATCTCTTTTTAATTTATCTATTCATTTTTAAATTTTCTTACTTTCATACATTTTTAACATATTTTAAATTTGAGTGGCTTTACGAAGTTGTTCCACTCTGTGGTTTATATTCCTGCCTGACCTCTGTAAATCTTTGAATTCATGGATTGAGAACAGTGGATTGTTAGTGGGAAATGGATCAGATGCTCACAAAATGACTTTCATGCTTTACCAGCAACCATTGAAAGAGCATCTGCCACAAATATTCAGCCTCCCTGATGTTTTTATACAGTCCTTTGCACCACTTTGGGCAGGAATCATTTGGTCAAATCCCAATTTTGCTCATTTTTTTCTTCTCTTGCTTCAAAAAAACTAGTGGATTTCCTTTCCATTTGTTTTCTATTTTTTGAAAAAATGGTAGGAACCAATTAAGCATTACTGAGTGGTAAAGTTTAGGATATTCTTTTTTTCATAATTGCTTATATATGAACAACAGCTCCACTATTGGCCATTGTCATTAACTATATTGCCAACTGCATGCGTCTCCCACTAATTTTTATCCAGATGTATGCCAAATATGTACGATTATTTTCTAAAATGTTAAGGTCATTAAGTAACTCTCCCTCCATCCTCAGAAGAAGGAATACACATATTTATCTGTGTGGGTTTAAGGTAGAAAAGGCATATGTAACTATGATGATTCAGCATTTTATTTCTGAGTGGGTCATTTCCATACTTTAAAGTCTAAAAATTTTATCAAATTTTACACTTAAAACATGGTTTTTTATTGTATGTGAGTCATGTTTTACTCTCTTTGCAAGATTCTATCCAGAGAATTGAGGAAAGAAAGGGAGCAACATGCAAGATTGAAAACATAAGAATTTATGTAGAAAATAAAAACATTATATACTTATTAATATTACATACTTAATAATATACATATTTATTATACTTACATATTATATAATTTATACTTCTAAAAGCATCTTTATAACTATAAGACAACTGGATAAACATGGCAGAGAGCACATAAACTTGTATTTGCTTCCACTTCAAATCTTATCAAAATAAAAAAGTAAAGAAAAAAATTATAAAATTTGAACAGTGTGACAAGGAATGGAAAAATTGATTAATTAAGAATAAATGACAACAAAATTTAGAATGACAGGAATTAAAGAGAAGGACCTAAATCCTAAATGTTTGCAGGAACAATTAATCAACCACAGGCTTTCAGAAAGTAACAGGTCTCAGAAATTGGTTTTAGATACCCCAAATGGGGTGACTAGAATACAGAGCTTGAAATAGGGTGATCAAGTCAAACCAAAAGGGTTGGTCTAACTTTGAAAATTTGTAGAAGTGACCATTCGGACTTGGTTCAAGATTTCTTTTCCATTGGCATCAATAAATCAGTAAGCGAGAATTACCAAGATAATCAAAAAACAAAGGTAAGGTGAGATCATATGGTATTTGTCTTTCACTGCCTGGCTTATTTCGCTTAGCATGATACTCTCCAATTCCTTCCATGCTGTCGCAAAGGGTAGGAGCTCCTTCTTTCTTTCTGCTGCATAGAATTCCATTGTGTAAATGTACCACTGTTTTTTGATCCATTCATTAACTGATGGGCACCTAGGTTGCTTCCAGCACTTGGCTATTGTAAATTGTGCTGCTATGAACATAGGGGTGCATAGATTCTTTTGGATTGGTGTTTCAGGATTCTTAGGATATAATCCAAGCAGTGGAATTGCTGGGTCAAAAGGTATGTCCATTTTTAGTTTTCTTAGAAAATTCCATACTGTTTTCCATAGTGGTTGATCTCACCTTTAACAGGAAGCTAATCAACAAAACAAACAAACAAGCATAATATAAACAAAGACACTGAATTTGAGAACAGTCTGACAGTGTCCAGAGTGGGAGGGGAGGGAATTTCAGGGGAAAAGGGGAACGGTTTAGAGCAACAAGTATAAAGGACTCATGGACAAAAACTATGGGGGGTGGAAATGGGAGGAAGGTGGGGAGGGCTGGGGTAGTGGGCTGGGGCGGGGTAAAAGACAGAAAACTGTACAATATCAACAATTAAAAAATACTGGAAAAAGAAAGAAAGAAAGAAAGAAAGAAAGAAAGAAAGAAAGAAAGAAAGAAAGAAAGAAAGAAAGGATGATTAGGTCTCTTCAAAAAGGAAGATTTAACACCTTTGCTAATCTCCCTAAATAAACCTCTACCAACAGAAAAAAAAAAACAAAAAACAACAAAAAAAAAAACAAAGGTAAGGAAATGGTCTCCCTGTATTTCCCTCATAAAGGTACATTTGAATTCTGGTAAAACAGCTTCATGTGCAAGAAATCCACAAATCAGAAGATCCCAGAGCCACAGGCATGTTATATATCATTATAAACAGTAATAGGTTCCATTATTCCTAAAAGATCTGGCTAGTACCCTGTGATGGTACTAGCTAGTACCCTGTGATGGTTAATTTTATTTGTCAGCTTGCCTGGGCTACTTCAGGATGTACCTGTTAGAATGTCTCCAGAAGAGATTAGCATTTGAATTTAAGTAAAAAAAAGATCACCCTTACCAATACAGGTGAGCATCATCCATCTAATCCATTGAGGACCTAAAGAGAACAAAAAGACAGAGGAAGTACACATTTTTCTGCTTGAGCTGGGACATCCATCTTCTCCTACCCTTGCATATTAAGTGTTCCTAGTTCTCAGGCCTTTAGACTCACACTGAATTACGCAGCCAGTGTTTCTCATTTTGCAGCTTGCAGATGGTAGATTGCGGGACTTCTTAGCTTCCCTAATCACATGAGCCAATTCCTATAATAAATCTTTTCATATACCCTATTAGTTCTGTTTCTCTGGAGAACTCTGACTAATATATTCCCAAGAAGAAATTCTTGCTCTACAACAGTGTTGTTCTTTGGTGTTTTGTATCACCTGTAGCAGGCCTGGTCATGGCCCAACTCAGAGTAAAAGCCTATACAGGAAGCAGCTGGACATTCAGGATCCCAGTCCTATGTTGGGCAGCCCAGTGACTACCCCTTCCACCCTAATGGAAGAATAGAGGTAACTTCTCTGTATAAATTGAACAAGAACAAAGAGCTGGTTTTAAAATAAAAGATTCAAGGAAATGGGAAAAATATAACATAGATTATATACTTAGAAATTTTTTTAAAGAAAGGTGCAGAAAACAGAATAGTAACTTCTCAAGCACCTTCTCAGAGGTCCAGGAGCCAGTTAGAGACTAAAAGATCCTTCTTTGAACTGTGTCAGAGTTGTTAAATGAGAGTAACATTTTAGGGTTTTACACATCTGTCTGCATCGTATCCCACTTATCAACCAAAAAAAAGAGGTATAATTTTGATACATTCACATCAGATAGATATTGTTGTGTTAGTTGTTGTCATTTTTAAAAATTTTTATTGTATTTTTTCCATTACCATTTAGTCCCCTTATACTTCCCTCCCCACTGCAATCATCCCACTGTCATCCATGTCAATGAGTCCTTTCTCCATTTTTGCTCAAACCCTCAGCCCCCATAACGTCCCACCACTTAGCTGTCATCCTGCTCTGTATCTACGTATGAGTCTGTCTCTATTTTTCTTGTTAGTTCAATTTGTTCATTAGATTCCACATATGAGTTAAATCATATGGTATTTGTCTTTCTCTGACTGGCTTATTTCACTAAGCATAATGTTCTCCAGTTCCATCCACACTGTTGCAAAGGGTAAAATTTTCTTCTTTTTTTACAGCTGAGTAGTATTCCATTGTGTAAATGTCCCATAGTTATTTTATCCACTCATCTACTGATGGACCCTTGGGCTGCTTTTATGTTTTCGCTATTATAAATAACAGTACAATGATTACAGGGGTGCTTACATTCTTTTGAATTGATGTTTAGGTTCCTTTGGATATATTCCCAGATGTGGTATTGCTGGGTCAAAAGGTAGATCCATTTTCAATTATTTGAGGTATTTCCATACTGCTGTCCATAGAGGCTGCACCAATCTGCATTCCTACCAACAGGGCAAAAAGGTTCCCCTTTCTCCACATCCTTGCTGGCACTTGTTGTTTGTTGATTTATTGATGATAGTCATTCTGACAGGCATGAAATGATATTTCATTGTGGTTTTAATTTGCATTTCTCTCATGATTAGTGACATTGAGCATCTTTTCATGTGTCTATTGACCATCTGTATGCCCTCTTTGGAAAGGTATCTATACAAGTACTTTGCCCATTTTTAAATTGGGTTGTTTGTTTGTTTTTGGTGTTGAATTTTGTAAGTTCTTTATAAATTTTTAATATTAACTCCTTATCAAATATATCAGCAAATATTTTCTCCCATTCTGCGGGTTGTCTTTTTATTTTGTTGATGATTTCCTTTGCTGTGCAAACACTTTTTAGTTTGGTATAGTTCCATTTGTTTATTTTTTTTCTTTTGTTTCCCTTGCCTTGGAGATATAGCCAATAAACTATTGCTATAAGCAATATCCAAGATTTTGCTGCCTATATTTTATTTTAGGATTTTATAGTTTTGGGTCTAATATTTAAGTATCTAATCTATTTTGAATTTACTCTTGTGTGTTGTGTAAGAATGTGATCTAGTTTTATTTTTCTGCAACTATCTGTCCAGTTTTCCCAACATCATTGTTGAATTAACTATCTTTAGCCCATTGTATGTGCTAGCTTCCTCTGTCGAATATTTATTGACTATAAAGGTGTAGGTTTATTCCTGGACTCTCTATTCTATTCCATTGATCTATGTGTCTGTTTTTATGCCAGTGCCATGCTGTTTTGATTACTATGTCCTTATAGTATAGTTTGATATTAGGTAGCATGATTTCTCCAACTTTGTTCTTGTTTCTCAAGATTGATTTTCCTATGCAGGGCCTTCTGTGGTTCCATACAAATTTGTGAAATATTTGTTCTTGTTCTGTGAAATATGTCATTGGAATCTTGGTATGAATTGCACTGAACCTATAGATTTCTTTGGGTAGTAAGGCTATTTTAATTATGTTAATTCTTCCTAGTAAACATTTACACACCCAACATAGGTGCACCTAAATATATAAATCAAATCTTGATGTACATAAAGGGAGTCATTGGCAGGAATAAAGTCATAGTGGGGAATTTTAACACCCCATTGACTTCAACAGATAGATCTCCGAGACAGAAAATCAACAAGGAGAGAGTGGCCTTAAATGACACAAAAGATCAAATGGATTTTGTTGATATCTTCATTTTTTAAAAATGTAACACTCTAAGGGAATGGAGGTCAATGCACTTGACTAAATAGTCAGGTACTTCATATTTTAAAAATGTTTGCAGGAAACTTCTGGCCAAGATGAGGGCATAGATATATATACTGTGCTTCTTTCCACAATCAAAAGAAGAATAACAACAAATTTAAAAGCAAAAAACAACCAGAACTTACAGAAAATCAAACTGGAAGTCTAACAGCCAAGGAGTTAAAGAAGAAACGGTCATCCATAATGGTAGGAGGGGCAGAGACAGGAAGCTGAGGTGGAAAGGACACTCAACAAGGCTACAGCTGAAGGTCCAGGGCAAGAGAGGTGGTGGCTGGTGGAGTGGGCAGTCCCACATTTATGTGAGGATAAACTGGGAGGAACAACTGGGGAGTGAGACAGACCACGCAACCCAGGGTTCCAGCATGGGGAAAAAATGCCTCAAAATCTCTGATGGAAAAAATCCTCTGGGGGTCGAGGCAGTGAAAAACTCTCAACCTCACAGGAGAGTTCATTGGAGAGACCCACAGGGTCCTAGAACTTACACAAGCCCACCCATGAAGGAATCAGCACCACAATGGCCCAATTTGCTTCTGAGTAGCAGGGGAAGTGACTGAAAGCTGGCAGAGAACTGAGAAAGAGGCACTGTTTTCTCTTGGACCCCTCCTCCACATTTGGTACCACAACCCAGCAACATGGGTTGCCCCACATTGGCGAATACCTAAGGCTCTGCCCCTTACTATGTAACAGGTGTACTGAGACCAAAAAAAAAAAAAAAAAGTCCAAAATGAAAGGACAGATTAAAGCTCCAGAAAAAATACAACTAAGTGACTAAGAAATAGCCAACCTATCACATGCACAGTTCAAAACACTGGTAATCAGGATGCTCACCAAACTGGTTGTGATCACAAAATAGATGAAAAAATGAAGGCTATAAAAAGTGAAATAAAGGAAAATGTACATGGAACCATCAGTGATGGAAAGGAAAATGGGACTCAAGTTAATGGTTTGGAACAGAAAGAAGAAATAAATGTTCAACTAGAACAGAATGAAGAAACAAGAATTCAAAAAAATGAGGAGAGACTTAGGAACCCCTGGACAATTTTAAATATTCCATCATCTGAACATTATGGGGTGTCAGAAGGAGCAAAGGAAGAGCAGGATTTGAAACTTATTTGAACAAATAATGAAAGAGAACTTCCCAATCTGGCAAAGGAAATGGACTTCTAGGAAGTCTAGGAAGCTCAGAGAGTCCCAAAGAAGTTGGACCCAAGGAGGAACACGCCAAAACACATCCTAATTACATTAGGCAAGATTAAAGAGAAGGAGAGAATCTTAAAAGTAGCAAGAGAAAAGGAGATGGTTACCTACAAAGGTGTTCCCATAAGACTATCAGCTGATTTCTCAAAAGAAACCTTGCAGGCAAGAAGGAGCTAGAAAATAGTATTCCAAGTCATGAAAGGCAAGACCTACATCCAAGATTACTCTTTCCAGAAAAGCTATCATTTAGAATGGAAGGGAAGGCAGATAAAGTGCTTCCCAGATAAGGTCAAGTTTAAGAAGTTCATCATCACAAAGCCCTTATTATATGAAATGTTAATGAGACTTATTAAGAAAAAGAAGATGATCAAAGCTACAAACAGTAAAATGACAACAAACTCACAACTTTCAACAACCAAACCTAAAACAAAAACAAAAACGAACTAGGCAAACAACTAGAACAGGAATAGAATCACGGAAATGGAGATCACATAGAGGGTTATCACAGGGGAGTGGGAGGGGGAGAGAAGGGGAAAAGGTTTAGAGAATAAGTAGCATAAATGGCAGGTAGAAAATAGACAGGTGGGGGGAGGTTAAGAATAGTATAGGAAATGTAGAAGCCAAATAACTTATATTTATCACCCATGGGCATGAACTAAGAGGGGGTTGGGGGAGAATGCAGGTGGGAGGGGGTATGCGGGGTGAAGGGGAATAAAGGGGAGAAAATGGAACAATTATATTAGCATAATCAGTAAAATGTATTTGAAAAAAATTGCAGCACAACAGTTGAAAATGACTGCTTCAGAGGAACGGACTATGCTCCTTTCAAAATCTTCAGAACATGGTGGAAAACCCTGCTTGTTCACAAATACAGATGATTTTTGACATGGTGTTAGGAGCAATGACCATTCTGTGCATTTGAAAATCCATGTATAACTTCTGACTATCAAAAACTTAACTACTAATAGCCTACTGTTGATCAGAAGCTTTACTGATAACATAACAGCAGACTAACATATATTTTGTATTCCGTATATACTATATATTGTATTCTTAAAATAAAGTAAGCTAGAGGAAAGAAAATGTTATTAAGAAATCATAAGGAAGGGAAAATATGTACATATATTTTATGTATTCATAACATACCTAACATTTTCTTATTTTTTTAATATTTGTAGGCTGTGTGGTTTATCTGTAAGTTTTTTCAAATTGTCCCAAATCTCCAAAAATTTTTTTCAATGTATTTATTGAAAAAAAATCTGTCTATAAGTGGATCCATGCAGTTCAAATCCATGTTGTTCAATATGTTCATTATCACCTGTACTTTCTAATGAATTCACAAGTTTTTTCTCCCAATTAGTACAAAGCTGTACAACTCAATACATCATTACTCAAAGCCCCTTTTCCAAACACCTTGGTACCTCTGTTAGAATTTAAGGGACCCATACTCCTTGCCCTTGTCTGTTCACACCGCTATAACAAATTATCATTAACTGGATGGCTTATAAACAGTAATTTATTTCTCACATTTCTGGAGGCTAGAAAGTCCAAGATCAGGCACCAACAGATTCAATGTCTGGTAAAGGCCCACTTCCTGGTTCACAGATGATGCCTTTTTGTTTTTTGCTGTTCTTATATGGTAAAGGAAACTAGAGGGATCTTTGGGATCCCTTTTATATGGTCATTAATCCCATTCCTGAGATTCCACCATCATCATTTCCCTCTTGAATGTCCCACCTCGAGGTTAGGATTTTTCAACATATTGAAGGGGGGCAGGACACAAACATTCAGACTGTTGGTGGCAAAATGGCACCAGAATGTTACTGGTGATTGGATTTGGTTCAGCAACCTTAATACTAGAGTTATGGCTAAGGACGAATTCAGAGCCAAGACTCAAACAGGAGCAAAAGTTTATTTAGAAAATCACAGAGATAGAAGAAGTGAGCTGTGAAAGAAGTGAGCCAGCTTGGCTGTGCGGGCTCAGGAAACAAGTTACAGAGGCAGAAGAAGTGCCCTTGGAGCTTAGGAAGAAGAAAACAAGAGTATGTGTGCCTGGGGGAAGGGGAGCGGGAAAGGTGTGGGTGTGCTGTGCTCAAGAGAAAGCTACCCTGAGTCCTTTGTTTTGAAGGTTTTTATTTGCAAGTCTCAGAAGAGATCCCAATAGAATATTCATCAGCTTTCCTGGTGTGTCTTTTTAGAGTCATCATCTCTATTGATTGGTTGGTGCCAGGGAAGGGGGTCATTAGTCAGCCATGATCCTGACGTCAGCCATGGCATCACCTCATCTCATTTTGCTGCTTTTCTGGGCCTGGAGTTGAAACACTACTGAGGCCTAGATGTCATCTCTAGTTTAATAAAAACTCTGTCTCTGTAGTCAACAGACCTGAGACTTGGTTCTTAAAATTATTTATTTGATGAGGATCAGAACCTCATTTTCCTGAGGGCTTGGTGGCTAAGGAGGGGTTGTATGAGTCACATAAGGCTATTCTCTGGCCTTCTTGTTTCTCCTCCAAAGGGGTCTACCGCATGACTAGCAACATGCAGAAGAGGAAAGGTCAGGGGGTCTAAACAGCATGACCAGCAATATGATAAGGGTGGAAAAGTCACCCTTGGGTTGAGGTCCCACCCTACACGGTCCATTGCTAGGCACCCAGGGCTTTCCACCCTGGGTTATCCTCCATACCTGGCCTATTGTCCTTGATCTCCTCATGATGAATTGCCTACTAAAGACCATAGCACTAGGACAAAGAGGAATTAGAACAGCGCACATGGAGAGAGCTCTAAGAAAGTTGATTGAATCTATACATGTACATGACTCTGGCTAAATGAACTTACCTTCTCCTTTTGCTCTCAGCATCCTCTTAATAAACCTTTACCTTTCTGTATCACCTTCCCCTGTTATTCCCCACCACACACAGAATGGCAACATAGACAGATGGAAATGAAAGCTTAGAGGATTCATTATTAAACTTAATGCTTGTCCATTCTCAACACAAATTTGTTGCACAGAGGGAGATAAGCAGCTTCCAGAATACAAATATATTTTATTATTAATGATATAAAAACCAATGCCAAAAGATAGAAGGGGAAACACAAAACCTCATTACACCTCACCTGAATCTTCACTGTGTTTTTTTTTTTCCTTTTTGGTGGAGGGTTGGAAGAGGGAGTGGAGGTTTTGGAAGAGGAAGTTAAACACTGGAAAATATCGATATGAATGAAAATATCATAATGTTTTTAGGTGACTGGCTGGGAACGTGGATTATATTATGCCAGTCTATATTAGCACTGAAACGAAGCAGAACTTCCAAGCCCTTATTAGCTAGACAGAAAGTAAATAATGATGCACTGTGTTTTTATGGTTATAAACAAAATCCAGAACAATTAAAGAGCTATTATTAGTTATTAATTTCAAGTTATAGTTATTTTCTAATTAGATTTAAATGTAGCCAATAAGCTCTAACAATACTGAATCCTTGGCTGGCTTCTGCATTTCATGTATGTTTAAGAAATAGAAAAATCCTTTTATTTCACTGGTTTAGATGGGTAAGGTTAGTGCTATTAAAGCTGGTGTGGCACTGGACATTTTAATATTAAATTCAGAGAAGTTAGAGAGAGCAGAGATAACCTATAGCATATTCAAAACCATATTATAGGAATCCAATTCTCAAACAAAATTGAAACAAGGAAAATCTCAGACACCATGGCAGGAACATAGTATGTAAGAGACATCGACCATGCTGGGTGATGACAAGCATAGGGTTTGAGGATGGAAGAGCTTGGTATAGGTAGGACCCTTCCGTGGTAACGATGGAACCTGGGAAAAGCCTCTGGACCCATTTCTTTAGCCAAAGACTAGGCATCCGTATGCCTGTCATGCCTTCCCAGAGTAATTCAGTAGAGATAAAATAAGAAAACATGTAAAACTTTCATACTTTGTAAAATAGAGTGTTTTACAAACATAATGTATTAGTTTTCATTGTCGGGTAAAACAGAAAAAAAGGCTCAATTTTATGATCATCTGAAAATGTTTTAAACTAAGCTGTTCTTGCTGTATTAGTTACTATGGAAAAACAAATTTTATTTACTGACGTTAAATAATTTTTTATAACTACGTTCTAAATAAAACCCAATCTGATTAGATTTTGTCAATGGCTGGTTTGAGGGTAGCCAATTTTAATATTGACAGGACCAATTTTTAATGGACAAAGAAAGACTGAGGTTAAATAGGGGCATTATGTTACATACACATAGTGGGTATTTCTTCTTATTTGACATACAATCAGTATTTTTTCATGGGTTGTAAGAATTATGTTGTTAATATTCATTAAGAGACCACCCTTACTCTGTGTATCTACAGAGAATCATGGCTTTGAGAAGTGTTAAAATTTCCAGCAATCCTAGTTTGGAATTTTCACTATCATCTTTTTCTTGATAGCCTAAGTATTTATGCTTTAAAATAAATAATTACACTTATAAATACGCCTTTAGAATTTTAGAATTAATAAAGCAATTTCAATTCCATGACCTCATTTAATATTTACACAACACAGTGCGGCAGGTTTTACAACGACGATGACTGAACTTGCCTGTAGAACAGTTGCCAAGGGAAGAGACAACAGTAATAATAATAATGTTCAGACTCTGATCAGAAGGCCTATTTTGTGGCTACCAGGCCATTTAGCAGTGGAACGAGGCCCAGACTGCATGGTTGCCTCAAGCCCAAATGTGGCTCAACATCAAGAAAAACATTCCAACAACCTGAGCTCCCATGCCCAAGCACAGACTGATAAACCACTCGGACGCATGGGCTCAGGAGGTTTCATAATTCCTTTCAAATCTATAGTGTTATGCCTTGCCTTACATTGTAAACGCCTCAGTTTAGAGGCAATGCATTTTCTAAAGAACACACATAAATCAGTTTTTATGAACTATATTGCCTTAAATTGGTTTTTCATTGAAAAAAATGGCTGTTGAGCCCTCACTCTCTCATTAATATATATATGAAGGTAGAAATATTCTAGAAATATAAGATGTTTTTGTAAATTCACTGTTAGAACACCAGCCTCCTGACTCTGCCTGTCCTTTTCCTTCAGGGGATGCTGTCTGACATAGTACGATTCCAAAGCACTCAGACCAACCAACCACCCTGATATTAGATGGGCTACAGGCCCTGACCAACACATTTTCTGTCCAACAGTCATGCAGTTGCCACCTCAGTTCCAGGCAGGGCTGTGAGTCAGTTCATATTCAAAGGCACATCATCCCAAACGGCAAAGAAGTTCTTCACCTTTCCTATCCCCTTATGTGGGCTAGTACAGTAACCTCTTTAAGTAAAGATGTCTTTAAATCAGCAAGAAAACAAGCAGAAGTGTTTATTCCCTCTTCTAGGTGTTCCACCAGAGAACCAATGATGCCAACACACCTACAGACATATATATTGTCATAATATATGAGGATATGTATATTTTTACTTGGTTTTCTCCCAAAGGGAGACTTTGAGAGTGTACAGCCATGGCTGCCACTGATGTTCCTTTTTTATTTTATAATAATGTTTTATTTCTTTAAAGTTCTAGATTTTTTTAAATTTTATTTTTATTGTTTATGCTGTTACAGTTAAAAGATCATCACATTCTTTTTAGCTCTGACATTCCGATTCTTAAGTCCTAGAAGTACCAGTAGAGGGAGCTGGCAAACCCACAGGATAGTCAAATCCACAAGACAGTGGGAAATACAGTGAAATCAAATTAAAACACAGAGATAGGTTTTCCTTAGGCTTTTGAGTTATTACATTTAGCTACTGGGGCCAACGCTGTAAAACAATGGCTCAATCTCTCCTGACTGAATGCATCACTGGACATTTGTCAGAGTTTAGGTGTGCCAGAGACCCACATCTAATTTAATTGGATCTGTTTGTGCACCCGAGCACATGTGCACGCACACAAGAAGAATAACGCGCAGGCAGTAATTGACATTTGGCAATTACCAAATATATATACATCCTCACCCAAGGATATGTTTATTGACTTTAGAGAGGCAGGAGGAGAGAGAAACATCAATCAGTTGCTGCCCCATATCCACCCTGACCAGGGATCAAACTCGCAACCTTTTGGTGCATGGGATGCCGTTCCAATCACCTGAGCCACCTAGCCAGAGCCAAATGTATTTTGAATCATGTGGAATACTATATTGGATCATCATACCTGTAAAGGTATTGCTTTAAACTCTATATGCTCTGTAATTAAGCGATATATGATCTCCTGTTTTCATTGGACAGTGCTCCTGTGATGGCTCCATGTTTCTGCTTTATATTTGTGGTCTCATCTCATGTTAGTATCTTTTAAAATTATTTTATTATTGTTCAATTACAGTTGTCTGCATTACCCGTCCACCACTCCCCCCACCCCAGCTAAACCCACCTCCCTCCCCTAATTCTACCCTCCCCCTTGGTTCACATTAGTGTTTTTATAGTAATAGTGATGTGGACTTTCCTAAAGTATCTAACTCCTTTGTTAAAACATTGAGAGCCAATTCATGTCTCAATTTGGATTTTAAAAGCTTTGTGTGAATGCAAACAAATGTTCTTTCTTTGGATACAACGAAAGATAACCAAGAAGAGCATGTAAGAGTTTAAGGGAGTAAAGACTGCATAGACAAATATATCCTGATTACTTCAGCTCCTACCAGTTTAAATAGTCTTTAACCGTCATCACTGCTTGTGCTATTCTCAACTGAGTACTTATGTCAGAAATGGATCGAGTCAAACTCCAGATTCACTTGGTCTTGACATCTTGGTAGTCACATATGTAACACTGGGAGCAACTCATTCCATGCTGCCTACAAAATAAAGAACAATTTCAGTGAAATAGGTGCAAAGTCTTTGGGAAGCTTCAGAAAAAAAAAATGTTTTCGTGTATTCCGGGAGATATGCAATTTCTTCTCTTACTGTTTATTGATATCGTTTTCATCAATAAAGACCTTCATCTACTTGCAAAAAAAAAAAAATACAAAAGAAACCTCTTTCTATATCGTAGTGAGAACAACCTTGATGTAGTTCCCAGCTTTGAATTATAATGTATGCCATCAGTAATGTAAGTTGTTATAATTTACTTCTGACATTAAGATGTTGCTTTAGGGCATATTGTTGCAAATGTATCCTATTCACTTTCTTGCCTTCTAAATGCCCTTCATGTTTCAGTAAAACAATCCAATCAAAGCTAAAGACCAAAAACACTGTAAAACAAACCAAGCATATAAACAGTTTCTAAGCATTCCTGTTACATTTTAGCCCTTTAGCCAGAGGCTCTTAAATTTTTTCAGCTGTGTATAGTAGTTTAACTTAGCAAACTGACCACAGAAAATGTCATCCCTGCATATTGTATTCAGTCAGGTTCTTAAGGACTGCACTCCAGAAAGAACTGGAAGATACTGGAATTATTTGGAGTATAAGATGCCATCCCAGGTAGAGTGCTCACAGAGCATATCCAAGGTCAATTAACCATGTTCCTTCCCCTTGTACTAGCTTGGGGCAGGATCCTGGAGCCAACGAGCAATAGCCCCATTGCACCTTCTCCCCTGAGATGTTCTCAATGAGACAGTGAGAAATGGCTTTGGAAGGATTTGGATTGTCCAGGGTTGGTGGCAAGAGAATAAATTCAAAGTTGTGAAAGGATCTTCCATCTTCACAGTCTCTGGAAAAAAATGATGTTAATTATTGTTGTCATTAGCGATGGTAAACTAAATTTCTGGAGCAGGATGTTCATTCACTGTAGGAGAATATGACAGGATATTAATTCACTGTGGGAGAATATGCAATGTAGGATCATTGCAAAACTATCAGGCCACCAATGCTGGAAGTAATAAAAAAGTTGGAGAGATGCTTTTCTTCCAGGATCCAACAGAAATTTTAATATTATAAAATAATTTAATATTAATTCTTAAATACCCTGCTTTCAAACAAATCATTTAGAGAGACAATGTGTATGTATGTATGTATGTATGTATGTATAGTTTTTCACATTACAAAATGACCTCAGAACTTGAGACCTTTTAATTAATATCTTTCCAAATTTCTGATGATCCTATATATTTCTTTCTTTTTTTAAAAAATATTTATTTATTTTTAGAGAGAGGGGAAAGAAGAGAGAGAGAGGGAGAGAAACATCAATGTGTGGTTCCTTCTTGCGTGCCCCCCACTGGGGACCTGGCCTGCAACCCAGGAACATGCCCTGACCAGTAATGGAATCAGCGACCCTTTAGTTCACAGGCCAGTACTCAATCCACTGAGCCACACCAGCCAGGGCTGATTCTATAAATTTCATAATATGTACCAAACCTATTACTATACTAGGCACCGGAGATACACTGGTGAATTAAATAGATATGGCCCTGGCTTCATGGAGCTAACATTTTATTTAGGCAGGTAGGTAATATATGCATATAAATAAATAGATTAACAGTATCCTTTCTGATGATGATAAACACTGGGAAGAAAATAAACAGGCTGATGTAATTCAGAGTGAGTTAACTTGAATGTTGTTGCTTATAGCATCAGAAAAACTTCTCTAAAGAAATATTATGTGAACTAAGATACAAATAACTGGAGAAATTTGTCCAGAGTAAGCACAAAGACACAGGGAGGAAACAACTTTGACCGATTTGCAAAGTAGAGGGGGAAAGGATATCGTTGCTGGTGTCCAGACAACGAAAGGAAGATGATGCAATAGGTGGGAAGGGGCAGACAATGCACAGGCTGCACTGTGGGAAGACGGGTGGGTTTTGTTCTGAATGCAGCAAGACATTATTGAAGATGTAAAGAAGGTTATCAGCATCTTCTCACATATGTTTTTAAAGGGCCACTCTGGCTAGTCTGGGATAAGGTATAGGGAGGCAAAAGTGGAAGAAAGGAGACAAGATTATTAGAAAAAAAGGAAAAAGACAGTAAGTAGGGGCATGAGCTAAGATAGTGGCAGTAAAAATGGCGAGAAAGGGCCAAATTTGGGTAGTTTCAGAAACAGACCCTAAGAAATTATTGAAGGTTTGTGGTAAGTAGAAATCAGAAATGGTCCCTAAGTCTTAACCCTTTGCTATACAGGCTCTGTATAATCTTCCCTTGAGTGTGAACAGGACCTGTGAATATGATGGAATTTGATGTTTTTTTTATAGTACACTGGAGTAAAATTTTTCTGCTGGCTTTGAAGAAGTAAGCTGCCAGAGGACCAGCTAGCTAGAACCTGAGGTATTCTCTAGGTGTTGAGAGTACCCCCCAACTCACCAAGGGCCTTTGCCCCACAACCACAAGGGTCTGAATTCTATCAACAAGCAGACGAGCTTGGAAGAGGACCTGGAGCTTTAGATGACATCATGGCCCAGACAACACTCTGATTACAGTCCCTGAGCATCTAATCAGAGCCTGGACTCCTGATTCATGGAAACTGAGAAAAAATAAACTGTGTTGTTTTTTAACCACTAAATTTGTGGTAATATGTTATGCAGCAATAGAAGCTAACATATGGTTTATAATGGAAAGGACAAAAGAAATGTATAAAACTAAGAGAAGTTCAAAGGTTTGTCTTATGTCTAAATATCATCATTTGCTAAAAGGAACAGTATTCCATTAGAAAAATAGCTAATTATGGAGTAAGTCAGGGAAAGAACACAAGGAGTCATAATTTTTTTTGTTTGTTTCAGAAAGGAAGGAAGGACTTAAAGACTGAGGGAAATAATTCAAAAGGGACATGGGGCCAGATTAAAGGGGACTGACTCCCACTGGCTCACTCTAAGACCACCTGAGCAGCAAAAATGAATTATGAAATAATGTTTTATGACCCATTAAAAGAAATAGCAATTTATAGGCCCGTAGCATATAAATAAATAAAGAGGTAAATAAATCAGGGAGAAGAGGAAGTTTTTCCTTAGAGCATTATGCTAACTAATAAATCTAGGAGAAATTATAGATATAGAAAATGCAACATTTGATAAATATCACAGGCATGACTAATTCAAAGGGAAGGTATGAAAGGATGTTAAGGCTGTTAGGTGGAAAATTGATGAGAACAGTAGATCAGTCATGGTCCAAGCAGAGAAGCAAAACCATGAAAAGATTTTACATATATGTATTCATGATTTATAGATATATTATATATTTTATACATTATTTTAAATATATAATGATTTATAATTATCATTTTACTACATATTATAATATATTTGCATTATATAACTTATGTATTTATTATATATCTATATCTCATATTCTTGCAGAAGTATTTTACCTTCTGCAGTTGTGGAAGCCAATTAAGCAGGCTGCTGTCTCTGTGTGATGCGGGAGCTCTAAGTCCAAAGGGCAGGCAGTAAGCAAGGGAAAAATGGATGCAAGGTAGTTGGGGGTGAGGGAAGTAGGAATGAACTGGAATACAAGCAGAAGTTGCAGACTCTGAAGATGGACTAACACCTGTGTCAGTCCTTGTTGCTTCTGATGATGGTGTGTGTTATGTCCACACGAGTCAGTTCCTTTTGACCTGTCCCAAGTGTCAGAGAAGCAGTGAACAAGGGAAAAGTGAGCAGCTGCACACGACGAGGCAAGCCAATAGACAAGTGACTTGGTGTGAGAGTGCAGAATGGCTGCTGCTTCACTTCCACACCCTAAATGACCCACAGGGTTCTTGTGTGGCTCTGCTTACTGCAAACATTCTAGGAAGTAAAATTCAGCCTAGTCATGCTGACACACTACAAAGCTATCAAAAGTGGGATATAGGGTTAGACTTGATGTATCTATCCACTAAATGCTTAACATTCACAAAAAATAAAATGGTGACTTCACAGTAAAAAAGCAAACAAACAAAGGAGACACCAGCTGGTCCAATGTTTCCATCACCTCCTTGTGCAAAGATCATCTTCAGGAGCCTCCTGAAGCCCTGATAAGGATACAGCATCATTTCTCTGGTATTCCTACCAAGACTGAATGACCCCTGTCTGAACTCAGGAAACTTCAGACACACCCAGGTTGAGCAACACCCCAGAGAATATAAGACCTGTACTCTTTAAAAACTTTGAGGCTGTAAAAGGAAGGGAAAGGCTGAATAACTGTTCCAGATTTTTAAAGAGACATTTGAGCTAAATGCAAATCATGATCCTGGGTGGCATCTCGGATAAGAAGGAAAAGAGCCTTAATTGATAATTGGAAAATGTAAATGAATTTCAGGTTTGGTTGTAGTTGTCTATCATTGTACATTTCATGTTTTGGATGATTGTATGACAGTTATGTTGGAGACTGTCTTCGTTTTGGAAAATATACACTGTAGTATTTAAGGAGAAAGGAACACTTTCTCCTTAAATTAGCAAGTTGCCCATAAGTGTCCAGAAAAATAATAATGATAGTAGAATGACTATATTATGTATAGTCATGGAGAAAAAAACCAAATATGGTAAAATATAAACAATTGTGGGAACTAGGTGAAGGAGATTTGGAAGTTCTTTGTACTGTTTATGCAAATTTTTAATAGTTTAAAATTGCTGCAAGGTAAATTATATAAAAGAAATGAATAGGAAATGAAGAAGTCAAGACAAATATTGACCATAATTTTTCTAACTTTTTCTGTGAATTGTGGGTTGAGAAATGGAACCAGACTAATAGGGGCATTTGGTCTCAAGGAAGGATTTTTAAAGTTAATGGATAGAACTTATTTGTATGTTGATGAGAATGGTATAAGTGACTAAGAGGACACAGACAGAGTAATTTCAAGGGCAAAGTCCTTGAAAAGTGCCAAAGGGATTATGTCCATGTAACAAGTAGATGGAATGGTCTCTAAAAGAAGCAGAGCCATTTGCCCTTAAAAAGAAAAAGGAAGCAATGAATTTAGATTCAGACTATAGTAGGATTTGTTATGTATGAAATACTTAAAAGTAGAAATGTCCCTAGACATGCTGATTAGGAATTACTGTGAAAACAGTAAGGCAAAAATAAATTATATTATTTAAAAAAATCAAAGCTTTATGTATCCATGTTTAAAACTTTTCATTTATTACAGAGAAAACTAACACATAAGAATGTACACATCATTTCCAGACACCTGGTCCATGGATGCCTGAAGAATTTCTTGTAAAGTCTGAAGAAGAATCAAGGCAAATAACAGAACTGGGATGATCAACTGGCCCTATGTGTTCTCTTGTGATGAGGTAAGTTACAGGTTGTAAGAGTCATAAAAATGAGTTGTGTGAGTCAACACATAAAGAAGGACTATAGCATCAGACCAGCCTGTTCCAACTCTGGAAAACTTTATATGATCGCATCCAGTTGAGTTTCTCAAAGACTTACTGACTTATGTTCCTGGTTCCATTCTGAATATTTTAGTAAAAGTGAAAAGCAACTTCCATTTGAGAAAAAAAAAAATGGTTTGCTTAGGCAGTGAATGTGTGTGATTGTGTAGTAGAAAAGATAATAGGGGAGGTACTCTTCAGTGTCTTTTGTACAAATTCTGCAGGTTTTATTGAGATCAGTCATTGAATCACTATCTTTTTTCACAAATACTTTAAAATTTTAGCATTTTAATACTCTATTACATTGAAATTAGTTGGTATTTTTACTTGCTTATCAATATATAACTCCACAGTGCATTTTTTAATATATAACTCCACAAAATTATCCTTCCAAAGTATTGGTGAATTTGCCAATGTCCTTCCCTGCTGTGTACATTTTCTCTGTTTATATTTTAACTTAAACATATGTAATTATTATCTGTTTTATAAATGCTCTTTGTAGACCCTTTGCTAACCAACGGAGTTGTATCTATCTGAAATGTACGTACAATGTTACCTCCACTGGCCATATGAATTGCACATTGGTGATACCAGCAGACTCCAACTTCCATCCCAGCTCCACCACTCGCTACCTTCTTGACCTTGGAAAATGTACTTGTCTCCTGGAGCCTGCATTTTCTCAAATATAAAGCACAGTAGAGTAGCATCCTGTGATTCATTTGAGTGTGCTCCTTCTATAACTTATCCTTCCCCCACTGGAGTTACACTAATATGGTAATCCTCCTGGGATTTCACTATGTAATTAGTTTAAATCACATACATTAAGGTCATTGAGACTTAACACTAAAATTGTAAGAAGTAAACTAGTTAAGAAAGCAGGCACTGTTCAGAATTATCCACCTATTCACACACTTATCTCTATGGGCTTTTTAATTACATTAGTGATATTTACTGAATAGTTAAGGGATAATTTTAGACCCAATTCTAAATGGAGTAGTCCTGCCCTGTGGTACCTACATCACTGAGATATCGTGCAGATTAGATGAGGGCATAAACACACAGCTCTTGGTGAAGTTTCTGGCACATAGAATGTTCTTGGTAAATGTTAATAGTTATTGTTATTGGTGGTTGTTCCTAATGCTCCCTTTTACTCAAAATCATGCTGCTCTCTAGAAGCCAGAGAAATAATACACTTCATTTGGACAACCAGCTTTGGAAACTGAAAAAGGTATAAAATACCATTCCTGGAATAATGTAAGGACACAAGATGATAAGCAAGGAAGTATCACTGGCAACACCAAAACCCAGGTTCTGATTTTTGCTCTAGTTCTCTCCAGTACTTCTTTCAGTAGAGATACTCCACTGCATCCCCACACTGCTTCCAAGGTAGTCTTTATGTCTTTATGACACACTCTCACGCCCAGCGCTAATCCTATAGCATCGCTTAGATCACTGTACAGAATGTCACTCAAGTAAGAATATATGTAGAATATATGTATTTCCTACTTCTTCTACCCATTTCCATCCTCTAACAGAGATGCATATGCATTTGCTGTACTTACCATTTCTTGCTCCAAAGAGGTTAGAAATCCTCATTTTTGTTGTTCTTATCCAGTGTTGAACACAGTTCCATTCTCACTTTGCTAAAGTTTTCTAATTTAATGGTTAAGTACTTTTGCATTTACCCATTGATTTGAATAGGACTTCAACACGTTTCTTGAGAGGGGGACCTAGGAACTTTCTCTTTTGTAAAAGACTACATTTTCATCAAGGATTAAAGAAATCTCATCACTATATCCCACATGAACAAAGACATTTGTCTATATTAGAGACCACCAGGTTGATTGGTTATTATGACTTCTGTGTCAGTCACTAGAGTATCTCCAGAGCTTTCAGCCACACAGAAATGACTGCCTCCTTAGAAAAGAAGTCTGAACACAAATGATTGCCAATGGCTAGAAGTTAAACCCTATTAGGAACCATGCTAATGAAAAGCAATTCATGCACAATGAGACCTGACATTGTTTTCCATTTAAAACCATTTGCCCAGCTTCTTAAAACTGAAAAAAAAAAAAAAATTAAGTATCATTAATGTGACCTGGGAGATACAGCTTTTAATACAAATAGAAAGCATATTTGTAAAATTACTCCTGATATGAATGGAATGGGAGGGTTTCAAAAATATTTCATTAACCACTCACTACCAGTCTTCTATTTCTGCTGCCTCTTTGTCAACTCCTGCCATATGAGGCTAATCAGCAATTGGGGCACTGCTTCTTCAGCTTTTCCTCAAGTACCGGTGCTACACTTGGTCATTTTGAAGTTGGAGGAGATCTGAAAAGTTTTAGTGGAAACTTTCTGACTGGAGTGATGCCTTTAACCTTTGGGGGATTGAGAGAAGGAGGGACAAGGTACATCTTGTGTCTAGGGTGACCACTGGACCATGGATGATTTATGATTTCAAGGATAAAGGTGTCAGTAACTGATTGTTTTCCTCCAGCCTGTCTTGAGGTCTTCATGTTTGAATTAAACACACACAGTGATGGGATACAGTGTGAACCTAGATTACAGGATGGTTTACGGGAAGCAGGAAGACTTCAGTTCTGCATTCAGCTGTCTTTTACAGTCACTAGGGAAGGGGTAGAAAACTTTTTCCTTCTTCCCTTTTAGGTTGTTTGACTGGTCTAATAATTAAATTGACATAAGACAGATTAAAAGGAGATAAACAAATTTAATTTTGTATGAATGAGCACCACATAAAATTATGAGACTCAAAGAAGTGACCAAAGCAGAAAGCTTTTATATCTTTTAGACACAGAAACAATAAATTTGTGCAGAATTGACAAAACAAAGAGGTTTCAGGTTGGATTAATATATCAATGAAGAAGTAACAAGGTTTGTTTATACAACTCCTTGATCCTAAATTTCCTATCTCTGGTTACAAGGATGCCTTCTTGCCCTCCTGGTACAGGGAGGGTACCTTCACATGGGAGATAAATCTCATGCTTTCAGGGGGTCAAAGAAGGGTTAGAGTGTTCTTCTTGCACTCCCAAGTACTGACTTCCCAAGTACTTTTAAATCAAAATAATCCATATGCCTAAGTGGAACATTTGGGGTGGCATATTCTGGTCACTTCACAGGCGAAGGTTTTTGCTTGGAATTTGTATAAATGACCAACAATCATTAATACCAAATGAACCCACAACTTACATATAAGATGCATCTGAGTAGTTTATAGATTTTTCTGGTTGTAAAGGGGTTTGCTGAATTACAACATTCCTGACATTTTTGATGGCCCTAGTTTGCTTATTCCCTTTACCATGTTTAACTTATTTTCTTTTAACCCGTTGGTCAATTTAACATCTTGCTGTTTTTTCATCCATTCATGTGTATTTATTTGTTATATTATGTGAGTTTATTGTGTTTCTACAATACGCTCAATGTTATGACAACACTGAGGATATAGCGATGAACAGTAACCTGTCCCTGAAGTTGACATGCTACCAGTTTAGTAAGGATGACGAGCAGGAAAATCAGCAACTATAACTCAGTGTTGTATGAGCCATGGCATGCAAAGTGTTGGGAGGTATGTTAGTGCAAAATATAAAAAATAATTCAACTTCAGTTTGGGAGGTGAGAAGACTTCTCAGAGTAGGTACTGTCAAAATCAAGATCTAAAAGTCTAGTAGGTATTTTAAGGAGAATTGAGTTCAAAGCACAAGTGTCTGCAATATTATACAATTATATTTGTTTTTCTCTCCCATTCATGCTTATGGGTTAGACTTATTTCCATATTCATCCATTTCTACTTGGTGATGGGTAAGCAGAGCTAATCTGCTCACCAATTTAATAAGGAAATCTTGAAATTGAACTCTGAGTCAAGAGAAGAAAAATGCATGTCAGCTTAGATGCCAGCAATTTAGAGGTTTCTCCTAGGCCATTTGCTTCAAGTCTGTGATTTTTAGGTTCAATTTCTTACAGCAGCCAGTGTTCAAGGGTGGCTTGAAATTTATAAAACTGGCTCAATGGAAACACTCATGGGGTTTATCAGCATGAAGCATCACACCAGGGTGGCCTGTACCTGTCCCTTCTATTCTTCTGCTCCCTAATGATGGGGTGGAAAAAGCCCTGACTCCTTCCAGTGTGAGCAATTATTTAAGACAATCAACCTTGCACAAATTAAACTCTGTAGGCAACATTTCCTGTATTCATAATATGCCAAATGTATACCTACTTATTGGATTGTTGTAAAGAACATTTATAATCATAGTTTCAAGAATAGAATACTACATGTACTAACTGCTCATTTATGTAATTATTTTATGTAATTTCAATTTATGCAATTATTATCATTATTAGTATTAGTAATATTATATTGAAAGTGATCTCCAGTCATATTTCAACAATGTATAGACAATTACTCTCCAAATTATTTTGATTATACCACCAGCAGTTAAAAGAAAGTAATACTTACACATTAAACTTATGAACATATATCACTTTTTATATTAATATATTTTAATTTACAATCATACACTAAAATTGTATTGAAATTTCAATTAAAATTTATCAGATCAAAAAATAGAAATGAAAATTCTAGTGTTTTTTTAATGCATTTTCATCCTTGATGACACCTGACTGGAGGGGGCTTAATTCATTTATAGTGCATCATTTCCATGTTTATGAGTTTGCCACCTGAATGAATTATCTCTGACATTTAAGTTCAGGTTATCGTCCTTCCTAGGGACAGTTTTTACAGTGTGTTTTCCTTCATTGTGTGTCTGAAGGGTATAGGATGAGGGTATGTGTGTGTGTTTGTAGGGGGAAATAAACTTAAAATTGAACAAAAGGTATTGTTGGCCATATTAGGTCTAGAGTTTCTTTGGAAATAGAGATGCCCCAGAAACTTGATAAGCATTCATCTATTTACTTTTGGTCAATTCCCAGAGCAAGTACTGTAGTCAGAGTTCTCACCTAGGCTTCCCTTGTACATTCTCATCATTTAACCATCTGGCTCATGTGTTGTAGTTACTCCCTAAACTTAGATTTTTGACAATTACTTAAAAGAATTTAAACTACTAAACTTGATTAAAATGACTACCCTTGCTCTTGGTCCTTTTATTTTTCTGGAAAGTAAGGCTGACACTTTGTCATAGCCCACTGTAATTTAACTTTGGACACAGAAACACTTGTTTTTCTTAGTTCTGTGAAGGGTCAAAATATGTGACCCTAGGTCAATTTAGATTTTAGGCTACAAGTAGAGGGTTCCCCCCTTAGAAACTTCCTACTCTTTATTTAAGCAATTATACATATTGAAATCGACCCTTCAGAAAAATGTGCATTTTTCCCACCAGAGTTTGGATCAGAGATGTAGTTACTATTCGATTTCTGGAAGGGAGAAAATACGTTGTTGAATAAAAGAGATATGAGAAAGCTTTTGGTGAAAGTGGGAACACATATGCTGCAAAAGCCCTGGAGGGGCTTCAAACTCAAGTACAAAAGAGTACACAGATAGACATCTGTCTTCTGAACAGCTGTGCAAAATACCCTGACTTATCCCCATGCACACAGGTCTTGAATTTAACCTGGGTACAGAAATGAAGTAGGACAGTTCTTCAAAGGAGCTGAAAAATCTGCTTAAGAATAATTAGGGCTTCTAGTGGAAATATTAATGTGCCAGGAAAAGGCCCACATATTCTCATCTCTTCTGCAGGAGTGTCATAGGCAGTATTCTAAGATGGCCCTCATGACTTTGCCTCCTGGGGTTGTGCCCATGATTAGGTTATATTATATGACAAAAGAGATTTTTCAGATGTAATTATGCTCCATCTGTTGACTTTGGTTTCATAAAAAGAGACATAATTCAGGTGAGATTGACCCAATCACTTAGGATGTTTAAATCTTTGTCTAAAAACCAGAGCAAGAGAAGTCAGAGAGATTCAAAGTATGAGAATCATTTGATATGAGGGAGATTTTCCACTGCTGGCAGGAAACACATGTTAAAGGAATGCAGGAAGCCTTTAGGAGCTGAAAGTGGCCCCAAGCTGATAGATGTGGAAGGAGAGAGACACAGTCCTGTAACCACAAGGAACTGAATTCAGCCAACAACCTGAAAGAGCTTGGCAGTGGATTCTTCTTCAGAATCTCCAGATAAGTATTCAGTCTGGTCAATCCCTTGACTTCAGCCTATGAGACCTAGAGCAGAAACTATGAGATAGAAATTCATGTTGCTTTAAGTTGCTAAATCTATAGTAATTTGTTACATAGCTTTAGAAAACTAGTACAAGTATAGAAGTGTAATCTGCCACTTTCCTAGCTTATGAACTCCAGTTTATGAACTCTAGACAGAACCCTGTCAAGAATGCAAAGTTTTAGGTAATCTTTCTCATTTGGTATGGAGATCTCTTCAAAAACAGTCCCCAATGGGTAAGGACAGTTTACAGTCAGCTGTAAAGGAAATTCAGATCAGCTTCTAACAGCAATCCAAATTCATTACTTATATTAATAAGATTAATAATATTATAAATATTAGCCATACTTAGATGGCTAAGAGTCAGCAGACATTTGAGGAAAACTAATAGTACAAACAAAAAGAACCATTTGAGATGGACAAACTCTCTATTATCCAGAATAAATAGCTATCACTTAGAAAATAAAAGACAACTTTCAAAAAATCTCAAACTAGAATATTCAGATGGTTTTGAAAAAAGGAAATGTTGGCATAAAAAGATAGCAAATGGAACAGAATGTAGTCCTTGAAAAGTAAAAATATGATTGCTGACATTTTTTAAAATATCAAAGGAAAAGGTAGACATAAATAAAACTTAAGGAACTCTCAGAATATAATGAAAAAGAAATAGAGATTGAAGATATGAAGCACGTGGCATAATATGCTAAGTGATGGGTGTTTACAAAAGTTAAACTTTTATGATAGTTAAAACATTGTCCCTTGAGTACCCTTAGATTAGGATATAGGCCTATATTTCCTTCTCTACTTGTTCAATTATATTTTACTAAATTTCACATAAGCACTTTTTATAAACTCATAATAATCCAAATTCAACATTTTGTTCTTTTTCATTTTTATAATCATCCTTAAATGCATAGAAGACATGCACAGAGAAGTCAATTTGTAAATGTTATGGATAGAACTCTGGGTTAAAAAGGGTTAACGTTTTCTCTCGCACTTTACATTCTTCTGATGTTTGGTTCCTCTGAGAACTTCTCCTCTTCTACAATCATAATTTCCAGTATCTGACTATATCCTTCCATATTATTCTTTAGTATTCTCAACACTGTATGAAAATTTCAAACCACTGACTGTAGTTAATTTCCCTCCCCATCCCACCTATGTTCTCTCTGTCCTTAATCAGCTCAGCTTACAAAGTTCATTGCTGTGTTCCTCTTATAATAATCTTTTAGGTTTCTCCTCCTCTTTTCTTCTACTGTACTGACCTGGAAAACTCTCATTCTTAAGAATACTCAACTGTCTTCCACTTCATGTCTGGACGCAAGCAGATGAGTTAAAAACTTACAATACTGACTTGGTTAGCCATCAGTCCTGGGGAAGCCCGCTCGCTGCATTTCTCAAGTATGTTTGCTTTCACACGCTCCAGTATGACTTCTTCATAACATATTTCTCCTTGAATCACGTGCTCCCCCTGCCGCCACTTTCTCTCAACTGATGGCCTTGCTAATACTTTTCTGATAAATACATATAATTGCAAAGTAGCTACTTCATCATGTCACCTCCAAATCTGCTCATTTCTCTACACCTGAACCCACATATTCTTCTGCCTTTCCTCTACTACTATGGATAAACACCCTTACCTGTGCCCAAGGCTATTCCTTCCAGTTTGTTCCACACCTCAGTTCATCATATAATGTGTAGGAGCCACTTTAGTTTTGCCCTATCTTACATCATCATTGTTGTCCTCTTCCTTAAATTATTTCCAAAGAATAAAAATATGCTCTAATAATACCTCTCCAGTGACTACGATATTTCTTCATTTCCTTTCTCAGCTAAACTTCTTGAAGTTTTTCTGTGTAGCTGCTGTTTCCATTTCCCTTTACACTTTCTTCAGCCACTCTAAGTTGACTTCTGTTGCTGATTCCTCAGAACACTCATATCATCAACGACTCTGCAGATGGCCAAGCCACCAGTCCCTTTTCACACTTGACTCAGCTCACTTCACTCCTCAGCAGCTTTCAACACTGTTCAACATATACCGTTTTTCATGAAACACTGTCTTTTGGGTTTCTTTGCATCCTCCTGGTTTTCTTCCCTTATTATTGGCCTTTCTCAGAATCTGTTCCTGGCTAGTCCTCAGCATGACATTAAATGTAAGAGTGTTCCAAAACTCTTTCTTAAATAATTTCTTTTCTCCATCTATCCACTCTCTCCTTAGATGAACTCATCCAGTCTCATTGCTTTAAATGCAAAGCATTTATAAGTAATTTATAAATATGCATCTCAAAGCTAACCCTTTCTAAAGCTCCAAATAAGTGTATCCTGACTGCTTACCATCACCAGTGAGATATCTGTGGGGCATGTCAGATTTAATATGTCCATCATTCTACCATCGGTTATTTCAACATTTTCATCTGAATTGATTTCTGTTGGGCTTTCCCATCTCAGCAAACAGCACCACCCACTTTCTAGCTTAGAGGATTTATTGCTATTTTTTGCTCACATCAGTTATCCACTTCATCTGCAAATTCTGTAAACTCTACCTTCAAAACATATCCTCAATAGGTCTAATCATCTTATACTTAATTAGTGAGATAACCTCCAAAGTGGGGGTTATTTCCCTCCCCACCCTTACCATTCATTCTTCACACATTCACTCCTAGAAATGTGCATCAGATCATGTTCCTGTGTGCCCACATCATGCTCAAAACTTCTCCAAAGACCTCTCATCATGCTTAGAATAAAATCCACGTTCTTTACTCTGCCAAAATGCCCTGAGTCTTGCCCACTATACTGGCCTCATCTCTCACTACTCTCTCTTTTCTGTTTGCCTGTCTCTTTGCTTCTTACTCCCAACTTTGGTTCATTACACTAATCATTCCCTTTCAACTTAAAAGTCATCTCCTCAAAGATATCTTCCTGATATTTGGTCTGAGGATCACTACTCTGTTCAGTTTTTTTGTTTTTTGTTTTTGTTTTAATCTGTGTAATGTTTATCTCTGTCTGAAAGTTATTCTTGTTTTTTTATTCTCTTACTCCAGTTCTAGAATTCAAGCTGATTGAGAGCGGGAATCTCATCTGCTCATGTCTATGTCATTATATCCTTAGAACCTGGAAAAACACCGAGACATGGTACATGTTCAGCAAGTATCAATCTGATAAATATTGCATTGTGAATGCTGAGCTGTGAAAAGGGGAGGGTAGATGGAGGAAAATGGGGAGATGCCAATTTCTTGAACTTAGTAGTAGAGTTTTGAGATATAGAGTTTAATAATGATTGAAAACAATATAGTTTCTTAGGTATGTTAAAGTGAAAAAATATTAAAATATACTAAAACTAGTGTGCATTGAGATGATGGGGAGGGTAATAGAGTACAGCGCATGCCACCTAATTCCTTATATTCACAGTGACAGACAATGAATACTGTTTGAATATGATAAGCGGAGTAATAGAGGTATAAGCATATTATTGAGATATAGGAAAGTAGCCAGAAGAATTAAAAGCAGAAATGTTTTTAAACAAATGTTCCATGACTATGTAAAATGTTAGCATTCAGGGAAACTCAGAGGAGGGCTTATGAGAACTCTGTGCTGTATTTGCAACTTTTCTGTAAATATAAATTTATTCCAAGTTTTAAAAATTATGTAAAAAATGGCAGAAATTGATGAAAGTACTAGTATCTTGGGAATGTGGTGATAAGGAAGGTAAATATGGTTTTTATTTTATGCTTTTCTTACTATTTGACTTTTTTCTTTGTGTGCTTGTGCATAATTGATGGTAATGGTGATAATAAATAGGACAATGGTGATGATGAGAAAAAGCTTTATAACAGAACTTTATTTTAAAAAATCTTCAGCTCTTTCTAATGGGGCCAGTTGTCCCGAGACAACTGGCACAGGCACTGCAGGACCGGGGGTAAGAGAAAGCACCCACATGAGAAGTGAAAATATGAGCTGGGATGCCCTGTTGCCAACACGGAGGTAGCCCACGTGCGAGGAGTCAACAAGATATGCCATGCCTTAAAAACTGGACGTGGGCCACTTCTCCCGGGGCTCAGACTGTTGTACGCTCAAAACAGGGGTTATGGATGTTGTCCATAATGCATCCAACAATAAACTGGTCCACATCAAGACCCTAGAAAAGAATTGCATTGTGCCTGCTGTTGTATGAGTCCTACTGGGCACTGCCCCTCGGCTGAAAGAAGGGGACCGAGCTGACTCCTAAGAAGGAAGAGATTAGAAACAAAAACGATCATAGAAAATTCAAAAGAAATATGATGAAAGGAAAAAAATGCTACAGTCAGCTCTCTTCTGGAGGAGCAGTTCCAGCAGGCAAGCTTCTTGCATGCTTCACTCCAATACCAGGACCATGTGGCCACACAGATGGTTATATGCTAGAGGGCCAGGAGCTGGGGTTCTAGCTGAGGAAAATCCAGTGCAAGAAAGGCAAATAAATCTTTCTCCCTCCTATCTTAGCTCATGTAATAAAGATGCTTATTGTTCTGAAAAAAAACTTTATTGAGGTACAATTTATATAAAATTGTGGCAGACCCTTCTGTGTGGCATGGGCCCAGTTCCCACTCGAAGATGCACAGGACCCACGCCCACAGGCAGGTTCTCTCCTGGGTAATCAGATTTGCAATATACCTAGGCTGCTTTTTGCTAAAAACTCCCTCACCTGCAAATGCTTGCTGCGATTTCCTAAAATCCATGCTAAACCTTGCAGGGACCAGTGTAACCATCTTAACCACTTTTGCCTTTTCATTTGCTAATATCCTTCTTCTGTGATGTAATTAGGGGCATTGGCTCCTGTGGTTGTAAGGCGGGGTGATAGTGAATGAGGACCACTTTGTAATGTGAGGAGATACAGAATAAAGGCCTGTCATGGTGGAGGCCTCGGCTTTTGCTCCCCTTGAGAGAAAAGCCACACGGTCATCCTTTTTCCTCCACCGGACTCAGTAGTCCGTGTGTATGTTTTTATTTCATCCATAGTGACTCGGACACTACTAGCCGGTGTCTGCATCATAAAGTAACATTTACCCACTGTAAATATACATTTAGCGATTTAGTAAAATAAAATACAAATAAAAATCACTCTCCTTGGGTAATTTTAATGTCATACTTCTGCTTTAAAAATATATATTTTAGAAGTAATACTTGTTAAGATGTTTGAGTAAAGGGCATCATCATTAGGAAGGAAGGGAAGAAGGAAAGGAGGGAGAAAGGGAAGGAAGAAAGGAAGATTTGATGAGTAGGACTAGGTTCATGTCATGCTTGTTCAAATGGGTCTTAGATGATAAGAGGAACAGCAAGAACCCTCAGGACTGGTCATAGCTTATGATTTATTTCAATTAGAGCTGTATGCTGGCTGGCTACTGCTTTCACGGAAATAGTCTAGTTCCCAAATAAAAGCTACTAAGAGACGGACATATTGTTAAGACCTTAGTCTAAAGAGTTGGGGACAAGACCAGAGCTTCAAGTTAGTGTGGACACTGGCATACAGAGCAGAGATACAGGGAAAGTAATCTCATAGATCAAAGTAAGAATTAGTGGGAAAATGTCAAGTTAGATTATTAATAGGTTCCCACAGCCCTCTTGTATTTGTTTTCTACAACAAATTACCACAAATTTAGTGGCTAAAACAACACATAAATTTATCTTACAGTTGTGTGAATCAGAAGTCTTACTAAGTCTCACTCAGCTCAAATCAAAGTGTGGACAGACCCTCCTTTATTTCTGGAAGATCTAGGGCAGACTACCCCAGCATCTAGAAGCCACCTGTTTTCCTTTTCATGACCCTTCTGTTCTTCAAAGGCAACAACAGCAGGCTGAGTTCTTCTAGGGTAGATATTTTCCTGGTTCTTTCCCATCATTGTCATCTCTCTCTTTGATGAACCACAGCTTGGGAAGATCCTCTGCTTTTTTTTTTTTTTTTAAAGATTTCTATTTATTTATTTATTTTTAGAGAAAGGGGGAGGAGAAAGAGTGGGAGAGACACATCAATGTGTGGTTGCCTCCTGCGCACCCCACAATGGGGACCTGGCCTGCAACCCAGGCATGTGCCCTGACTGGGAATCGAACCTGGGACCCTTTTGGCCCGAGCTCAAACCACTGAGCTATGCCAGCCAGGGCAGATCCTCTGCTTTTAATGACTTATGTAATTAGAATGGGCCCACCTAGATAATCCAAGATTATTTCCTCAATCTCAGAGTCCGTAATCTTAATCATATCTGCAAAGTGCCTTTTGCCATGTAAGGTACTGTATTCACAGGTTCCATATAATTATTGTGTGGATATCTTTGGAGGCAATCATTTGGCCTATCACACCTCTCAAAACTCCCAGGTTTCCAGGCTCCCAGCTTCTGAACTTCTTCCAGGAACCCATGTACACATTCCTGGGGATCCTGGTTTTGTAGTGATGCAGCTGGTTTAGGGCCTGGATGGATGTCCCTGTAGGTGTTCTTCCTCAATGTTTGTATGTGAGTGTGCTGAAAGGTGTGTAGGCTGACTCAGAACATGTATGGTGATTAAAATGGTCATTTGATATGTTATTGCTCTTTTACCATTTAAAAATATAATATTTAGAAGAAGCAGCTGCTCCTTTATATGAGGTGGCTTTTTATATCTAATTCTCAAAGCAACCAGTAATTATGAAGATGAGAACCGCACGATAAAATTTAATTTCACCAGGATAATAAAAAGAGAAAAACTTTTCCTTTTCTTTATTTTCAATGAAGATTGGAAATTATACCTTCCCATCCTTCTTTGCAGTTCCTAGGCTATGCTCCCATAGTGGATTGTTATCTGTTTTATAAGTAATTTCCTTAATATTTCAATGGTTAAAGATAGTGAGGATTGCATGTCTCTTTGGGAAACATATATTTCATCAGTGCTGTCACAATCTAAAGTCCCAGCACTTGTAAACTGATGCTTTTGCCCATTCTTGCTATCAGACACATAGCACAGAAATAAATGTGTTTATTAGAGACTTTAATGAAATTGAAAATGTTGTAACATTTTTCAATGTCAGTGAGCTCATTTTCTTATTTAGATGCTAATGTTGGTTTTTCCTGAGGATTCCACCCTTTAATTGTGAATCATTATTTTTTTTTTATGTCTGAGTACTCTATTCTAAAGAATGATTTGAATGATGGTGGGTGGTTTTCAGCCCCAGATAAGACTATATATTTTTGTTTACCTAAAACCTATGTCATAAGGTAAAGAGATGAGAGTGGAAGAATAATTGGAGCAGTTTAATTGTACTGAAAAGTGTTTACCATGATTTTGAGGGCTTACAAGTTGCCAAGAACTGTGCTAGGGGCTGAGCACACTTCATATATGGTACTACGCTTGTTTGTTGCTGCTATCATCCCCCCTCTCATGTTTTTTGTTGTTGTTGTTGTTGTTGTTTTAATACTCACTTGAGGATAAGCCAATTGATTTCAGAGAGAAGGGGATGGGTGAGGGAGAGAGACAGAGAGACAGAGAAACATCAGTTGGTTTGTGCCCTGAGAGGGGGCCAAACCCTCAACACTTCTATTTGTAGGATGATGCTCCAATCAACTGAGCCACACAGAGCAGGGCTACCATTCTTCCCATGTATGATCAGGAAGTGAACTATCAATAACTTGCCTATGCTTTCTCAGTATGTCATATAGAGTTAGCATCTGCATTTGACTCCAAACCTTTGCCTGCTTCCAGCACCACTCAGTCCTCAATACTACTGCCCACATCCATCCTGCTACTGGAACCTGAGGTGCCAGACAAGGAGGTAAAGTATCTTGTCTTTCACTCTCATCTCTGTTTCTACATCAGATTTGATTTCTACAGTCTGGCAATTCACAATACTTCCACTAGGCTAAAACTAGTTTCTGTTCCCAGGTCCAGGGTGTCAAGGTTTTTGTTCTTTTTTATGCCATAATAACAGGTAACTCATGCTCTTTTAGACCCCTTTGCCACTCATCATTACTGTTTCCTACTTTTCTTCCTCCCTCCTTCCATTCCTCCCTTCTTTCCTTGATTACCCCTATTGTAAACATCTGCTTTATTAATGGTTGTCTAACATCTTTTGACCACCTCCTATTTGACAGACATTTTCTACATTATGACTCCTGGTTGCCAGACTTGGAAACTAAACCCTTTTCCTCATTCCCCAATGGGCTATCTGGTCCAACCAAGGAATCTGGGCCATGCATCAGACATGACAATAATTTTTTTTTAATTCGGAAAAAAAGAAGTTAACTTTTCTCTTATGAAAGAATAAAAATCTACTCTACTCTAAGAAGTCCATAGAGACACAAGCTCCTTTCAGCTGATTACTAACATGAGAGAGTGACTTTCCTGTGTCAGGACCACACTGTCCTACAATACCTCCCATTGGCCCAAACTTACTCCAGTGGCCATGCTCAGCTTCAGGAGAGGCTGGACAATGTCGTTTTTACTCTGAGAAGCTGGCCATGTGACTAACTAAATATTCTATTACAATGGAAAAAGGAGAGAATGTATATTGGGGTACAAAGAACAGTCTCTTATAAAAGAGAACAATATGAGGATGTAGATGCTCACTGAAGCTACTTCTTGGCACTTTGCAGTTCCCAGTGGTTCTAAGCATTTGGCTTCTCAGCGGCATCTAACATCCATTCTTGAGCTTCATGTGTACAATCGGTGGTGTTCCAATGAACTGAGAGGAAGGACCTACATGTTGACAGCAGTGGCATTTTTATTAATGATCGTCATGCACTGAGCATTTTCTGTGGCTGTGGCTTGCTAGGCCTTCTGGTAATCCTAAAAACTACCAAATGTCTCTTAATAAATTCAATTTTTATCAAAACTAACTAGAATACAATCTATGGTATATGTCTAGAAACCATCTCCTTACCAGTGTCATCAGATGGATGATTATAATCTTTTCCATTTTTCTCAAAATCAGTTAGTCAATAACCTTTTCTTACTTTTTAGAGTAAAAGTAAACAAACACCCTTAAGTCTTCCTCTCTATCACATCAAAAATTCTTTTTTTAACAATATTATGTGTGATTTTATTTATTCTTAAATTGTTACAAACCACATTAGAAGAGAAGAAAAAGGGAAACTGCTTTTCTGGCCACATAAGAGAACCACAAGGTTCAAGACAGAAACAACATCTGTCTTGAGTCATAGCATGAAAGACAAGCATCCCTAATGAGCTACCCAATTTTCAAGCGACAAGAAAAAAACCTTTGTGTTACAAAGTTGATGCGGACAACGGCTAGCAGTGTCCGCGTCATTATGGATGAAATAAAACATTCACACGGACTACCAAGTCCGGTGGAGGAAAAAGGACAAGGAGACTTTTCTCTCAAGGGGAGCAAAAGCTCTGCCATGTCCTCTGCCATGACAGGCCTTTATTCTATATCTCCTCACATTACAAGGTGGTCCTCATTCACTATCCCCTCCCTGCTTACAACCACAGGAGCCAATGCCCCTAATCACATCACAGAAGAAGGATATTAGCAAATGAAAAGGCAAAAGTGGTTGAGCTGGTTACACTGGTCCCTGCAAGGTTTAGCATGGATTTTAGGAAGTTACAACAAGCATTTGCAGAGTGAGGGAGTTTTTAAAAAGCAGCCTAGGTATATTGCAAATCTGATTACCCACTAGAGAACCTATCTGTGGGCGTGGGTCCTGTGCATCTCCGAGTGGGAACTGGGCCCACGCCACGCAGAAGGGTCTGCCACACAAAATCACTAAGGAGTTTCTTTAAATTCTTTCAGTAGAGTCTATTATTTTCACTTATAGTCACATTTTTTTTCTACAAAATTAAGTACATCTCAAAAGCGGTAAAGAAAAAATAAAAAAGTACAGCTTATTTTAGAATCATTTTTCTAATTTTTTCCTTCAAACATTTGTGCTATTGCTGCCATATATTTTCACATTATAAGTCCCATAAGATATATTATTTTTGCTTTAGATAGCTAATTAATATTGAGTCTGAGTGAAAATATTAAAAAAAAACAATAACTTCAATTTTTTTCCAGAGTTCCCATATCTTTGTGTAAATTTAAATTTTTGTCTGGCACCATCATCATTCTATTCTCTGAGGAACTCTGCTTAACAATTTTTGTGGTATAAGAATGCTGGCTATGAATTTTCTCAGAATTTTTTTTTCTAAACATTTTTTTGTTCTGTTTGCAAAAATGTCTCTTTATACTTCTTTTGCCTTTATTGTTTCTCTTTGCCTCTTATTTTTTAGCATTTTTGCTGTAATGTGCCATAGGATATCTATTTATATGTTGGGTTTTTTTTTTTTTTTTTTTTTTGGTGGGGTTTTCACCTTGTTTGTGTTATTTTTAGCAATAAAATTTTTTATTGTTGTTCAAATACAGTTGTCTCCATTTTTCCTCCATTCTCCCCACCCCACCCTCAATCCTAAACCCCTTTGGCTTTGTCCATGTCCTTCGACAACTCTTCCCCTTGTTTACCTCATTTTCCTCCCTGCTGCTCTGGTCACCTCAAAAATTCTTATTTTCTCCTGTTCTAAGCATGAACTGTGCCTGCTTCTTATCGGGGATAAGCTCTTCAGCCTTCCACTTCCTTTAAACATGCTATAGAAGCAAACCTTACCTGCCCCCCAACACACCCACGTTAAATCTTAAATCTCTTCCTCCCCCTGTCTCTTCCCCCTCAGTGCACAAACTAAAAACTGGCTTGGGGTCCTTCTCCTACCACTATTTTCTTTTTTTTTTTTTTAATTTTTATTTTAATTGTTGATCTTGTACAGTTTTCTGTCTTTTATTCTCACCCCAACCCGCCACCCCAGCCCTCCCCACCTCCCTCCCATTTCCACCCCCCCAACAGTTTTTGTCCATGTGTCCTTTATACTTGTTCCTGTAAATCCTTCCCCTTTTCCCCTGAAATTCCCTCCCCTCTCCCCTCTGGTGACTTTCAGCCTGTTCCCAATTTCTATGTCTTTGGTTATATTATGCTTGTTTGTTTGTTTTGTTGATTAGCTTCCTGTTAAAGGTGAGATCATATAGTATTTGTCTTTCACTGCCTGGCTTACTTCGCTTAGCATGATGCTCTCAAGTTCCATCCATGCTGTTGCATAGGGTATGAGCTCCTTTTTTCTTTCTGCTGCATAGAATTCCATTGTGTAAATGTACCACAGTTTTTTGATCCAATCATTTACTGATGGGCATCTAGGTTGCTTCCAACACTTGGCTATTGTAAATTGTGCTGCTATAAACATTGGGGTGCATAGGTTCTTTTGGATTGGTGTTTCAGGGTTCTTAGGATATAGTCCTAGCAATGGAATTGCTGGGTCAAAAGGTATATCCATTTTTAGTTTTTTAAGAAAATTCCATACTGTTTTCCATAGTGGTTGTACCAGTCTGCACTCCCACCAGCAGTGCACTAGTGTCCCCTTTTCTCCACAACCTCTCCAAAACTTGCTGTTTGTTGCTTTGTTTATGAGGGCCATTCTGACTGGTGTCAAGTGGTATCTCATTGTGGTTTTAATTTGCATCTCTCTGATAGCTAGCGATATCGGGCATCTTTTCATGTGTCTCTGGATCCTCTGTATGTCCTCCTTGGAGAGGTGTCTGCCCAAGTCCTTTGCCCATTTTTTAATTGGGTTGCTTGTCTTCTTAGAGTGGAGTCGTGTAAGTTCTTTGTATATTTTGGAGATTAAACCCTTATCTGAGATATCATTGGCAAATATGTTTTCCCACACAGTCGGTTCTCTTTTTATTTTAATACTGTTTTCCTTGGCCATGCAGAAGCTTTTTATTTTGATGAGATCCCATTTGTTTATTCTTTCCTTTATGTCCCTTGCTTTAGGGGACATATCCGTAAAAATGTTGCTGCGTGTAATATCTGAGATTTCCCTGCCTATGTTCTCTCCTAGGACTTTAATGGTGTTACGGCTTATGTTTAAGTCTTTTATCCACCTTGAATTTATTTTTGTGTATGGTGTAAGTTGGTGCTCGAGTTTCATTTTCTTGCACGAAGCTGTCCAGTTCTCCCAACACCACTTGTTGAAGAGGCTATTTTTACTCCATTTTATGTTGCTGCCCCCTTTATTGAATATTAATTGACTATAGACACTAGGGTTTATTTCTGGGCTCTCTATTCTATTCCACTGGTCCATGTGCCTGTTTTTATGCCAGTACCAGGCTGTTTTGATTACAGTGGCCTTGTAATACATTTTGGTATCAGGTATTGTGATCCCTCCTGCTTTGCTCTTCTTTCTCAAGATTGCTGCCGCTATTCTGGGTCGTTTATGGTTCCATATAAATTTTTGAAGAGTTTGTTCTATATCTGTGAAATATGCCATTGGTACTTTAATAGGTATTGCATTGAATCTGTAGATTGCTTTGGGAAGTATGGACATTTTGATGATGTTAATTCTTCCAATCCATGAACACGGTATGTGTTTCCATTTATTTGTGTCTTCCTTGATTTCTTTCTTCAGTGTTGTGTAGTTTTCTGCATACAGGTCTTTTACATCCTTGGTTAGGTTTATTCCTAGGTACTTTATTTTTCTTTTTGCTATATCAAATGGTATTTTTTTCTTGATTTCTGCTTCTGTTGTTTCATTGTTGGTATACAAAAATGCCTTTGATTTCTGGATATTGACTTTGTATCCGGCTGTTTGGCTAAATTCATTTATTAGGTCGAGCAGTTTTTTGGTCGAGACTATAGGATTTTCTATGTATACTAACATGTCATCTGCAAACAATGATAGTTTTGTTTCCTCCTTTCCAAGTTGGATGCCTTTTATTTCCTTTTCTTGTCTAATCGCTGTGGCTAATACTTCCAATACTATGTTGAATAGAAGTGGAGAGAGTGGACAGCCTTGTCTTGTTCCTGATTTTAGTGGAAAAGAATTTAGTCTTTGCCCGTTGAGTATGATGCTGGCTGTAGGTTTCTCATATATAGCCTTTATTATGTTGAGGAATGCTCCCTCTATTCCCACTTTGCTGAGTGTTTTTATCATAAATGGGTGCTGTACCTTATCGAATGCTTTTTCCGCATCTATTGATATGATCATGTGATTTTTGTCTTTGCTTTTGTTTATGTGATGAATTACATTTACTGATTTGCGAATGTTGAACCATCCTTGCATCCCTGGGATGAATCCCACTTGGTCGTGGTGTATGATCTTTTTAATGTGTTGTTGGATGCGGTTTGCCAATATTTTGTTGAGGATTTTAGCATCTATGTTCATCAGTGATATTGGCCTGAAGTTCTCCTTCTTTGTTGTGTCTTTATCTGGTTTTGGGATTAGGATGATGCTGGCTTCATAAAAAGAGTTTGGGAGTCTTCCATCTTTTTGGATTTTTTTGAATAGTCTGTGGAGAATAGGGGTTAGCTCTTCCTTAAATGTTTTGTAGAATTCTCCTGTGAAGCCATCTGGTCCAGGGCTTTTGTGCGTCGGGAGTGTTTTGATTACTGATTCAACTTCACCAGCCGTTATTGGTCTGTTCAGGCTTTCTGTTTCTTTTTCATTGAGTTTTGGAAGGTTATATTTTTCCAGAAACCTGTCCATTTCACCTAGGTTTTCAAATTTCTTGGCATACAGTTCTTCATAGTAATTTCTTACAATCCTTTGTATTTCTGCGGTGTCGGTTGTAATATCTCCTCTTTCATTTCTGATTGTGCTTATTTGAGTCCTCTCTCTTTTTCTCTTGATGAGCCTGCTTAAAGGCTTGTCGATTTTGTTGATCTTTTCAAAGAACCAACTCCTGGATTCATTGATCTTTAGGATTGTGCTTTTAGTCTCTATATCATTTAATTCTGCTCTTATCTTGGTTATTTCTTTCCTTCTACTTGCTCTGGGCTGTCTTTGTTGTTGTTCCTCGAGTTCTTGTAGGCGAAGGGTTAGGTTGTTTGTTTGAGATGTTTCTGTCTTTTTTAGATAGGCCTGTATTGCTATAAACTTCCCTCTGAGGACTGCCTTTGCTGTGTCCCATAAGTTTTGGGTCGATGTGAGTTCATTATCGTTTGTTTCCAGAAACTTTTTGATTTCCTCCCTAATTTCATTCTTGACCCATTCATTGTTTAATAGCATGCTATTCAATCTCCATGATTTTGAGGGTTTTTGGTTTTTCCCCTTGGGGTTGGTTTCTAGTTTCAGTCCCTTGTGGTCAGAGAAAATGCTTGGTATGATTTCAATTTTCTTGAATTTGTTGAGGCTTGATTTGTGTCCTATCATGTGGTCTATCTTTGAAAATGTTCCATGTGCATTTGAAAAGAAAGTGTATTTAGCTTCTTTGGGATGAAGGGCTCTATATATATCAGTTAAGTCCATTTCCTCTAGAGTGTTGTTCAATGCCACAATATCTTTGTTGATATTTTGTTTGGAAGATCTGTCCATTTTTGACAGTGGGGTGTTAAAATCACCTACTATAATTGTGTTGCTGTCTATATCTTTCTTGAAGTCCTCTAAAATTTTCTTGATGTATTTAGGTGCTCCTCCGTTGGGTGCATATATATTTACAATATTTATGTCTTCTTGGTGGATTCTTCCCTTGAGTATTATGAAGTGACCTTCTGGGTCTCTCTTTATGGCCCTTCTTTTGAAGTCTATTTTGTCTGATATGAGTATTGCTACCCCAGCTTTTTTTTCCTGACCATTTGCTTGGAAAATTTGTTTCCAGACCTTCACTTTGAGCCTGTGTATGTCTTTTGTCCTGAGGTGGGTTTCTTGTAGGCAGCATATGTGTGGGTCATGCTTTCTTATCCATTCAGCTATTCTATGTCTTTTGATTGGAGCATTTAATCCATTTACATTTAAGGTTATTATTGATAGGTATTTATTCATTGCCATTTTCGTACCTGTGTTCCTCTCTCTCTTTCTCTCTCTGTCTTTTCCTTTCTTCCCTTAAAGCAGTCCCTTTAGTATCTCTTGCAGCATTGGTTTGGTAGAGGTGTATTCTTTTAGACTTCTTTTGTTTGGGAAGCTCCTTATTTGGCCTTCTATCTTGATTGAAAGCCTTGCTGGGTAAAGTAGTCTGGGTTGCAGGCCTTTGGTTCTCATTGCTTGGAATATTTCTTGCCATTCTCTTCTGGCTTGGAGCGTTTCCATTGAGAAGTCAGATGCTAACCTGATTGGGGCCCCCTTGTAAGTTACTTCCTTTTTCTCCCTTGCTGCTTTTAAGATTCTCTCTTTGTCTTGGAATTTTGCCATTTTAATGATGATGTGTCTTGAAGTGGGCCTGTTTGGGTTCCTTTTGATTGGGACTCTCTGTGTTTCCTGGATTTGTGTGGCTTTTTCTCTCACCAAATGAGGGAAGTTTTCCATCATTACTTTTTCAAACAGGTTTTCTATCCCTTGTTCTTGTTCTTCTCCTTCTGGTATTCCTATTATACGGATATTATTCTGTTTCATGTTGTCTTGCATTTCTCTTAAACCCTCTTCATTCTTTCTAAGCCTCTTTTCCTTATCTTGCTCATTCTGAGTATTTTTTTCTATTTCGTCCTCCAACTCGCTGATCCGATCTTCTGCTTCATCGATTCTGCTTTTCATTCCTTCTACTGTGTTCTTCAGTTCAGAGATTGTGTTCTTCATTTCCTCTTGGCCCTTGTTGATAGTTTCTATTTCCTTTTTCATGTTGATATAGTTTGCCGTGAGTTCATCATAACTTCCCTGTAGTTTATGGTAGCTCATTGAGAGCTCATTGAGCTTCCTGACCACCATTGCTTTGAACTCGATATCTGATAGTTGAGTTGCCCCTGTTTCATTTAGCATTCTTTCTTGAGCTTCCTCCTTTCCTTTCATTTGGGGATTGTTCTTTTGTCTTCCCATTGTTTGTAAGACTCTTGTTGTTAGCCTCGACTTCTTAAATTGATCTGTTCTGGCTCCCTGGGTTTGTGGTATGACCTTCTGTGGTAGAATATCTGTGAGATTCAGTGGTGGATTCTCCTTCGGATATCCTGTTGTTCACCACTTCCACTGTCTCATCAGCTGGAATACCCTCTTTTGGGGGCCAACTCTGGTTACCCCCCTCCCCACAGTTCCAGGCTTGCTTGTTTGTTTGTTTTGTCTCACTTGTGGGTATTTACAAAAAGAAGAGGGGAGAAAATGAAAAAAAGAAGAAAGGGGAAACAAGAGGAAGGTAGAAGAGATAAAATTGAAAAGAAAGGAAGAGGGGATAAGAGAAGAAGGAATTCAAGGAAGGCAAAAGGAGTTGGGGAGTAAAGAAGAAGATATAAACAATGAAGAAGGAGTAGTTAAAAACTCATATAGATAGACAGGCTTACAAACAAAAAGACACTAACAAACTGGCAAAACAAAAAAGAGACACGCATACAGACACCCCCACACAAATATAAGCAGCCAAAGGAAAAAAAAAAAAGAACAAGCAAAGCACAACAAAATATTTAAAAAAATAAAAATATATTAAAGAAATAAAAAATTAAAAAAATTATTTAAAAAAAAAAAAAAAAAAAACCCTCTTGTTGTTTTCAAACTTGCCAGCCGGTTTTTCAGGTCTTGCTGGCTGCAATGGCCGAGGGGTGATCTTATTGCTTTTCTCTGTGTTCAGAACTCAGTCCTCATTGTGCTATGTATCCCAGCATTAGTGGGCACCTCTCCCCACAGGGTTTCCAGCATGTGATCTGAGCCTCCTGGTGTGTGCGCACTTCTCCAAGTTTATGGGTGTGTGCTAGGTTCTCCAGACATGCACAGCCGCCTGCCTTTGTCCCTGGGAGGCTTTCAGTGTTCGGGCACAGCTGCCTGCATTCGGGTCTGAGAGGGGCCTGCGTTCCAGCTGCTATCCGGCGCCTGCAGCTTGGGCCTGAGCTGTCCGAGTTTGAGCACCCGCCCGTGAACTGGCGCCTCTGGCTCCACAGCTGTTTCCAGCGGCCTGCGCCTATGTTTTCGCGAGTGTCCACTAGCCCGAGACCGTGTGCGGTCCCCTGAGGGTGTCTATTTTTATTCAGCTGTCTCACTTCGCCCGCGCCTCTGTCTCTGTTGGGGCGCCTATGCTTTCGTACTCGCCTGGCGACCACGAAAACTCGGTTCAAAGTCTCGCAGTGACCTGGTGCGGTGCACCCACTTTCGCTCCCTCGCAGGGCACCCACTTTTGCTCAGGCCGCAGTCACACGGTGGCTCCTGAGATCCCCCAGCTGGTTCAGCGGCTGACCCAGCTCCCTCCCCAGGGCCTTGGGGCAGGCTTGGCGGAGTGCCAGGCCGGGGCCTCAGCTGCCCCGCTCTCCGTGCGCTGGAACCCTGGGCTCTTATTGTTCCGAAGAGCTCTCCTTACCGCTTGTTTTTCAGTGTCCGCTACAATTTCCGACCTCTTATTCTCCAATATGCTGTGTTACTGTTCCTTGTCTGTTCTGGTCTTTCATAGATTGGTCCGGTTTTTCTCCCGTGTGTAGAGGGAACATAGGGTCTGCTCCCTCCTACCACGCCGCCATCTTCCGACACTACCACTATTTTCTGACAACACAGTTGCATCCATTATTTGGCCTCTTTAAGCCATTCCTTTATTTCTTCCACTTTTCTCTTCCATTTCTTCATTACTCACTCATTCCTAAAACGCTCATAATTCCTCCTCTACGCCCACTAATTTGCTGAAACCAACTTTCTTAGAAGTCACTCAGAAACCCTTAATGACCAAATTTGAATGTGTTTTTCTTCTCAGTATCCTCATGTTCTTCGACACATTGGCACTGATGAACAGCTCCTCTTTTTAAAAACTAAGTCTTCTCCTTGACTGGTGAATAACAACACCCTGATCTCTTACTTTGTCCCTAACAGCTATTTGTCCACCTCCTTTAACTTTTTTAACATTACCTTTAAATCCTCATCACCAGCCCACTACACCTGTGCTACATTTTGTGTTCCCCGTGGCATCACCCTTCACTGATTTGCCCAAGTCAGGTTGGTGAGTGCCCGCAAATTTCCCACTCCTATAACACAGGCATGCAGTCAGTCATGAAGTTCTGCCAGCTCTGCCCCACGGATGTTTCTCAGTCCTCCTTTTCATCCCTTAATGGTTTCTCCTTGTTCTCAAGTTATAATCCAAACTCCATAACATGATTTATAATCTGGCCCTATTTACTCCTCCGAGTCTATCTCTTAAAAGAAATCACCCCTGCATGGACCTATCATGTTTTCTCTTGTCCTCGAGAATCTTAAGTATTCCTTTTGATCTACCTGGAATGATTTTTTTCTTACTCTTGAATTAAGTAATAATTATTTTTCTCCAGATTCTCAGTTTAGGTATTACTTTCTCTGTGAAATCTTTTGAGATTTCTCCCTACTTTGTCTCATATACTTTTATATTATAACATTTAACATTATTTATGATTTAGAAATGCATCTTTACTTTTTTTGTATTTCTAACCTATATTAAGCTCTCTGAGGAAAGTGATTGCATTGTTTTCATTTACCATTACATTTACAATGCTCTATAAATACCTATTAAATTAATAAATCCATGATATATTTCTGTCTCATTAATGTTAGAATTACCCAGAGACCTATCCTTGGTTTTGCTCATAACTGAATCTTAGAAACCAATGATAACATCTGGGCTTTATCTTTCTTTACAGTTAGTGTGCAGGGTGGCTCCCAGGAGCCCCAGACCCTTCCTACCTGCTTAGCCCTCTTGAACTATTTACCTCTCTAGACATATCCTTCCTTGTACACATCTAGTCTCTGTCATACAGCCTCCCTTGTAGTCTGTATGACCATATCTTCTTGTTTTGAAGTTTTGAGCATGTTATTACCTCTGTTTACAATAATGTGAATAATTCCTACTTATGCATCATCTGTGACAAAGCATTCTTGACTTTTCAAGACTAATTCTTACTGGGAACTGCCCAGCCTGGTTTCAGAAGCTGTAATCCCCCCATGGCTAAGGCTGAATGAGCAATCTTCAGATCATAAGCCACTAAAGATATAAAGCTTATCTCCGTGGCAGGGGCACCACCTCTGCTCCTTTTTCTTCACCCCAATGCTTGATTGGTTAGCCAATGATGGGTAAGATTTCTCAAGGGAGGGACAACCTAAAACAGGCACAATCATGGGAAGCCCCAGGGAAAGACTTGAGGGGCTATAGAAAAAGGGTGATGGACCCTCTCTCCTCTGCTTTAGTATAGCCTGAGTACTCATTCTGTCTTCGAGAAGTCTCCTAATCTCTTGGCTGCCTTACTTCCCCTGCCTGGCTTAAGCCTGAAACAATGACAGAGGGTGGTGCAGTCCTGTGCTGGAAAGCATGGGTTTCCCAGGGTGATCAGGCCTAAGAAAGAGTAACCTGCTTTGTTTAGAATGCTCTCAATTAAATGATAAGGGTCTGAATATAAAATGAGTTTGATTCCCAATGTTTTGCAGCCCTTTAGCTAACAGACCTTGACTCAGAATAAGCCTTAGTAGTTCTTTGTATGTTACCTATTGTTTGATCCTTACTGCCTGACAATGATCTATGAGCTTTACCTGTATTCCTGTGAAAAATGAACCCAATAAAAGCCCATTGAAGAAAAGGCTCTTGGTCCTTCTCCTTTGAGAGATCGGCCGCCTTTCCTCCCCAAGCAGATCATGTCTTGGTAGACTTATTCTCATCCACGGTGGACAGGCGGCTCTGCGGGCAAAGCTCCCCCACAAATTCTGGTCCTGCTTTTGAATTTTCCTGCAGAAGGCAGTTATCCCAATCAGAAACAGTTCACATCATACTGCAATTACCTTGTCAAGTTTCCACATGTCTATTTTTTTTTCACCATCTTTCTCCAGTGTGGAGCACAATCACTGACACATTATAAATGTTCAATAAAGATAAAAAATTTTGACTAATTTAGTATAGGAAGTTTTATATCTGAGGATTATAATGTCAATATTCTTAAATGATAAACTCTGAAACTGTCTCAATCAGATTTTCTACAATAATGCTGCCTTAAAAACCCCACCAAAACATGGTGACTTAAAACATCAAGATCTTATTTCTCATTCATGAGTTTGCAGGTCAGCTTCAGCTCAGCTTGGCTATTTTGGATGCTGGGCTCTTTGCTCCAGGGTCAAGTTTGGGCCCTTATGTGCTACACATGATTTTCATACTCTTTGGTCAGTGCTTACCAACCAATTTCTTCTCCTGGTAAACCCAAGAGTCCAAAACCCAAGTCAAACCATACAAGTATGTTTAAGGTTCTGCTTTTGTTGTATCTACTGTTTCCAAGACCAATATCAATAAAGCAAGGAAGTTTACTCTTCCCACAGGAATGACAGGGGAATTAATATTTGCTGAACAATAATCTGAATCAGTGTAAATTCTACTAAAGAACACCGACAAGAATGGATACTGAGCTTTCTCAACTGTAGAAAGCAATCAGAAGGCACAATTCAATGTCCCTGATGTAGTACTGCTCTAGGCATTGTTTCCAGTTTGTTTATAGGCAATTCCTTGGCAATGCTAAAATGAAGTGATAGAAACAAAGATTCCCTCAGAGCACACAAAGGCTTAATAAATCAAACATGTTTCCTGGGTCTTCAAATAACTTTATGATCTGAAGTAACATTATATATCTCAAAAACTCTTTGTGGATGTGTGTTTGATCTACTTAATCAGAATATTAAAAGGAGATCAAAATCAGTACAAATGTTAGGATTCAAAAATGTCAAATTTGAGCATGAAGCCAAACATCTAAAGCCATCTTTTCTTATAGGCTTCCCTTTGTACATATTTGTCATCTTCATGTAGTTGAAATTTTTTCTGCCCTTCTGTGATGAGAGTGGGTGGTGGTGGGGATGGTTTTCAATGGCCTGAAATATAAGGAGATATTCTCATTGCACGTGCAATTCTAGGTAACTTTTAATAGAAAAGGTATATAAATATCATAGTTGGAATTCATTTTACTTGTTGATAATCATGAGATACCTGTATATACCAGTAAAATTGCCTTACCCATTCACCAAATGTATACCAAGGTACAAGAGGAAGGAAATATATTAAAAGCCATATTTAGAAAAGGTGTTGATTTTTAACTGAGCTATTATATGAAGAAAATGTGCACATAATACACTTGGTATTTTTAGATCTGGAGTCTGTATTCTCTAGGGAAAACTTTGAAGAACATCAACTAGTCAGTTGTCTATCATGAACATGAAGAGTGGTTCTATGATGAAATAATTTTATCACATCAGAAGGTCATTCTGCAAAGCCAAACTGGAATTAAAAAGAGTTCAACTTCTTTATTGATGAAAGACAAGCAAATTAAAATTACAATGAGATACCAAGTGTTAGCAAAGATATGGAGCAAACACAATTTTTATAAATGGCTGAAGTGAAGATAAATTTGCTACAACTGCCTTTGAAAAAAAAATTGGGAGTACCAACTGAAGTTAAATGCACCCTATGACTCAGCTATTAATATTCCAGGTTATAGATCCATCAAAAATACTTAGGAGTACCAGAAATTGTGTACAAAAAAATTTTTAGCAACATAATTCATACTACCCTCATGCTGAAAAAAAGCTTATATATCAATCAAAAATAAAAATAGATTAATCATGGTATGATCACAAAATGGAATGTTGTTACATACAATAACATTGACAGATCTCAGAAATAGAACATGGAATAAAAAAGCAAAACACAAAAGTATGTGTATTACCTGATTGTATGTATTTAACACTTAAAAACAGATGAAACTAATCTGATTGGTAGTTGTTGAAGGGAGCATAAGAACAGCTTCTGAGGTGCTGTTATATTTCTCCACTTGGCTAGTAGGGACACAGGTGCATTCATTTTGTGCTAGCTCATCAACTGTGCCTTTGTGATTTATGAATTTTTTCTGGATGATTGTTTTCCTTGAATAAAAATCTACTAATTAAGAAAAAAACAGATAAACAAAAAAACAAAAACAAAATATGTACTGTGCTGGATGCTGTCATAGTTTATATAACTTTCCATTCTCACATCTAATTCTGAAGCAGGTGTTGATAAATTTCGGGGTACACAAGATGAATCTGAGGCTCAGAGATACCCTGACAATGCCAAGGTTAGACAATACCTTGTCACTCTCATAAAATTTCTCCAATACAGGTGTCTGGATCCTCTCACTCAATTTTCACATTATACTCTCTACTCAGAAAAGGGTTTTTGTAAACTTGCAACACAGCACTAAACTGTAAATAGAAAGCTCATAGTTGAAGAAGGTGCCATAATGAATGGGAACAGAAGTTTGATGAAGAAGATTGTGAAATGGGAACTACCTAATAAGGAAAATGAGGGAGTTCTAGGAGATTCCAGTGAAAGTAAGTAATTCCCTTTTCCCTTTGTAGAGAAGGAAGTGTTAAGAAATGTGGGGGCACATGGGGCTAAAAGGATGCTGGAATTCTGGATGGATGCAAGTATACCTGGGAAATCATGGTGGGCCACAGAAGTAGTAGATACATAATGCAAGTTACAGACACAACTTTGAAAGTATTAAACTCATGAACGTGGTTTAAAATGTCTGAAGGACTTTAACTGTATCTATATTTAGGACCAATAGTTGTAAAGATTTATAACTTTAACAAATTGAGTATTACTCTTAAAACAAGTTTTTTTCTTTTTAACAGTGTCTTCTGTGAATATAATTTTCCTTGTACATTTGTATATCAAGGAATTTCTAGACTAATTAATCTCTACTTTGTATAGAAGTCAACATAATATAGATCAGGAGTTGGCAAACTTTTTCTATAAAAGGCTAAATGGCAAATATTTTAGGCATTGTAGGTCATAGAGTCTCTGTTGGTAACTACTCAATTTTGCTGTTATAGCATGAAAGTAGCCATAGATAATATATAAATAAATGGGTATAGCTGTGTTACAACAAAATTTTAAGTGCAAAACAAGTGGTGAGCTAGATTTGACCTGTAAAAGAAAGAAGAGACAGAGAGAGAGAGAGAGAGAGAGAGAGAGAGAGAGAGAGAGAGAGAGAGAGAGAGAGAGAGAGAGAGAGAGAGAGAGAGAGATGGTGGAAGAGAGGGAGGAAGGAACCTTATGGAAGATGAGATGAGAGAAGTAAACTGGAAACAAATCATGTGAAATCCTGCAAATCATTGAAAGGGATGGCTTTTTGTCCAGAGGCAAGTCATGATGTTATTTCCATGTCAGAAATGTTTCTCTGTTGTGATGGGAAAATCTATACTGGGCAAAGATGGAAGTAAGAACACTAGTAAGGAAGACATTGTGGTGATCCAAGTGAAACTGATGATGTCTCTGACCAAGGTCACTTCAGTGGAGGTGTGAGAAGTAGTCTTGTTCTGGATGTATGTAAGATAAAAGCCAAAGGGGCTTCCAGTGTATTGTTTGTTTGATAGATTTGAGATGGATGACTCCAGTTTGGAGGTGGACCAGATCCTACTGAAGATCTCTCCTCTTATTTTACATTCCTCTCATTATAAAGGTTGCATCCAAATTGTTTTTGATACTCAAAACTTGGGTTTTGGAATAAAATGGGTAAAGCAGTCTCACCATGGTCCTAGAGTTTACTACTGCATAAAGTTTTTCTCCTTTTGGAAAAGCAGAGGCTAAGTCAGAATTATGAAACCATGCATTGGCTCAGTGTGTATTATCAACAAATAATTTTGTACTAGGCATCAGAACATGGTCACAAGTGTTAAGTTATTCACTTTGTTTCTCTTGGGATAATAAAATATTTTAGACAAAACTCATTAGACTACAAGCCTCTGTTTGTTTGTTTTTTTAAAATCCTCACCCAAGGATATGTTGATTGACTTTTAGAGAGGGAAGAGAGAGACAAAGAGAAACAATGTGAGAGAGAAACATCAATTAGTTGCCTCCTGCACTGGCCCTGACTCGTCAAGTCCGCAACCTAGGCATGTGCCCCGCCCAGTAATCAAACCCATATCCTTTTGGTGCATGGGACAATGCTCCAACCAACTGAGGCACCCAGCCAGGGCAAGCCTCTACTTTTTAAGAAGAAAAGAGGAACCACAGAAGAAGTGGTTCTGCCTGGTTTGATCTGCCTGGTTTAATCTGAAACTGTCTGTGTCTAGAAACTCTCTGAGAATAGGTGCTGTGTTCATCTCCTTAGATGGTTCAAGTCCTCCTTCACCAGAATTCCTATGACTGAAATATTGTGCCTTCAATAAGCTGGAGTAGCCATTAACATCATGCTGTCAGCTGCATCTAATGCCTAGAGAAAGTGTTCCTACTATTAATTATTCCACCCTGGGCCAGAAGAAGGGATAGACTATTGACATTCTTTCTACCCATTTCTTCATGTCCTTGTCCACAGTAGGTGGGATTCTTTATACTTAACATTCTCATTATTAAATGTTTTATATTCATATAAAACATGAAAAATTTCTGAAGAGAATTAGAATTCACTATAAATTATTTAACTCAATTCACAGAAATTCTACATTGTTCTTATTCATTCTATCATCTAATAGACAAGTAGTCAAAAGCAGTAAGTAACATACCTGCTGGCATGTTAGAAACTACCAGGGACTACTTCGAGTTACAGGTTCCCAGGCCACACACCAGTGCTACCAAATCAGGAGTGCTGGGAGTTGTGCATGGAAATTGTGTTTTTGTTTTGTTTCTTAAAATCTGCATAGAAGATCTTGATATTATGGACCTGGATTAGATTTTCCAGAATGGTGCTTCAGTCTTCCCACAATTACTACAATCATGATATTTAGATCATGATATTTAGTGAGAGCCATCAAAGCAGCTGTCACTAAAGAACTGAAGGCGTTGAGAAATTGCAGCCCGGATGTGATTTTGGGCAGACCTGTCCTTCCCTGTGAATATAGGATCTGACCATTTGAGAATGAGCTGAGTTCAGGTGACCTCTGTTGGTCACACTGAATGATCACCTAGAGTTTTATTTCTTTAACTTTAGATTACCAAATGATCATCTCTGCTTCTTTTTGGAGAAGGTAATATGGTTTGTTAGTTTATTATCATCATCAGTAAATTGCTGACCCCTGCCAAATTTCACTGAAACAGTCAACCATACAGTCTTCAAAATAATTCACATCAAATAGCATGAATTTGAAAGCTCTCACATTCCTTTCTTGGCAAATACAAACTGCTGACTCACACACCTTTCTATGTCGAGTGTGTTTAACCTCATATTGCAGCTTAATAGTTTCATTCCAAAACAAACACTGGAATTGGAATGTGCAGGGAGAAAGTGCAGTAGGTGAAATGAAAGTTTTGCTGTATGTTACCATATACAGGAATCTTAAATTACCTCTAAATAATATACAAGCTATGACGTGAGGCTGAAACGAATCTGTGACAGAATGTTTTACCCAGACTTAACTCATCTTTTCTCCTAGTAAAGATAGGGAAACAAATTTACTTTGTGGAATTTTTTCTAATTAAGGTATATTCATTTCAAATTCAAAATTATCACCTGATTTTCTGGATGACCCAGTGAAGAGAGCTGGTTCACCCGTCATTTTAGTCAAAATCCAGGATGTTATTAGTGAAGCATGATATTAATTAGTCATTTGATTTTCTCAGAATGAAGTTCAATATGTTATCATTACAGACTCAGTGTTTCAAGCATCCAAAATATCAATTTAAAGAAAAGTAATAGTCAATTTCTGGCACCTTTACATTGAAAGTCCCCTATCTCCATTCCTACTCTGTGGCAAGATTATGAAATTAGCAAGCTAACTCAAGATAAAATCATATGCATTGTGATTCTTCTAAAATGCTGAGCAACTCCTTGTAAAGTTCTGACATAACCGCATACAAATTTTTCCTGTATTTATTTGGGAATCACATATCTGAAAATTCAGTAACAAAACCATGTAAATTACTTTGCACTTATATGTAAAATAAAGTTATGTTCTTGACTCAGATAATTACACATAGGTTTTCCTACAGGGTGTCCACTGGGTACTAAATAACATGTGTGATGCTAGAATTCTTTACTGCCTGACAATATAATATGCATTCAGGCTTTTTTTTTTTTAATCCTTGGCCCCTATCCACTAAAGGCCAGTAGGGACTCCACATTGTTGTGACAACCATAAGCCTCTCCTTATAAATTTCCAAAGAACCCTTAAGAACCACCGATTCAATTGATGAGGAAATAGACATCCTTCCAACACACTGAAGAACAACATCCCACTCACAGCCTATGAAATGGGGCATTACAATATAAACTGGCCTCTGTATTTTGAAAGCATTCTCTGTCCTTTTGGACTGAGTGGTGAAGTGAGAGTGCTGTGGATTTAGGGTGAGAAGAAATCTCAGCTCTAATCATGGTCCTGCCTTGAATTCAGTAACTATGTGATTCTGGGCAAGTTACTTCTCATTCTCAGTCTCATTGCCCTTATGAATAAAACGGGTAAAATAGCGACTGTCCTACCCATCTCACAGGATTGTCCCCCAAATCAAAATAGTATGTGATCTAACTAGCTGGTTGTTAGAACTGTGCAGTAATTCTTAATGCTCAGTAATGCCATGAGAAGATGGGCAGGGGACTGTGCTTATAAGCCTAGGACTGGCTGGTTGCATGGACTGACCAAATGTGAGTTCACCATATTCAGTAAGTGCTGCTTGTACCAGTGGCTTCCATCCAAGGGTCTACACTGGATATGTATTCCTGTCTGCCTTCTGAGCATGTTTCTTATGTCGTCTCTGGGGGCACAGCTTCCAGGGCTTTCTCTGCTCTCTTTTCTTCAGTCTCCAGCCCATCTCTCCGCTGACACCTCCCCTGTTAAGCTATCACTTTCCCACCTACTTATTTCCTCTGCTTTATGAAAGCACCCACGCTCTCTTACACCTGCCCTTCTTTCTCCAATACACTTTCCATAGATATGTAACAGTAGCTCCTAACCTTGACTGCACATTAGAACCAGATTTGTAATGATTCCTACCATGTTAGTTTACATGGCAAAAATTTCCTAATCATTGCTACTCATTTTTTTAATTTCCAGTGACATTTAGAAAGGCTGCGGTAGACCTTTGGAGTTAAGAAATTGGCTCAGGTGGGCAAGGGGAAACCAGTAACAAAGTCTCCAGGGGCCTGTGATGATTTGATGTGGCAGGCGGACGTCCCCACAAGAGTAAGAAAACCACAAAGAAGCCATGAAAGTCTAGGAGATAAGCTCGGAATTAGTGCAGAAGTTCAGGGTCAATGGTGAGCACAGATTAAAGAGTGGTTGGTATTGATGCAGATGTCGTAAGTATATCAGATACTTCTCCTAGGATGGTGCTACTCTTGAAGTCTTAGATGTGCCTGAGGAATTTTCTCCTTGCCATGTGAGGACAGAGCTCTAGTGCTGGTTTGAACAGTAGCATTGGCCAATTCATGTACTCACCGGGGAAAATCTGAAATTTAGAAATCTGACACGAATTTCATTAAAACTCATGAGTGCTTTACTGAAAGACATCCTAAGATTTTCTTGGTGAATCTTTGTGAAAGGCCAGGCTAGAGGTAGAAGTTAGACCTAGTTTCTGAGAGTATGATTTTAAGACAAGTAGATATTAACCAAAGGAGCTCAGGAACCAGAACTGACTCAGGCTCCTCTTAAGTCAAGGTATCAGGAGAACCAACGTAATGGTGATTCAAAATCAGATGGGTAATTTATTCACAGTTGTGTGTGGTGGAGGGGTCTCTTCTACTTAAGTAGACCCTATCCAATATCTGGGAAAATGGGAAAAGTGTCCACCTCCCTGGGCAAAGGAAACAGAAAGGCCTGGCCAGGAAACAAACCAAGAGCTTACTGTTATTAGCAACATTCTCTTCTTAAGAGAAGTAACATCTAGTTCAGAAAATTAGGCTGAAATGTAGTTATTCAGGCTTAGCAATGTGGCTGAGGTGAGAGGAACTTTCAGGCTCTGTGACATTCTTACCCCAAGAAGAGCATTAAGCAAGTCTGATGACAGAGCTCACCCCAGACTTGTCCTAAGGTTGGTTGGGCCTGAGTAGTATGGTATGCAAGTTAATGGCATGAGTTTAGGGATTTTTTTTAATTTTTTTATTTTTATTTTGGGGTACTTTTTTTTTTTTGCTGATTGAGACTGGCCTGTGTGTCTTTGGGAACTAATAAGCACCTCAATGAGCCTTGGGTCTGCCTGGGCCTAAAGGCTCCCATCCCAACCTCTCCCCATGGACAGCTGCTCTGGTCCAAAGCTAGAGGCCATTTGTGCAATAATCTGTGAACGTGCTGCTTCCCTGTCCAAAGAGGCTTGTCCAGAGCTGTACCCTCCAATGTGTTTGAACCTTAACCACTTTACCCCCCACTTACTCAGAGTTCACCATCAGCTCCTTAACATAAAAGACATCCTTCCTAACTCAAGTTTTGGATTATTCATCCTCCAGGGTCTTCATGAAAGTTTGTGAGCTTACACCACCCTAGCTGCTCCAACAGCTCTGCAGGGGAAGCATTTGCTACTATCCGCACAATGCATTCCAACTCATGCTTTCTCCATGGTCACTGAGGACCTCATTTTGCACATTTTTTTCATTTTCTGTGTTTTGTTATGGATAGATAGCAAAAATTTACATTTCTAGCCCTGGTTGGTGTGGTTCAGTGGACTGAGTGTTGATCTGTGAACCAAAGGGTAACTGGTTCCCAGTCAGGGTACATGCCTGAGTTGTGGGTCAAGTTCACAGTGCGGGGGAAGGGGGGGGCATGTGAGAGACAACCACACATTGATGTTTCTCTCTGTTTCTTTCTTCCCCTCTTCTCCACTTTCTAAAAATGAAAATAAAATAAATAAAATAAATTTAAAAAAATAAAAAAATTACATTTCCATTGATGGCACAATAAGACTTTGGTATAATTGATAGTGAACTGACATACAGAAGGCTTAGGTTTTAGCAGGCTCTGCTACTACTAATGCAAATTTAAATAAGTATTAAACTTCTCTGACCATCAATTTCTTCTTCAGTAAAATGGAAAAGTGACATCTAGCTTATTTCATCATTGAGTTGTAATAAAAATCAAGTGAAACTCTAAATACAAACTATATGGAAAAATACAGACAGAAACTATTGATCCATCTACCCATTCATTTACTCTCAAAGAGTTGATGAGCCCCTATTTATTGTGGCAGGAAGAGTTAAGCAGTTGGGCTACTAGTCAAGTGACTTATTTGGATATAAATAAAACAATCATTTTGACAACTGTAAGTTATAATTCTGACAGAGGCAATAAAAGAGAGGTGTGTGGTTCATATGATATGGAAGATCCAAACTCCTTATGGTGTCAGTTAGCTGAGCTATAGGGAATAGAGAGAATTTAACCAGGTAAAAGGGGTAAGCAAGAGAATGCCAGAAACTAGGAAGAGCCTAAGTCAGGAGGGACAATCCCAGAAATAAAGGACCACCAAAAAGCCAGCATGGCTTATCTTCTCTATCGGAGAGAAGGATGAAGTGGTAGGTAGATGATGAGGTTTAGGAGGCAGGTATGCACCAGATCACACACTGCTCGTTGATCATGGTAAGGAGATTTGGCTTTAACCTAAAAGCAATAAACCTTTAGGGGAGATAAAGGAGAAAGAGAGGAAAGTAATATGTTGAGATTTGCAACTTAAGATCATTCCTCTTATAGATAATTGACTGCACTTCTTGTTTTATTCCTTGACTTTATCTTTCATGGACCCCACCTCAAACCCTTTTGATTACTGTAGTGGGATGCCCTTGGAACTTAAAACATTTTGCATACTTGGACTTATATTCTAATTCCCCCATTTATAAATTATATAATTTTAAAGAAGGAGCATAGTCTTCACTAAGTCTTCTTCATCTAATCTCTGAAATGGTCACGATAATTCGTCTCTCAGAGTTTCGAATGCATAAATGAGATCATGTAAGCAATTTCTGGCACATAATGAGTCAATAAATGGTAGTTTTGGTTATTACCCTCCCTGGTAATTTATTCCTCTTGTAATCGCACTCTTTTAGGTAAGATACATTTTAACTTTTTTCTCTTTTTAATAAGAAGGTGACATTATTGATCTACTATCAGTAGAAGATACTATTTCATTTATTTCCTATAGAGGGGATGGATTTGCATCAAGACACATTTGCTTCTTAGGTTCACTAATACTCATGCTCTACATTACTTCATCTAGCAATAATTTAGCTGGTATCAGGAATTAATATCATTACTCTTTTAGGATTTTGCCAAATGGAGTAATATAAAATGATTCCAGACTCCAAAAAAAGCGGTGAGTGGGAGTAAATTTAGGTTGCATTCTTACTGCTGTAAGTAGTAGCCAGGCGACTCAGGTAGTCTTTTGCTGCATGGCACTTATCTTTTTCAAGTGGGAACAGTGGCCTCATATAAAGCAGGTGCAGTTGGTTTTATAGTATTGAGAAATTGTTCACCCTAACCAATAAGATGTTGGGTGTGTGGTGGCTTCAATTATCAAGCTCCGGAAAGTTTTGTAAATGAAAACAGTCATTTTTGAGTAAGACACAATGGAAAATGTTAGGTAGTGTTTGACCTACAAAGGGTAAAAACATCAAAATTAATTTTGGGATAAAATTAAGATTCTCCTCACAGTCTCAAAGCTTTCTTCTCTAATCATACTGCAGACACTATCAGTGAACAGGGAATCTTTGTATTATTTCCAAGTTTCTCCCATTGTCAGTCACTGTGACAAAGTGCCGGCCAGTCTGACACAATGATGAATCACTCCAGACATTGAGTTTTCACATGGCTGTCTGGGGTTCTTAGAAGGCTGTAGTCTGGAAATGCCACAGACCAACACTGGGTGCTCTGCTCATGAACAAAAGCTGGGATTTGGTAAAAGTTAAGCAGATGCATTTAGGAAAGAGAGATGTGTAATAAACATTTACTGTCTACAGTTTTACTGTGTCTTCATGTTGCAATTGTTTTAAATGCCTATTAAGTAAATCCTTGCTTTCCAAATGCCTTCTTCTATGCTCTGCCGAAATGTGTTAGATTTGAGAGTAAGTTTAAATATTAAACAAATATTTTTGTTTATTGTTTTCAGCTATAAAATAACATGTAGGCTCTCTTTGCCCTTTATCCTTGAAATTTTAACAAGTAACATAATTCTCTGCTAATAATTTTTTTAAACTGATTAGATCTAACAAACCCAATGCTATTGGAATTTATGATGGATTAGTGCATTGTCTGATGCAAATGTACTTGTAATGTCTACCTTAGTTTCCTGTTGAAGGGCTTGTCAATACACCACTGCCTCAAATCCATTTTCTTGGTAAAAATGTTGTAGTTTTCTCATTATTATTCACAAAGGCAGCTTCCTGAGTGATTTCTGCTCCTGCACAATATTCATGATAGCAATTTGATACCTTAGCAGTTTCAAGGTTATCAAGTGATTGAAAATCCTACTGCTTACTTCAAGGTGTAACATACAACTGTGCTGTCATCCATTATAGCAGCATAATAGTTTTTTGTAATGCCTTTCATGAACTGCTGATTTAGAAGTGTAAGCCTAACTTCTGAAGGCACTTATCAGTCTCAGTCTGGGGAAGTATTGCTTAACTGGAAAACATTAGTCAGGGACCCTTTGTGTGACTTAAAAAAATAAAAAACAAAGAAAAAATAAACAAGTTTTATTTCTCTTTTACATAGTGCTAGAAGTCATTAAAGTGCATTTGCAAAAACAAACAAACAAAGGCACAGTTTATCTGGTCCTTTGAATAGCTAATGCTAATCAGCAAGTGATTCTTAGAAGCATTGGATTTTGTAGGTTGTAGAGATTAAGTTAGAAGCAAGAAATTACTGAGAGAGATGATGGAAATGTTGCTAAACTAAAAACACACAAAAGTCAAGTAAATTCATAATAAAGCTGGGAAGTAAGATCAATCATTATTCCAAATCCCCCTTTACGCTCCATCCACACATTGAATTTTGGTTTAGGGGTCTCTGGTTGGAGCAGAGGGTTTGCTTGAATAAGTTTAGAAAGTAGCATCTGTTTAAGTAACAGATGTCTGTGTCACCAAGGTGCTATGTTCTCCCTTTTTATATATGGGGAAATTGCTGCTGAAAGAGTTTTATTGTCTTTATGCAAATGAAAATATCACAGTCTTCTCCTTACAGGGTTTCTTTTCATGATGCGATTCTGCAACAACCATAAAGAACTTCAGTTTCATCAAAATTTTTTTTCATATTTTAGAACGTGATAGTTTCTTATGAACTTTCAATTATGCGTGAAATGAGGTTTGGGATTGCAGGCATTTAAAAAGTCCCTATTGGGTTAAAGCAAATTGAGCAGGGTGAGAGATGGTGTCGCCCCTCACCTGCTGTGACACCAACAGAGGGGACCTGGGGAGGCCCTCACACTCCCTCAGAGAGCTCTAAGGATTTGGATAGAGGGCACCTTTTCAAGTGATTTCAACTTCATTCATTTTATTTTCAGTTTATGGAAATCTCTTTGTTCCTCTTATTTTTCAGGAGAGATGGTAAGTGGAGTCATCCAAAAATATCCTCCAACCTGACAAAAAATTAACCATGCTAAATAAGATAGGAAGCATGCATAGGGAACGGCACTTCTGCTGCATACCAAGGTACAGTGGTTGTCTTGAAGAAAAGCACTTGTGCAATTGTTTGAGTTACGAGCCAAACTGCTCGTATCGTTCATGAATGCCATTTTTACTTAAAGGTCAAAAAAGAGATAAATTATGGATATCTGGATTTGGTTATTTCAAAAACATTGTAAAAATGAATTAAGTCTGTCACTTTGAAGAAAATGACGGACAGCATTTGTTGCCAGTGATAAAATTCAAACTTTTATGTGGAAATTTGAACTTTAGAAAATTTGTATCCATCACCATGAGTTTACCAACTTCCCAATATTTAAAGGCTTTTGTGATGAGATTGGTGCTGCTGTTAATAAATGAGATTTTTTGGATATTGTATAATGAAATGTGTCATTATTTGTAAGATCCACATAACTCAGTGAACTGAGATTTTCCAAGTCATCAATGCATGATCTTACAGGCTTACACTTGATGAAAAGATCTATTCAAAGTACAAGAGAGGCTAGTGGATTATGATGTAATTGTAAGAAATGTTCATTGAAATGATTTCAGATCAACATACAATTAACTTTTAAGTAACTACTACTTGTTGAGATTTGGTGTACTAAGAAAAAAAGAGTGTTCGTAATTATCTAAAAAAGCAATTCAAATTCTCCTTATTTTTCCAATTATAGACCTGAGGATGGATTTTTGTCATGTATTTCTCTCAAATAACAAACAACAGATTGGATGCTCAAGTATATATGGCAGTCCAGCTATCTTCTATTCAGCCAAACATTCATAAGATTTATAATGACAGAGGTATTCAGAAACTATTAAATTGACTGGCTTATTAAAGTAAACCTGAAAGATCTTTTGACAAAGTTATCATTTTGTGGACAATTATAAAAATTAAAGTGATTTCAGGAGCTCACGGGTGCCTCAGATTTTCCAAGAACAATGGATTCTACATCTATGGAAATCATGCACTCATGGTAAACTGAATGTCCCTAGGTATAGGCAGCCTAGTGCCAGCAGCTGAGGTCAAATGAATATGAAGGCCTTACCAGGCTAATTAAGACATACTTGCATACTTCAGAACCTCAACATTCCCTCTTCTGGGTCCTACACTTCTCCCACCCCACCAGTATTTTGAAACTATCAAAATGTTTTTTTTAATATTTTATTGTTTATGTTATTACAATTGTCCCAATTTTTCCCCCTTTGCTCCATCCACCCAGCTTGCCCTCTACTCCCCATAGTCAGTCCCACAGCATTGTCCATGTCCATGGGTCATTCATATGTATTTTTTGACTAATCCCTTCACTTTCTTTCTCTCAGTCCCCACCTCCTCTCCCTTCTTACAGCTGTCAGTCTATTTCATGTCAAACTATCAATTATGTTTGTGAATCAATTAAGTTCACAAGAATCCTCTTGTCCTTTCTGTGTAGCTCAAGTCAGAGCCAACATTGTTCATGCTTTCCTTCAAGTTACTAGAAACCGGATGGGCTTAACACCATTGTCATCAAGTTGCATCAGTCACCATTGCTCTGAGAAAGCTGGGAGGATGTCATTTTTTCTAAGAAATGGGAGTATAATGAGCTTCCAAGCAGGGACTACGAGCTATGAAATAGGAAGAGACTTGCTGCCTATTCAAGGTTATGAGGAACAAAGAGACGGTAGTCTCTCCAAACAAACAACCCCAAGAAACTAGTGGGGACAAGGTGTAGGGTCTAGATTAGCACTTGGCCAAGGATAGAGGATGTTTGGCAGTGGTGAGGTAAAAAGCTGAGCTTCCACAAAGGATATAGCTACATTAGAAATATAGTTTGTGAAAATGTTCTGATAACATAAAATTGATCAGAAAAATGAGGCCCTCATGACACTCAGATGTCCCCAAAGTGTCTATAAAGCCACCCTAGCTAAAGGAGAAAACACAACTCAGGGTATAATGATTCTCTTTTATTAATACTTACCTGAGAGATGACCCATTTCCTCCAACCCTGCTTTTCATCAAAAGCTAATAAAACTATGGCTGGTTATTGAGTGACTCCTCCAAAGAGAGGAGAGTTGTCATAACTCAGTGGGATACATTTAATATTGGAAATTTTAGAGGCAGGTTTGGGGTAGGCAAGACTTAAATATTCCTAACAGCTGAAAATAGCTACAAACCCCACTCATGCTGAGGCCACTGCCTCATCTGAAGTTAAACCATTTTTTCTCTGTTTTTCTTCTCTCAATATTGGTTGCTGTAAGAATCATATTTGGGGGAAAGAAACCTCTAGAGACAGGGAATTTCAGAAAATACCTTTCAAGAACTCAAGTGAACTGATGCTGGGGCCCTTTGTCCCTCAGACTGTATGAGTGTGTTTATAGCTATTTAATAAACTAGTATTTCAGCAAACACAACATTCCTTTGAAGATAAGTATGACTTAGAAAAAGGTTTATTATGATTCAAAATTATTTTTAATTATAAATGCTGAAGTTTATCTCCATAATTATAGACAAGGATGATTTGATACCTTGCAGAAATCAGTTTTCAGAGATTATTATGAAACTTTAGTAAGGTTGTTTGAATTGAAGGACATAGAATATAACAGAAGGCTTAGTAAAAAATATTCACTTCAGTATTATGGCTACAATTTATATGAAGGCAGGTGTTGGAGGCTTTGTCTAAAAATGGCAAAACTCAATTGTCATGTTTGTAGTTGCAGTAACAGTTTATTTGTGGAAATTTTTATAGAGGTCATTAGAATGGTCATTATTAGTCCTGTGATTTCCCAGATAACCTAACACTAAGAGGAGAGCACCAATCATACCTGAGTAGAGTGTCAACTGAGGCATCTGGAGACTTTGCTGCATATCTCAACCAAAACTGAACTTCTAAAGATACACTGTACATCTGAGTATGCAATCTTCCTCATCACCATCTTCAACTTCATTTCATTCACACCCTCAACAAAGCAGCTCCTGAATATTGTCTGAATATTATGAAGGCAGGATATAAAAGAGTAGAGTAGGAAGTAAAGTTAAATGGGTGTGATGGTGAGAGAAATGTAAGAGCCCAGGATAGGGCAATCATAAAAAGATGTGTGCTGCAGCTAGAGTGGGAGCAGAGGCTCAGGATCAGAGGGCAGGTGCTTGCTTCCTTAAATCAGCCTAGATCACACTGCCTTTGACCCAAATTAACAGGCAGGTGTTCAGGGAAATTGCAGATTACATATAGCAACTAGATTTCTCCTGGTATACTGATGACACTTGATGGATAATGGAGCTTGCATTCTGTATTGAAATAGAATTGGGATTGTGGGGAAGAGAAAGTTATAATTCATTTATATCTGCCATGGACACAACAAAGGTGACTGCTACATGTGTGACATATTTACCACCCTGCTCCACATTTTTCTGAGCAGCCTGCTAAATGTATGACTATCTCTTCCTTCCACATTCTCAGGTTCTAAGGTCACCTTGGTGTTCAGTGACATTGCCTGCTGTAGAGATTGGCATGTGTATGAGAATTCCTGGCACAGGCACTTCTGTCTTTTCTTGTTCTCCCATTTCTAGAAGACATAAGGGATTTAAGTCTCCATATTCATCATTCTCATAACCCTCTTCACTGGTCCTGTTCCCAGAATAATTTTCCTAAGACTCTGCCAGAGATGCTGTCCATTTCTGTATTCTCTCAAATGAGAGACATAGACAAAAAAACTAAACTATTTGTCAGAGAGAGAGAGGACTCAGTGGGACTATTCCCTTAGGCCACTAAGATCCCTACAATAATTCAAATGAAATGACAGCCAGATAACTTCTTATTTGTTCCCTTCCCTTGACTTGCCACCAGAATGTGGAGAGTTTTTTTAGAAGACCCAAGTTAAAAATTGCTTCTTTTCTCTATTTATATTGCATTTTAATTTAATTGGTTGCTTTCCTCCATTTGTTTGGAGGTGGTGACCCAGCTCTAGGGGCCTAGGGATGATAAAGTAAACAAGGAGAGAGAGAGAGAAAGAGAGTGCACACATGAAAAACCCCATCAGCAATACTTTCTCTTATTTATAGTGACAGCCCCCAGCAAAGTATAAAAATATATTAGGGAGATGACAGCTTTGTTGCTTCTTGATCACAAACCAGCACTTAGGAGCTCACTTTTGTGAACAGATAAAAAGGGCTGCATCTTGATAAACCAGGGTGACGGAAAGGGAGATAGAGAAATTGAGTGAAGGGCAATGTGCCCTAGACAAAACCAGTATAAGGACCAATACTCTAAATAGAAGGGAGATTCTCAGGTTTTTATCTGTGGATGCCCTCGACTGCAGGTGGATGAAAACCACTTCCCATCCACAAATTAGAATGCCAGGAAGGCAAGAAGTCTTTAAACTTGCTTTCCAGTACTAGGATTTATATTTAATAAATAAAACATTCAATCTTCAATTTACTTCCCATCAAAATAAGAGATGCATGGAAGAATGCATGAAAATATTTGAGGCATTCCTGTTCTTGTGTTAAAATAGAGGCATTTTTCAACTAATAAATGGGTCCATGTTTGAAAGTTCAACAAAAGTACGTTATGTGCTAAGATGTAGATCCTGCTCTCAAAGACACTTCAAAGGAACGAAAAGTTTTCTGGAAGTTGATTTGAAACTTGCAATGCCTTTAAGCACTGTTGGGTGGCTCAATTCGTTGGAGCATTGTCCCATGCACCGAAAGGTTACAGGTTCAATTCCCTGGCAGATCACATAGTTATGTTTGATTCCCACTCAGAGCACATATTTAGGTTTTGAGTTTGAGCTTCAGTCAGACACGTATAAGAGGAAACTGATCAATGTTTCTCACATTGATGTTTCTCTCTCGCTCTTGCTCTCACTGCCCCCCTCCTCCACTCTCTCTAGAAATCAATTTAAAAAAAAAAACTTGTAATGCCTTCTCCATAGAGATTATGTTAAATGTTGCTGTTGGTTTTCAGTTCCCAATCACTTTGTTTTTGAAATATTACTTCAATTGTGCCATATCAACTCTTCTTTTACTGGTACCATTATTGTTATTATTTTTTTCTATGATGGGAAAATGTATGTTGAGTTTCAATCTAAGACAGAAGAAGTGCTTTGCTGACAGAATCCATTAAAATATCTGACTTCCTTGGTACTGAGTCACTTGAAAAGGGAGAAAAGCTGGAGAGAGGTGGAGGGCAGAAGGTTCCCTGCCTATGAAGATGTCAACAGTCACTCCTCACTACAAGTGTGAGTGCCCAAGAATCCCAGGTTTGACTTAGGCTGAAGACATCTCACCATTGCTTTCTCTGATTGCTTTCTCAGATATGTTTCTCTGATTCTGTCCTTGCTATCCATTCCCCGAAACCCCCTGGTCCACCTAACTTGACAAGTTTTAAGAGCACATGCAGTTTTACATCAAAGTCCTTTCCCAGTCAGCACCATGACCCATTATTTCCTATCCACCCTTGTTTCTACTCCTGATTCCTGTTCGATTGCTATCTCAGCTCTTCTGTTCTGGCTGACTCTTAATCAGAACACCTAGTCTTTATGAATCTGCTTCTACCCACCTTGCCTTATCTTTGTCATGGTTAGGAATTGTCTTTGATGTGTGATTCTGCCTGCAGGTAATCCTCCCCAGCTCCCTGACTCCCATATGCTCTCTTTGGTATCTGAGGTCAAGAGAAAATATTCCAATGAGAAGTATGAATGATTTATTAACTTCAGTTAACTCTTATTAACTCTATAATTATTTAAAGAGTTTCTAAGTCAGCCACCCATCCACCAACTCCACAATTTAATTTAAAATGGGTTCTTTTGATGATACAGGGAGGTCACTAAATCCCCAAATAATCGTCTCCATTCCTTCCCTACTTCCCTCTTTCAGACTCACAGGGGTCTTACAAAAAATAATAAAAATAAAAATAAGCTATGCACACCCCAACTCAACTCCTGACTCCACCACCACCAACTTCAGTGTGAAACTTTTCCATCAGCACAGTTTCCCAACCATCAGAATGTTCTTTCCCAAGTCAGAGTTCTTTTCATCACCATCACTAATTTGAGGTTTGGTTCCTTACTTTTTTCTCTCATTAAAAAAAAAATCAGCAAACCCTGGGGAAGAGGGTAAACAACAGAGAGGTGGGCAGGAAAGAGGTTTTGAAATAATAATTAAGAAGGTGGGTTTGTCTTTCACTGCCTGGCTTATTTCGCTTAGCATAATGCTTTCCAGTTCCCAAATACCATATGATCTCACCTTTAACAGGAACCTAATCAACAAAACAAACAAGCATAATATAATCAAAGACACTGAAATTGAGAACAGGTTGACAGTGACCAGAGGGAAGAGGGGAGGGAATTTTGGGGGGGGGGGAAGGGAAGGGTTTACAGGAGCGAGTATAAAGGACACATGGACAAAAACTAGGTGTGGTAGAAATGGGAGGGAGGTGGGGAGGGCTGGGGCAGTGAGCTGGGATGGGAGTACAAGACAGAAAACTACAAGAACAACAATTAAAATAAAATTAAAAAAAAAAAAGAAGGTGGAGAAATACCAATTAGATGTCAAGTCTACTGGTGTAACAGAAAGCCAAACTGACAGACTTTTTAAAAATGTATAAATAGATAATGTTTACTTATTTATTCTAAAATTTACATACACAAAAATCTCCTCCTTTTTGGCATACAATTCTAGTTTTCACAAATGCCTCCACCATTCTCAGAATACAGAATAGTTCCATCACTCCAAAAATACTGACTCTTGCTACTCCTTTGTAGTCCAACCCCCGCCCCCCACCCCAGTCTTTAACCCTGACAACCACTGATCTCTTTTCTGTCCTTACCATATTTTTAAACTGGAGATGAAAATTTCCTATATGGGTGGTAAATATGGTTTCCTTCTTATTTCAGCATGGCCCTTGGTCTGAAGTTTTTGTTGCACTATAGTTCACAATAATGGAGTTCAAAGAAGAGTTATGGTTTTCCAAGCATTCCTACCATTGTTTTGGTGAATGCTTTCCTGTCTGGATGCAGAGGAAGGTGTGGGAGTGGGGATAAATTGTGTTTGAAAAAATGAACAAGATCTCATAGAAAGGCCATTTTTAGCACAGAATTGCAATCCTGATATCAAATTAGAATTGCTTCTCAATGAGGAACAGCCTTTATTAAAGTAGGTACAAACTTTTTCCAGAGAATTCCAGGTTTGATATAACTTTTAATTAAGTTTCTCAAAAGCTGGAGCTCATTTATTCTTCCCTCTGTCAGCTACCTAGCAGCAGTGTACAGGGCTCTGTATTCACTGAGATCTTGCTTGGAATTCTAATTCTAATTTGAGTTCTTATACATAATTTTTGTTCATTCTATGAGTTTTCTAAACTTATTTGCTTAAATATCCTCAGTATCTATTTCCTCCTCTCCCTCCATTTTCACTATGGGACTCTCTCTGGATAAGGTTATTAAGGAGTTCAAGCTCTTTTCAATACCAGATTGCAGTTAGTATTTTAAAATCAAATTAAACAAAATAAATTCCCTAAACAAATTAAATTACAATATGCATTCATTTCTTACCTTGACTGTAGCTAAAAAGGTGATAAGAAAGAACCTTAGGAAGATGATTTTGGCAGAAGTATTATGAAAACCAGGTAAGCTTCTTACTGCTTATCAGAATAATAAAAGGCCCAACACTGTGAAAAGTTTTAACCAAATTTGAAATACCAACCAGCGTTTCTTTTGGCATCCAAACTAAAAAGCAGACAATAAAAAAGAGGAGGTGTTGGTATGAAGCAAAAATCACTCTGTGGCTTTTTTGGGGGGAGTGGGGTGGTATGGTGTTTCAGAGGCAAGAAACTCACACATGTATTCAGTATTCCCAAAATCAGTATTCATTGATTACAAAATAATATTTCAAAAGTTACCAATTTCATTCCATACACCTTTACTATCTCTGATCCAATCTGCATTCCATCACTGCTAGAATTATACCAATGGAAGTATTTATTTAGACTAGCAGAATCCGGAGGTTTTATATGCACTTTGTATACATTATACATCCTTGTTTAATCATGTGTTTATTAACAGCAAATTTCATTTGACTGCACAAAATGCATTTGGAATTGATAACTCTAAAATGTAACATCAACTGTGCTTATGAGAAACCATGTTATAGTTACTTAAATTGGCTGACACCCCATGTATGATGTCTCATTATAGAACATCCAGGGAAAAGAACTAGTTCTTCAGGTGCTGTAGGTAATAACAACTCTTAGATGCTTATATAGGAAATAATACATAAATACATATATACATACATACACACATATGCTTTATTTTTAATGAGCCAAATTGATAAGCAGATCTTAATTATTTTACACCATCGAGATCATATGGGTAATTACTATGATCCCCTTATATTTTCCAAATAGTGTATTATGATGATTTGATATATGCTTAAAAATGGAAAATAGCTTTGAATTTAATGGAAGAGGGTTACCAAAGAGTCAGGGAATGAGGTTCACAGAGTGCACATAGGCTACGGCAGGGTATACTCACATATCATTTCATTCACGTGGATTTAGCATAGTGCTCAGTGCATGGAAAATTCGAGTTTTACTTTTGGAACATCCTGAGATTTTTTTACTTCCAAATATTTTTAATTAACAGTTGGTTGAATCTGTGGGTTGCTGGGAACCATCCTGCCTGTTTTCAGAAGCTCTAACCCCCCCATGGCTAAAGCCGAGTAAAAAGACCTTGGGACCATAAGCCACTAAGGAGACTAAATTTATCCTCCTGGCAGGGGCACAGCCTCTGCCCTCTTTACTTCACGCTGCTTGGCCCCTGGAAGATGGCTGGATAGTCAATGACAGGTAAGATTCCTCAAAGGAGGAACAACTTAAGACAGGCACAGTCAGGAGGAACCACCAGGAAAGGACTTAGGGGACTATAGAAAAGGGGTGATAAACCTTCACCTCTTGGCTTTGCTATAGCCTGACTACTCATTATATCTGTAAGAAGTCCCCAGTCTCTTGGCTGCCTTACTTCCCCTGCCTGACTTAAGCCAAAACAATGCCGAAGGGGGTGTGTGGCCCTGTGCTTGAAAAGGCAGTTCCCTGGGGCAATCAAGCCTAAGAAAGAGTACATAGAATCCTGTGAAACCTGCTTTACTATGAATGCTCTAAATTTAAATGATAAGGGTCCAAGCATAAAATAAGTTTGTTTCCCAAAGTTTTATGGCCCTTTGCTGTCACTCTATCTGACCCTGAGTCAGAATAAGCCCTTATTGTTCTTTGAATGGTATCTATTTCTTGATCATTACTGCTTGACAATGATTGATGAGCTTTATGTATATGCCCTGTATTCCTATGCAAACTAAATCCAATAAAAGCCCATTGAGAAAGAGGCTCAATGCCCTTCTCCTCTGAGAGATTGATCACCTTTCCTCCCCAAGCAAATCATGTCTTGGTAGACTTATTCTCATCCATGGCAGCCAGGGGGGCTCTGTAGGATAAATCCCTCCCCCCCCCGCCCCCCGCCAGTAGATGTGAAACCAGCCAATATGAAAAGCCAATTGTACATTAATAGGTGATAGGAGGCATACAGAATTACTTCATATTTTCTTTGTTCGAGTCTTCTCTAACATGGAAAATAATCTTTGTGTTGGAAGGGTATAGGATATGAGAGGTGATATGATGTAATTTAAAAGAAACAGTCTATGGAGTTCAAAACATGAATTTGAATACAGATTCTTCTCAGTTGTTGTGCGTCAGAGGTGTTGTTTACAATGCCCATTCTCTTTTCCACTGTCTCACTAATAAATTGTCTTTCACTTTAAACTCTATGCTGGCCAGTGTTTGAATTCTTTCCTGCATGAAGCGAATGACCCACTGTGGGTCATGAACCTTGCCCCTGGGACACCTGAATCATTAGGAGGTAGTGACCTTTAGAAGGTGATTCAGTAATGAGGATACAGCTCTTATGAATGGAATTAGGTGCTCTTACAAAAGAGATTCCAGAGAACTTTCTTGCCCCTTCCAATATGTGATGAGGCAGTGATAAAACATCTGATAATGAGAAAATGGGCTCTCACTAGACACCAAATCTTCTGGTACCTTGTGTTTAGATTTCCCAACCTCCAAAACAATGAGAACTAAATGCTTCTTTTATAAGCCACCCAGTCTTTGGTATTTTTGTTATAGCAGTTCAAATAGTCTAAAACTTATTAAAAAGACACCTTTAGAAGTAGAGCCATCCTATAAGCCAATTTCCAATTTTTAATGGGTATTATATGAAGAGGGAATTAGAATCATTCTGTTTAGTTTAAGCAACCAGAGATATGAGTACTATGTAGAAGTTATAGTGAGGCAGATTTTGACTGAATACAAAGACTTGTAAGAGCACTAGTCCTGAGATTTGATAGACTAGAATTATATGCCCAATCATGCTACTTCCTAGCTAGGAGTCCTTGAGTAAATGAACTAACCTCTCAGAATCACAGTTTTCTCATCTGTATAAAAGCAAGCTCACAGAAGTACTGCAAAGTAAAAATCCTATACTAAATTTGAAAAGGTCAACATAGTTTCTGGCATATAACAAGTACTCAATAAGTGGAATTATAATTGTATTAATGACAGAGATGCTCAATAATGAGAAGGATGAAGGCTTTCTAATGATGGAGAATATTTCGATAGTGGAAATGATCAAGCACATTCTGAATCATTTAAAATAACTGGAAAGCTACTGTGGGCAGCACACATCAGGGAAAGTAGTTGTATTCAGTTCCCATCTTTATGGGCTAGCAATCACATGATGACTAGTAGGGAAGATAAGGCAGCTATATCAATAAACAATACTCTAGGACAAATGCTATCAAAGTTGCAAGAGGCTAAGAAGATTAAGAGCATGAATGCAGATCCTTTTAAGGGAAATATAGAAGGCTTCATGAATGTGGCAGTACATGAAAAATGGAAAAAATTTTCATGGGTGGGGTATGAGGAGAAGCATGGCATTAAAGAAGAAACTATTATGAGAGGCAACAGGCAGGAAAGCACAGGGAGATATCCAGAGAAGCAGTGCAATTTGAAGGAATGCCATGGCAACCCTAAAGTAAAATGATTTGGGGGTCACAGAATGAGTCTTGGACTTAACTTGGGGGGCAGTGAGGAGAGAGTAAATATTTGGAGAGGAGTGACTTTATTAAAACTGCTTTAAAAAACTAAATTTCACAGTGGCAATGAAAAATTGGTTAGAATCTGCATGACATAGGAAGACAAATAAGAAAAATAGCACAGTTTGTTCTGCCCATTGGCAGCCAACACCTTCCACAAACTCACAATGAGTTTGCACCCAGGGCCTGGAATCTGGCTGCAAATTTAGCAGTGACTACTGACTCTCACTACTTCCCAATCATGGAATGGAGCACACCCCCAGAAAATGAGCAAGCTTTGGGCCTTTGTGAAATTGTGTAAGCAGGATTCCACCATTCTGCATACAGAGAAACTGCACTTTGTGAGGGAATGGGTGGAGAGCATGGGAGGTATAATACCCCTTGCTACTCATAAAACTAAATCAGAAGAAATATCAATGAAGGAAAAACAGTAGGTGGAGGAAAACATAAAGATAGACAAACCATCAAATGAGAAAAGTGATCTAAAAATTGACCATGGTTGCTTTACCCACTCATCTATTGATGTATACTTGGGCTGCTTCCATATCTTGGTGATTGTAAATAACACTGCAATTAATATAGGGGCACTTGTGTGCTTTCAAATTAGTGTTTTGTGTTCCTTTGGATATATTCCCACAAGTGGGACTGCTGGGTCAAAAGGCAGATCCATTTTTAAATTTTTGAGGTATCTCTAAACTGCTTTGCACATGGCTGCACCAGTCTGCATTCCCTCCAACAGTACAGAAGCATTCCCCTTCCTCCACATCTTTGCTAGCACCCTTGTTTGTTTATTTATTGATGAGAGCCATTCTGACAGGTTTGAGATGGACATCTACACATTGGAACATTACTCAGCTGTAAAAAGAAAATTTTACCCTTTGTGACAGTATGGATGGACCTGGAGAACATTATGTTAGACTGAAATAAGCCAGTTAGAGAAAAAAATACCATATTATTTCACTCATCTGTGGAATCTAATGAACAAACTGAACTAACAAGAAAAACAGAGACAAACTCATAGATGGAGAACAGATGATAGCTAGTGGGGGGATGGGAGGGTTAGAGGGTAAAGGGATTGAGCAAAAAAAGCAATAATGACTCATGGACATTGACAACAGTGCAGTGATTGCTGGGGGAAGTGGGGTATAAGGAGACTAAAAGGTAATGGAAAAATACAATAAAGATTAAGCAAAAAATAAAAATTGACTATGAAGATGTGATTGAACAGATACTGATACCTCTCAGGAAATAGGAGATGACAATGGAGAGATAACCTAGGAAATGAAGGATCAGACAAATGGTAAAAACATGGCTACCATTGATGCCCCAGATGACAGTGAACTACAGAAAGCTGTTCACGGATGTCATGAATCTAAATCCTCACCTGGCCATTCTGTATGCAAAGAGAACCAGTTTCTTCATCAAATTGCAGAAATCAAAAATAGTCATCTGAGACTGTGACAAAGCTATTGAAATATACCTTGTTTCAGTTCAGCCTTACAAGTGGTGAGGAAAAGCACACAGACTTCTGGGATGTTGAGAAGAAGCAAACCATGATCTTGACTTTGCATGTAATTTGGATTATGATGAAAATGCTAGTTCAGTGCTGAATGAAGTTCAACTAAGGCCACAGAAATTTCAGCACATAAGAGAAAGTATAAGCATAAATGTCACTACTGAGAGATCAAAGAAAGAATAGAAAGAGTTAAGAGAGCTTGGAAAGAACATGAGAGACCCCAGAAAGAGAAAGAAGCCAGACAACAATCAGGAGTTCAGTATGGCTGTTTGTCCAGGTGTCTTTTCTGAGGGAATGCATAGTAATTTTCTTGGAGGCATGCCTGGAATGGCACAAATATCTGGGCTCAATGAAATTCTTAGTGATACAGCAATTCTTACAGCCATACAGGATCCAGAAGTTATGGTGGCCTTCCGGGATGCAGCTCAGAAACCAGCAAATATGTCAAAGTATCAGAGAAACTGAAAGGTTATGCATCTCATTGGTAAATTGTTAGCCAAATTTGGAAGTCAAACATAATGTCCTTCTGATGAATGAAGCCCTCGCTGAAGGAAAAGCAACTGAGATCAACCCAACTGGTTTGCTGTATCACAAACCAGTGTATCTCTGACCTTCGCATGAAGAAAGCTGCAGTGCTTTGAAGAGAATCCCTACTGCTCTGCCCCAAATGCAGCTATAACATTTTACAGTGGTTTGCCATTAGGGTATTCATTCATATCATGTTTTCCTCACAGGAATTATAAAGTTTAAACACTTTTAAACCTTCAAAGATTACAAGATGGTGGCAAAGTAGGTGAAAAATACACTCATCTTCTCCAAGGACCAAAATGGAATTACAACTAAAATATAGAACAATCAATCTGAATAACCAGAAGGCTAGCTGAACAGAAGTCTTATAATCAAGGATTTAAAGAAGAAATCACATGGCAACTGGGAGGAATGGTAGAGATGTGAAAAGGGCTGTCCCCACTCAAATCAGGTGGAAGCTGAGATTCCAAAGGGATATCTTAGCTGCAAAGTTTCCCCCAGAGGGCTGTGGGGTCTCAATCCCACTCCAGGATCCTAAATTCAAAGTACCAGAGCCAGGAAGAGGTGCCCATGTAACATCTGGCTGTGAAAAGCAGCAAGGATTTTGTCTACCCAGGAGAAGTTAGAGTTAGCTAGGGACAAAGGTATCCTCCTAAAAGACCAGTGGACAAAATCTTGTTTGAAGCCACTCACTCTGGACTCTGGTAGAGGGAGGATGGAGCAGACTATAGTTGTGTGAGGAAAGACTTGGGTTTGTGGCTCTGGAGAGAGAGCTGAAGGAACAGCCATCAGGATCTCTGTATTTAGTTATTCTGCCACACCATGGAAGCCACTTTTCTTGGGTGGAGCACTCCACTCTATAATCCACGAGCCTTGGGGAATGCAGACACCCTGTTGCCCCAGCCTGTAGAGCTTGTGCCCTGCAGAGGACTAAATTGCCTGGGCCAGGGTGTAGAGGTCCGGGCAGACTCAGTGGGGTGTCAGTGACTGAGTTGTGTCTTTGGGGTGGAGGCTATCACCCCCACTTTCCTGCGAAGCTGACAAACAGTGTCTCCCCTACATGTGGATGTGCTAGCCCAACCCTCCCAACTCCTGGTGGCCCTTCCCTGCTGAGCTCAAGCTCCCAGCAGAATCTGGGAAAGACTGAGTTGTGTGGCTCTAAGACATGGGTCATTTTTCTGTTGCATGCCTAAACAACACAGACTCTTCCTTTACACAGTCATATCACGGTCTGTTTGGACCTGATAACCTCTGTTTGCCTCACTCCGATGATACCCTGAGACCTGACCCCACCACAAAGGTTTACAGACACCCAGTGGAGGGTAGCTAGATGTGGTATACCTTGGGACTTTGACTGAGTGTCCTCAGACCCAGCACTGGCACCAAGCTGGAACCTACATATCTGGTGAACATCACTTGCTCCTACATGGCGATTCACTATGAACCTACTTCATGGAACTCGAGTATTGCCAGAGGCTATTTCAGTGAGTAAGCCTAATAGGCAGCTGTCAGGCAGAGGCAGCCATAGGCAGATCTTAGAGTACGTTGGACCTTTTGCTGACAAGCCCCAAGCAGGGTGCTGGTAGAAGCCAGCCTTGGTGAGCTTCGCAGTTGTGGCTGCCTTGGTCCTTCCCAGAAAAGGCAGCCACAGCTGTGGATTCCTTTTCAGGTCCTAACATGTTGTCCAGGGCCAGTGACAGGCAGTTTTGACATGGATCTGCACCTGAGTCCCTCCCAAAGAGGTCTCAGAACAGTCACACCCAGTGGCCAGCTTCAGACAACATCACAGTAAGATCCAATTAGCTTCACCAGTGGCATATTCAGAGGGAGATCTTCGCAGAAACCAGAGCCTCCTGAAATGAAATCTGCTTGCTGCAGTCAGCAATTCCACAGCAGCTAGTACTCTGTAGTTGGAGGTTGATCATCACAGTCAGCCAGCCTGATGATTCTCCTCACACACAAATTGGTCAATAACAATAAAGACTCAATTACAACAGCTGAGCTCATATAATCCACATAAGGGACACTCCTGGAGCACCCAACTCAGGTGATTGAGAAGACTGCACTACCAGAACCCACAGGACAGCCCTGGCTGGCGTAGCTCAGTGGATTGAGCGCGGGCTGCGAACCAAAGGGTTGCAGGTTTGATTCCCAGTCAGGGCACATGCCTGGGTTGCAGGCCAGGCCCCTAGTGGGGGCCACGTGAGAGGCAACCACACATTGATGTTTCTCTCCCTCTCTTTCTCCCTCCCTTCCCCTCTCTAAAAATAAAATCTTAAAAAAAAAAAAAAAAAAAAAACAGAACCCACAGGACATTAAGCAGATCAACCCAATACATATAAACAAACACAGAGAGGAAGCCAAAACGGGGAGACAAAGAAACAGAGAACCAGAGAAAACTCCCCCAAAAAGGGCTAAATGAAATGGAAGCAAAAAATTGGTTATAAGGATGCTCAAGAAACTTAGTGAGGAACTTCAACAGCATGAAAAAAAAAAAACAGAGAATCCTTAAAAAAAAAATAACATCTAGAAGTGAAGAATACAATATCTGGGATGAAGAATATAGTAGGAGATATAAACAGTAGGTTGGATAAAGCAGAGAATCAAATCGGCAAGGTACCAGAAAACACCCAATCAGAGCAGAAAAAAATGTTTTTAAATGAGGATATTTTAAAAAGACTTTGGAACAACATAAAGCATAACAACACCCACATTATAGGTGTACTAAAAGAAGAAGAGAGAGAAAGAGATCAAGAACCTGTCTAAAGAAATAATGACTGAAAACATCCCTAATCTAGTGAAGAAAAAAAGACACACAAGTTCAGGAAGTGCAGAGAAACCCAAAAAAGATGAATTCAAAGCAGCCCACATCAAGACACATCAGAATTAAAATGTCAAAGGTTAAAGTAAAAAAAAAAAAAAAAGAATCTTAAAAGCAGCAAGAGAAAGACAGTTAATTATAAGGGAGCTCCCATAAGACAGTCAATTGATTTCTGAACAAAAACATCAGGCCAGAAGGGGTTGCTTGAAATATCAGTGATGAAAACCAACCCAACAACACTATCATTTAAAGTTAAAGGAGAGATAAAGAACTTCCCAGACAAAAAAATAAAATAAAATATTAAACTAAAAGAGTTCATTACCACCAGGACTTCCGGCCAAGATGGAAGCATAGGTGGACACACTGTGCCTCCTCTCACAACCAAAATTAAGGACAACAAATATTTAGAAACAAGAAAGCAAGAGAACTGATAGAAAACTGAACTGTACAGAAGTCCAACAACCATTCATCCAGACCGGTAAGAGGGGTGGAGTCGAGGCAGGAAAAAGTGGAGGCAGCAGCAGCTGGCAGACCCCAGGCCCACAGGCGGCAGCTGGGGGACCACAGGCACGGGGTGGCAACTGTGAAGACCCAGTGAGGTCGCACAAGGCAGCTGGCTGACCAGGCGGTCCCACATTCATGAGCACAGATAATCCAGGCAAAGGGGAGGTAGCGGAGGGGACTGGAATCCAGGAGAGAGCGGAGCAGGCGCCATTGTTCCCTCTCAGACCCCACCCCCACATACAGCGTCACAACTCAGCGACTGGGTTGCCTCGCTCTGTGGAACACCTAAGGCTCCATCCCTAACTACGTAACAGCCGAGACCAGACCAAAAACAAAACAAACAAACAAAAGAAAACACCAAAAATGGCTCAAATCGAAGAACAAATGAAAGCTCCAGAGCCATTTCTTCTAAGCGTTGAAGATATAGCCAACCTATCAGATGCACAGTTCAAAGCCCTGGTCATCAGGATGCTCACAGAATTGGTTCATTTTGCTCACAAATTAGATGAAAAATGCAGGCTATAATATGTGAAATGAAGGAAAACTCATGGGGAACCAATAGAGATGGGAGGAAAACTGGGACTCAAATCAATGGAGTGGACCAGAAGGAAGAAACAAACAACCGAACAGAAAACAAGGAAGAAATAAGAATTCAAAAAAAATGAGGAGAGGCTTAGGAACCTCCAGGACATCTTTAAACATCCCAACATCCGAATTATAGAGGTACCAGAAGGGGAAGAAGAAGAGCAACAAGTGGAAAACTTATTTGAACAAATAATAAAGGAGAACTTCCCCAATCTGGCAAAGGAAATAGACTACCATGAAGTCCAGGAAGCTCAGAGAGTGCCAAAGAAGTTGGACCCAAGGAGGAACACACCAAGGCACATCATCATTACATTAGCCAAGATGAAAATGAAGGAGAGAATTCTAGAAGCAGCAAGGGATAAGGGGACAATCACCTACAAAGGAGTTCCCATCAGACTGTCAGATGATTTCTCAAAAGAGACCTTACAGGCAAGAAGGGGCTGGAAAGAAGAATTTGAAGTCTTGAAAGGCAAGGACCTACATCCAAAATTGCTCTATCCAGTGAAGCTGTCATTTAGAATGGAAGGGAAGATAAAGTGCTTCTCAGATAAGGTCAAGTTAAAGGAGTTCATCATCACCAAGCCCTTATTATATAAAATGTTAAAGGGACTTATCTAAGAAAAAGAAGATCAAAAATATGACAGTAAAAAGACAGCAAACCCACAGCTATTAACAACCACACCTAAAACAAAAGCAAACAACTAGAACAGGAACAGAACCATAGAAATGGAGATCATATGGAGGGTTAGCAACAGAGGAGTGGGAGGAGGAGAGGGGGGAAAATGTACAGAGACTAAGTAGTATAGACAATGGGTAGAAAATAGACAGGGGGAGGACAAAAATAGTGTGGGAAATGTAGAATCTAAAGAACTTATGACACATGGCCATGAACTAAAGGGCGGGAATGTGGGTGGGAAGGGGTGTACAGGGTAGAGGGGAATGAAGGGGAGAAATGGGACAACTGTAATAGCATAATCAATAAAATATATTAAAAAAAAGAGTTCATTACCACCAAACCAATATTACAAGAACTAGTAAAGGGTCTTCTTTAAAAAGAAGGAGGAGAATGAGAACAGAAACAGAGTAACAGGGTAACATAGTTATAAAGAATAAAATAATGATAAATACATACTCATCAATAATCACATTAAATAGAAATGATTTAAATTCTCCAATCAATAGATAATAGGATAGCTGAATGGATAAGAAAATAAGACATGTATATGTGTTTCTACAGGAGACCCACCTAAGAACGAAAGGTACATACAGACTAAAATTAAAGACATAGAGAAAAGATATTTTATGTAAATTAAAATGACAAAAAAGCTGGGGTAGCAATACTTATCATTTTTAATACAAAGGTTATAGCAAAAGACAGAGAAAATATCATATAATTATAAAGGGAGCAATCCCACAACAGGATAGAACCCTTATAAACATTTATGCACCCAACATAGGAGAACCTAAATACATAGCAAATCTTGATGAACATAAAGGGAAAGATTGACAGTAATATAGTCATAGTAAGGGACTTTAACACCATATTTACATCAATGGATAGATCTCCCAAACAGAAAATCAACAAGGAAATGGTGGCCTTAAATGCCACACTACTTCAGATGGATTTAATTGATATCTTCAGAGCATTTCACCCTAAAGTAGCAGAATATACATTTTTTTCAAGTGCATATGCAACATTTTCTAGGATAGGCCACATGTTACAAAACAAGTCTTAATAAATTCTGGAAGATTAAATTCATATAAAATATTTTCTCTAGGAGCTAAATAACATGCTACTAAATAATGAGATCAAGGAAGAAATCAACATACAGTCATACCTCAGTACTTGTTGGCTTCAGACTCATCAAACCCTGTATCTGTTGCATTTTGGAGAAAAAAATGTTTTAGCACTAGGTGCTTGCCCAGGAACCGTCACACTTGCTAGAACTTTTATGAGTCATGACACCACACTGCAAGAGAAAATGTTTTATTGTTCAGTACTAGTGGGTTTCGGCACTCATCACAAGTTCCAGAAAGAATTAATGCCAAATACAGAGGTACCACTGTATACCCTTAAAAAAATGAAAATAAAAACATAACAACCCAAAATCTGTAGACAAAGTGAGCATTGTCCTAAGAGGGAAATTCATAGTATTATAGTCTGACTTAAAAAATAAGGAAAATCTCAAATAAGCAATCTATACACTTAAATGTACTAGAAAAAGAACAACAAAAACACAGTGAGTAGAACAAAGGGAATATTAAATGTCAGAGCAGAAATAATAAAATAGTCTAAAAAATTACAAAATATTAATGAAACCAAGAGAGAGTTCTTTGAAAATATAAGTAAGATTGATAAACTTTACCCAAAATCATGAAGAAAAAAAAGAGAGGACCCAAATAAATAAAACCAAAATGAAAGAGGAGGAGAAATAATGATAACAAAGAATTATAAAGCATTTTTTAAAATATTATAAACAACTATATGCCAACAAATTGGACAATCTTGATGAAATGGCTAAATTCCTAGAATCATACAATTTTCCAAAACTGAATCAGGAAGAATCTGAGAATCTGAGTAGACCAATTTCTAATAATAAAATGGACGCTGTAACAAAACAAACAAACAAACAAACAAAAACCCTCCCAAGAAACAAAAGTCCTAGACTGGATGGCTTCACAGGTTAATTTTGCCAAACATTCAAAGAAAAACAACTCTCCTTCTTAAACTGTTCAAAAAATTCAAGAGAAAGGAAGACTCCCAAGTTTATTTTACCAGGCCAGCATTATCCTAATTCCAAAACCAGATAAAGATGTTATAAGGGAACAAAATTATGTGACAATATCCCTGATGAACATTGATATTAAAATCCTCAACAAAATAGTAACAAACCAGATCCATCAATACACTGAATAGATCATACACCATGATTAATTGGGATTTATTCTGGGGATACAAGATTGGTAGAATACCCACAAATCAATAAATGTGATACAACGGATAAACTAAATGAAGGATAAAAAATCCCATGACTGTATCAATAGACACAGAAAAAGCATATGATAAAATCCAGCACCTATTTATGATAAAAAGTCTCAGCAAAGTAGGAATCTAAAGAATATACCTTAACATAATAAAAGTTATATATGACAAGCCCACAGTCAACATCATATCAACAGTCAAAAACTAAAAGTGTTTCCCTTAAGATCAGGAACAAGACAAGGATGCCACTTTCACCACTCTTATTCAACACAGTACTGAGCCAGAGAAATCATAGTACCTAGCCAGAGAAATCAGACAAAAAGAAAAAAGTAAATGCATCCAAATTGGAAAAGAGGAGGTAAAATTGTTATTATTTGCCAATGATATGATACTGTATATTGAGAACCCTAAAGATTCCACCCCAAAACTATCAGAACTGATAAATGAATTCAATAAAGTAGCAGGATATAACATAACTATCCAGAAATCAGTTACATTTTTACACATCAATAATGAACTATAAGAAAGTAAAACTGAGAGAACCATACCATTAAAAAATGGTAAAATAAAATTTTTAGGAACAAATTTAACCAAGGATACAAAAGGCCTGCACTAAGAAAACTGCAAGGCACTGAAGAAAGAAATAGAAGGATACAAATAAGTGGAAGCATGTACCATGTTCACCAATAGGAAGAATGAACATCACTAAAATGTCCATATTACCCAAAGCAACCTACAGATTCAATGCAATTCCTATTAAGATAGCAATGGAATATTTCACAGAAGTGAAACAAATATTCCAAAAATGCATATGGAACCACAAAAGACCTTGAATAGCCACAGCAATTGTAGGAATCACAGTTCCTGATGTCAGACTACACTACAAGGCCATAGTATTCAAAACAGCATGGTACTGATATAAAAATAGACATATAGATCAATGGAATGGAATAAAGAGCCCAAAATTAAACCCATGTCTTCATGGTCAATTATATTTGATTTTGACAAAGGAGGTAAGAACATAGAATAGGATAAAGACAGTCTGATCAATAAATGGTGTTGGGAAAATTGGACTGATATGTGCAAAAAAAAAAAAAAAATGAAACCAGACTGTTTTAACAACAGACACAAGAATAAACTGAAAGTGGATTATAAACTTAATGTAAGGCTTGAAACCATAAAAATTGTAGAAAAAAACCCTACGCAGTAAAATCTCAGACATTTCTCCTAGGAACATTTTATTCTGATATATGGTCTCAGCCAAGGGAAACAAAAGAAAAAATAAAGGAATTGGACTTTATCAAACTAAGAAGATTTTGCACAGCAAAGGAAACCATTAACAAAGTGAAAAGACAGCCCCCTGAATGGGAGAACATATTTGCTCATGATATATCTAATAAGGGGTTCATATCCAAAATTTATAAAGAATTTATAAAACCTAACATGAAAAAGACAAATAATCTAATTAAAAATGGGCAAAGGACCTGAATAGGCATTTCTCCAAAGAAGACATATAGATAGACAAAAGACACCGAAAAGATGCTCAATGTCAGTAATCCTCAGAGAAATGCAAATTAAAACCCCAATGAGATATCACCTTGCACCTGTGAAAATGGCTATCATCCTTATGGACATAATTCAGCAAACAAGAAGTGTTGGCGTGAATGTGGAAAAAAGGAAAACCTCATGCACTGTTGGTGGGAATGCAGACTGGTTCAGCCACTGTGTAAAACTCTGTGGAGTTACCTCAGAAAACTAAAAATGGAATTACCTTGTAACCAAGGAATTCCACTTCTCGGAATATATCTGAAAAAAAACCCAAACACTGATTTGAAAGAATATATGCACCCCTATGTTCATTGCAGTATTATTTATAATAGCCAAGATTTGAAATCAGCCCAAGTGTCCATCACTAAATGGAGTGGATTAAAAAGCTCCTGTAGTTTTTACACAATAGAATAGTACTTGGTTATTCAAAAGAAGGAAATCTTACCTTTTGTGACAGTATGAGTGGACCTGGAAGGTATTATGCTAAGTGAAATAAGCCAGTCAGAGAAAGGCAACTACTATATGATTCCACTATGTGGAATCTAATGAAACAAACAAACAAGCAAACAAACAAAATAGAAACAAGCTCATAGAGAGCATAGACTGACAGCTGTCTGAGGGGAGAAGGTTTGCAAGGCTGGGTGAAAAAGGTGAAGGAAGTAAGAAAAAAACACTTCATAGACACAGACAACTGTATGAACAGTATTACCAGAGAAAAAGGGGGTGGGGGGAGTAGAAGAGGGTAAACGGGGTATAAATGGTGACAGAAAGAGACTTGATTTTGGGTGGTGAACACATAATACTGATGATGCATTATAAAATTTGACACTTGAAAGCTATATTATTTTATTAACCAAGGTTACCCCAATAAGTTCAGTAAAAAGTAAAACAATAAAAAATTCAAAGAAGTTGAGATTAATTGATTACCTTTCTTTAAAAAACTGAAAAAATAGAACAAAAATAGGAAATGATCATAATAGAATAAAGCTCTACTAGAGTTAATTGTAAAAAGTAAATAAAAACTTTTAAACTTTAAAATATTTAAAAACAAATTAAAACAGTATGTTAAACCCCACATTTTTCTTTAAAAAAAGAAAAAGAACACAGCAAATGAAAAAAAGAGAGAATCTTAAGTAGGTTGGAAGCAATGAGAATGGAGAGAAAATCCTTAATGAAACTTATATGAAGAGCAAATTTTTAGTGAAGAATTGACAAGTGAGGCAGGTGATGAACTTAGGAGAAGAATGAGTTTTAGTTATAAGTAGAAACTTTGAAGATAACAACAATGATATTTCTTCTCAGCAGAATAGCACACATTAGACCCCTACTAAATATTTGTTCAGTCAAAGAATTCATAAATAAATGATTTGAACTGAGTTCTAAAAAGAAGTGCGGAAGATAGCAATAGTGAAACACAAAAGCTCAGAGTCAGTGTGAGGAAGGCAAGGCTGGGTGGATAGAGTTGGGAGTTAAGCAGCAAATATATGGAGGCCTAGGAGCTAAATTACGAGTTGGCCAATTAAGTTCCATGGTCCAAATCCAACCCAGCAACTGTTTTTGTACAAGCAGCCCATGAGCTAAAAATAACTTTTGTACTTAGATGATTGAAGAAAATCCAAAGGAGGGTGCTAATATTTCAAAACGTGAAAATGATAAGAAAATCAATTTTGGGTACCTTTAAATAAAACAACTTTGTTGTTGTTTTATTATTGCAGAAGGCAGCAGCCTGCGCCTTACAGAATCAGTAATAATGTGCTAAATATTTTATAAAAATTATCTCTGTAATTCTCACAACAACTCTATGAGATATAATGCATTGTTCCCATTTTACTGATGAGGAAACTGAAACTTATGTTTTAGCCAAGGTCACATAGTACATTAGTGGCCAAGTCAGGAACTATAAACATATCAGTCTGTTTTCCAGACTTTCCATTTTTCCCCTAGGATAAAAACCTATGGCTCTTAAAGTAATGAGACCATGAACATGCTTGTAAAAGAGGGCTGGGGAGTATGCTGAATGCTTAGAGGGCTGTTTTGGAAGTGAAACAGAAAAGGGAATGTTTTATGCAGACACATTTCTAAGAGATGTACATAAATTAACTCATTTAATTCTCACAACTCCTCCATGAGTTGTATAATATTATTAATAATCTTTCATTGGATAAAGGGTAGCTTCCTTTAAGACCACTTCCCAGGTAAAAGGTTCGGCATCTGGATACTCTAACACTGAATCTTTTGATGGGTGACAGTCACTACTGGACCTCCAAAGGCTCATTCAACCCTAAGAACCTACCATCCCACTTTCAGAAGCATTTAGGGAAGCTGTCCAATGAACTCAGCTTTTACCCTGGTGCCCTGCATTCTTGTCCTCAGATTCCACTCCCAGTCCTTCATTTCTTCCCCATACGCTTTTGAGACCTTGCAGCTAATAGTTCCGTGGTTCTTCTCTGATTGTTTATTCTGAAGAGACTTCCTAAATCACAACAAATTAGTATGTTAAGAAATGCAGCAGACGAGTTTAAAGTTAACCGTTGAAGGACATGAAGGCATGAAACTTTCCACAGAAAGCGAGAGTGAGGACAGTAATCCCAGGTTAAAAATTTCAACAGCCGTAAATTTCAGAAAGAGCTTTGTAGTTTTGTAGCTGGCATGTTTATTCCTGTGTTTGTCACCTTGGGCCCTGAAAGCAGCCACTTGCCCACTTGGAACTTACCAGCAGGCAGCTGCTGACAAAACAGGAAGTGATCAGGCTGTAGTTTGTTTTTACAACTCTCTGAACTTTGGAAGTAAGATAAGTTTTAGCAGTGGATTTACTGCCTTACTTACTACCTCCACTTCTTATAAAACAACTGCGTCGGAGTTCAAGTATCAGTACAAAACTCCTGCTGACGTAACAGTGAGCTTTGCACGCCAGCCTTTCCATTGCCTCTTCAAAGCAAGGTTTTTTTCTTTCTTGAAAACAAGTCGGTGGGGGTAGGGAGAAAAAAAAAGGAACTGGGAAAAGAGGAGAGAGGAAGTTATACTTTCCCTCCCTTCCTGTCTTCCTCAGAAAATCAAATATGGCATCTTCCATGAGGAGCTTGGTTTCTGATCACAGCCGATATGTTGAATCTTTTCGGAGGTTTCTCAACAACTCTACGGAACACCAGTGCATGCAGGAATTCCTGGACAACAAGCTGCCAGGCATAATAGCAAGGTAACAAAAAAGGATGTTTTTGTCTAAGGGACAAGCCTCCGTGATTTTTTTTTTTCCAGTGATAAACGGGTGGAGCCCAGCCCTGGAGGCTGGGCAGGGGAATAAGTACCTGCTACTGACAGCAGTTCCCCTCCCTCCTTGCCCCACGGTGCCCCTTCTTTTCTGTGGCGCCTTAGTTAAACATTTGCTTAAACATTCAAAGGATCCTATTTGTGCAGCATTTCCAGCTGCATGGAAATAAGCATTAACCATTTGAAGGCACAAATCCATGTTCATTTGGGAAAAGATAAGATGAAAATCTTTCAGCTCAGATTTTTCAGCCTCCTCCTAAATTTCTCATTCAAAAATGGCCCAAATGGAGTCTAATATTCTTTTCATTAGAATCGAATATAAATAATTACCAAATACTATTTGTCCCTAAGGATTGAGTGGCTGCTTCTCAGTTCTCCTAATATCCATTTGAATTCCTTTTTCTTATTCATTATTATAGCTATTGTGCTCCAAAAAATATCTGTCTTCTCCTTTCAACTTAATATTAGCAATGTGGCCCAAAGAAAAAAAGCATTTTCCTGTTATCAGTGAAACTCACTAGTTCCTATCCTTCTTACAGACTGCTTTTTTTCATGATTAATGTGTTCAATTTGTGCCAGGGCTGATAAGCATTATGAGAGTAACAGATTCCACATGCTGAAGATAATCAAATCACCTATCTAGGGGTGGATTGCTGTAACTTACTCTGCTTCAGGAAATACTGATGGAAAACTGGGAAGAAATAACTGACTGTAGATCCAATCAGCAACAGCAAAGGAAACTGAAATTTTATCTTTTGCTGGCTTTCTCTATTATAGGCCTGAAATTCTTACACCAGGATGGTACCTCTGCCTGACCAGAGCAGACATTGCTGGATATATATGGAATTGTGTTTCCCTTTCTATTTTTTTGTGGTTTAGTTTTTATATGTGTTTTTAAAATATTTAAAAATTTTCCCATTACAGTTGACATACAATTTAAATGTAGTTTTTAAAATTAGAGTATTATATAGTTTATTAATAATTAAAAAGTAATGGGATAATGATGCAAAATCAAAGCACACAGCAAATATAGAAACACTTCTTAAATGGGAACTAATTATAGTATACTTCTTTGTTCATTTCTTGGGTTTACTTGTTCATTTCTAAAATTAAAAGTAACTAGTTAGTTTCTGACTTCTTTTGCAGAACTAAACATCTGTATTCATGTCTATAGCTTATCCAGAGACTTGGTTTTCTTTAGTCATCAGTTTGGTTTGAAGAGGCACCATGAATGGCTATAACATAATAAATGGCGACCCTTCCTTACAAAGTATATACAATCCAATTGGAAATACTGAATGTGGAACTTGTAAAAGACTGGAAAACTGCCCTAGCTGGTGTGGCTCAGTGGTTCATTGCCAGCTTGTGAATCCAAGGGTCACTGGTTTGATTCCAGACAGGGCACATGCCTGGGTTGTAGGCCATTTCCCTAGTAAGGGGTGCACAATTCTCTCCCTCTCTTTCTCCCTCCCTCACCCTCTCTAAAAAATAAATAAAACCTTTAAAAATAAGACTGGAAAACTTTCAAAGACATAAATGAGTTTGCATTATATTGGTAATATATAATTAGAAATAATCTAAATCAAAGTATCATTTATTTTAAAAGTAATTTTTTGTAAGGGTGATGTTTAGAATGACTTTTAGCTAAAGGACCTTTAAAATTGCTGCTTAAAACTTATTCTAAGTTATATAAGTACTCAACCTGCCTGCTTTATTTTTCATTCTGAAAAAAAGTCAAATGGTTCTAAAAAGTTTATTCCAACAACAGCAAAAACAAACAAACAAACAAACAAACAAACAAAAAACTGGTTTCTTGCCCTACCTACTCCTAGCCCTGACTCCCACCCTCCATGGGCAACTACTTTCAACACTCTGATCTTTCCGTTGTTTCTTATGAAATTTTCTTCCCTAATTCTGAATAACATGTTATCTTCTTTTTCTTCAGGTTTTTTTTGTGTTAAAATCTACATCTTTATTTCTCTGTATCAACTTCACCTTTAATCCCACTGCCACCTGACTTCTGCCCTCAGCCTACTGAAAAAAAAATTGTCAAAAATATTTATGTTGCTAAATTCAATGGAGATTTTTTCCCTTTTTAATTTTTTAGTAGTACACCTTGCCACCTTTGACACTACTGATGGCTTTCTCCTTTCTACTACTCCTTTCATACCTCTGAGCTTTGCTGTTGTACTCTGTGTTCTTTGTGTATGTCCCATAATCCAGTGTCTTTTAAAAGCTGGTATTGCACACCCTGGCTGGTGTAGCTCAGTGGATTGAGCTCGGACTGTGAACCAAAGGGTTGTTGGTTCGATTCTCAGTCAGGGCTCATGCCTGGGTTCCAGGCCAGATTCATAGTGGGGGCCACATAAGAGGCAACCACGCATTGATGTTTCTGTCCCTCTCTTTCTTCCTCCCGTCCCCTCTCTCTAAAAATAAATAAAATTAAAAAAAAAAAGTTGGTATTGCATCATCATCTCATTGCTCTTTTAACTATTTGCAATATCCTTGGTTGATGGAATCTATTCTCCTAGTTTTGACTATTACAATAATTCTCCAGAATACATAATTCATCCTGGTATCTCTCTCACCCAGATTAACTCTTGCATATCGAAATGCCTGTTGAATTTAGATTTATCAAAACAAAACAAAAAGAAAAACCCTGACAAAACATAAACTTGCCATCAAGCTGTATTCTCCAGCTTCTTTTTTGGCACCACACTTCACCAAGTCATCCTGACTGGAAACCTGACGTTTTGCACTCATACTTTTTTCCTCACCCCTTTACATCAACCTAAAGCCAGTTGTAGTATTGTTTTCCAGGCCATCAATTTCTCAGTTTCTAGTACCAGAGCTTTATTATCTCACATATCACTTGAGAGCAAAGTAGTATATTACTCATTTTTGTATTCTCAATGCTTAGAATATGCATACAATAAATGTTTAACAAACACCTCTGTGTTGAAAAAGAGTTAGAAGAAGAAAGGAAAGAAGGCAGCTATCATAGAGATAGTATCACCTCAGCCTTTCCCCATATACAGTGACTAGCTAATTATATTACAAGACTCAAGGACCCACTTTTTCTGTTCTTGTTCTCCCAATACATTCTCAACAAATGGTTTACCTTACCTCTGAGATGTTTATAGTGTTTCTAAAAGTCTACCAGTTCAAGATTGTTTGTGAATGCAACATGTATTTCTAAAGACAGCAATATAACTACTGAAATAATTTGAATTTTTCATTTTGGTCTACTTTTTGTTCACTATAATTTTAGGCTGTTCTTTTCACCTATGCTTAGTAATAAGATTTTCCCAAAGCACCTAGCACATTTTTCTTAAGCAACGTAATTTTTTTTTCAGGATTGGAGATAAAAAGTCAGAAATTAAGATTCTAAGCATTGGCGGAGGTGCAGGTATGAATAACATATTTTAAAATTTGTATTTCATTCCAAACACCATGTTATTTGATGGTAATATTGTTCTTCTTCTTCTTCTTTTTGTTTTTTAGAAAGCTACTTTTGGAAGAGATTAGCTTATTTAAACTAGTAAGAGCAATACCACTTCAACTAAGATTAATGACCCCATAGATTTATAGGGTTTAGGACATCAACCTTCATTACTATCTGTAATGAGGATAAGATGTAGCTTTCTTTCTTACAAATGCAAAAACATATAGAATATACTTGGCTAGCTTTTATCCAAAGTGATTTAACTTCACAAAAAAGGAAAATTTCATAAGACATTCCTTAAGCTTGTCCCACCCAAAATGTGGTCTGTGGACTGGCTGCTGGTTTGCAAACTGTTGCAGTCCATGAGGAGATAAGCGTGAACTGGAATATAAATAAATGCACAGCTCCCATTACTGAAAAAGTATTGCTCTGAGGAAAATATGCTTAATAGCACAATTAATTTATCCTCTTGTGGCTCTGCTCTTTGAATTTCATTTGCCTAAACCATGCCCTTCCTCTGATTCAATCCCAAAACTGCCTTCTTAGAATTCAGCACACTCCCCAGTCCCCTTTTATAAGTTTTTCAGGGCATCACTACTCTTAGAGCCCGTGCATTTATCTTACGGGAAAATGGAAAGTCTGGAAAGGCAGACTGATGTAGTTTCAGACTCTGCCACCATTGAACTGTGTGACCTAGGCTGAAACATAGGCTCAGTCTTCTTATCAGTAAAATGGGAACAATGAATCATATCTCATAGAATAGTAGTGAGGATTATATAGATAACATTTATAAAGTGGTTAGCACATTGTTACTGCTCTTATAAGGTACAGGTTGCTCCCTTTTACAAAATCAAAACAAAAAATTTCATCCCCAGACTTAGCCTCATATCAAGCTCTTGAGTTGTGTTTGCTTTATTTTTAAGTTGCTAGTCATATGGAGGTTGAAATTAATATATGGATGTATAAAATGAAGTCATATGTATTATTTTTATCTCCCTCCCTTTCTCTTCCCCTCCCTCTCTCCTATTTGTCTTTCTTTATTATTTTCTTTTGAAACAATCATTGCATAAGTATTAGCACTTGGTAACAAGTGAAAGTTACATAGTGACAAGTGGTAATTTTTGAGTCTCTTAAGTGTAAGAGTTTTAGCACCACAAGAATGAGTGAATTGTTTGCCCTCATAACACAAAGATAATCAAGAACATGCTAATGGAATGGGACAACTACTTTTCTATGTCATTATTTGTTCATTTCTCATTAATACACTGTGTTAAAATGCAATCAGTGCTAAAACCATTTATCATCATCTTTCACCAAGAAAACAGAAAACAAAGACAAATAATAAAGGATATTGTCATGAATGATCTTATAGAGAATGTTTGAGCTAAAATTATTATTTTATTATTGCTTAATGGTATTTTAAGTCCTGGGGATTATAAGAGTAGTAAATTGCCCAGGGTGTCTTACTAATTTATTTAACCAAGATAGTCACTTCCAGTGTGTTTTGCATATGAGTTTCAGGCAACCAACAGGCAATGATGCTATCATTTGGTAGTGTCCCTTGTACTTGGAAAGGAAGAGAAGCCCGACAAGGAAAAGTAATTATAAACAATCTCTATCATGGCCATGTTAATTGACCTTTTAATAGTTAATTGAATTTCTAATGTAAATTTATCCAAATGCATATAAGCTATCTAGAAAAAGGAACATTTGGCCCACACAGTGATTCCTTACATAGAGGTGCGCATAGGAACTAATATAGAGAACTTATCAAACCAAGGATACAGTTCCTCTGACTGAGCCCTAACATTATATCAAGAACAGGCGGTGCCTTGAGCAGGATATGGTTCCCCATTAAGGGCACGCTTCCTAAGAAATTGATCAGAGATACAAGGACTCCAAGAGAAATCTAAGTGATAGATACTTAGCTTTCACTGTTGAAGTAAGCCACATGAAATCAAAAGCAATCATTTATAGTCCCTCGGTGTAGATGTCCCTGGCACCAAAGAGCAGTGTTTTGGAGGGAGATGACAGCCCACTTGGTTTTGGTGTGCATACACTGGGACATGCTCATCTGATAAACTGTCATTGCCCACATGTAAGCACCTTTCGTAGAACAATGTGAAAAACCTCCTATCCTTGCTTTAAAGAAATGGTTTCTTTAGAAGTTCTACTTTGTGTCTGAGACTTTTGCATTATCTTAAGCATCCTTCCAGATTAGTCACTGAGCTCCAATCTCAGGCAAATAAGGTCATTGGCCCTGTCTGGTACCTTTGGCTCTGCTCCCATAATGTATCTTACAAGGTTCTACTTCAGTCTTAGCTTACAATCCTGTCTGGTTTTACCTTCTAGATATTCTCTTCTTTTTTGCCTAGACAGCCTGCAGATCATACCCTGCATGTCTTCGATGCAAATATTCTCTCTGCATTCATAATGGTGCTACCCCTTCTCCCCACCACAGTGGACAAGCGTACAAAAAGCAAACAATCCTACATGGAATTGCTGCTTTTATATCACTTAATGCTTACGTTCTTTGGTGGTCTATTTGATTTCATTTTCAGAAACACAAGCAGGGGCTGTGTGTACCCTCTCTGTCTCCTGACTCTCTTGTGTAGAGGTCAGTGTTTGTGTGAAGAAAGGTTTCCCAGGTAAGCGAGAATGTAAGGTGTTTGGAAATTCAGGTTAGAAGCCAACCAATAATTAAGGCTCTGAGCAGTTCAAAAGAAAGGAAATCAGTAGCCAACTTTTGGATGTCATCTTTATTTGCCACATCAATAAAATGTAATTGATAAACAGTACTGCTATTCATGGATTGTACAAGAAGAAGTATGAAATAAATGTGACAAACCCCCCTACCCGAAAGAGAGAAAATCAGGAGAAAAACAAATGACACACAGATATACAGAGCATGTAGATTTTCCAGAGGTCAAGCTGGGAGGTATAAAGTTAATGTGATGTATGCTTTAATGAAATACAATGAGCAGCTGGGTTGCTTTATTCAAGGTCTTGAAGTATTCATATCCAGTTCATTTCAGCATTGTTCTTTAGATATTGAGAGCAATTGCATTGTACTCTAAATCTCATAGAATATGCTTTTTGGTCCATCTTCAACATTGATGCTTCCTAAAATTAAGCCACTCAATGGGGCTCCATTATTATTCAACTTTTAAAGAGTGTTGTCTAGATGGCACATAGAGAAAATGAAATCCACACTGTTTTTGGTAAAGAAGAATGCTATTAATTTATGGGGCATAACTTATGCCTAGAAAAAAGTTCCAGAAGGCAGTAGCAGGCAATGTGTTCTCCTTGATCTGGGTTCTGGTTAAAAGAGAATAATTTTATCTGCTGAACTGTTAAGTTCTTGTGTTCAAATGCCAGAAAATTTTATATGGGTTATATGGACTATAATTCAATCTTATTATATCCAGCTTTCTCCTTCTATTCATATTAACCTATTGTATACCATTTCAATTACCATACTCTCTATATAATATACTAGTACACACATACAAGGGGGGACCCACCAAAAGAACTCCTGAATTGTCTTCTCAAGGGTGGACCCCTTGTAGTACAGGCTTCTCCTACTAGATGAGTGATCTAGGAACCCATCTGTATCAGTGTACCTGCTGGTGGTGTTGTGAGAGGCTGCGTTTAGCTTCACTGAATTTTTTTGGAAGACTTTCATTGTGTTTGCCTGCTTCGTAATGGGTGATTTATGAGCACAGCTGTCCACACCATGCTGAGTGTTCAGCACTTTCTGAGTAAAAGCAGCATGACCTCAGTACCCCACCCTCCCTATTCAACCAATCTCACCCTGAGCAATGTTTTTTGTTTCTCGGGATGAAACAAGTCCTCAAAGGGAAACCTTTTGCTGATGTGGAAGAGGTGAGATAAAAATGTCAGAAGCACTAAAACGCTTCAAAATTGATGAGTTCAAAACCACTTCGAGCAGTGGAAAAACTGTCTCAATATGTGTGTATTGCATCAAATGGAGAGTACTTTGAAGGTGACTAACGTCTAAATGTAAGAATAAATATATTTTATAAATAAATTCCATTTTGGAGGGTATTCCTTGTATGTTTATATTGCACAGTTTTTAATCCATTGAAGCCACTCAGTATGAAACACAGGCGATTTGAACTCTCTCATAACATTTTTTTGCTAATAATTTTTCTGACATATGTTGTCATAGAAAGGTAGGTAGTTTTCTTGTTCTACAACAGTGGGCACTAGCATTCCCACAGAGGTTAAAAAATAGAGAGTTTAGAGACCGTTAATACCCTCATTTTACAAATAAGAAAACTGAGACTCACCAAGGCAGAAGAACAAAACTCAGGTCTCTCGATTGTAGTCCAGACCAACAAATTGTACTAAGCAATATAAACGTTAATTTTTGACTTGGTCAAGGACAAATTAAGTATTCAGTTGTGATCAGCTATTTGAAAATCTAGTCTTATCAAATTATTAATCTTCTCTCTTTTCATCGTGACATGTTAAGGTGACACAAAAGTTTAGTGTTCTAAGCTAGTTAGATAGAAGTGAAACAAATAATTAGGATAGGAACTGGAAAATCCAGTATGTCAACTTTAGCAGCCAGGAGGTGGTAAGTAGCAAAGGTTAGTGTTTTCCAGTGGTTCAGAGTAAGCCAACAACACATATCAGCAAATTAGGAATGAGTGGAGAAATAGAGGAAATCGAGAGAATTTTTTGCCTAGAAAATAAGAATGTGAATGTGTTTATTGCCATTTTCAAATACTTCCTGTTGATCAAATTACAGAATCTGCCCTTGAAGGGCCAGCGGTGAAAGAAAGAGATTTCTTGGTTCAATATTAGAGTATTCTAATGATCAAACTGGTCCAGAAATGAAACATCTTGGGAGATGAAGAGATATCTGTCACTCTAGGAATGTCAGCATAGGCTGGAAAAATACATTTCAGATGTGCCATAGAAGGGACTTGGGCTCTGATTTCTTGAGTGGGTGAGCTATTAAATGTGTTTTTAGTCCAAAAAATGTATGATGAGTAACTGTCCCTAGAAAGGGGTAGGCATTTCTCTAGAGTGGTGTGGCTAACACCATGTTTGGCTATTCAGGAAGTGTGATTTACATGGGACTTCTGGATATGCGGACACTTTTTAGTTTTCCTTCTAACTGCTTCTAACTTGAAATGAATAAACTCTTCTGCTTGTGTGCAGTATACTAGCAATCACTGTATGGTTAGAAGAATGTGTACTCCAGTGACTCACTAATATAACAGGATTTCAGACTGTCTACTTCAGGTAACCAGTTTGCGGCCTCAGATATAAAGACAATCATAAAGATAGTATTTAAAAATAAACCTTTCTGCACATATACTTTTACCAAAAAATAGTTAACTTTATAATAGTGTATTTAAAACTTAGAGTGAGCATGAAGGGATTGTTAAAGACAGATGCGTTTCAGATGTGAGAGAGCTAAATATGATGCTACCACATTGGAGCCACTGTCATTGAAACCAGAGTAAACAAGGTTGTCTCGGCTAATTCAGTAAGGCTTGAAACATGAAAACGTGGGGTAATGGGCAGAGTGAAGACCCAAGTATCATTACTGGCAGATTAAATGACTACGTACTTAGAAATACAAATAAACTCAGTTGCACAGCCTTAGAATTAATAACAATGCAGTAATGGCCTGCATACAAGTAAAACAGGTAAAATGCAATGGTAGATCCATGTTCTTTTTGTTGTTGTTAATATTTGAGTGTTTTATCACGCACAGTTTTGATTATCTGCAATGTAATTGAAAATCCCTGGTATGTATAGCTGTAATTTTTTGAATAACAAATTTGTATCTTGCCAGTTTTTGTGCCAGTTTGGGACACAGTCTGTCAGTGAATAGGTTTCCACTTGACACACATTGTTGAGTAAAACTTTTGGTTCAACACAAGCACTCATGCAACCCTGGTGTAGGGGTTCTGTTGTTATCCTCACTTTACACATACTGAACCTAATAATACCTGCAACTAGGGATTTGGAGGCTACAGGGATTGTGATCAATGCTAAGGGTCTTCTGCAGTTTAGTTTCCATTAGCAGTAAAGAACTATAGAAATGATGTAAAAGTACAAATATATCTTGTTGATGCAAATATATTAACAAAAATACTTTTTGCTAATATATTTCAGCAAAAAGTATTTGCTAATAATATATTAATATAAAATATTAAAACACTATTTGGACAAAAGTTCAAATATTTACTGAGAACCATTCGAGAAGATTTAGACAGCCAATGTGCAACAGTGATGAGGTCACAGCAATGTGAAAGCTTCCATGTACAAAAGGTGAGGGTATGAAAGGAAATAAAATGTTCCTGCAAATAATGTGGCATTATGTATCAAGAACAGTTCTGGTGTTCTTCTAATACACAAAGGCCTGGTCATGCCATTTGTTAAAATAGTGACACACTTGGTAAATAGCCACTCCCCCGCTGCTGTCCAACCACAGCCCCAACTGCTGCTTCTCCCAGACTCCTGTACATCCCACCCCCATCTTCCCTGGACCCTGCCCCCACCTCCAAGGGCTCTGCCCAAGGAGCCTCTAAGAATGTGCTGAGGCTGACTCTTCAGCCTGCATCCTTTCCCAGCAGGCCCCTTAGGTCAAGTTTTTGTTTTGTTTTGTGTTTCCATATCACCAAAGGTCAAAGGTCTCATTGTAACCATTAGTTCTGGTCTTGGAATTAATCTAAAAAAAATAAGATTTTTTTGCATAAAAATTCATGGTTGTCAGATTCTCCATAGTAGCAAAAATCTTAGAACTAAGTATAACTCTCTATCTATAACTATACATAAAACTATATATAAATATATACTTTTATCCATTTTATACAATTTATAAAAGGTTAATAATTAAATCAATTTTGCACATATGTTTAGAAAATAATGCCACTATAAATAACAGATTCAAATAAATTTTGACACATTTGTGATTTAACTCTCAAGTGAGAAAGTCAAAATAATCCATATACATGATGATCTTACCTGTGTAGACTAAAGAAAATTATTTGTTCAAAGATGGGGGTGGGGAAACTTAGGAGGAAATAAATAAAAGGTTAACCTTTTCTTTCTCTAGAAGTGAGATATTTATTTTCTACCTTATACTTTGTCTATGTCTCAGGTTTTTTATAGTAGTAATTTTATACCCAAGGATAAGAAAAATGAACTCAATTAAAACAATAATTTTTTGGTTGATGAAAAGTGATGGGAAAGACTAGACTCACTGGCTTCTGACAGCTCCTTCAGGAATTTGACAACCCAAGTACTGCTCTGCCACGCATGTTCATGACAAACCAAGGTCAGGTGGCCAAGTCTGCCTCACCGGTAATAAAATTATACCTATGCAAATGCTTTCTTTAAGAACAATCTCACCTGTGTTGTAGCCGAGCTTTTTTGCAGAGCCATAGATTCTCCCCTGCCTGCTCTGAGTCCGTTGACCCTGATGGCGAGGCTGAGGGTGATGTTGATCAAAAGGGTGGTAGCTGCCTGCTGTGTGTTCCTTGAGGTGTACTTGCAGTTTTCTGTTGGTTATTTCTTGCTTCTTATTACACAAGGACAGCAGGTTCTCAAACTCTCTACTCACACTAGGGCGCAAATGATTTATAATTGTCCTCAGTAATATTTGCATTTTAACCACCACTGACGTGGTGGGACAATGCAGTGACGCTTAGAAGAGAGCCAGACTGAAGGTTATCTAAGTGAGAGAGAGGCAAAGAGCAGGAGTCAGCACATGCACACTGATATTAACTCATTGACTAGGTGGTTACTTTGGACTACCTTTGTCAGTCCAAGTAGTTTCATGTTGCAAATCCTGTCATTAGTATGAACAAAGGAGAATGTTAGCACTTCATTAAGAGTAGCTCAATAAAACGTAACTATTACAATATTGTACATGTGATTTATCTATGTATGTGCTGAAGTAGCAGTCAACTACATATGTTTAAAATTTATAAATTAAAAGTTAAGTCAAGATTTAGTCTTTTCCGAGTTGTCTGTCAAATAGCTACACTTGAGTGTTGAGCTCCCTTTGTGGCATTTTCTCTAAGTTTCTATTTTGTAGAACTGGTTGGTAGCATGGCTTTTCTTTGGCCTCCTGCAGGTGCAGAGCATTCATTCAGGCAGCATTGTTCCTGGGCCAACAGCCAGAATACACACCAAAGCAAATAGCAATTCCCTTCTCACTCAGAATTTATATTTATAATCCCATTCCTGATATCCTACAGATATTTTAATATTCTTCTCTTATTTCCCATACTGACAGAAATGCCTCAATACTGAGGCATCCAGGGTAGGAAAGAGAGAGAGAGGGAGGGGAAGGGGGGAAAGAAGTGATTTTGTTAACAATCTTTTGTCTTTCACACTGCAACTCAAAATCAGATTGTTCTTGCTCTGGTTGCAAACTCATAGCTGAAATTATTTTTCACCACTAAGCATTGGATTATCTGGGCAATTTTTCTCCTTATAAATATTTTTTGTGTGTTTGCCTGTATTCTAGTAGAGGGAATAAGGGAGATAATAATCTTAATGCAGTATGTAATAAGATAAATTTTTCCTGCTGATAACCTAAAGAATTCACTTATACTTTGATATGAGAAGTGAAACAAGAATAGGTGGAAATCAAATAGCAGGAGATAACTCAATAGTCTTTAATCCCCCATTGTCTTGACCTGCAGATTTTCTCCTTTGGAGAAGCCACAGGGTTCTCAAGTTTGGGATTTCTGTTTCATGTAACATAGGCTCAGTTAGAAGGACAAGCCATCATGAATACTTTGTGAGTACTTTTCCAAGTTGTCACTTTAGTGTGGAGCTTCCCATTTAGAATGGTAAATCTTCATTTTCCTCATTCCCAGTCTCCTTCAGGCATCTCTTAAATGCCACTGTTTCCATGAAGTGTGCTTGACCACCCAGTAGAAAATCACGAAGATGCCCTTCATGGTTTCCTCTCACTCTTTTTTTGCCTCTTCTCCATGGGACTTAACACCATCCATAAACATTGGATGTTTTTGTCTGTTTTATTTGTTGCTGCATCTCCAGTGATTAGCAGCTGGCATTTAGTAGGTGCTCAAAAATACTTCTTGAAATAATGCATTAAAGCTTCAATTTAATGAGTAATTACCATATATCGCAAACTGTGATACATTATCTCCATAAAATGCCTCTAACTTTTATAATGATCCTATTGCATAGATCTGTTATTTCTAATTTACAAATGTACAATTTAAAGAGTAGAGATATTTAAAATTTTTGCATAATTAATTCTGGTGAATACTATATTTGAATTTATTTTTTTCTCTTTATAGACTTTAGCATTTCCTTTTCATATTTTTTCCATTTTTAATCAGATGACCTTGAATTCCAAGCAAAAAATACAATTCTCTGCTATTTCATTAAATATATACTTGAAATTCAGGGAGTGGAGAAAGTTGTCTAAAAGATGAGATTCCCCCACTCTCCCCCTTCTTGTTTTTAAACTTTTTATAAACTCCATGTCAGGGATGTCCCTTTTTAAATATATATGTCTCAATTATATGTCCCTTTTTGAATATAGACCTGATGCATTTAAAATGTGGCTCATATGAAAGCATGCTATTATAACCACAAAAAAAATTGGCCTATAAAATTAAGCAAAGTACTCATCTAGTCCAGAAAGGAGACATGAGAGGTAATATTATAGTTGCAGTTGATTTGAGAGAAAGGATGATACAAAGAAAATAAATTTGCAAGGAAGGAGAGTTTTAAAGTGTAGTTTTCATTTAACTTTCCAAATCAAAAAGTCAGCATGTTCTGTTTGATAGATAATAAAACAGAACTTAACAGAACAGAAAAAAAAAATCTTCAATCCAGCCTAATAGAAAATAATTTTTGTTTGGTGCTGATGCGTGTCTGTATTTTCTAATTTTGCTCAAGTTCCACATATTGATTAACTGGGAAAATCAGTAATATCATAAAATGCAGCCTCTAAAATTATTAATTTGCTTTGGCAGTCACAAAAGAGGAAGGGGAGAAAAGGAAAGGAGAGAAGAGGGAAGGGAGGAGGGGATGAAGGAAAGGGGGTAGGGGGAGGGGAAAATATGAAAAAAAGGATGATATATTGGAATAGAGTTGTTTAATCATTATCATTTTTCCATTTGTCACAAGAAACTTTGCAGATTTTGCTCCAAAACTTTAGGAGGAAACACGTAATAAAGCTTTAGTTAACACAAGCAACTGTTGATATTTATGTATCTAAAAGCTTAGGGTGTCAAAAAAGTAGTCTACAGTTTTCAGGGTTATGATCAAGCAATGCCTAATGAAATTATATGTGAAAAGAGACTGACTATAAAATGAAAATGTATTGCCTTATTCCCCTAAATGCTGCTTTCTGGATCTAAATTTAAGATTTCCAGAAGGCTTTGCAATGTACAATAAAAAAGTAGACTGTACAATAAAAAAAAGTACAATAAAAAAGTAGCAAGCTTCCACATTTATTTTATTTAAACCCTGAATTTGCTCAGAAATTCTGAATTATTTGATTGATTCACTTTTAATTTACGTTCCCCTATTATTTTTTGGCACATTAGTTTGGCTTGTGTACTCTGTAGAAGCCTTTACAGAGAACTCAATGTCTGGTACTAGGGTACATTCATAATGTTACAGCTCCTGCTCAGAGGGATTCAGTTGAGAAAGAACAAATGATCTCCTTTAAAAAAAAAAATCTCTTTATTGTTGGTTCATGGTCTATAGGGTCTGATAACTCTTTATATGCTTCTCAGTGATTGATGATCAAACCTGCTCAATTGTTCACTCTATCATTTTAGAGTCTTTGATGTTACTTAACAAGTTCATTGGAATCAAGCCTTTGCTAGTGAATAAAATAAGATTAAGGAACACAAGAAAGTTTTTATATGGTTTGCCATGTTCAGCTAATTGGTGGGTAGTTTTTGTCTGAAGGATTCCGATGATACTTCTAGGCTCCATGGGAAAGACTACCAAGGCAATTAGTCTTGTGTGGAAGTGTTTAGGATGCAGAGAAGTTAATCAGATTAAGTGAGGAAGTGAGGGGAGAGTAATCCCATAAGAAGAGAAAGCATGGGCAATAGGCAGGGAGCAAAGAAGAACATGGTATACAGGGATACACAGGAGGGATGAGAAAGGTGGAAATATAAGGAATTTTGGGTTCCTAGTTTCAAAATATAAAGTTGTTAGACATGAGAAAAAGGAACTAGGCAGTAGTCTGTGCTTAGTTAAGAAGCTTAAACTTTAAGCCAGTTGATTAATCATTTAAAGATTTTAGGCAGGGAAGTAATGGGTTTGTTTAGCTTAGAGTTTTAAATGGTTGTTGTAGTGATGGCTTTGAGGAAGCAGAGTTCAGAAGACATAGGCTGTCTTTTTAGGGTATTATTGAAGTATTTCAGGAGATAGATAATTTGGGCCCAAACAAGGGCATTGCTTGTAGCGACAAGAAAGAAAAAGTAAAGAAACATTTAATAGGACTTCCGACCAAGATGGAGGCATAGGTAGACATGCTTGTGCCTCCTTGCACAACCAAAAAAATGACCATGACAAATTTAAAAACAAAAAACAACCAGAACCGACAGAAAATCGAAGTGTATGGAAGCCTAACAACCATGGATTTAAAGAAGAAACATTCATCCAGACTGGTAGGAGGGGCAGAGATGGGAAGCCGGGCAGAAAGGACTTGCAGCAAGGTGGTGGCTGGTGGACTGGGATGGGTGAGATAGTGGCTGGTGGAGCAGCTGGTCCCACATTCATGTGCAGATAAACTGGGAGGAACAACTAGGGAGTGAGACAGACCACTCATCCCAAGGCTCCACTGTGGAGAAATAAAGCCTCAGAACCTCAGACTGAAAAAACCTGTGGAGTTGGAGGTAGCAGGAGAAACTCCCAGCCTCACAGGAGAGTTCACTGGAGAGACCCACGGGGTCCTAGAACATACACAAACCCAAACACCCGGGGAATCATCACCAGAAGGGCCCAATTTGCTTGTGGGAAGTGGCGGAAGTGACTGAAAGTCAGCAGAGAGCTGAACAAGAGGCATTGTTCCCTCTTGGACCCCTCCCATCACATCCCAGTGACTTGGGTTGCCCTGCCCTGGCAAATACTTAAGGCTCTGCTCCTCACCATGAAACAGGCCTGCTGGACAAAAAAAGGGAAGGGAAGGGAAGGGAAGGGAAGGGAAGGGAAGGGAAGGGAAGGGAAGGGAAGGGAAGGGAAGGGAAGGGAAGGGAAGGGAAGGGAAGGGAAGGGAAGGGAAGGGAAGGGAAGGGAAGGGAAGGGAAGGGAAGGGAAGGGAAGGGAAGGGAAGGGAAGGGAAGGGAAGGGAAGGGAAGGGAAGGGAAGGGAGAAGAGGAAGAGGAGAGAAAAAGAAAAGAAAAAAGAAACAACAGATCAAAGCTCAAAAAAAAAAAAAATACAACTAAGTGACAAAGAGATAGCCAGCCTATAAGATGCACAGTTCAAAACACTGGTAATCAGGATGCTCATAGAATTGGTTGAGTATGGTCGAAAAATAGAGGGAAAAGTGAAGGCTATGAAAAGTGAAATAAAGGAAAATGTATAGGGAACCAACAGTTACAGGAAGGAAACTGGGACTGATACCAATGGTTTGGAACAGAAGAAAGAAATAAACATTCAACCAGAACAGAATGAAGAAACAAGAATTATAAAAAAAGAAGAGAGGCTTAGGAACCTTCGGAACAACTTTAAATGTTCCTACATCCGAATCATAGAGGTGCCAGAAAGAGAAGAGGAAGAGCAAGAAATTGAAAATTTATTTAAAAAAAATAATGAAGGAAAGATCCCCAAATCTGGCAAAGGAAATAGACTTTCAGGAAGTCCAGGAAACTCAGAGAGTCCCAAAGAAGTACACACCAAGGCACATCATAATTACATTACCCAAGATTAAAGATAAGGAGAGAATCTTAAAAGCAGCAAGAGGAAAGGAGAGAGTTACGTATGATGAAGTTCGCCTAAGACTGGCAGCTGATTTTTCAAAAGAAACCTTGCAGGCAAGAAGGGGCTGGAAAGAAGTATTCCAAGTCATGAAAGGCAAGGACCTACATCCAAGATTACTCTATTCAGCAAAGCTATCATTTAGAATGCAAGGGCAGATCACTTGCTTCCCAGATAAGGTCAAGTTCAGGGAGTTCACCATCACCAAGGCCTTATTATATGAAATGTTAAAGGGACTTAACTAAGAAAAAGAATATCAAAACTAGGAAAAGTAAAATGACAACAAACTCAAAACTATCAACAACTAAACCTAAAAAAAGAAAACAAACTAAGCAAACAATTAAAACAGGAACAGAATCACAGAAATGGAGATCACATGGAGGTTTATCAGCAGAGAAGGGGATGGGAAATGGGGGCAAAGGTACAGGGAATAAGAAGCATAAATGGTAAGTAGAAAATATACAGGGGTAAGTTAAGAATAGTACAGGAAATGTAGAAGCCAAAGAACTTACATGTATGACCCATGGACATGAACTAAGGGGGTGCAGAATGTGGGTGGGAGCAGGTGTACAGGATGGAGGGTAATAAAGCTGCGAAAGTGGGACAACTGTAACAGCATAATCAATAAAATGTGTTTTAAAAAATATTAAACAAACAAAAAACCAAACATTTAAGAGGAAAACTTACAGATGGACAGGGAAGGAGGAGGAAAGAAGGAGCTAAGCTTGGGTGACTGGATGGATGTTAAACAGTATAGGTGATGTATCAAGAAAAATATATAACAAAATGCTAAAAGTTTAGACTAGATTGTAAGTAATATTATAGAACATCTGAAGTACTTCTCTGTTGACTCTCTTTTCATTAGGGAAGAGTTTTATATAAATCATTTAAAAATATGCATGTCTTCTATTTTTGAAGAATGCTAGAAAGCAAACTATAGGATATGAGACCAAGGAATATATTATCCTACAGGATCTCTCTCTCTCTCTCTCTCTGCCTCCCTCTATCCCTCTCTTTCTGTCATCTCACAATAAGAAATAATGGAGTCCATTATAAGAAACAAATGTACCACTGAAAATAAGTGACTTACAAGCATGGTGGCATTAGTTATTCTCAAGCCTAGGATACTTTTAAAAGTGACAGTTGAAAATAGTGGGCAAAATAATTAAAATAATAACTTTTAAAAATATTTGTTTATCAAACAAGTTGTTTTTAGTTTGTTATATCTATTTATTAAATAGTTCTTTTAAAAACCCATATTCAAAAATAAAATTTTAACAATAATAATTTGTTAGAAATAAAAACAACTTAAAATAAGAAATAAATTCAGATTGGACACCAGCATAAAGAGCATCAAGTGGAACTGTCCCTGGCAAATAGGGGTATGGTCACCTGACTTAAGAAGTTAGAAAGGGATTTTAATATGCTAACTCCTGCAGAAATAGTTTCATTATCACTCCTGTTGTTAGTTTATTTATCCTAGGGATCCAGCAGTGAATGCTTGTATGGTTCATGTCCACACATGGAGTCACATTTTAGAGGTTGTTACGTGACCCATGGTTTCTGAGTCTCAGTTGCAATTCTAGCATTGTGTCCTCCATCATTGCCATAGGAGAAGGTGCTGGTGGGCTCTGACTGTGGCATAACATTCTGCTGGTTAGGAAAGTGACGAGAGAAACACACGGGATGTGCTGGGTGCATTTTGCCATTTAAACAGATCCATCTTAGGAGAAGAGGTCATCAAGCCCCAGCAGGGAAAGGATTGCATTTCAACTATCTGAGTTTTAAAATACTGGATTTAGGATCCTCATAATTGATATTTTTTTAATTTAGAAATATATGGCTAGGCTGATTGAGCCAAGAACAGAACTTTGGCTACTGGTCCTTTGAGGCAAGCTGGAATCTCTCTATTTCTGGTTAACTTACAGCTCTTTATAGCTGCCTTTGCCTTAATTATTTTATTTACCCTTCAAAAATAGTTATTGCCAGAAAGAATAAAAACATCCTGTGTCCTCTTAGAATTTGATATCTTCCTATTTCCTGTGTGAAATCATTAGAACAAATACTTTAGAATCAGAAAAATGTGCCTTAAACTTTACCCATATTAATATCCACTGAGTGTCAAATTACTCAAATCACCTTTTCTTGTTGGAAATACTCATGTGGAGTTTCCAGTAGTATTACGGTCAGGATTAAATGAGATGTTCCAAGTAAAGCCCCTATATAGTTTGACAAATAGTAGGTGGCTAGTTAGTGGCAGCTAGAATTAATAAGGAAGAAATTACAGGTTTCATGTCTGTGGGGACAGCTTTGGAGAAAACAGTCGCATAGTTTCCTTCATCTTCCATTTCCGTTTCTATCCTACTCCTTTCCCCACAACCCTTCATCATCTCCTATTATACCGTTATACACTCACTATATACCATTATACTCCCTCCTTTTCCTATATTAGCATGCTTTGTTCCTAATTTATCTTCCTCATCTTCCTTTCATACTTCCCAGTCTTATGATCTGTGCTTTTGTTGCCTGCTATCTCTAACCTTAAATAGGTTCTGTTAATGTAATTTATGACAAAATATTAAAGACTAACATCATTTTAATATACTAGATTTACCAGCACATTTGTCTGTTTCAGTGAAGCTATCAACATCATAACCACTTAAAAGCAAAATTTAAGTTGGAGGCATCGGTAATAGGGAAGAAAGATAAATTTTTAAGGAGAGAAACTTAATAATAATAAAAATGTACAGCTAACATTTATTGGGTGCCAACTCTCTCTTGCACTGTGCTTTATATGTCTTGCATCATGTAATCCTCACAACTAATAAGTTATGTAACATCACTGCTATTTTTATGGTGAGAAAAATACAGCTTGGAGAGGTAAAGCAAATTGCCAGAGGTTATATATACCCAGTAAGCAGAGAAAACAGGTTTGGGACTCAAGTCCATCCAAGTTACCACCATCTCTCTCGTGCAATCACTGACAGGCTAAATTTTCATCAGGGCAGACATCTACATCTCTTCTTATCATCATTTGCTAGAGCCTAGCACGGTGTCTGGCACATGGTAAACAATCAATTAATAGTTGATGCATGAAACAATGAGTAAATATTTATTCTGCTGTAATCCTCTATCCAATTACCTCTCGGGTATCCCTCTTGCTTAGAAGCTGTGCCTTGCCCAGTATTTCAAAATTCTGAACTGCCAGTAGTCCCCACATATACTGTTCTGCTTCCTGACTTCGTGCCTCCATCTTCCTGTCGTCTCTACTTGCAACTCTTCATTTCCCCAGAAGTACCTGGCCTAACTTCCTCTTACTCTGTAACACAGAGCTCAGTAATCTTTCTCCATGAAGCCTTCTACCTTTCTGGTCTCTCTTCCTGTCCTCTCCCTCACTGTCTCCTTTCTTCTTCCCAGCTCAGCTCAATCCAGTCAGGATTCTTTCCGTGTCTATTTCTTCCACTACAAATGGTAGTTTTGAAGAGAGATATCTGACATAATTTTATATCCTTTTTTGTACCTGATGTATTTTGCATCTAACCTTTTTTTTTGTATGCTTCTGACCTAGCCTAGTTTATTTTAAGGTTTTTTTTTTTTGGGGGGGGGGTTGTTTTTTTTTTTTTTTTAGTATTTTAACATCTGTGAAATTGGGATACATTTTTCAGTTAATGATATCTTAAAATTATAATTGAGAGTGTTTTTTCTGACTTAGTGATAAAAAAGGAAGGGTTGATTGCATCCTATAATCAATGGAATCTTAGATATAATGTAATACAAAAATATATATATTGAATAAACATTATATGAATGAGTAAATGAAGCAATAAATAGCAATTATAGCACTCCTCAAATTACTATATTATTCCTACTTATAACCTACCTGTTCTGCATCATCGAAAATGTGGCAGAGCTACAACTGAGCACTATTCCTTATATGTGCTGGGCTTTGCTAGTAAACTAAAACAGATAAACCACTTGAAATTATTTTTAATAATTTTTTTTCCTGTACTGATGTGATCTGTTCCTATGCTTGTATTCTAGGTGAAATTGATCTTCACATTCTCTCCAAAGTGCAGGCTCAGTACCCAGGAGTTCCTATCAAAAATGAAGTTGTTGAGCCAAGTGCTGAACAAATTGCCAAGTATAAAGGTACCTATAACTTCTGGTGCTATATGTTAAATTCTGTCCCAAAACGCTTATCACCCCAAATTTGTCCCTTTAAGCATTAACAGCATCTTTACTGTGGTGTGTTCTTTGTAAGCTTATTGGGACACTTAATCAATTTGTTTTCTTGGCAGGGATAACTAAATGCCTCATAATACAAACAATGAATAATTAAACCCCTTTATTTACTTACTCTCCATCCATTCACTGGTAACAAACTATTATTTTTGATGTTTATTCTTAGATACAGAGTTAGTAATTCATTGAGAAGTGATTAATCAGAATCCCTCTCCTTAAAGAGCTTATGTTTAGTTGATTATAGTAGAAATCTGAAAACTTCTTCTGAAAAAAAGGCCAGAATAGTAAGTATTTTAAACTTGGAAGACCACAGAATCTCTGTCACAGCTAATCAACTCTGCCACTGTAGCACAAAGGCATTCACAGACAAAATTAAACTAATGACTGTGGGTATGTTTCAATAGAATTTTACTCATACACACTAAAATTTGAATTTGATATTATTTTTGCATATAACAAAACAGTATTATTATGATTTTGTTCAGTCACTTAAAACTGTAATAGCATGAGATATGAAAGAGGAATAAAGACAGGCAATAGAATAGTATATGTTTTTAGCTTGTGGTTCATTTAGAAATAGGTAGTGGGTCAGATATGGCCCATGGGCCATGATTGCTGACTTCTGGGTTACAGACTCATATCACCTGTTTTACATCAGTTTTTCATTGATAAAATCCACCAGTTAATTCCCCATTAATACTGAGATAATGTAACCTAGGTTTGATCAAGGTTCTCATAATTATTTCTTACTGACTCTCTCATCTCTAATTTTATTTAAAATGAGAAGAAAATCAGGATGAACTCTTCTGGTCTTCCAGAGCTACGGAAAAAAGAAAAAATGTGTTTTATATTTGTTATGTATATAACATTGATTGCATTAAAATTCTAAATGGAAATGGGCTCCACATTTGCAATTAAAATTGATGGTGTACCACCTCTTTTCTGTATTTTAGAGGTTGTAGCCAAGTCTTCAAACCTTGAGAACATAAAGTTTGCTTGGCATAAGGAGACATCATCTGAATATAAAAATAGAATAATGGAGAAAAAAGAACTTCAGAAGTGGGACTTTATTCATATGATTCAGGTAAGAAATATTTATGGTTATGTATTCTCAGAAATATGTATGAAGAGTACTTAATATTCTAACTTTAAAAAGAAAAATAAGAATCTGATTTCTGATTTTATAGGTGAGCATATTCAAATTGAGGATATAGATGTTAATAATACTATGAAATTCTCTGTAACATTCAAAAAGCCAGTTTTCTCTACTCAAAATACTTCCAGAATTATTGATTTTTCTTCCCGTAGGACTGAAGGTTTATGGATAGATTTGAGGACAGGAGAGTATCATAACATATTCTACCACAGTTCTCCAGTAGCTCTAGTGCTCTGGATGAACCATGTCTCAGAGTTTTTCTGAATCCTCTTGCTTTTGCCTTCTGTTGATGATCTGGCTAGTAGTGTACACATGACAAAAGGGGCAGGGTAGATGATTCCTCAGGTTAATAAAGTTTTATTAATATCAGTCATTTAGTAGGAATTTATTTCCACGGTCCAGCACTGATAGTGTATTTCTTGGAAAGGAGATGACTATTCGGTAGATAGTATAGGGACATATTTCCACTAATATTTCTGGATAGCATATGGGTATATAGGCACCTATTAGAAGATGTGTATATTTCAGAAATACCACAATTAACAACAAGATATTTCTTATTTTCTACAGTCCACAAATACAGTTACGCCAAAGAAATAAACTTAGAAATCAACAGAAAATATGATTCCAAGATTGGCATATTCAGGCAACCCCACATCTCTGCTCTCTTAGCTGATAAAATCCTTTACCTGTAAGGGAGTGCCCAGCAACCCTATGATATTCCTCTATTAGGCTTGCTTCCCACCTCCTCACACAACTATTTCATGCCTCCCTCTCTCTCCTTATGCCTCATATAACTCTTTTTCCACCACTCATTCCCAACTGATGGCCTCACTTCATTCTGTACAAGGAAAGAAGAAGTGATCAGATGGAAACTCATCTTTCTTTACCCTCTAAATTTACAGTCATAGCTACAACTGCACCTATCATATCTTTCTTTCATCTTATTGCAAGAGCCTCCTTTTATCAAAAGCCAGTCCCTCCAGTTATATTCTGGATCCATTCTTTGCCAAGTATGAAATTTCGAAGCTTCAGAGATCATTCTCCCATTTCTCCCAAAGCTCCCATATGGTTTTTCTTACAACTCTCTATTTCTCTCTTCCTCTCTGTCTACTCTGCACTTTTCTCTGTTGTGTCTCTGTCTCTTCATTGTTCCCTATAGTCCTAACACTCTCATAACATTTTCATCTTAATATTCACAGTCAACTACACAGGATCTCAGTGTCCATTAGAATAAACTTCAGAGTATCTGCTATGGCCTACCTCCACTTTTTCACCAGGTCATGTCATAGATTGTTAACCATTGTACGGATTAGCTGCATGTGGGTACCTATCTAAGTATGGACCCTTTGGGAAGCATGGAATGACATAATAGTAAATAGGGCTGCTGAGGTGCTGAGGCAGCAAGGCCGTGTGCAAGTGCATTTCCTTTCATTTATTTGTGAGAGGAGCCATAGATTAAGTTGGTTTTGTTTCATGCAATAAATTCTACCGTAAGAATCTACATAAAATATTGAATTCTTATCCAAGAGAGACAAAGATGAGATATTAGAAACAAATGTCTACGGACGTAGAGTCCAAGAATACAAGCCCTGAGGAAAAGTTTTCCACTGCCGATGTAACATTCCAAGCTCTAGCTGTGTTAGGTGTAAAGACCACTCCCTGCACATCACAAGGGGTGGTCCAGAATGATTAAAAATGGGTAGACTGACTCCTAGTATCTTGTGGCCAAGCATGTAACTTCATGTTTTATTTAGTCCTGTCCTAGAGTCTGTCAGCATCAGAGCCTGTCGCAGTTTCTGTGATTTAAGAAAAGCATCTGAGCGTGTGGTGAAGCTAGCACAAAGGGTTTCATTTTAAAGCAACATTCAATGAAATGGAGTCTGTGTTCATAGTGCCAGCCCCAATTCTCCCAGAACTACAATTCACAAAATTTAGAGTGAGCACAGAATCGTTGCCTCCACGTGGAATGGAGACTAAGTGTCTCCAGCTATAGATGTCGATGTTATTAAAGCCAGAGAGAATAAATTTAAAACTAGTTGGCTCTAGTTGAACAAATAACGTAGTTTCCCTTTCCTCAAAATTTTTCTCACCTAATTATTCTATCTCTCCACACTATATCTTTAATGTTCAAACTTCTTAAGTGTTTTGTTCAGTAAAATCTACTCGGGAGTATCTAGTCCAAGCACACAAAGATATCGCATAAAGTGTTTCATTTCTTTTTTTCCTTTATTTCTAGATGCTGTATTATGTAAAAGACATCCCAGCAACCCTGAAATTTTTCCATAGTCTCTTAGCTACCAATGCTAAGATTCTTATTATTGTTGTGTCAGGTAAGTTATTTTCATTCAGCCTCAATTTGAAAATAGCAATAGTGCACATATGTATGGATGCATGTGTTGGGAGTCTGTGTTAGGCAAGTCCTTCACAACAGCTCGTGCGTGATTTAGGGAGACTGCTGGAAATAAATGTCTATTCATTTCTTTCTCCTGAGAAAAGTTGTTGCTATCTATATATAAATTATCTTTTAAATAACATAGAGCAAATACAACAGTTAGTACTTTTTAACGAGACTAAAAATATTAAATATTTCTGTTTACCTCCTTTTTTCCCCTGAATGTCTCTTTCTCTTCAGTGATATTTACAAACAAACAAACAAACAAACAAATAAAGTTTAAAATATTTGGGATGCTATCCTATTTAGCTAATTTGCATTTCTATGGCCACTATCAGTATTGTTCATTACAAGTTTTTTCAAATAACTATTAAAACAGTTCACTTGTTTTGTTTTGTGTTGTTTTAGTTTCCAAAGATGGTATTTGATCTCTCATGTTTTTTCCAGGGATATAAGTACCACATAGAGAGTATAAGTAAATATTAACAAACGAAACATTGACATTGTTGAATTCATTAATTCATAATTTCTTTTATTCTTCAATTTTTAAGGGCTATCCATATAGTGCTAGGCAGGTTGATTGTAGATATAAAAAAGCTTGTATCTTCTTAAGCTTATACCAGATCCCATATTCAGAAAACCACATGTCACACACTTCATTTTTTTCTTAGATATGGAGAATGACTTTAAAGATGACAAATATGGTGGTCACCCCTAATCCTGGTTTGCAGCCATGTGAGAGTTTGGCAAATGAGAGCTCCTATGAACAACCTCTTCCCCAGGGGAACATTTTGATATACCATTCTCATCTCTGGTTAGTTAGAAATGCTAATGTCAGGGGAGAGTTCTGTCTTCCCATTTAGGAGTGCTTATGGAAAGTGGTTGCTTTCTGCTAGTTTCTGTTTAAACGAGGACACTTAGGTAAAGCACTTTGTTCTGCATTTAGGAATGCAAAAGTAAACTTAGTTAACAACTTTGAAAGCAGTCTGTTTTTGATAATCTGTGTCCAGAATGCAGAAAATGTATTGCAGACAGAAACACCAATTTATCCAGAAGTCATGTTTTATTTTTACAATCTATTGAGTATCTATAGAAGATCTACTCTTACTTATATTTGGTTTTTCTTAAATATTTTCAGAAATTAAATATTTGAGTGTTGAAAGGCAGCTTTCTTTGAGTAAATATCTACCAATAAGAAAAAGCCAGCCTAAGGTTTAGAAAGTGGCATGAACAGTCTACAAGCAACTGAGAATTGACTAAATGCCCTTACGGATGCAGGATTCTGCTGGCTATGTCATGAATAAGTTAATACAATCCATGGTTTATTGGAATCAAGAAATGTGCAAACTAAAACAGGCTCAGTGAAATGTAAGATGATACACGAAAGTAAGAATGCCAAGGTACTTCCTAGCTGTGTGAACTTGGTCTATGAATCTAAGTTTACTCAAGGACTATTTCTAGATAATCATACTTACATTATATTGCATCTATGCATATATGTGATTCATATGTACATTGTATATCTATTTTCATTGGGAAAAATCAAAGAAAGTGAGTAAAGTGTTAAAAATCAGTTAGCTTTTTAATCTGAAAAGTGTTTTGAGTCAAACATTATTCAATCAGTGTGGTTTGATGGGGAAAATATTTTACTAACTTTTTTAGCATGCAGTTCATCATTTTTCATTACTGCACATAATATGGTAGACAGGTATCCCAAAGAGGAAAACATTGTTAACAGATACTGTTCCTAGACACAAGCATGCCACAAATACCAGTTGGTGAATTAGTAAAGGGACTCTCATTCCTTCCTTCCTTTACCATATACACTTCTTTCTTAAAAGATTTTACACACTATGGAAGAAATATCATATATATCTTCTTAAAGAACCACTTAGCAAAAGGAAAAAATAGATTTAGGTGTTTTATTTTGAAGTTTCCATTTCTCTCTTAAGGCTGCTTCTATTTACCAGAAGAGTTAAGTACAGAAATTTATTATATATGAATAAAAACTTTAAAACACAAATGACCTTGTTCAATATAGTTTCCTTTGCAGTTAAAGAAAATATTCTACCATTCAGGTAAAAAAATTGTCATCAGTTTAGTATAATCTGAATGTCTCCAGATTCACTAGTCTATAGGCTCATATTTAATGCTTAAATAACTGAAGGCCTTCATCCCAAGTAATTTAGTAGTCTCTCACTTCCTCTGTGACTCCTGAGGAAACCTGGGGGTCGTTCTTCTGATGGTTGCCAGGCACTGTTTGCTCCAAACTCCTGCTCCGAGTTCAACTTTTGATTTCTCATGGCCAAACCTTTCATGTGCTACAGCTCCCTTTTTTGATCCTATTCTGCTTCATCCCAGACATGGACGTAGCTCTACTTCTTTCATTTTCCAAAGCACTGTTTCATTTTGGGAGATGCTGACATCTATAGAGAGGAAGAACAGAAACAGAATTCAGCATCAGCATCTCACAGCCACTTTTTTCCCAGCTTTTCTCTTCCTCAGTTGAGATCCAGTTCCCTTGTACCTACTCATAACTTCTTCCAGACCTCATCCATGTCCTCTTAGCTCAGTACCTTTGCAAAGATACCAGCTCCTCACTTCTCCCTTCCACCCCTTTTATTTATTATGTAGAGCAAACTCCCTCTTGCTCTCTCACCTCTATAAACCTGTGTACCTATAAATCTGTCTTAACCACCTATTTCCATGAGATAAATTCTATTGCTCCCTCAGTGTATAGAAGTAGCTGCAGTTTCATTTTTTAAAAATAGCAATAATTGCTTCATTGTATTAATAAAGCCAATATAAATATATGGGTCATCTTTTAGAAAAAATAGTCATGATCAGTTTCCAACAGTAGAGACAAATTTAATCACAAGACATGTGCAATCAGATTTGTCTTATATCATTGTCAATCAACATTTATGGTGTTGATCCACTATATTTTTTTAGGCATTTTTTTCATTTTGACTTCAAATCCCTATCTGCCCAACCATTCTGTGGATAGTAAACAAGTTTGAGAAAGCTCTCCAGGTCATCTGAGGTGCTCAATCAACCCCCCACCCACCCTGTATAAAAACCATTGCCCTAAGTGGCCCTCTTAGCCCAATCTGTATTTCTTGAAACCCTATTCTCCATACTTGCCTAATGAAAACATTCCTTAAACTTAAATATTGTCCCAAAGTGGTACACCTATGCTAAAATGGTTCACATTAGGTCCTGTATTTATCAGGTTGCTTAACTTTCTAAATGGAATCTGCCTTATAATTACCTAGAAGTCAAGAAACCTGTTTGTATATTTCCTTTCTTTCAGGGCAATATTGTCATTCATAAGTACACTGCAAGGTAGAAAACTGAGTGCTCATTGTAGAATGATTTGTAAAGCCTAAGGTAAATTTTGTCATTAAATTAAATTTCTAAGAGCATTCATGTAGCCCATGTCTAGGCAGTTAAAGATGTCTGGATTAACATCTTGTTCTATGTGGTCATCTTAAATATGCCCCACAGCTAAGGCTCTTGCCTTTCCATCTCAGACACTTACCTATTACTGAACTGACTAGTGATTTCTATGACTAGACTGAATCACTCAGTTATTTGAGAACTCATTTTTGCAATTTGTTAGATTGTAAGATAATGAAAATGGGAGTCAGTTTCTAGATTTAATTATGCAGAGCACCTTACTTGGCTCATGAGCCATGTGTGTTCAGGCTTATTCAAAACACAGACTGTACTCAGTTCCAGGTTGGCTGCACAGGACAGCTGTGTAGATTTGGTTTATCCAGCTTTTATTGAGCTGCTATGGTCAGTCACTGCTAGACTCCGAAGGTTACAAAGATAACTTTGCCTTTGCCTTTGAAAGACTACTAATTTAATGTGGGATTCAGACATGTAAACACTTTCAGCAGTGTGCCAAGTTTCTTACCGGAGGTACATGGGGAGTATGGGAGAGTTCCTTAAGAGCAGGAGGCTCTGACTCTTATCTCTGGTTCCAGATCTTTGCAAAGCCTTTAGCACCTAGAAGACTCCCAGTAAATGTATTTGAATTGACCTGAATAATTGCTTATTATTTCTCCTTTATGATATCCAAAGTACAACTACTTCCAAATGTCCTTCCAAAACAAAAACAAAAACAAACATGGTTTAGCTAAAACTTACTACATGATGGACATGGAATCAGATAATATAGAAACTTCTGGAGATTTGAAGATGGATTTAATTAACAGAAATAAAAGATTCAATAAAAAGTCAAATGTGGCCCCGACTAGTGTGGCTCAGTGGGTTGGGCATCATCCTACAAATCAGAAGTTTGCCTGTTTGATTCCCATTCAGGGTACATGCCTAGGTTGTGGACCAGGTCCCCAGTTGAAGGCATGCAAGAGGCAACTGATTGATTTTTTCTCTCTCACACATTGATGTTCCTCTCCCTCTCTTCCTTGTTCCCTTTCCTTCCCTCTAAAAATAAATACATAAATAAAATCTAAAATGTATCCACACACATGAAGTGCACACTGAAATAGGTGGATACAAGCAATGAGGGGTAGGCAAGTAGAACTAACTAGGAAAAGAAAGAGAAATTGAAATCAGAATTAAATCACAGCATTTCTGGACAGCCTGTTGGCATACTTGCTGCTTGAGGGAAGAGAGGCTTCCATCTGTGTTCCTAATATCCATTACAGAACTAGACCAGCCTCAGTTAATATTCACTTAATTATAACAAGCAGAAGTTCCTGATGATGAAGATAAGATTTGATTTGGAAATAAAAAAAATAAGAACAAAAGAGATGTATCACACACTGAAATGTGTCTACAAATGTAGTAACCAGGTATTAGTTGAATGAGTTGCTAATTAAAATGCAATCTACCTGGTTAAGAGAGATTAGCCAGAAGGAGGTCATTAAAGTTTTCTGTCCTTCCCTCTCTTTACCTAAGGAAAGAGGCAAATCATGGTGTGTTCTTTTTAACACAGTGGGAAAAAAGAATTTGGTTTAGATCATGTTGAAAACAAAAGTACCATTGTGTGTTGTGCCCACCAAGAGCCATTATGAAAATGCATGGGTCAGAAAGTGTATAATTGCTCAGCTCAGAATCGGCACCCAATTGCAGAAATTTGACATCAGAACATTTTCTGCCATTAGTGTTTGGTTAATTTTTCTCTGCCAGGTTAAAAAAATAATGATGGCACAGGCTCTCCTCAACCACCAAAATATTTATCTTCTTATAAAGTCTTGTTTGTAGGTAAACTCTTATTTGGGAAGATAATCACTGTATTTGGAATGAAAGATTTTTTAATATATACTCATGACCCTCATTTATATTTCATTGAACTAAGGTTTTATTTTCTTCTGCTTCATTCCAATTCCTAGAGCATGTTCTATAGTTATCATTCTCTCTTCTGAAATATAAATGGAACATCAATTATTTAGGTTATTTATTATTTACTATTTTCTGCCTTGGGTAGCCTCTTGTTGAGTTAAATCAGGCGATTTTAGCTTAGTCCATGGAAGAGGGTCAGGGGTCTTTGAGCATCCTGTAATTATATGCATAATGACGTCGGTGTGTCTTATTTGTGTACTTTTCTGGAGAGTCAGTTACTTTCATTAGATCATAAAAGAGGTTTGGGAACCAAAAAAATTCAAGAAATCTTTACTTTTTTTTTGTTGACACTATTACAGATGTCCCTCAATTTTCTGTTCTTTGCCCTCCTCCACCCACTGCCTCACCCGGCCTTCACCATAGTGTTGTCTGTGTCCATGGATTATCCGTATATGCATATACAAGGTCTGTCCAGAAAAAGTAGAAACATTGTTAATAAAACGGGAATGGTTTGTATGACATCAGTGTAACCTGGCAGCCAAGGAGAGTGGACTGGAATGCACATGTGTAAATAATAATGACTTTGCTGTGCTTGTCAGTGGGGGTAGTAGACACTGGTGAGTGAGTGTGTGTACTGTATGGCCGTCACATTCAAAATGAGAGAGTAAAGCAAGGAATCTGCATGAAATGTTGCATTAAGCTTGAAAATTTCTCTGCGGATTCTATTTGGATGACTCAGAAAGCCACAGCTATGGGCAACTGGTGATTGGCAGCTTCATCACAATGTGCCTGCTCATGTATCAAATCTCATGCAGTTTTTTTGTGAAACATCAAATCACCCAGGTTACTCAGCCCCCCTACACCCCATACTTGGCTCCCTGTGACTTCTGTTTTCCCAAAACTAAAATCACCTTTGAAAGGGAAGAGATTTCAGACTATCAGTGAGATTCAGGAAAATACAACAGGCAAGCTGATGGCAGTTGGGAGAATTGTGTGAGATCCCAAGGTACCTACTCTGAAGGGGCTGAGACGTCATTGTCCTATGTACAATGTTTCTTGTATCTTCTTCAATAAATGTCTCTATTTTTCTTTCTACATGGCTGGATACCTCCTGGACAGGCCTTATATGTTCTTTAGCTAATCTCTTCCAGTCCCCCCAACACTCCTGCCCTCTGAGATCTGTCAGCCTGTTCCATGTGTCCATGCCTATGGTTTTATTTGTTTGTCAGCTTATTTTGTTCATTAGATTCCACAGGTAAGAGAGATCATATGGTGTTTGTCTCTCTCTGACTGCCTTATTTCACTTAGTAAAATATTAACCAGATCCATCCATGCTGTTGCAAAGGGCAAGAGTTCCTTCTTTTTTATAGCGAGATAGTATTCCATTGTGTAAATGAAATCTTCACTTTTAATTCTGGAAGTTCATAGAAAATACAGGTTCTTTTTCATATTGTTTTGGACAAGTCCAACTTAATTATCTAACACTTCAACAATGTTTACTATGTGCTAGTCATGGTACTAAGTGCCTTACCTTTTTAACTTAATTCTTGCAGTAATTATGCAAATACATTCTATTATTATTCCTGTTTTACACTTGATAAAACCGAGACACAGGATCAAAAAACTAGTAAGAAGAAAAGCCAGACTTCTCACTCAAGCAATCAGGCTTTAATGACCACTTGTAATTCACTGTACTGACTGTGTAGGTAACAGCCCAGTATTACGTGCATGTATTAGAAGGTCTACAAATCCATATGCATTTGTTTTGATTTATTATCATTATAGATTTATTTTTTAATTTTTTATTGCCATTTTATTAGAGTTGTCCCAATTTTTCTCCCTTTCCCCTCCTCTGCCTAGCCCACACCCTGGTCCCACAGTCAATCCCCACACCATTGTCCATGTCCATGGGTCATTCATACATGTTCTTTGACTAGTGCCTTCCCCTTCTTTCCACTATTTTCCCCCTTCCCCCTCACCCCTAGTCACTGTCGGACTGTTCCTTGTTTCCATGCCTCTGGTTCTATTTTGCTCATTCATTTATTTTATTCATTACATTCCTCTTATAGGTGAGATCATATGGATTTGTATTTCACTGACTGGCTTATTTCACTTAGCATAATATTCTTGTTTCATTCATGCCATTCCAAAAGGTAGCAGTTCCTTCTTTCTTTCTGCTGCATACTGTTCCATTGTGAAAATGTACAACAGTTTTTTGATCCACTCATTTACTGGTGATCACTTAGGCTGTTTCCAGCACTTGGCTATTTTGAACAGCAATTTGCTTTTTCTTTTTTTTTCCTTTTTTTTAAATATATTTTATTAATTATGCTATTACAGTTGTCCCATTTTCCCCCTTCACTCCCCTCCACCCTGCACACCCCCTCCCACTCACATTCCCCCCCTTTAGTTCATGTCCATGTGTCATAAGTTCCTTAGCTTCTACATTTCCATACTATTCTTACCTTTCCCCTATTTTCTACCTACTATCTATGCTACTTATTCTCTGTACCTCTCCCCCCTCTCTCCTCCCACTCCCCTGTTGCTAACCCTCCATGTGATCTCCATTTCTGTGGGGTTCTGTTCCTGTTCTAGTTATTTGCTTAGTTTGCTTTTGTTTTGGGTGTGGTTGTTAATAATTGTGAGTTTGCTGTCATTTTACTGTTCATGTTTTTTATCTTCTTTTTCTTACATAAGTCCCTTTAACATTTCATATATTAAGGGCTTGGTGATGATGAACTCCTTTAACTTTACCTTATCTGAGAAGAACTTTATCTTCCCTTCCATTCTAAAGGAAAGCTTTGCTGGATAGAGCAATCTTGCATGTAGGTCCTTGCCTTTCATGACTTGGAATACTTCTTTCCAGTCCCTCTTGCCTGTAAGGTCTCTTTTGAGAAATCAGCTGACATTCTTATGGGAACTCCTTGGTAGGTAACTCTCTCCTTTTGTCCTGCTGCTTCTAAGATTCTCTCCATCTCTTTCATCTTGGGTAATGTAATTACGATGTGCCTTGGTGTGTTCCTCCTTGAGTCCTACTTCTTTGGGACTCTCTGAGCTTCCTGGACTTCCTGGTAGTCTATTTCCTTTGCCAGAATGGGAAAGTTCTCCTTTATTATTTGTTCAGATAACTTTTCCACTTGTTGATCTTCCTCTTCTCCTTCTGGTACCCCTTAAATTTGGGTGTTGGAACATTTAAAAATGTCCTGGAGGTTCCTGAACCTTTCATCATTTTTTTAAAACTCTTGTTTCTTCATTCTTTTCTGGTTGGATGTTTCTTTCTTCCTTCTGGTCCACTCCGTTGAGTTGAGTCCCAGTTTCCTTACCATCAGTATGGTTCCCTGTACATTTTTCTTTATTTCACTTAGTATAGCCTTCATTTTTTCATCTAATTTGTGACCAAATTCAACCAATTCTGTGAGCATCCTGATTACCAGTGTTTTGAACTGTGCATCTGATAGGCTGGCTAGCTCTTTGTCACTTAGTTGTATTTTTTCTGGAGCTTTGATCTGTTCTTTCATTTGGGCTTTTTCTTTTTTCTTTTCTTTCTTTCTTTTTTTTTTTTTTTGCCTTGATGTGTCCATTGTGTAGGGAGGTGTGGAGCCTTAGGTGTTCACCAGGGCAGGGCAACCCACCCTGCTGGGTTGTGATGTTGTATGTGGGGCAGGGGTCTGAGAGGAAACAATGGCACTTCCTCCACTCTCTGCAGGATTTCAGTCACTTCCCCTGCTTTGCACAAATTGGGCCCTTCTGGTGCTGCTTCCCATATGGGTGGGTTTGTGTACGTTCTAGACCCTGTGGGTCTCTCCAATGAACTCTCCTGTGAGGCTGGGAGTTTCTCCCAGCATCTCAACCCCCACAGGTGTTTTCAATCGGTGTTTTGAGGCTTTATTTCCCTGTGCTGGGGCCCTGGGTTGTGCCATCTGTCTTGCTCCCCAGTATTTGCCTGGTTTATCTGCACACAAATGTGGGACCTCCTGATCTGCCAGCCACCTTATGCGCTTGGCCCCTCCACAATCTGCCACCTCACTGAGTCCGATAACCACCACTTTGCACACCTGTGGTCCACCAGCCACCACTTTGCTGCAAGCCCTCTCCACCCCAGCTGTCCAACTCCACCCCTCCTACTGGTCTGGATGAATGTGTCTACTTTAACTCCTTGGTTGTCAGACTTCCAAACAGTTCAATTTTCTGTCAGTATTCATTGTTTTTTGTTTTTAAATTGTTGTTGTCTTTATTTTGATTGTGGGAGGAGGCACATTGTGTCTACCAACACCTCCATCTTGGCCGCAAGCCTGCAATTTGCTTTTTCAGTCTCAAGATTACAACCAGTAGAAATACATTATCAAATTTATTTCATGTAATGTTCATATATTTTGTCAGTTCTTATTACACATCTGCTATGTGCTCAGCATTGTGCGATGTTTCACTTAAAGTATCTCATTTAAAACTCTCAGTTGCATTTGAGGTCAGTATGGTTATCCCTATCTTATAGATGGTAAAACTGAGATTCTGAAAGAGTAAATAATGAACCTCATTTCAATTTTGAAGTGCTAGAAGAATAGTCTAACCTATGTCTCTCTCTTTCCTCAGCTGCTGCATATCTTAGCTTCTACACTGGGCTGGGTCTTCAATTAAATACAACAGACGTTGCTAAAACACATTCTAAAGTTGGGGACAATTTTATAGAAATCCACCTTGTTATTGGCAGTACAAGGCAGAATGTAGTAAGTGGATAGACATGAGAAGCTACCTTTAGTTTGAGTAAATCATTTGGAGTCCATCAGTCCAGAAAGTTCTACTAGATAGCACCTCAGTGGCTTCTCATGTCCTGCCACTCTCCCCCTTGCTCACTCAATTCCAATTTCACTGGCTTCCCAGCTAGTTCTTAAACATGCCAAGCATATTGCCACCTCAAGTCCTTTGCAGTTGTTCTTCTCTCTTCCTGGAATAATCTCTCTGTTATACCTACATGGCTTGTCATATCTGTACTCAAATGTCATGTAATTAGATAGACTTTCTATGACCACAGTATATAAAACAGCAATCCGCCCAACTCTTTGACCCTACTATTCTTTGCTCTGATTTGGTTTTTCATTAGCATTAAACACCATCTGATATACGATTATTTATTTATTTGTTTATTTAACTTTTTCTCTCCCTACCCCCAAACTCTTCACTCCTTGAATTTAGCTACGCAAGAAGGGCAAGGATATATTTTCTTTTTCTTTTTTTTTTAAATTCACTACTCTACTCTGATATATCTAATGCAGAGCCTCGCAGGATAGGTAAATGAAAGCATGAACTTCATTCTGTCTCACAGGAACCAGTGGCTGGGACAAGCTATGGAAAAAGTACGGATCCCGCTTACCCCGGGATGACCTCTGCCAGTACATCACAGCAACTGATGTCACCCAGATGATGGACAAGTTGGGAATTAAATATGAATGTCATGACCTTCCATCCACCATGGACATATCTGACTGTTTTATTGATGGTAATGAAAATGGAGTCCTGCTTTGGGATTTTTTGACAGAAACCTGCAACTTTAATACAACAGCACCACCTGAACTCAAAGCAGAAATTACGAAAGCTCTGCAAGAGCCTGAATTCAGTGTTAAGAAAAACGGAAAGGTTCTTTTTAATAATAATCTGAGTTTCATAGTGGTTGAGGCATAAATATCAATCATGAGAGTATATTAAAAATTATATTTTAAACAATGTTGATCATTTATTTCTGTATTCAAATTACAAATAAATCTCATAGTATAAATATAAATAGAACATTTTTTGTTATGTATAAAATCTAGAAAATTATGACATTCTTGGACTTCCATGTACAGGCATAAATGATATTGCTGATCTTATCCCATCCCTTCTCCAGGCTGGAAAAATGAGACAACTAAGTTTCACTGGCTTATTGACAATAAAATTCTTTCCATTTGGTGATTGTACTGGAATTTCCTACAACACTAATAAAGTATGTACTATGGATTCTTTAAGTACTAGTAAAGTATGTGCTTATTGATACTTTGAACACTAAGAAAGTATGTATTTATTGATTTTCCCCTTTTGTGAAGAAGTATTTGTCTTTGTCCATTCCTCTATTGTAGTTGCTATGTCATTTGTATGGATTACTAAAAGTAATCACTTTTAGGGTACTGTAAAATTAACTCTTTGAATGTGTTGCCATTTCCTCTCAGCTTGTTTTCTTTTTTAGTCTCATCTAATATTTTTATAATGTTTTGTTTCTTTTTTTAATAATACTGAAGTTTTTTCTTTTTTAATTTCTAGGTTCTTGCACATTTTATAAAAGGCCTCCTAAAACCATTTTGAAATATTAACATATTTTATAATAATAATTTTATGGTTTTATACTTAAAAACATATATCTTTGATATGTTTGAAACTAATACAAGTGTAAAAGAGCGAGATTGAGAACAAGCTGCTTTTCCTAAAAAGATAAGCCAGTTGTATCAACACAATTAACTTAAAATTCACTGACTTAAAATACACCTCTTACCATTTATTAAATTTCTAGAAAACTTTAAATCTTTTTTCATACTTCATACCCCTTTATGTCTCTCTAAGATCTCAAAGAACAAGAGTCATTTTTGTAAAGTAAGATTTCAGGGAATTTTTTAAAACTTTTTGATGTGCTTTGTTTTATTTTTAATAATAAACATCTATGATTCTTATAAAATAGTGCATCTGTTTATATAAGTAAATAAATAATTTTATAATTAATAAATAAATATATATTTTTAAAGTATATTTTATTGATTATGCTATTACAATTGTCCCATTTTTTCTCCCATTTATCCCCCTCTGCCCTGCACCCCACCTCCCTCAACATTCCCCCTGCCTTAGTTCATTCATGTCCATGGGTCGTACATGGACAACCAACCCATAAGTTCTTTGGCTTCTCCATTTCCTATACTACTCTTAACCTCCCCTTGCTATTTTGTGCCTACAAATTATTCTTCTTATTCCCTGTACCTTTTCCCCCCATTCTCCACCCTCCCTCACCACTGGTAACCCTCCATGTGATCTCCATTTCTGTGATTCTGTTCCTGTACTAGTTGTTTGGTTACTTTGTTTTTGTTTTGGTTTAGGTTAAATTGTTGATAGTTGTGAGTTTGTTTTCATTTTACTGTTCATAGTTTTGATCTTTTTCTTATGTAAGTCCCTTTAACATTTCATGTAATGAGAGCTTAGTGATAATGAACTCCTTTAACTTGACCTTACTTGGGAAGAACTTGATCTGCCCTTCTAGTCTAAATGAGAGCTTTGCTGGATAGAATAATCTTGGATGTAGATTCTTGCTTTTCATGACTTTGAATACTTCTTTCCAGCCCCTTCTTACCTGTAAGATTTCTTTTGAGAAATCAGCTGATAGTCTTATGGGAACTCTTTTGTAGGTAACTGTCTCCTTTTCTCTTACTGCTTTTAAGATTCTCTCCTTGGGTAATGTAATTATGATCTGCCTAGGTGTGTTTCTCCTTGGATCCAACTTCTTTGGGACTCGCTGAGCTTTCTGGACTTGCATGTCTAGTTCCCTCACCAGAATGGGGAATCTTTCCTTCATTATTTTTTCAAATAAGTTTTCAATTTCTTGCTCTTCCTCTTCTCCTTCTGGAACTCCTATGATTTAGATGTTGGAATGTTTAAAGTTGTCCCAGAAGTTCCTTAGCCTCTCATTTTTTTGAATTCTTATTTCTTCATTCTGTTGTAGTTCAATGTTTATTTTTCTTTTGTTCCAAATCTTTGATTTGAGTCCTGGTTACCTTCCCTTCACTGTTGGTTCCCTGTATATTTTTCTTTATTTCACTTTGTATAGACTTCATTTCTTCCTTCATTTTGAGACCAAACTCAATAATTTCTGTGAGCATCCTGATTATTAGTGTTTTGAACTGTGCATCTGATAGGTTGGCTATCTCCTCATCACTTAGTTCTTTTTCTGGAGCTTTGATCTGTTCTTTCATTTGGACCATATTTCTTTGTCTCAGCGCACCTGTTACATTGTAAGGGATGGAGCCTTAGGTATTTGCCAGGGTGGGGCAACTCCCCTGCATTGTAGTGCTGTATGTGGGGGAGGGTTCAGAGAGGGAACAGTGGTGCTTGCTCAGCTCTAGCCCTGCTTTTAGTCACTTCCTTCACTTTCTACAAGAGGATTGTGCCCTTTCAGGTGCTGATTCCCAGGTGGTTGTTCTTGTGTACATTCTAGGATCCTGCAGGCCCCTCCAATGGACTCTCCTGTGAAACTGGGTGTTTTTCCTGCTGCCACAACTCATGCAGGTTTTTACAGCCAGAGGTTTTGAGGCTTCGGTCTCCTGCGCTGGAACCCTGGGTTGCATATGGTCTGTCTTGCTCCCCAGTTATTACTCCTGGCTTATCCACATATGAATGTGGGATATCTAGGTCATCCAGGCACCTTGTTGAGCATCCTCACCACCCCAGCCTCCCGTCTCCACCCCACCTACCAGCCTGGATGAATATTTTTTTAACTCCTTGGTTGTTGGACTTGCATACAGTTTGATTTTCTGGCAGTTCGGTTGGTTTTTGGTTTTAAATTGATTGTTATCCTTCTTTTGGTTGTGCAAGGAAGCAAAACATATCTAACCATTCCTCCATCTTGGCCAGAATCCTCTAAATAAATATATTTTTAAGGTAAGTAAAAAACTTTTACTTCATGTTAGAAACAACACAAATATAAGGCTTTACTAAAGCACTCCTGAATTCTCATTCTCAAAGTAATGAAGCCTTCAACACAGTATCATAGTCACTCACATTACAGAGCTACTACTTAATGCTGCAGTATAGCTACTTTAAAGAGAAACCCAGAAGTACACTGGAGTACAGAACCTATTTGCATTAACAAATGACTAAGCTTTGTTGTTCATCATAACTGAAACTGACTTGCATTGCCCTCTTTTCTTGGAGAACTTCATTAATGTTTTTTTGAATTACAAGTTCCAACAAATGACATGAGAGTTACCAATCAGATTCCTAAATGTTAACCCTGAACCATTAATCATACTGATATGTACTACTGACAGAGAAAATCCATGAGGCACACATGATTGATGAATATGGACCATGACGACCGACCTTGAACAACTTTGCCAAAAGGATGGAAATCAAGAGTCTACAGAGCAAATTATGGCCTTTTTAAAAAAGTAAATGTGTAAAACAACAACAACAACAACAACAACAACAACAAAATGGAACTAACCTGCCACTAAAAGATAGAAAAGAACAGCAGTCCATAGATGGATATTTGTATATACATACAGCCTTTTTCTCATCCTTATACAGCTCTTACTATAAAATAGAAGGATAAATAAATTCTCACTTGCTTCAACTTAATGTAATGGGAATGCTCAAGCCTATTTTAAAATAAAATCTCCATGAATACCTACCAGTTGGTGGTGAAAAGTTAACAAGGGATGAAACTATTGGTTTCTGCCTACAGTGCACTAGATCATACAAAGGATTGGGATAGTCATATACTGACTTTTCAAGTTTGTTCTTGAGATTCAGGAAAAAAAAAAACCCTGCAACATGAGTTTGGAACATTGTATATATAAATCATTGTACATCTCCCAGTGTTTAACATGGTGCCACATATATGGAAGATACTAAATAATAGGTATTCAGTGAATTCCATACTTCTCAAGAATCTCTTTTATACCTATGTATTTATATCCTTATTGTAACATAGCTCAAGAAACCCAACAAAACCCTTAGTATCAGTATAAACCTTAACTTATTTCAAGTGGAGCACAATGTTTTAGGGCCTTGGTATTTGCTTATAAAAAATAGCAAAGTCTTCATTGAAAACTCTGTTAATTTGGACACAATGTTTTAAATTTCTGGTTGTACCTACATAGAGAATACTAGATCTTAAGTCTATAAAACTGTACAGACCTGAGGGTATAGTTGATGTATTTTAAATTTTATTAATAATAACTTACCCAACATATTTTAACATTTTAAGAGCATATTTGCATATGTTTACCCCCTCAGTATGTTATTTCTAAGAAAACAAGGACTTCTTGCCAAGCCTCACAGAGGAACGAATGTATGAAATAGTCCTGTTAGATGAAGAGGTTGAACCAGACTTCCTGGGTTTGACTCTTGGTTCTGTTAACTCACTAAGAAATCTCAGGAAACTTATTTTCTCTCTATTTCCACATTTCTTTGTCTTCAAAATGAAGATAATCATAGTAACTTACCTTAGAGGATAATTGTAGGATTTCAGGAGTTAACTACGTAAGTATTCTCATAAAGTAGTAACGCTTATAGGATATTTCAAAAATATTAACTATGACTACTATTAATTGCTCATAAAAATTTAATATAAAATTCTGAACCTGCTACTCTGACAAAAAATAAAATTAAAGTCTATTATGACTGAGGCCAGAGAGCTAGTTACTAGAAGAGCCAAACTAGTTCCTGACCTTGACATTTCTAGTCAAAGGTATATGGCCTCTCTGTGTCTATTAGAGGCTGAGCTGGTGCTTCACAAAACTCAAGGTGTCATCAGGATCAGGATGCGTAAGCTTCACTGAAGGAATCTGCCTGCTGGACCCTGTAAGTACCTGTACTCTACTATGTGAAGTGATGCCATCCCAACTCTGTTCCTGAGTAGACCAATATCAACTAACTGGCTAATTATCATTTGATTGGAGTGCTTCCTTTTGAAAAGTATGAACTGGATCCTTCTAATTCTTCTCTTAGAAATCTGGAATCATAATTCTGGAGAAGTCAGGCGTTGATTGTTTCATTTGTTTGTAAAATATATCATTTAACCACTATTGACTATGTGAGACATTGTTCTAGGCAAGGGCAGTACTGCAGTTAAAAAAAGAAAAGGCAAATAGTGATAGTCACTATTGAGAAAAATAAAAGTAGACAAAGAGAAAAGAATACCAGATGGTATATTAGAGTGGTCAGGGAAGGCCTTTTTAAAATGGTGAGATATGAACAGAAGTTTAAATGAAATGAAGGAGCAAGCCTCCAAAGAGATGGGGGAAGAGCATTTCAGGAAGAATGAACGGTAGTACAAAGGCCCTGATTTGGGAATGAGCTTGACATACATGAAAAACAATCAGAAAGCTGAGTGGCTTTGTATAGTAGCTAAACTGACAGGGCATGAAATAAATTCATGCTCAGAGTTGCCACTCTGGCCCATATGTGGGAGGAGCTCACTAGAATGCCACAGTTAGAAAGAGGAGAAATGGAGCCGACTTGAGAGAATAAGACCACATGGCCTTTAAACAGGTGATGAGCTTGGAAAATTCTTCTCAAGTTAAGCTCCTCCTCATTTCCGATTCTTGTCTATCCTGAAATCACCCTTTTCTCTTAGGTCTGCCTCTTGCTTCCCAAATGTCCTAGTTAGAACAGTATGTAATGTCTCGTTTCATTGTCAATGAGTTTAAAATGTTGCTTATTATAGTCCCATTTTTGATGGTGAGGAAACTGAAATACTGGTAAGTTAAATGGCTTAGCCCTGCTCTCAAATCAAGTTTGTAACAGGAGATATGCTGTACCCTGTACCATCTGACTTCATACTATGTGCCTACACTTTGAGCAAATTAAGTTTACAGTCCTCCTTTTATCTCAGACGCAGCTTTTCTTAAAGAGTAAGACTTCTTGGAACTAAATTACCTTTGCCCTCAAATGTCCATTTGCAAACTGAAAGGAATCTGATGACAAAGGGAAGAAGGAATTGGAAAATCAAAGTGTAATATAAAAAACAATCTCCTGGCTGGTGTAGCTCAGTGGATTGAGCGCGGGCCTGCAAACCAAAGGATCGCGGTTCGATTCCCAGTCAGGGCACATGCCTGGGTTGCCAGGCCAGTTCCCAGCAGGGGACACACAAGAGGCAACCACACATTGATGTTTCTCTCCCTCTCTCCTTCCCTTCCCCTCTAAAGATAAGTAAGTAAATAAATAAATAAAATATTTAAAAAACAAAACAAAACAAAAAAAAAAAACAATCTCCTTCAATGGTGAAATAGAACTCTTTCTAAACACTATGCTTCACGAATAAGTTCGTTTGACTCTAACCACAGATATCTGGATTCTCCCATCCATTTGCCTTATTATTTTTTTTTTTTTGCCTTTATTTCTCTTTTATTCCTGCTTGGTCCCAGGCATCATCAGTTTCATGTTTGAATTATCTGTCACCATATCCTAGCTGTGCCATGATTCATATGCTGTGCAACACACATCCATAGTATGAGATCAACTAATACAGGGTGGTTAAAGCTACGGATTGTATAATCCATTTCTCAATGTGATATACACCATGAAAAGGCAACTGCAGTAAAATGGGGGTTGATTTAAGAGGCTCCCTGGGCAATGACAGTCACAATTTCCAAACGTGCCAAAAATTCATTAGGGATCCATGTCAGATTGCTGCAGTCTCTGTAGCAATGGATTAATAAATACAGCAATGCACTGTTCTGGAGGCTGCAATGACACATTGTGAATATTCTGTATAAGCAGTGTCTTCCCATGATCACATTCTCTTGAAGAATTATCTGTTTCCTGACTCATCATAATGATACTTGAAGGACTTTGTGAACAACCTGCCTTGAGTAGAAAATGCTGAAATAAATCACAGGGGCCATCAACTACAGTCCAAGCTGGATGAGTTCTCCAAAGATATTTGATACAGAAGATACAGGAAAATGTCAGTACCTCTTTTTATGTCCTACAACTAACTAATTCCATGCTAATTTCATTTCTACATTGTGATTCCGTTTTCTCCATGTATTGATGAATGAGTTTCATGAGTTAATTCTTGAGTTTCCAACGCAGACTGGACATAAATCCCAGGGTTCTGCAGAGGAGGAAGTTGTTCCGTGCTACTTATTATCGGCACAAGCACATTGCAGCCTTGGCTTATTTATCAAGATATTGTGACTGTTCTGCATGTTTTCCAAGAGGTTTAATTTACTTCCCAACAGCTTTTAATGAGAGGTGCTTTACAGTCTTTGCACTTCGTTTTATTTTAGTTTTTTATTAAATGTATTAGGGTCAACATTGGTTAATAGGATCATATAAGTTTCAAGTACACATTTCTGTGACACACAATCTGTATGTTGCATTGTATGTCCACCACCCAAAGTCAAATTATCTCCCATCACAAAATATTCAGCTTCATTGACCCTCCCTACACCCACATCCTTCCCTCTGTTAACCACCATATTGTTTGTTTCTGTGCCTATGACTTTCAGTTTTATACTCCACGTATGAATGAAATCACATGGTTCTTAGTTTTTTCTGACTGATTTATTTTGCTTAGCCTAATATTTTCAAGGTTCTTCCATGTTGTGGCAAATGGCACTATGTTTTAGTTATTATTTTATTAGGATTTTTATTTCTCTAGGACTAACTGAAACAAGAGTTTGGACTTCTTTATCAATGTATAAAAGATTCCTAGAAAACAGGACAAGGAAATTAGCCAGGTCTTAGATAATGTTGTCAATCCATGATTTCCCCATCTGTGTGTCTTAGGAATGATGAAGTAAACATTGGCTCCCAGGCTTACCTGCTTTTATATATTTTCTTTTTTAAAAAATTTTTATTGTTATTATATTACAGTTGTCCCAATTTTTCTCCCTTTGCCCTCTTCCACCCAGCCCACACCTCACTCCCACAGTCAATTCCCACAACATTGTCCATGTCCATGAATCATTCATACATGTTCTTTGACTAGTTCCTTCCCCTTCCTTCCATTATTATCCCCCTTCTCTGTCCCCTCTGGTCACTGTCAGTCTGTTCCATGTTTTCAAACCTCTGGCTCTATTTTTTCATTAGTCTATTTTGTACATTAGATTCCTCTTATAGGTGAGGTCATATGGTATCTGTTTTTCACTGACTGGCTTATTTCACTTAGCATAACATTCTCCAGTCATCCATGTTGTCACAAAGGGTAAGAGATCCTTCTTTCTTTCTGCTGCATAGAATTCCATTGTGTAAATGTACCATAGTTTTTTGACTCATTCATGTACTGATGGGCACTTAGGTTGCTTCCAACACTTGGCTATTGTAAATTGTGCTGCTTTGAACATTGGGGTGCATAGGTTCTTTTGAATTGGTGTTACAGGGTTCTTAGGGTATATTCCCAGGAGCAAAATCACTGTGTCAAAAGGCAGTTTCATCTTTAGTTTTCTGAGGAAATTCCATACTGTTTTCCACAGTGGCTGCACCAGTTTACTGTCCCACCAACAGTGCACTAGAGTTTCCTTTTTTCTACAACATTGCCAGCACTTGTTTGCTTCCATATATTTTCTTTGGCCTCTTTAATTTATAGATTTCCAGTCTGAAAAAGAGTTGATCATGGAAGAAGATTCTTTGCTAGATTAAATAAACCTTTAAGAATTTTAAGGCCTCTATGTTAATAATAGTTAATATTGATTGAGGACTTATGATATTATTAGGCACTGTTCCATTATTTAATCTAATTTTGTAATAAGCTTATGAGTTAGTTACTATTTTTACTCCTAAATAAAAATAGTAGGTCTAAATTGCTTCTATACCTTCCCCCATACCCTCAGAGTTTTCCAGCCCACACAGGAATGAGAATTCCAGACCAGGCAGATGAACCCCGGAGACGATCTTCATAGCCACCGTACCCTAGCTGCTTCTGATGTAGACGTGTGTGAATTTTCTGTTTGTTTCCTAGCTTTCCAAGTTTAATTTTAGGAATTCTCTCCCAATTTCTGAATTTTTATTCTACTTCCTGGGGACTGATCCCATCTGGCGACTCTGGTATAAGGAGAGCACCTGTTTGACTCAACCACCTTGGTCTAATAATGTATTACTTTCAAAAGGCAGCTCCTGTATGACCGTGGCTTGCCCTCTCGGGTAGGGGAGGACAACCCCAGTGAATTGATCCATTATTTTGTCCTTATGTAAATATAATCTGGTTTTGAATCTGTAACATAAGAGACTTTGTAGTGGCAAATAATGAGACCTGTGTAGCTTCAGCTGATCAGAGAGTTGAAGGTAATGTGACAGAAACTATTTCCTAATAGCAATTCTCCCCTTCTCTGGTAACATACTGTGTTTTCTTCTTTTAAATTAGGTCCAAGACTACCCAGATGACTATGTTTCTCAGGCTCCCTTTTAGTTATATATAGTTCTAAGACTAAATTCTAGCCAATGGGGTGTAAGAAGTAGCAATTTGTGGGATATACGGACAAAGGAAGGTGTGTTCTCTTTCTGTTCTTCTTTCTGAATGACTGGGGTGCAGATGTGATAGTGAGCTATCTCAGACCATACAACAGTGTCCTAGGAAATGCAAGGCCATAGGTAGAAGGAGCAGGGTCCCTGGACCTGACAGAGCAGTTGCCACATTGGGGATGCGCTGCCTACCCTGGGACTGCCACACGAGAGAAAAATGGCGGTCTGCCTGCTATGTATAATGCTAACTTACAGTACCATTGGCTGAACCCGTGACCTAACTACCAAAAGTAAATTAATCTGACCCGACTCTTTCCCATCTTTTTCAAAATCTTCTTTGTAATTTGTAAAGCAGGGCAAAAGGAACATTGCAAAAATAAGAGAAAAACTTTGAAACATACAACACAGGTTATAATGGGCTTAGGAGAGTGGGTGACTGTTTTCGAGGGAAATATTTGTTTTCCCAAGTAAAGCCAAAATATCAAGATGAGAAGTGTACCTCTTGTATCAAGCACGTGTCTCTCAGATGTTTAATCTGCACGAAGTCAACTACCATAGCTCCCCCTTATCCACAGGGCTTATATTCTGAAACCCACAATTGGGCACCTGAATCCATGGATGGTACCAAATCCCACAAGTGCTCTGTTGTTTTCCCTCAACACAGATGCATATGGTAAAATTTAACTCAGAAAGTAGGCAGAGGAAGAGATGAATGATAACTGGCAATAAAACAGAACAATTATAATAATAAAATAAGGGTCTCCTAACACAGCACTGTGATATGGCCTCAGGTGATCTAACATCCTGGAGGGCTAGGAAGTAGATGTACTACAAAAAAGGATAATCAATTTTTATTTTTTGGTGTATACTTGGCTAGGCTGTGGTTAGCATTTTTTTATTTTGTCCATTTTTGTCAATGTGTATATATGTATATGGATCATATTTGTGTGTAATACACAAAGAGATGAAGACACGCATAACATAAATCATTTAAATATGGATACCATGTGTATATCACATGTATATCATATGTGCTATCCCAACTGTTCACCTCTATAGTGAAAGAAACCATGATGTGGATTATAAATTCATGTTAATTTAACATGAATAATTATGTATTTTCTTAATTTAAAATAATACTTCCATAAGCAAAACACCATTACATCAAACCTTAACTGTGCCCTCGATTATAGCAGGAAGTTCAAAAAAGGCATTCACATACATATGTCACACTTAACTCAAAGACATCACTACATCTCATGCTTTTGTTTTACAGCAAGAATTTTTAATAGCACTACTTGAGAGAAAAAAATCTCCCTTTTCAATAAAAACAAAAAGGCTAAAATTAAATAGATTAATATCTAATTTTACACCTTCATTTATTTTATGTGCAAAATTATCTTAAATATTTGTTATGGGTGAAGTGACTTTCTACCAAATTGGGCCTTTTCATAGTAGAAAATGTTAACATAAATTGTAGCATAAATCACTGCCTTGCAGAATACCAGAATGTGCATATAAAAACCCATATCTTTACTGCACATATTTCCCATTAACCATAATCTATTAGTAATTGAAGTTCATTACAAATTCTTGTAGACTTTATTGCTATCATGCTGCATGACATACCAAACCTGGCTTGCATAACAAGAAGTCCTTGCTGGGAAATATCCTATTAACAATGACAGTGCATTTGTCATTGTGATAATAAACCCAAGAGCTGTCTGTAGACTATAAATTATCAAGGCGCCATTTGTGCTGCCCTGACTTGAAGGTTTGTCAGTGCTTCTATTTTAAATTCCTGGTTTTCAGTAAGTTGTAACTCAACTATCAGAATCTGCAGTGAGTTGCAACTTTGTGTCCAAGGATTTAGCTCAAGACCCTTTTGGAACAGTTCTTAGGTATGATTTAAATTTCCAATAAAAAGAACAAAAGGTCTGCTGGCTTTTGCACAATAGTATTAAAGGGATCTGTAAGACATAATCATTTCCCACCGAGAACAGTATGTTTAGATCTGGCCCAGATAGACACCTACGGAGTTTGTAACAGTCACAGTTTTTTGCCTTAAAAAGACATTATTTAATTTTTAGGAGGGTAACAACTAAACTCAAAAGTCAGTCATGCAAGCAACTACATATGCCAAGTGATTCTCCCTTTCCTGCAAGAAACCCCACTTTCACCCCGTTTAAATAAAAAATTTGAAAAAAAAGAATTTATATGAAACAGTGAGAAAACATCCCTGAGAAGGGAGAGGAGCATTTGGAGAAGCAAATGTTAATTTGAAACAGAAACAGCCACAGCTGTGTAAATAGATGTGTCTTTGCTTGGAGGTGAGTTTCACCAGTCTGCAACATTTCTCAGCCAAGGAGCTGGATATCAGCTGGACCAGTGCTTTCTGCATTACATAGCACCTGGTTCCACAAACTTTGATCTTTTTTATTTACTTCAAAATGGGGTTTTAGATGATTTTACTTAAAATTGCCCCAATTCCCACACTAAGGACATGCATTTTCATGGACACAGTCCCAGTGACCAAGAATCTCAAGTCTTGTGGTTCTGCGGAGAGGGAGTGATTGATAGGGGCTGACCTTATTTGGACACTTCTGCACAGGACCTGATGCTGGCAGAAGGGGAAAGCCAGCAGTGAGGGAGAAGACTTGGCTTCGCTCTCAGAGGTGCTGACTGCTAAGGGAGACTGACAAGTAGGAATAAAGTAAGACTATATAAAAATATACAAGGAGGAAATAAGACAGAAGTGTAAAATTATGCTGCATATAAAAAAACAACCTGAAGGCATATAAAGCAATTAATTCTTACTAGAGAATTAAAGAAACAGATTTCATGAACAGGACATATTTGAGCTGGATCTTGAAGAATTCTAGTTTTTTGTTTGTTTTGTATTTTGCTTTCTTTAGAGACCCCCCACCCCCATTACCCAATGCAAAGCCCTTTTCTGGGGACAAGTCCCAACATGAGGAGAAAAATAGATTCTTATTGCAGGAGTGACCACTAGCTTGCAGTACCGTGGATTAATTTATACTAGCATAACTTCTAACAGTAATAAATACAAAATCATAGCCAGAAGATACCGATTGCTTACATGGGTGGGGAGCAACCAAAGCATAGTGAGAAGGAATAAATCTGCTTTCTGTTTAAGGGAAATTCTAATGTTTAGGTCCCTTTAGCCTTCTTCAAACAGGACACTGGGCCTTCAGTCGTTAAGCGAAAACAAACAAACAAAAAAAAGAAGAACAACAACAACAACAACAAATGGGTTCTTTCATTGAATTTATTCCCTAACATCTTTGAAAGAAAAATTAGTTCAGGCACTATCAGTTCAATCCTTTACATAGAAATTTTACTGGGAGAAACTACATGAAAAATCCTAAATCTATGTTTCAGATAAAATGCTAAGCAATATAATATATATTCGTTCCTGAAAATTATAAAGTGGGTTTTAATATTTCCACTTTATGGAGAGAAAAACTGATACTTCAGCAAGATGTGGAAACTAAGGTTAAGATTTGCCCAATATCAAACACTTATTTTATGGTACAGTGGAAATTCAGACTTGGGTCGACCTAATTACACAGGCTGTGCTACAATCTAGCCTCTATGAACCCTTATTATTGTTGTTAAATTAATCTGTAGTAATGAATGAGAGCACCAAGATAGCCAGTTCCACAAAATCTGAGTTCTATTAGTGAGTTCATATGCTTCACTTTTTCTTTCTTTTTACATCCAAGTACTTTGCTCTTTGGTTGTGTATCATTCTGCTTCACTTTTTTCCCCAAGAGCTATTCCAAAATACAGTGATTTCACGTTTAACTAAACGAAAAAAAAAAGTGAATGTTATTTCCCCATAAAGATGATTGGTTCTATCAAAATTACATAATATTCTCATTAGCTTGTTTAGAACAAAATGCATAATTCAAGACCCATCTTTTCATTTTAAAAGTAGTTCTGGACTCTACAATAATGGAGCAAGTAACATTTGTCTAAGCCTAGATAAAAGTCTGCCACCTTAACTCAAATTCCACAGTCTGCTCGGACTCTTTTCTTCCCATTGGTATCTTTGCCCTTTGGTGATGGATATCTGCTTTTTCACTGGCTTTCTTTACAAACTGCATCTTAGAGCTCCACTAATTGCAGGGGTTTTGTAGCAAGTTTTATGCCCTTTTTATAATGGAGAGCATGACTTGCGCAGTCAACAGAGTACTGAAATACTCTGAACAAATGGTGTAGGGTCATTTTGATTGCAAATATTTGCCCAGGTGATAATTTGCCATTTGGAACCAGCCTGAAAGCCAGTGAAAGCCGGACGACCCATCTACCCATTCTCTCTTTCTCATTCTCAAGAATTTTAAACAACTATTTCCATTCCAATGGCACCTTTCTTTCAAAGAGCTTGACAATGGTCACATGTATTAGTTCGTTGCTCAACCCAAACTTTTCACTAAATAAAATTAGATAATTCAGGAGAAAGTAAAAACCTACCATGTCTCTTATCCAATGATATCTCCAAAGATGGTTCTTTATGGGAACCAAAGCACAAGGACATCAAGTGTCTTACTCCACAGATAACGCATATGACTTCAGTAAGTAATGATTTTTCCTCTCGTGCTGACAATGTCACCATGTCTTCATAAGCTAAACATGGCAGAATAGAGAGTATGGCTATTGGAGAAAAATGAGAATGTTAAACATCAGAGAAAACTCTTCTTAATTTGGGGGTTGGGAGAGAAACTATGCCCAACTTTATGTCAAATATATGAGGTAACACAAAAAAATCCATATTAAATTTGAGATCTGATAGTACAGTGTATCTGGGTTTTCCATCCTGGGTCAAGCCCAGTGAGACCACAGACCTCATGGAGAAACCTTTGTGCCATCACAGGCAACTACTGCAGAGTAAAACAGCCACTTCTAACACAGCATGGCTAAGAGGGCAACCGAGGACACCACACTCCAGGATGTGTTGCCATAGGCTTAAGAGTGTCATGAGCAAGCGTTCCCCAAATCCCTAACTCCTCTACCTGCTATGCCCCAAATGCATGTGCAAAGGCTGGGAAATGGCCACTGGTCCTCAGCAGATCTCATATTATGATGAGGATATGCAACCACAGAGGGCTGCCTGGGCAGGGGGACTGGGAAGCCAGTGAGAACACAGTGGATTCCAGTGACCTCGTTTCACTGCTGACCGAGACCATGGCACCATGTTTGTTCACATCATTGGTGCTGTGCAGATCAAATGTATATTCAATATTCATCCCTCAGAATGAAGTGGGATCCCCCCTACCCCTAACTGACAATGTTCAGATTAGAAAAGGGATGGGTAGAGAAAACATTTCTGACTTTGAGCTTTTATTTGAAGTGACTAAATAATCTGTTATTTACCTGTCTAAATTTACCTTAAAATGACTGTATTATATTTTCTGTCATTAGGTAGAAATGAAGTTGAAAGCAACAGAAAGTAAGTCAAATTTGGGAAAAAATTAAAATTTTGCTCTTGTGACTTTCAAAATATTATCTATTACTCATGTACAGGCTCAAAATCTATATAAGTCATTTTCTTCTCTTCCTACCTTCAAAATCTATATTTCCACTGCCTGGCTTATTTCGCTTAGCATGATACTCTCCAATTCCTTCCATGCTGTCGCAAAGGGTAGGAGCTCCTTCTTTCTTTCTGCTGCATAGAATTCCATTGTGTAAATGTACCACAGTTTTTTGATCCATTCATTAACTGATGGGCACCTAGGTTGCTTCCAGCACTTGGCTATTGTAAATTGTGCTGCTATGAACATAGGGGTGCATAGATTCTTTTGGATTGGTGTTTCAGGATTCTTAGGATATAATCCAAGCAGTGGAATTGCTGGGTCAAAAGGTATGTCCATTTTTAGTTTTCTTAGAAAATTCCATACTGTTTTCCATAGTGGTTGTACCAATCTGCAATCCCACCAACAGTGCACTAGGGTCCCCGTGAAAGACAAATACCATATGATCTCACCTTTAACAGGAAGCTAATCAACAAAACAAACAAACAAACAAGCATAATATAAACAAAGACACTGAATTTGAGAACAGTCTGACAGTGTCCAGAGTGGGAGGGGAGGGAATTTCAGGGGAAAAGGGAAACGGTTTAGAGCAACAAGTATAAAGGACTCATGGACAAAAACTATGGGGGGAGGAAATGGGAGGGAAGTGGGGAGGGCTGGGGTGGTGGGCTGGGGCGGGGTAAAAGACAGAAAACTGTACAATATCAACAATTAAAAAATACTGATTTAAAAAAATCAAATAAAAAAATCTATATTTCCAATATCAGGACATGACATACTGTTTTGGTGTGACAGTGGAAGGATCATGGCCATAACAATAAAACAGGCTTGATTTCAGATTTGATATTTTGTATCTAATAACCCTTCTTTCTACTTCCATGCAAATTTCTCTTAATCTGTAGAAATCTCACCACCCAGAGCCAAACTCTACTTTCCACATAATTTCCATACATTATTATCTCTTAAAAATAGTGCATCACAACTCGGGGGAAATTATCTCTTAAACACAAACCAGTACATATGTATATATGGTCATGCACCTTGTCCCATAATAGTCCCCCCATAATTCGTGAAAGCTCTAAGTCGGCAGTTTAAAAAAAGTGAAAGTTTCAACTGAAGAAAGACACACAAGAAGCCCTGGTCTCCAGGCTAGCCTTCTTTCTCTACTTAATAAACCCATGAACTCCTTTTCTGATCACATCTTCTAACTGTATATCCAATTCCTGAAACTCTTCTACTGTGGCTAATAAAATTCCTGGTTCATTATAATTAGACGCCTTATGTTCTGGACCCTGACTCTCTCTTGAGGATACCACTTCTCCCAAAGCCCTTTCAGACGATAGCTTTTAGCTCTTCTGCACTCTCCTATACTGGCCTGGCAGGAGGGATGGTTGTCTTCTCACCTCCTCATTGCTCCTTTCTTCCTATTTTCTTTTCTTTCTCTATGGAAATACTCTGTTTTGAATATCAAATGATCAGGTTAGTCCACACGCCACTTCTTGTTATAGTTATCAACTTACACTCAGGCCATTTTTTAATTTTTGAAGATTTTTGATCCTGGCTTATTGTCACTTTCTTTTATATCACTTCTGCTTCTTGGTGATATCAATGATCTAATCTAATATGATCTTTACAATACCCTGGCTTCTCAGTGCTTGAGCTCATCTCTTTCCATGATCCTCTTGTTTATGATCCTGAGTCATTTGCTTCCATAATTTTACCCTGGCTCTTATCATTATCTCAACTATATTCCCTCTAATCCTCTGTCTCCAGCATCACACTCTCACCACCTGCTATTCCTTCCACATTCCTCTCGAACCATTGGCCCCATCAGGACCTGCAATCTATCAGTGATATCAATATTAACTTTTTCTGACTCATTTGGATTTACTCCCCTTCTTGTCCAGCCTTAATTCTGTGACCAAAAACTGTAATCCCTTACTTGCACGAACCTGTGACTTCTTTGTCCCTCTCTCACTTCTTAATAGGAAAAAACACAGCCCAGATTAAATCAAACTCTCAGTCTATGCCATGCCTGCAACTGTGCAACTGAACATGACTAAAGGAAATCATAAAACCATGATAAATGACCTCACTTTAAATTCACGACCACTAATCTCAAACGGGCTCTTAATGCTAACTGGAAATTATATTTCCATATCCATTTCTCTCCCACCCTGCAAAGTAGACTATTTCAATCTCTAATATCTCTTCATCATCTTCCTTTCTTAGTTGATGACTTGGTTCCTCCTCCTCTTCAGCTGCACATTTTACTGAGAAAATAAAAGCAGCCAGAAGAGAGCTTCTGCAAACTCCCATCACAACTGCTCACATACCAGCATTTGTCCCCGTATACTCTGCCTTCTCTCTTGATACTGTGAATGCACTCAGTGTCCATGCTGGGAGCTAACACATTCACCTCTGCTTGTAAACTAAGTGCCAACCCCTCCAGCGCGCTCAAACATCACAGCAGCAATTACCCCCTTTTCCTTGAACGGTGATTTTCTTTTCTCTACATAATAACTTATCAACACAATAACTTGCTGTCTGTTTTCCTATCTAAAAATATTTCTGTTCAACTAATTCTACTCCTTTCTTGAGCTACCATTTATTTGTTTTTCCCTTTACAAAAACTCCCACTGAAAGTGTTTCTATACTCATCGTCATTCATTTTCATGTCATTTCACTCTGTTTTTCATTTTAAATACACAGTGTCCAGCACAAATAATGCTTCTTTTATTACAAAACATTTTATTATAAAATCATAAGCATGTAATTCTGTAACATAACAATATCATACTCAAGCATACCATATGATAATTTAGGTAAAATGTTCAAATTAAAACTATAAATCTTTACATCTATATTATTACCCTACCAACCACACTCAAGCAGGCCTCACTTCTGCTGGACCCTGTATTTAGCATGATATAATTAATGTACAACAAACTGCATGTATTTGAAATGTACAGTTTGGTAAGTTTTAATAATTGTATGCATACATGTAACTATCACCACAGTAAAGATAATGAACATATCCATCACCCCCAAAAGATTCCTGGGTTCCTTTTCCATCATCCCCACTTCTCCCTCCTTCCTAAACCTTTCCCACCATCCCCAATATACTGATAAGCTTTCTTTCACTACAGATCAATTTTCTTTGTCTACAGTTTCATAAAAATGAAATTGTATAGTATGCACTGTTTTTACAACATAGTAATTAAACATTTATGTAACTTGTAGTGATCACCCTGAAAAACTCAGTACCCACAAGACGCCAAACATAGTTATTAGAATATTATTGACTGTATCTCCTATGCTGTATTTTACGTGCCCATGACTATTCTGTGACTACCAATTTGTGCTTCTTAATCCCTTTTCCTTTTGCACCCACCCCAATACCCCTCCCATCTGGCAACCATCAAAATGTTCTCTGTATCGATAAGTCTGTTGCTGGTCTGCTTGTTCATTTATTTTGTTTTTCAGATTCCACATAAAAGTGAAGCAGCATGACCTGGTTCTCAGGCCTCTTCGTGTGGACTGGCACTACACCACTGGCTTCCCCGGGTCCCCAACTTGTAGATGGCAGTTTATGGGACTTCTCAGCCCCCATAACTGCATGAGACAGTTCTTCATACTGAAACTTTGTTTATGTAGCTCTCTATCTCTATATAAATCCTATTGGTTATATTTCTCTGAAGAACCCTGACTAATAAAGCTTTTTTTCCCCGAGTTTTTCCTCATCTTCCCAACCTCTTAATTTTGGAGTGCCAAGGATTAAATCTTTGGACTTTTATTTTCCTATTTTTGCCCACTCTCATTCTCTTGGTGCTTTAAATTTAATTTATTAAGTTACTTTTGATATGCTGACAGCTCCAAGATATCTCTCTCTCTCTCTGAGTTTTAGATCCACAAAATCAACTACCTATGTGGCATCAGTTCTTAAATGTGTAACAGTATTTTCAAATTTAATATGTCTAAATATTAAGCTCCTAATTTCCCTAAACACAACCTCAAGCAAAAATCCCACTATAAGTGAGGTCTTCTTTATTTTCATTTTTAGAATTGCAACCCTCTAATCCCAATATTTACTATTCAATTCCCTGCATTATTTTTCTACTTACATATTCTGTTTATGGTCTGTCTCCTCCATCCCCAATGCTATATTATAAACTTATAAAAACATAGTACTTTTTACTTGCTCACTATTCTATTCCTTAAATATAATGGAACATAGTAGGAATTCACTAATAGTTATAGAATTACTGAACAAAACAGTTATTCTTAATATTTTACTGGGCAAACACTGTGGCCCTGTAAAATGTGTGTTAGAAATATGCCTTCGAAGTAACTATTTTGAGGTTTTTACCCCTCACCACCACTGTGAGTACCCCAGAATCTCATCTGCTACCTCAGTGGCAGGAGCCCATTCTTTCCCTGCTCAGCACAAAGCAGTTCTCAGAAGGGGAGCCCAGTATTGCATCCTTTTACGAAAACACCTCAGTTTCGATGTAATGCTCTGGGTGTGATGGTTGAGTTTTAGGCTGGTGAGTACCAACCTCCTTCCATCCTGCCATGTAGCATGTAGGAGTCAACAACATCTTATTTTTAATTGGAATCATTTTCACAATATACTCTTTCTTCTACATACCATGGTTATGAGTTTATGCTCATCTCCATCCACCACAAGCACCTTTTTTAAACCAGCCTCTGTCAGTCAGGATCCTGCCAGGAAAACAGAAACACTCTGAGTATTTAACACAGAGGATTTGTTTGAAAGTTATGTAGTATAAAGGGAGGATGTTGTGAAGCCACCCATCACAAAGAAAACCAACCCAGAGATGATCAACAGGAGGAGGCCACCATGATCCCAAGTATGAAAGGAAAAGGGAGCGTATTGTTACTGGAGTCCTGGGGAGGTCACGTGGTGTAAGGAAGGTGGGTCAGTACACAGAGGGGAAGAAGCTGCTGTTGGAAATCTGTCCACAGGCAAAGACATGGTAGCTTCTGCCTTCTCCCCACTGACCTCCCATCTTCCATTAGTTCCTTCCTTGGCCAAACCCAGCCATAAGCCTGTGCTTGTGTACCTATCACAGGATCCAGGAAAACAAACTACAGGGGTTAGTTAACCTACCCCTTAGTTGCCTCTTCACCCTTTATAATAAAGGAAAGAGCAGGGATAAGGCAGAGAAATAAAAATGAGGGCAAACAGCTCCATAAGCAGGCGCACAAGATGGGATTTGGTTCATCTGTAGCTGTCAGAAGTTAATTGCCCCAGAAGATCTAAAGATACAATGTGGAGACCTTCCAGATATGAAGTACAGCCAATCTTATTCTTAATAGGTTGGGGTGGGCTAGGAGACTTTTCTTAGGGGAATGGCAGGAACTTGGGATAGTGAGAAAGAAAAGGACAAGGAGAAAAGCCTCCAGGGCTCTGACAATATTTCGGGTCCCATAGGCACCTTATCCTCCATCTCTAAGTGGCACAGCAAGTGAGAGGCCTGGTCTGGAACATGCACATCAGTTTCCCATCCATTGCCAGGGTTCCTGAGGCTCTGATTTTAAGAACCCATAAATTCTCAAAAGGGTTATTAAGCATGGTTCTAAGATGACGCAGACACTGGCAAGCAGTGTCCCCGGTGTTGTGGATGAAACAAGACAAATTCACCCGGACTATTGAATTCTGTGGAGGAAAAGGGATGGCACAGCCACTCTCTCAAGAGGAGCATGCACCAACCCTTGCCTTGACAAACTTTTATTGCTTTTTGGGCACATTACATTGAGGATGGTCCTCGTTTACTATGCAGAGGTTCACTTTAGGTGGTTACCTTTTACAGAAAACAGAGGAGAAGATGTTGCTAACTACATCAAAAAGAAGGATATTTGCAAATGTAAAGGGAAAAGTGGTTGAACTGGTTACACTATCCTTGGAAGGTTTAGCATAGATTTTAGGAAGTTACTTTAAAGATATGCAGTAAACATTTGCCGCCTCAATTCAGGGTGAGGGAGTTTTAGCAAAAAGCAAGTCTCAAAGCAGCGTAGGTACAATTCAGGCCTGACTCCCCACAGGAGAACCTATCCGTGGGCATGGGTCCTGGGTACCAGACTTCACTTTCCACTGGCTTTCCCGAGTGGAAGCTGGGCCCACGCCACTCAGAACAGTCTCCTATACTAAATGATCATATTATAAAGGCTAATTACAGTGGGCCCCAAGTTGGGTAGTAAATATGGGATACTCTTTTTACAAGAAGTTAGATAACAAAGAGGAACTGCAGACTGAGCAGAACCACATGATTTTCTTGAGGGAACTGCTCATTGTTTGAAAATATAAATGCAAATAGAATTGCATCTATCCCTCCAAGTAACAGATTATTACACAGCTACTTCACATTCAGTTAAAACTCAATGTTGACAAAGTAAAGCTTTTGATGTTTGACCACAGACCACATCCCTGACACAGGAATTGGCACAAAGTGGGGGCAAAAAATTAAATGCTGGGTGAGAGAAACCTGACCCTGTTCATACTGCAGTTCCTGTTAGCATTTGAATATCCTTGGAAAAGCTACTTAAATCAAGGTCTATTTCTTCATCAGGAATGATTATTATAACTGATATTTACTAAATATTTCCTATTTGTCAAGTCCCTATGTACTTATTAACTATGTACTAATTTAACTCCCAGAACACTATTATTGGCTTCATTTGTTTTATTTTAAAGTATATTTTATTAATTATGCTATTACAGTTGTCCCATTTTTTTCTCCCCTTCATCTCCCTCTGCCTTGCACCCCTCTTCCCTCCAGCATCCCCGCCCCCACACTTAATTCTTGTTCATGGGCCGTACATATAAGTTCTTTGGCTTCTCCATTTCCTATACTATTCTTAATCTCCCCCTATCTATTTTATACTTACCGTTTACACTTCTTATTTCTCATACCCTTTCCACCATTCTCTACTCTCCCCTTCCTCACTGATAACCCTCCATGTGATATTCATTTCTGTGAATCTGTTCCTATTTTAATTATTTGCTTAGTTTATTTTTGTTTTTGTTTAGATTAAATTGTTGATAGTTGTGAGTTTGTTGTCATTTTACTGTCCATAGTTTTTATCTTCTTCTTTTTCTTAGATAAGTCCCTTTAACATTTCATAAAATGAGGGCCTGGTGATGATGAACTCCTTCAACTTGACCTTACCTGGGAAGCACTTGATCTGCCTTTCCATTCTAAATGACAGCTTTGCTGGAGAGAGTCATCTTGGATGTAGGTCCTTGCTTTTCAAGATTTTGAATACTTCTTTCCAGCCCCTTCTTGCCTATAAGCTTTCTCTTGAGAAATCAGCTGATAGTCTTACGGGAACTTCTGTGTAGGTAACTCTCCTTTTCTCCTGCTGCTTTTAGGATGCTCTCCTTATCTTTAATCTTGGGTAATTTAATTATGATATGTCTTGGTATGTTCCTCTTTGGGTATTTATTTATGGAAGCAGAGAGAGGTTAAATAATACAAGCTCATGTAGCTAAAAAGTAACAGAACTAAGTTGGTTTTGCATATTGTATAGCACAAAAGTTGTCTCATGTAAGTGTTCACTATTCTCATTACAATCAAGGTAGAATTGTATATTGAATAGAGTAATTTTCTGGAAGATGGCAGTAAAGTGTCGTATTCTAACAAAATCATTGTATTATGACCCTTTTTGACAGCTGGGGGTAAAGAATTTTGAGAAAAGTATGCTTTTTTCACATCAGCACACATTTCCCATATGGGTAGCCATCAGAGGCATTGGGAAACCAGGATACAGATTTGGGCAATTAGGCTTCAGAGAGATGCTAGAACTGTGATAGAAGGATGTGTGACTTGAAGTTTATTATGAGAACAAAATAAGACACCATACATAAAGAATAAACAGCATTTTTTTTTCAGTCTTTTAAGACTGAATTTATGTTGGGCCAATGATCATATAAAAGTACATTGGTGAGCACATGATCAGCTATGTTGGTGTAGTTACAAGAGGTAGGAAATGAAAAAGTTATGGAAACCAAGGAAAGCATCTCACCTATGGGAATCCAACCCTCACTACAGTCTCTAAAGATGAGGTATCATTGGCACATATTTCTCCGGGAGGAACAGACTACCTCTATACATAATCCAGAACTCTAGGTTCTCCTTAGTTTCTAGCTATTTTACCATAACTTACAGGACTTCATTTTAATAGAGTGGGTACTCCCATTTGTGAGGGAAAAGCATCAACTTCCTACTCTTTTTTTAGATCTTGACAGTCTCTATAAAGGCCCAATATTCACTTACATTTATAACAAACTTGATGGTTCCCACATACGTCCTTTGAGATAATTCTCTCCTTGTTCCTCTTCTTCGTTCCACTAGTTTTAGAGAAACTTAAATCAGAGGTGGGGATTCAGAACTGGATTTTGCCCTTGTCCTTTTCAAATGCTTATTTGTTTGCTTGTTTGTTTTTATTCTATTTTCCACATACATTTTCCTTTTGACCTTTTTTTCAAGTGTTCAGTCACAGCATTTTTACCTGCACTGACCCTGGCAAATCATTACCTGACATGTAAGGGGCCCCTCAGGGAGGCTAGATGCCTTCTCCTCAGATGACCACACCTCCAGAGTAGAATCCTCAGCTCTTCTTGAGAGAGTTTCCCATTTCTTTTGAACTGTTGTGCAAAACTTATTGTGACTCTGACTATGAAAATACACATTAGTTTGCTTATTTAGCTGGAAAAACAATATGTGTTGACAAGGAAAGTGGCGATGAAAGGAGATTCATTACTTATACCACATAAAAGACTCTGGCAGGATGGTTTGCTAACATAGCATAACAATAATGATGATGATAATTATTATAATAATTAGGATGTGTTGAATACCTAATAATAGAGAAATTCTTCCAGATAACACTCTTTTTTTGTGCCTCAGTAGTAAAGACAGCTATTATTGTGGGTCTCTGAACTCTTGGGAGGGAGGCAGGAATAGCTTAAGTGGGACATCATCAGTGAGATTAATACTTGTCTGGTTAAAAAAAAGGTGGAACCTCTTATTTTGAAGAATTACATGGGCCATTTTACATTGAGCAGTTCTTCCAGGGAGAGCAAGTGTAGAGATGAATGACTTGTGAAAAATTTACCAAGAACTAGGGAAGGAAAGAAGTACTAAACAGTCTATATTTTAAACAAAAACCATGGGGAATCAGTGGGGGATTGTAAATCCCTGATACTGACTGGTTTCTGAGAATCTTCAAATCCTAAAGGTTATAATCTAAACATAAGTTTCTTACTATTTTCTCTCTGTGTTGCATAATTTTTCCTTCTGTCTCACCTTGAGAGTTAAGTCTTAAACAAATTTTATAGATAAAGGAACTAAGCAAAAACAAAAAAGGTTATATACACAGCACTATTATCCTACTCAACAAAAATTTACTAGGCCCACACCATGTGCTGGGAACTGTGCTAGGTGCTGAGGATCAACTAGAGAACCAGATGGATAAGATATCAGCTTTCATGGTGTATATTCTAGTCAGAGTTATAGACCAATGGGAAGAAATGACAGGGCAATAAATGGGACTTTCCCCATCTTAGAGTTTTGACTGAGGCCCTAAAGCTGAGAACAGTAAAAATAATGTACTCCAAATCAAAGTGTTAGATCTTCTATGCTGGCTATGCAAGTGTATTGGACAAAACTTGTTCTGCCATACATTGCCAACACTCACCTCCTGGCTATAAAGAACAAGGAACAACAGAAGCCTGAGAACAAGGAGTGATGGACAGTGTGTTGTCAATTAGCAGCCCATGGTTCAGGGGAGCAGATTGTTTCATCCCAAGACAGTTTAATCTTCCAAAAACTGAAGTCTAGGACACTTAAATTCTGATACCTTAATGTTCATGGCTGAAAGCCTCCAGATGACCTCATATAATCTTCAGTAGCAGGCATCACTGGAAAATATTTGTTTTGGCCTGAATGTATACTCCCAAAATTTATATGTTGAAACCAAATCGCCATTGTGATGGTATTTGGAGATGGATCCTTTAGGAGGTGATTAGGTCATGAGGGTGGAGATCTTATGCATGGGATTAGTGCTCTATAAAAGAGACTGCTGAGAGAGCCCTCTCTTCTTCCACTACATGGTTCACGGTGAGAAGATGGCCATCAATCTTCTCACCAGACACCAAACTGCCGGCACCATCATCTTGGACTTCCAACTTCCCTTCCAAAATGGAGAAATAAATGCTGTTTGTTTGTTTTTTTGTTTGTTTTAACCACCCATTTTACATTATTTTTGTTATAGCAGTCTTAATGAAATGAGACAGACTTGCATGACATAGGGTTGGCATTGCAAGACTAAATTATTTTCCTGCTTCAGATATTGTCTCTGCAAAAGGGAACTGTACTTGGGTTATCTCAATAGAGAATTACTCAAAGGAGTGAGGTGATCCCAATATGTGATGTTTTGGGGAGTAGGCCATGAAAAGCCAGTAGTTGAATAAAGTATCAGAAAACTGCAGACAGTCTGTCATTAACTTGAGAAAAAGTAAGCAGACAGACCTGCAACCATAGAAGGCCCTGATGCCAGGTTACAGTTATAGGTGAAGTAAGTCTTTTTATGCCTCACTCATCTCTGCCCTTGATCTAATCCCCAAGAAGACAAAGGGAGCCTACAGAGTTGGGTGGGGGCATGAGGGGAATGCAAGCTAAGGAAAACAGTGAAGAAGCTGATCATACCCTCTTGGTATAATGTAGTCTTTCCAGCTGAGACAGGCTCATTGGGGGAAGCTAAAAATCTTTAAATAGTGCAAGTGAAAGAAAGCATAGATGTTTCACCAGATTAGAGTTTTACTATCTGAGAGGAACAGAGAAAGCTAGGGGATTATTGTTGTGGAGGGTAATGAATCAATAGATAAAGGTTAATAGAAAGGTGTTTTCTATTTTATACACCCCAAATCTGGTTCATTCATTAGTCAGGTTTCTAGAGAACAAATAACCTTGCAGATTGTGATTAGTGCTGTGAATGAACTAAACAGGTCAGGAGAGGTCCTTGAACTCAAGACTTGAATAAGGAGAAGGAGCCAAACAAACAAAGAGATCTGGAGAAGGAGGAAAGGTCACAAGGCAGAAGTTTATAATGATCTCTGAATGACCCAAATGGCAGCATCAAAAAAACCAGAGGAAGAGATCCCTCTCATTTAGTTGGCATTAGGGTTAGAATCCTGATTCTTCAGTGTCTTTTAGATTGTGGCCTTGAATTAGAAAATAAGTATGAAAGCAAAGAAGTCATACAAGAATTTGAAGGTGATCAGATTTGTGTTTAAAAAAGAAAAAAGAAAACAACTGTGGCTTCCATGAGGACAATGTATTTTGTTGAGAAAGGGTGAGCATAGGAGCACCCGTTAGAAGCATTTCACTAGCCTAGATGAGACATGATGGTAGCTTGGCCTAGGTATTAGAAGTGGATTTGGAGAGATGTGGGTGGGTTTCAGATATAAATTATAAGTAGAATTTGGACTACATATTGAGGGGTCAATTAAGAATCTATAGTGAGTGCTATCGGTGCCCTGTTCTTTCCTTCCTATGGAAAGATCTACCCATTCCTCAGATGCCATGAGTATCAGATGTTAATTGCTCACAGATGCCACCTTCTCTGGAGAATTTTCCTCAGTAAAACAGTGCAGAGCTTGGGAAGTTATGTCCTCCAACCTCCCAGCCTTGGGGAGCCTGAAACCTGACAACGTGGTTATAAAACAGCCTCCTTGACAAAGGTGAGGCCAATTTAGTGTACAATTAGCACTCTAGCGCTTCCCCATGGGACTGCCCTGAAGCTAATCTCACTTGGCTCTTTTTTTTTACAGCCCTATCCTGTGTTCCTCCCCTCCTCCTGAGAGCACTCACCAAATAAATCACTTGACTACCACTAAATCAATATCAATATAATAAATCACTTGAGAATCCCTGAAGCTCTGCTTCTAGGGAAAACAACCTGAGAGAGAATTTAATTTTGAGCATGTTACTTTCGACATGACTATGAGGAATCCAAGTGGTGATGTTAAGTAGGCAGGTTGATATATGACTCAACCTTGGAGAGATGGAGAATTTGGGCATCACTAGCATATGAATGGTATTAATAGCCAGAGGAAAGGATGAAATCTCCAAGCAGGTATGTAATTAGATTATAGGGTCTAGGACTGAGCCCTGAGATTTCCAGCAGTTAGAGAAAGAAGGAAAAAAATTGCAAGAAGAAAAGAGTTTGGTATCTTGGAATCTGAGGAAGCTGCATCTTTATACCTGGATCTTGAGGTTATAATAGAGTTCTAGTATATGGCATTACAAACGTACTAGATTCCCTAGTGACCATTGACTGAGTCCTTTAATATAAGATGGAGAAAATTCAAGAAATGTCATCTCCTGTTAAAGAATCTTTTAATCATTGATACCTGCAAATTATGCTTTTAGAGTCTTTGTAATGCTAAGTAAGGTTATTTCATGTTAACTGCACAATTAACTCATGTCATCAATGAAGGTTTTTTCATTTGAATTAAGTCCCCAGTCCCTATAAAATTAGAGTTTTCCTCATTTGCTGAAGTCTTCCAATTACTTTCTACATTGAATTAGCAGTGCACTAAACTTTTATTTTCAAAGAAATGAGTTCAACTAGAGGTCATCCATGCAAATTAATTGAGGGATCTCATCTCAAACTAGCGTATAAGTATGTCAGAAATTTCTATCTATATTGGTTTATTTTTAAAGACAAATGAAAGGAAAGAATATACAGTTTGTATATTTACTTAAAAAGAGGTTTCTGAAAATGGAAGAATCTTTATCTACATCTTCATCATACACCAAGTTACTTGTCAGGGAATAAACTTTATGGCAGGCTTGAAAATACCAAGATGATAATACAACAAGCCAAAGGCATAGGACCAATAACAAAGATGCTTAGTTAAAGACATCATTAATAGTCAATCTGTAAATTATTAAAGTTTATACCTAGTTATAAGGTAATAAATTCTTGTTATGATGAAGCTTAAAACTTTCAATTCTTGTTTAATCTTCAATGCAATGCCTTGAGATAGGTGGTACTTTCTTCAACTTAACAATGATGCAAATGATCAAAAGTTAAGCAACTTCTTTGAAAAAGCAAAACTAGGATTAGGATTCTAATCTAGATCTCTCTGGTCCTAAAACCCACACTCTTTTCCCTACACTCAGGTCAATCATGAAGACCCAGCTTATTATCCTTAGATGTTCCAAGTCTCTTTAGGGTTCTAACAGACAAGACTTCCAGAAGATAACAGTTAGAGGAAAAGTAAGTATACCTCCCTAGTGAGACCTTATTCATTGATCCTTGTACTTCATTTTGTCACTATAAAGATCATTTTTCTCTCTGTTTTAAGCACAATTTACATATATTTTTCCAAGAAACTTACAAAAATTAAGATGGTGAATGATTTCAAGTGAAGATATAAACAGCAATATTTCCAAAATTCAAGTGTAGAACCCTGATATATGGGACATTTTTTTCTGGGTCATGTTTGTAATTTGGCTGCTATTGGTCAGTGAACAGTGGCATTTCACTTTTCTATGTTTATTTGTAACCTCTTTTTCATAAAGGTTGAAACAAGAAAAATGAAAAGGAATTTTGACTGTCAGAGCTCTGTGTATCTATTCAGAGATATAATAGATTTTCTAAGTACAGGTATTGTGTTTGAAGATCAGATTGAAAAAAAAGAAGGAAAGTTGAGGGTAGTGAGGCTAGATATCTTCATGAGACCAAACACCAAGACTTAAATTGTTGAAGGCTATTAGTGTGTCTGGAAAAGTATGTTAGTTGATACTAGAAGTTTATCACCAATATCCGGTCTGGTAAGAATGGAAGAGCTGCAACCCTTGGGAGCTTGGGTTATTTTGCTGAGGACCTAGGCTATGAATAATAAAGATGATGCATCATTCCTCTGCCTTATTCAAATTCAGTTTCTCTTTTTCACTATAAAAGAGGAATACTGAGAACCCCTAAATCTAAAGTACAGGGGTAAAACAGACAGTGTTCCCCAATACTGCAACAGTCAATACTAGACATGGTAGAGATCTTCCCAAGGAACTATAATGGACACCAACATCCAGCTGCTAGTTGCTTGGAAATATCTACATGAAAATCAGTCTCAAGGAAAGGGACATCTGATTTCCAGCTAAACAAACTGTTCTTTAAAATATACAAGATTGATTCACTATGTTAGTCAACTCATTGCCATGCCCTTACTTCTACTTGGGAATTTTCAGAAATATTTGAGCCAAGGAGGTTCTAGGAAATCAGTACCTACTGCAGACAAGTAGAAGAGCAGTTTAGAACTAGCCAGACTTGAATGTTAGTACTAAAATATTTGGTGCTGAGAAAATAGAACATTTTATATAGCTGCTCCTATCAAAGTCTAGTAAAAGTCCCTTCACCCAAGGCAATCACAAACTGGGGACAATTTGACCTAAGTTCAGTCTCTTCTATCTTCTTACCTAACTTTTCATTATTATTATCTCATGATATCCAAGACCTCTTACGAATCCACTTGGATCCTAGTTTACTTAAAGGCTTTGACCCTCCCTCCTATGTAACTAAGGGAGTTTATCTTTTAAGTTAGCTCACTGTAGTTTCACAATATACTGGTATAGTGGGCTAAGTGGCAGTCCCCACCAGGATATATCCATGTCTTAATCTCTGTAACTGTGAATGTGACTTATTTAGAAAAAATTCTTTGCAGATGTAACTAAGTTAGGGATCTCTAGGATGACATCATCCTTCGTTATCTGGGTGCACCTTAAATCCAATGACAGACAAGTGTCCTTATAGCAGGCAAAATAGGAGGAGACAAAGAGAAAAAGGTTGTATTGTATGAAGATAGAAATTGGAGTGATTCACACACAAGCCAAGGAACATGTAGAGTGAACAGAAGCTGAAAGGGGCAAGGACAGATTCTGCCCTAGAGCCCAAAGACAGCCAGCCCTGCCAACATCTTGATTTGAGACTTCTGGCCTCCAGAATTGTAAGACAATGCATTTTTATTACTGTGAGCCACTAAGTTTTTTTAATTTATCACAGAAGCCACAGGAAATGAATACAACTAGTAACAGCATTGAAACTATACTACAGGTACAACACAAGTATAATAAAAAATGAAATAGATACTCCGAGAATATGATTATTAAACATGAATAAGGTTATTGAATACCTACTAATACTTTTGGAGCATGTTGTACCCAGAACTACCCCATATTTCTCAGTCATTTCAAACTTATAGAACCATGCAAAGTGGGCAACACCATCCTAATTTTATAGTTGAAGAAACTGGATCACAAAAAGGTTAGGATTTTCCCCAAAGATCACCACAAGTAGGTAGAGGAGTGGGGATTTGTGTCTAGGCCTTTCTAACACCAAAGCCTTTGATTTTTCTAATATGTCATCCAGCCGGCTCATTTATTTTAAGCCATCTCAAAATTACAAGAAACTGGTGGCAGAGCTGGAGATAGTCTAATACAAATTTTGGCTGCCAGAAACTTAGTGTCATTAAAGGGACTGTAATTTTCACCTTTCTGTTTTAAAACATTTCTTCTGGAATCTTCATTCTTGTCTGAGAAAAAGGTTACACACTAGCTTTCACTGAGTTAGATTTGCATTCTTTTTTGCTTAATATTTCAGAAAGATATCTAGAAAGCAAAAAATTACTCATGAAACTGAAAGATCAGTCATAAGTAACTATCAAAAAATTGCCAAAATTATATTTTTCAAATATCAACTATGAGTATAGATTGGTTGGACTAAGTTTGGCAAAGTCTGACTTAAACTTTTGGCACATTTTGAGGAGGATTCAAAAAAAAATGTCCATCCTTATAATGGTCAGAGGAAGCTTATGCCCAGTATGAGAAATTATGCCTTCCCCTAAAAATTATGGAATAATAACTTCAATAAAAATAAAATCATTTTGTAACCACCACCCCATCAAAAATTCTTCTTACACTGAATTTGAGAACAGTCTGACAGTGTCCAGAGTGGGAGGGGAGGGAATTTCAGGGGAAAAGGGGAACGGTTTAGAGCAACAAGTATAAAGGACTCATGGACAAAAACTATGGGGGGTGGAAATGGGAGGAAGGTGGGGAGGGCTGGGGTGGTGGGCTGGGGCGGGGTAAAGGACAGAAAACTGTACAATATCAACAATTAAAAAATACTGATTTAAAAAAAAATTCTTCTTAAATTGCTACTGTACTCTTGGATCTCTCTTCGGACAAAGTGAACAAACTGCCAAGTTTGTAAACATTTGTTACTGTCATAGCGAAAGTAAACAATTTTCATAAATATGCAAATGTCACATATTGGGCTTCTATAATATTTCCAGCAACTCTGCTGCAGTTGTGCCTATTTTAAATTTGATGGGAAAGGAGGAGAAAGTGCAGAGCGTGCAGCTTGGAGATGTTTCTGCTCAGGAAAGGAGCAGTTAGAACAGTGGATAGGCGGGTAGGCCTGGGGTAATGAACAGTACTAAGATGATCTGCTTAATTTGATCTTCCTCCAAGCCTGAGGATGTTGTAAAGAAACAGGCTTTGTTTCTGTAAGGGAAAACTAGTGAAACAAGGACAATCTCTATGATCTCACTGTTTATATACTCAGTTTTATGTTCTTTAGGAAAAAGGTACTATGTAAATCCAAGACAAGAGCCTTTGTTATATAGGATTGCATTTATCTGTTTACTTATAATTTTAGAGACTTGCTTTCTACTATTTTGTAAACCTCTGGAAGTTAGAAGCCCATAAGGACAGCCCCTTAAAATGTCCACCTGCCCAGAATGCTACTGAAGCACAAGAGACCTCCTTAAGTGTGGGATCAATGAATAAATGAGAGGGAGATATAGATCTAATGACAAAAGCAAAGGTTTTGGGATCAAACAAGACTGAGATTAAGTCCCTGCTCTATCAGCTGCATGCTCACAATGTCTCCAAGCTTCAGTTTCCTCATCTGAAACTCACCAGGCACTGGGCCTGGCTAGTATTAGGTATTAGATTCATGGCAGATGTTATTAAATTCTCAAGATGGTGTATTTCATAGTTGACTGTGGGAGAACAGGCCTAGCAAGGAATTTACTTTTTTTTTTAAGATTTTATTTATTTATCTTTAGAGGATAAGGGAAGGAGAGAGGGAGACAAATATCAATGTACGGTTGCCTCTCGTGCATCCCCTTCTGGGAACTGGCCTACAACCCAGGCATGTGCCTTGACTGGGAATTGAACCGTGATCCTTTGGTTCACAGGCCCGCGCTCAACCCACTGAGCTACAACAGCCAGGAAGGAATTTATTTATTTTTAACAGAAAAAATATTTTCGAGCTGCTGTTCCTGGCTCCTGAGGTTCATAAAAACAATACAGGCTCTATTCTCAACACATAGTGGAGAGATATATCCCAAAAATAACAATAAAAATTATAAAATATGTCATCTATTATTACAAAATATTATTGTTAGTATTAATATAGTATGATAAATGTTATAACAGAATCATACTCAAGAATCAATGAGAACATAAAAAAAGCAATGACAGGAGAGATAGGGGAGGTAGTAGTTGAATTTAGTTATGATTAAACTTAAAATAATATTAAGAAATTTTGGAAATGGGCTGAGTTGAAGGTCACAGGGCATTTCACAATAACTAGCCAGTGCGAAGACAGGAGCAGTTACTGGTGTTCCTAGGAGATCTGTAAAACCTCCTTGTCCCCTTTTTCCCAGCAGATGCTTCCTTTTCTGTTAAGCACCATCCTATCCCTTGCAAACATCCTTGGAAGGCAGAATACCAAGTGACTGAGAACGTGGCATGCATGGGTGATTACACAGAGTCTATGGAAGAGACCGAGTTCCTGCAGGCAAACCTGGGTGAGCATACAGCAAGGAATGTGCCAAGTTCTGAAATTCTGTTTTTCATGATTTTGGCAAGGATTAGTCCTATTGAATTTGTAAGATTTAGAGCAATCCGTGTTTGAGGGGAATATAAATAGTTTCTTAGATGCTTTCTTCCAGACCACAGGTTTGGGTCTTGAGTTCTTTTAAAAGAGCTGCTGTCCCTTTGTTTCTTTCATCCAAATTTGGATTTGGAGTTGAGCTAGGACAGGACCCAGGACTCCCCAAAGAAGATCTCTGTTATGGTACAATCCCTGATCCCTCCCAGCTTTCCCTTCTGATTCTGTACTATTCAAAAAGCCTGTTTTGTAGAAATTTGTGAATAACTCATCTTAAGACAGCACTTCAGGGATTCTAAAAAACTTGGAGCATAAATGAGAATGGGGGCGAGTGTTCATTAATATACTATGTCACCAATCTTTATCAGAATTGTGCCTCATGGAGTGCTAGAACTTTCTTGAAAATATTCTCAGGTGCTGCCAGGTGTCTTCAGGAACAAGCAGGTTTCTAGTTCCTTGTTCCTTTTCAAGAAAAATAACTTGCACTTAACTGGTATTTATGATGAGTGCCTCTGCAATATTTTGTTTAAAGAAAATGTATCTGCCACTTCAAAAATTTGGAAAACGTCGATGTAGAACAGTAATTCTCAAACTTGGGCAGGTATCCGAGTCACTGAAGGAATCTTCAACACGAATGCTAGTCTTAGCCCCTAGAGTTTCCGATTCAGTAGATGTGAAATGGGGCTGGAGAATTTGAATTTCTAACAATTCCAAGTGATGCTAATACTACTGGTCAGAGGATGAATGAAACAGGGAGACAAAACTAGCTTGGGAGGAAGGAGCCCTAGATTCTAGGCCTAAATATGCCGCTAACTGGAGCCCAAAATTTTGAGAAAATCATCCTCCCTCTCTGAGCTTCAGTTCTACAACTATTAAATTGGTGAGGATAAAGAGGGCAGGCTTTTTCAGATGCTAGTGACAGAAACATGACTCAGATTGGTTTAATAATATAATGGAATTGATCGGTTTGTGAACTTGTAAAGTTCATTTGTAGGCATCTGACATTCTGCATTTCTGGATGTGGGTTCTCAAACAATATCAACAGAATTCTGAAAATTTCCCTCTCCAGGTTTGGCTTTATTTCAGGCAAGCTCTCCTTCATGACAACAAGAGAACAGCTATCAATGCCAGGCATATATTCTATGACTTTAGCAATCTTAGAGAGTATCTCTTTCTCTATAGTTCCATCCAAAAGTCTGAAGGCTGAAACTCCTTTCTTATAGGTTTCATGAACCAATTTGGGACTCTGTGGACCAGACCAAAGACACATGCAAACTCATTGAACTAAAGGGTAGGGTAAACACAGCTCAGGCCCCATGCACTGAAAGTGGAGGAGAGCTAGTTCCATGAGATTACACCAAGGTGTTGCTATCAGAAGAATGAGGAATCGTAAGGCAAAGTCAAAGATTGTAATTTAGGGCTGGGTAAATCAAATCAATGTTTCTTAACATTTTTTTTTTAAACCTGTGGACCAGCAGCCAAGAGGTTTATGTAAAAGTTTCTTTAAAGAGGTTCATTCTTTGAAAATCATTGAGAGTTTTTATTATTATTATCATTATCATTATTATTATTATTATTATTATATTGACTATTTTACATGCTTTTCAAATATCTCCCTTTCCTCCAGAGCTGTAATTCTCTGGATGGGGTCAGAGAAGGTGTTGCCAGTGAGACAAAAGGAATTTTAGAGTCAGACAGACTTGAGTTTGAATCCCAGCCACACCATTGACTTATGCTTCCCATTTCTGTAGAATGAGGATATCAAGCCTAGTATATTTATCTTCTAGGGTGCTGGTGGTCACCAAATTAGATGATGTATACAAAGAACCTACCCTTTATACAGACTCAACAGATAACAACTATGTTTATTATTTTATTGCCAAACTTGGTGGGTCCATTTGGTCAAAGTGGTGTAGCTACCAGGTAGAAGCTTAGGATTATTTTAGTCTATGGACTGATTAGACCCAAATGGCCAATTCTACTAAAATTGCTAGTTTGACAAACTCAGGGATTTTTCTTTTTTTCCTTCCAACTTCCAGCAAGTCCTGACACCTTTTAAATAAGGAATCTGGAGCATTTCTAGAAGTTTATAAAATAAGGTGGAAAGTAGTCTGGGTGAAACGAACATAAGAAATAGACTAAAAACAAAGAGAACCTGGATCAGTGGGAAACTTTATTTTCTTTAATTAGCATATTTAAGTGAACCTTAGGAGCTACTCCTTCCTGAAATGTTACATTTTATTAAAAGCTGTTTAGAGCTCATAACCATTCTGCTGATTTTCTCAAAACATGTTCTCTTTATAGGCCAGTGCTAAACTATGCATACAAAATGAGCTTAGCTTAATGTTGTGTTAAAAGAATTTGGTCTCCAGAGCTGTCTCTCTTCTTAAAAATATGTAATCATACTCCATCTATTTAGTTTTCATTTAACTTGCCCCGTGCAGGCAATGAATCCAGTTTAATTAAATGTGCCTTTAAATAGTTGAATGGCCCTCATTTGCACCTAGCAAGCCTCCCATTCATCCTATTAAGACCCCCTCAAGATATAAAAACCCAATAAAGATGCCGTGTAAGATATGTGTCTGATAATGCAAAGGAAGTCTGACATTTGCTCTGTAATTTAGTGAAACCTGCAGTAGCTTTTGGGCACATTGACATAGCTGAATGAAGCCATGGTGGGGTATCTTGAGTTCTGGAGGGCAGTATTTGGTACAGTCCTTATAAATAACATATTTGGAGACAAGCTGGTAATCCTCTGCATTGGAGTCAGTAATGCCTGAAGTGAGGTCCACTGAGACACCAGACAGCCACCCAGGAAGGCTCCAGAGAGCCTCTGAAGAGGGCATGACTCATGCCTCTGGTCATATTCCCTGGGGACACTGGGTGGGGCCGAAGTGTCTCCTTTGCAAGATTAGGTAAAAGGGCAGGGAAGCTGATCCTGAAAATTGAGAGAGGAGAGTTACGTGGTATATTCCAGTCAAGAAAGGGTAATATTAGAGAATACTTATAATGATCGTCTTAATCACTGAGTCTCTCAGTTAGAGAATGGACTATATTCAACCTCACGCTTCATTACTCATTCATCACACACATTATGCAGTAATTGTGAATCCCTATCCCCTACTACTGATCAGGGACACAACATCAAATGAAACAAAGTCTCTGCTCTCTTCAAGCTTATATTTTAATTGGGGGAGACAGAGAATAAGCAAAAACAAGCAGACAACAAGCAAATAAATCTATAGTATCAGGTGGTAAGAAGAAATAAATCATGTTAAAGGGGAGCCAGATGAAAGAGGTGGGGAGTTGTAGGGCGGGGTGGACATAGTGTCAGAGAAAACTTCTTTCAGATACTATATTGTATGATCAGATTTGACCAACTCTGTATACATGCTCAACTAAGTCAAATGCTGGGAGTATAACAGTGGAAAATTCTAACAAGAAATTTTAACCTACCCCATTCTTTTGACATCGTTTCTGTAAGTGCTAACTCTAATGTATAGCTTGTAGATGAAAAGCATGTTTTCATAAAAATCTTAGGAACTAACTTCTAAAGATACAGACCCTAACCTTACTAAGATATTAAGATAGAATTGAGCATCCTAGTTCATTTTGCTCTCTCACCATTCTATCATTCAGTCCATCTGCCTGAGAGGAGAAGAGGTTGAACTGATTGATGTCACTTCCCTTGGAAACATAAACCAGGATAAAGGTTGTTTTCCAATCTATATTCCCAAGACGTTGGTTCTCTTAACCTATTTGGTTTAACTTTAAATATATGGCCAAAATGATACGGTTTTATCTTTGTGGGGAGGAGATTGGCAGCCCATTAGGGTGATCTAATTTTACCTTCATAAAAATCCCTTCATACCAATCACTTCTCTATTGATGACCTTCCGAGGCTGCTGATGACAGTGTAGATGTTTCCTGACTGAAATATGCCATAAATTAAACTAATTCTAAGGCCACTATAACCAACTTAAACTTGTCTATTTTCCCAGCCCTGCATTCTGTTTAAGTATATTGCCAGGAAACAAAATTAACCCAATAATAAAATTCCTAATACCTAAATATAAGCTCTCTTCCAGGATTAAATTCCTTAGGAGAAAAGAAAGTCCCATAGAATAGATCTCCATAAAAATTCAAGTTTAAATATATCAAAATTCAAAGTAATTAAAGTCCAAAATCAAATGTTCTTGTACGTGGGTATGAAAATAAAGTTCTTTTCGTATTCTGCTCTTAGTTGAAGATTTTTTTCTCAGTGCCTGAATAGAGTTAGGTCCTTTAGAAGTCACAGCCTATGTTGTCCGTCACTATAATGCAGGCAGTTCCCTTGGACCATAGGAGTTGAATTAGTTCTACTTTAACTCTGGTATGTACCTCACTTTCTAAAGAGTTCAAAAACATTTTAGAACTCTATTAGAAGATTATACTGGTCCTGCTGCAAACCTACCTATATAGAGAAAAAAAAAAAAGGAAATTCCCAGTCTCCAAGCCTTCATCTCAGTCAAAGAAGCCTAAAACGTAGGATTCCAAAGAATAAAGCAAAGATTTAATGATTCTTGAAAGAAGTGGGTATATGGGGAAATTTTTTATTTCAGCTTCAAAGGATCTCTAGACCATGCCTATTTACAATAACCATCACCTGTAAATTTAAACTCAATTGGGAGATTTGTTTCAACCAAAGGTTAATTTGGGCATTTTACTTTGATGAGATCTGACAGAAATATCTGCCTAAGGGCTAAGGGTTCTTCCATCCCAGAAAGTGCTATTTGATATACCATGTTTTCTGGGGTTTAGAAATTTGCAATGGCAGTGATCAAATCATAAAGTCCATTTTGAGGTATCATTCTTTCCCATTTAGTGTATTTAAACTTTCCTAATTTCCATTTCTCTTTGGATTTCTGTGTCCCTGGCCAAACTCTATTGAGTATGGCTCTTCCTAAAAAGCATATTTTCATAGACTCTGCTGACAGCGTTCTTGCTTCAATGTTAACAAAGCCCCATGCCATGAAATTGATTAGGCCTATGACAGCTACCTACTAGAGAAAGTTTCTCCCTTTTCCCAGCTGGGTTTCTGTGGGACCAACACCCTAGAACTGGAGCTTCTAAAACATGTGCTTGGGAGCCCTGTGAGGACAAAAATCTCTGGCGTGTGCTCTTCAAATACAGTAAAACACAGAAAGAGCTTAATAGTTTACCAATACAGACATTTTAAGTCAATTTGTGTGGTGGGGATGGAGTGGGGGTGGGGGTAGACATAGGAGTGATATAGAGCCTATGAGGCAAGTGGACAGACAGCCTATTCTACAAGAGAAACCTGAGTCAGAGAGAAGTCGATTACGAGTGAGGACTGAAAAACTTGAGCATTTTACAGTGAGATTGGGAGGCAGAGTTTGGTGAATGAGTGTTACAGTTTCATAACAGAAATACGTAAGACCTGCAGTTGTTAAGTACTCCCAGTTAGGCTCCACAGTGCACCTCCCACAAGTACCTCCCACAGCATAGCCACAAAGGCAGAGAAGCAGCCCTGCTCTTTCTTTGGGCCTTGTGGAAAAGGGTGGATTGACTGTCTTAATTCTTGCCTCCTCCTTAGTTGTGTTTGGATGTTTTCACACATCTCACTTATACCAAAGGAAATTAATCTTCACTCAAGTCCATATTTCTTCTTAAAAAAACCTTCAGAGTATGGATTCAAGATCTGTTTTGTTGAAGAAGGGAACAAAAAGAAATTCTTTTGCAGAGAATCTTTCAATAAGCCACAGAAATGCAGAGTTCCTTCCATATTCCTAAATATGAAATGGAATTCAGGGTAACAAATCCCGTGCAACCTAGCATTTTATTACTAAAATCTTACCAGTGCTCTGTATATAGATCTCAGACATGTTAAGGTTTAGAAGTGGTAAATATTCTATATAGTAATGCTTGAAATGATCTTTCAATGCCAGAGCATGTTCAGTTTGAGTAGTTGAAGATTAAGTCATGCAGCCACACCCTAAGTTCCTGGCATTGGGCAAAGGACCTTAGCAGGACTGGCTACATAATTTGTGGGTCAATACAAAATGGAAATGGGGACACTTTGTTCAAAAATTATTAAGAATTTCAAGATGAAAGCAACAAAGCATTAAACCTAGTGCAGGGACCATCAAGTAGTAGTTCTCCGTGAAACTGCGCTGGTCATATACCCATGAGCCTGGCCCTGCACTGTGGTGGGCCACATGCTGTTTGTAGACCTAACCTTCCTTTGCTTGATATCAGCTACCTACTAATAAACCTGACAGAAAACTTCACATGGGTGTGAAACTAATTGGGTTTCATCATTCTGAGCCTTTATATTAGAGACTCACAGTTCAAATCAGAAGCATCAAGGGCAAACAACAGACTGGTTCCTGTTAGAACAAAACTTTTGTTGCTAAGCTTAACACATGACCAAGAGCTGACCAGAGGTATTCCAAAGAGAAGGAAGAGCAAAAGAAGCTGAGTTGTACCAAGGTCCTTTTTGAAATATTCCAGTGAAGTAGATCACTGCTCCCTCTATTCCCCAGCCCAGGAAGATGTAAGTGTGTGGGGTGGAGAGACACCAAGTAAAGTCTCTTCTAATAGAAACCTGAAGCCAGGAAATGGAGATTCCCACCTCAACCCTTAAGATCCCTAGAAAAAAACTACCACCATTTCTGTAGGTGGTAGGCATTCCATAGGTATTTAAAAAATATTTGTTTAAAGAAGAAATACCTCTTGACTCACACACATGTAAATTGGCCTATGTTGGACTCTGGGAAGACCTCTTTTATTCTCCACAGAACCAAATACTTCATCTTCTAGCAGCACAGCATCAGATGACAACATGATTCACTATATATGTTACAAATTTCTTCCTCAGCCTTGTGTGAGTTTTCCTATTTTGGCTCGCTAGACAGCAGTTGCTTCTAAACCCTGCTCTCAGTCAATGTGCAGGGAGAGAGAATGAAGAAAACTCAGTGTGTGATCTAAGCTTTGCCTCTGATTTGCCTATGAACTTAGGACAATAAACTAACCTCTTAGCTTTGGCTCTCTACTTCAAAGTGAAGGGGTTGAATTGCAAATACATCAATAGTTTTAATCATTTTACATCCCCCAGTATCTATCTAAAGCCAGGATCTTCAAGGCAAAAAGAGAAGCAGCTCACTTTATCTGCACATTCTGTATTAGGTTGAATATTTTAAATAGATCCTCAGAGGCCTATTAAAACTGTTTGCTATTAGATAATGAAGAAAGAGGATTTAGTAAGATAATACATGACAAGATAATTCCTCATATTCCAAAGGTCATGAATAAATTATCCTTAGTAAGTAATATTTCAAATATATAATACATTGTTAATGGAGGTTGAATGAAAATCAGTTCTTGGTAATTAAAATCCCACCAATCCTCATAAACAATCTCTGCAACCCAATAACAGCCACTCATATCACTGGGAGAGTCAGTGCATTGAGTGATGTTGGCTCTGTTACTCTATGGCCCCCAACAGTGGAATTGTGATGGAGAGAGGCCACTCCTACATTGGTGTTAGGACTCTACTGTGAACTCAGGGCTCACTAAGAACAAGATTATAAAATGGTGAATTTGTATCACATGTCCCATGATCAATTCTGCTTGACCACTTTTTATGTGATAGTGCTTCTTTCATCTGTGAGTATGAGGAACTGCTAATACTGTCATTAGGACAGTATGGCACACTGCAGCGCATGCTTTACAACTAGGGAACAGGAAGGAGAACTTTGTATTTTCTTTGGGCTTTATATTTATACCTCCAGAGAACTTTGCCTGCTTGTTACTTTGTAAAATCTGGGTAGCAGAAAAGAAACAGCCTATCACTTAACATTCAGATGGGAAGAGGAATGATGTAGTGGGTTATTGTACCTGTTAATGGTCTTGGGTAACAGGATGGTTTCCTCAAGACAGGACACAAGTTTGACTGCATAAGAATCTCTTTGTTTCTTCCTTCTGAAACAGATCTTGAGTCTATATTCTGACACTTGAAAAATTAAAGGCAAAGGAACTCATTCACACCAAGCTGAGAAATCAATGTGGATATTTGATTATTAATGTCATTTTGAGTAGAAAATAAAAGAACTTTGCTGAAAACATTTCTGTCTAAACTTTCTCTTATACTTTCTGAATTCTCCTTAATGGCTTATAAAAAGAACAAATTATTTTGGAGCCTGACGAGAAGTTGGGAGTCTCTCATAATACTTGGACAATAACTGCTATAAAACAAATAAACACCCACTGTTTCTTCCCGGGATTTTCTCATCCACAGTGGCTTCCCCCTCCCTATAACAGGGTCAAAAATTAGGCCGAGGATTTCAATAACTTTTATACCAAACTTGTTAGATTTCACTACATTGATCATGTTCTTTTACATCAGTTTATGAGAGAACAGCTACATCCCAGATTGCTAGGCCCAAGGAATTCAGGCAAAAACATGATTTGTTTTTATATTCTCTCCATTCATCTCTCCCTGCCATCAAACTCTGTGCTGTCCTGGTTACAAATTCTTACTCCTCTATTTTTTGTTTGTTTGTTTTTCATCTCAACTTAGGCATTTAGCTGATTTTTAGTGTCTTAATTTTTTGAAAACAAAAATTTCAGTTGTTCTCATGGGTGTAGTCTCTTCCCTCCTCCCTCCGAGGTCTTTTTCAGGAATTCCTTTCTACTCTCTTTCACCTATGAACAAGATTACTCTTTATCTACTCCAACATTCATGGCAATGGGTAGCTCTATATTTATACTAATGATTAAGGCAATCTTATACATAATGTAAAGCAATGAGGCAGAAGTGCTAATAAATTAGGTATTCTGCTAATACTGAGAGGTCTGGTATCCCTGAAATGCCAGGGTCTCCACTATATTTTTTTAAATTCTGGACCCTATGCTACTGTTCCCCTTAGAGTGTCCAGCATATGTGGGTTTTCTACCTGATTTTCTCAACGAGGACAGATCTAAAAACATTTGAATGCACTAACACAATGTGGCTTAATGTAGCCACCCTATCTGGAGTTGTTGATTTGTTAGAAAAAGATTCAGGAAGAACTGGAGCTGTGCTTCATTAAAAAGGCATAAATCTCTAGTAGAACAATACGGATGGAAGATTATTAGGGAAGGCAACTTCTTATTTCCTCTATTTAGCAAATCAAATCTGCTTTATTATGAAGCTACCTGATGGTCACTTGAGCTGCATTTGCAAGGAAGCATTCAAGTAACTGGTCGATAGTGCAGGATGGAACAGAGGTCTTGAAGAATATATTTGCCCTGGCTGGTGGATTGGGCAGTGGCCTGCGAACCAAAACGTTGCTGGTTAGATTCCCAGTCAGGGTACATGCCTGGGTTGTGGGCCAGGTCCCCAGTAGGGGACATGCGAGAAACAACACAATGATGTCTCTCCCTATCGCTTTCTCTCCCTTTCCTTCTAAAAACAAATAAAACCTTTAAAAAAAGAGAATATATTTGACAGCTTTCTTATCCTATTTTTCCCATTTTTGGGTCTTTTAGAATAGAAACTCCAGAGTAAATTGCAACGGAGGTCTAAATAGCCTCAAGTAGAAGCACAGGAAGCAGATTTTCCAAGGGAGAGGCAAAACACTGTAAAGTAGGGACAAGATCCAAAGAAGGAAGGTGGATTGTAGTGTTTTGTTTTGAGATTTAAGAAACATTTCTTTGACAATCTCATTTCCTTTTTCCTTTCTTCCCTTTCTTCCTCTCTTCCTCTTTTTCTTTCTTTCTCTTTTTCCTTCCTTCCTTCCTTCCTTCCTTCCTTCTTCTTTCTTCTTCTCTCTTTCTTTTTTCCTTTCTTCTTTCCTTCCTCCCTTCCTTCCAAAGGAGTAATACTCCTCTTGGCTAAGAGCTTATTTGATCTTATGCCCAGTGGTCTTATCAGCTATATGGACTGGCAACTTTAGCACAGGAAAGAAGTGGAAGTTCCTTATCTTTGTTTTTTTGCTACTTATGTGTAGAGTATTCTGGGGATGAAAAACCCCACTTGTCAGGTTGGATAATACATTAAAAGAAATTTGATCTGTTGTGTATAGGGACTACTAATATCCAGATAATGACACCAAACTTGGGGCTAAAATTCAGAAAGCAGAAGCACATATGAGGATGAATGAATTCCTAAACAGGATAAAATGGACAACAGTGCCTTCTATACGTACAGGTATGTGGGTAATGGGTTTAGAAAATAGGCCTAAGACACATTCTTATATGATTTTAACAAAAAATAATAATGAATATCTTAAAAGACTATAGAGTATGAAACTTTATACTTCCATTCCATCACCTGTGCATGTGTACTGGTGCATATCTTTAACATCTTTTCTTGGGCCTATAGCTATTTTAACAGTGTTTCTGATTCCAGTGTCCCTGCGTTCCTGCCCATGCTGTTATCAGAAGGATGTTTGTTAAAAATAAATCTGGTTATGATGTTCTTCTGTTTAACCTCCTCAATGACCTATTATCACCTATATGATTAAACCCGAACTCCTTAGGAAGGACTTGGCATACCTCATCTCCCACAAACATCTGACACTACGATTGTATCAAAGTATTTATCCTTCCATATGTACATTCTGTTATCTCAAACCTACATTTCTTTTTTTTTAACTTTTAATTTTTGAACCAAAGGTTTACAGAAAAGCTGAAAAAATAGTGCAGAGACTTTCCATATACCTCTCGTTCTACCTAACGTTTGCACATAGTAACAGTCCATTTATCAAATAAAAGAAAATCACGTTGGGATAATATTATTAACTAAACTAATTACCTTAATTCAAATTTCACCAATTTTTTTACTAACTTTTTTCTTGTCCAATATAATATGCAACAGGGTCCCGGACTTCCGGCCAAGATGGAGGTGTAGATGGACACATTGTGCCTCCTCTCACAACCAAAATTAAGGACAACAAATATTTAGAAACAAGAAAACAAGCAGAACTGATAGAAAAATTGAACTGTATGGAAGTCCAACAACCATTCATCCAGACCGGTAAGAGGGGTGGAGTCGCAGCAGGAAAAAGTGGAGGTGAGGGCCTGGGAACACAGGTAGCAGCGGCTGGCAGTTCCCAGGTGCACAGGCAGTGGCTGGTGGACCCCAGGCCCACAGGGGGCAGCTGGTGGCTCCCAGGCACGGGATGGCAACTGTGCAGACCCAGTGAGGCAGCTGGCTGACCAGGTGGTCCCACATTCTCTCGCGCAGACAATCCAGGCGAAGGGGAAGTGGCGGAAGGGACTGAAATCCAGGCGAGAGCGGAGCAGGCTCCATTTTTCCCTCTCAGACCCTGCCCCCACATATAGCGTCACAACTCAGCGACTGGGCTGCCCCGCACTGGGGAACACCTAAAGCTCTACCCCTTACTATGTAACAGCTGCAACCAGACTAAAACCAAACCAAAACCAAAAAAAACCCACCAAAAATGGCTCAAACCAGAGAACAAATGAAAGCCCCAGAGCCAATTCCTCTAAGCCATGAAGAGATAGCCAACCTATCAGATGCACAGTTCAAAGCCCTGGTGATCAGGATGCTCACAGAATTGGTTGATTTTGCTCACAAGTTAGATGAAAAAATGCAGGCTACCATACGTGAAATGAAGGAAGATGCATGGGGAACCAATAAAGATGGGAGGAAAACTGGGAGTCAAATCAATGGAGTGGACCAGAAGGAAGAAACAAACAACCAAACAGAAAACAAGAATTCAAAAAAATGAGGAGAGGCTTAGGAACCTCCAGGACATCTTTAAACATCCCAACATCTGAATTATAGGGGTGCCAGAAGGGGAAGAGGAAGAGCAACAAGTGGAAAAGTTATTTGAACAAATAATTAAGGAGAACTTCCCCAATCTGGCAAAGGAAATAGACTTCCAGGAAGTCCAGGAAGCTCAGAGAGTCCCAAAGAAGTTGGACCCAAGGAGGAACACACCAAAGCACATCATAATTACATTAGCCAAGATTCAAATGAAAGAGAGAATTCTAGAAGCAGCAAGGGATAAGAGGATAGTAACCTACAAAGGAGTTCCCATCAGAATGTCAGCTGATTTCTCAAAAGAGACCTTACAGGCAAGAAGGGGCTGGAAAGAAGTATTCCAAGTCATGAAAGGCAAGGACCTACATCCAAGATTGCTCTATCCAACAAAGATGTCATTTAGATTGGAAGGGAAGATAAAGTGCTTCTCAAATAAGGTCAAGTTCAAGGAGTTCATCATCACCAAGTCCTTATTATATAAAATGTTAAAGGGACTTATCTAAGAAAAAGAAGATCAAAAGTATGACAGTAAAAAGACAGCAAACTCACAGGTATTTACAACCACACCTAAAAGAAAAGCAAACTAAGCAAACAACTAGAACAGGAACAGAACCATAGAAATGGAGATCATATGGAGGGTTAGCAACAGGGGCATGGGAGGAGGAGAGAGGGGGAAGAAGGTACAGAGAATAAGTAGCATAGACGGTGGACAGAAAATAGACAGGGGGAGGGCAAGAATAGGATGGGAAATGTAGAAGTTAAAAAACTTATGACACATGGACATGAACTAAAGGGGGGGAATGTGGATTGGAGAGGGTGTGCAGGGTGGAGGGGAATGAAGAGAGAGAAATGGGACAACTGTAATAGCATAATCAATAAAATATATTTAAAAAATATACAGGGTCCCATCTTGTCTTTAGTTGTTATTTCTCCTTAGTCATTAATAGTCTATAACTCTTCCTTAGTCTTTTTGTCTCTTTCATGACCTTGACAAATTTGCAGAGTACCAGTTATTTTGTTGAATGTTCTTCAGTTTTGGTTTGTCTAATGCCTCCTCATTCTTGAACTGAAGTTATGCATTTTTGTCAAGAACACCACAGAAACATTGTGTTCTCAGTGAATCACATCATGGAGTTCATAATTTTGATTTGCCTTATTATTAGTGATGTGGACCTCTATCTATTGAAAGGTGATTTCTGTTGGATTTTTTTCTACTATAAAATTGCTCCTTTTGACTTTATTGTTAATACATATCTTGTGGGAAATACTCTGAGACTATGTAAATCTATTTTGTTCTAAAGCATTCACCCACTAATTTTAGCATAAAAGAATGAATCTTACCTACAACACTCTTACTGATAATATTTCTCATTTTTCCCCCTTGCTTTAATTATCTATCCCCACTTTTTCCTTTTGGCCAATTTCTGTTCATCCTGCATATCCCAGCTCAAGGTGGTTTCTCCTCTGGGAAACCTTTTTAGACTGCCCCAGCCAGATAAAGAATTCTTTTTCCCACACTTCCTTAGCAGCCCATACATAGGTTCACAATACACATCACCGTGTTCGTTGGCTATTTTTGTTTCCTTGTGAGTCACCCACATAAACTTCTTGAGTGATACCTCACTACCTCGGCATTTCCTTATACTGCTTGTACAGTGCCTACCCAGCACAGTGTCTGGTCTTTAATAGTCATTCAATATATGTTTGGAGCGTAAATAAATGAATGAATACATCTGTTATACTCTTTCCAGAATTCATTTCTAGCCTGAAAAATTTAGAGTTTGTTATTACAGTTAAAGAATAATGCTCATTTCTAAATACATGATTCTGGTTTTCAGCCAAAATTGTATGCCTTAGAGAAATATATTTCATCATGTTCCTGGCATCAAGCCTTATTTAATCCTCTAAAAACCAATCTAAAATCCTACTTGCTCTTTTTTTCTACCTCTCTTCATCATACAATGGCTTACATTTTCACTCCTCCACTTGTGATTAGGATTTCAAATAGTATAATTTCAAGTACAAAAAAGAAAAAAAAAACTGCTCTTTCATTCATTTAGCTAAACCTCTTTGTGTTTCCTACTCTGATCTGGCACATGAGCTTCCTTAATCCTTGGTGATATTTTTCCTCCAGTGTGTTTGCTTTATTCTGTAAATTCAAGAGAGGTTTTCCAAAACTGCCTTTATCCCCCTGAAGAAGCAAAACCAACCATGAAAACTGTCCCTTTGGCTAACAGTTATCATCATTATTATTAGATAATTAATGATTTCAGTTATTAATACAGGAGGCCAGGCATGCACGTGAATAAATAGTCTTCCTGGGCATATGCCCATAGATACGGTAGCAGTAACTAATATAATTTTAGATACTAAAAGGAACTTGCCCTCCATCATCAGCATCATCCTCATCATCAACATCACAACATCTTTATCATTAAAATCTAAACCACATTGTGTGTAGTCTGCACAGAATCATACCTACACTTCCTAATCCTTAACATCATTCTTTTGAACCCTGTTAGCACTTTGGACCCTCTTAATACTTCATTTTGGTAGTTACTTTAGACAGTATTGTAGCCACTTGGAGTTATCTCACTCTTCTTGACTTTCTGTCTTCCTACTCTCACTGGACCAGGAATTCCTTAAAGGCTGAGATTGAGGTTTATACTCTCTTTATTATTAGTGCCCATTGCTGTACTGAGAACATAATAGAAGCTTAATAACTCTTTGTGGCATTCAATTAGCTTGTCTTCCATCTAAAACAGAAAACAAAGAGAGTGATAAGTTGGGAAAGGGCATGCAAGAAATTAACAATTACAGAATCCTAACTTGTTTTTTTTCCATTGATAAAATGTTAATGATGAGCACATTTTTAGTAGAACAAGGCTTCCAGAAGTTCTGAGAACTTAGAGAAAGAAATCAACAATTGACATTTTAACAAGAAACATGAACTTTAAAATGAGACCTGAAAATATGAAAGATTCATTTGGACTTCATTTATATAATACTTTTCTAATAGTTGTTGACATTCCATAAAAGAAGTAGTCTACATGTCATTCCCTTTGCCTCCAAATCAGTATTAAGCTTAAGAATCTACCTCCTCTTAATACCCATTGACAATGTCTTTGATCTGATAATTTTATTTTTCATCTGGATAATTTCAATACTTCCAAATGTTTTTTTCTGCTCCAGTTTCTTCTCCCTTCAGTTCATAATTGGTGGCTCTACATTGATCATAAAACTAAGTATTACTTACTTTTCATGGCATACTACATGCTTCAATTTTAGCTACCAACCTATTTTATTAGATTTCTCACTTATTACTCCTTTTATGCAAACTGTATTGTAGCCACACATAACTTTACAAATCTCCAGGAAGGAGCATGGCATCCTTTGAAGCTTTCCACACATTTCTTCATACTGCTTTTACAATGTGAAATGCTCATCACTTTCATCTGATCTTTCAAGAACCCAGATAAAAAACATATTATCCCCTCAGTGAGACATTCCTTAAGTTTACAAGGCAAAATAGATGTCTCCATCATTTGCCATGGAACTTGGTCTGTACTATTTTTATTATATTATTTGTCATGTGTTAGAATTTCTTGTCTATCAAACTGAAGTTTCCAAAAGCTAACAGCTATTTATCTCTGCATTCCCAATACCTAGAGGGAGATTGAAGAAAGCCAGACTACTAGAGCAAACCCTGAAATTATGTGGTATATCACAATGAGAGCTTAAAGTTTGCTCATTACAGACCAATGTGATGAGGGAGGGGAAGTGTTTCTGTTCCACATAGTCATTCAGGGAACCAGTTCCCTTATATCTTATGGTGCCTCAATCTTCAACCTGTGGACTCCTCATGTTGCCAGAAAATCAGTAAGTAGAAGGACTGCAAGCAGGAAATTTTTATGGATGAGACCTGGAAGAGGCATATACAACATTCAATCACATCCCATTGCCATAACTCAAGCACAGACCTAACCTAACTTCAAGGGTAAAGATAGTTTAGCTGTGTCCTCAGAAGAAAAAGAGAGAAATATGAACATTGTAGAGAATAGCATTCTCTGCTGTCATGTGCAGTAAATGGCGGCAGAATAAATACAATGAAACACACTCTCTAATCTGCAGCCATTGTGATAGATTGGAAGGAATAAATAAAATGATATTTGAACAAGGAAACCCTGGTTGCAGACTACAGTCATGCAAGTCACTTATAAATTCTATGGCCGTGACAAATACTTGAAGCTTGGAGGTCCAAGTTCCTTATCTGTAGTGGAGTTGGTGTGGGATTAATTGAGGTAACATTACATGAAAAGCATCTGGCACACAGAAAGAGCTATTTAATAATCATTCTTATTTCACTCAAACCAATATTTTTATTAGAGTTTGCAATGTGCTAGTTCATGTGTTAAATATCAAGGGAAAAAGAGCTTTTAAAAGTATTCCTTACCTTTGGGGAACTCACAAACCAGTTATTGGGGCATAATGATGGACAAAAAAATAGATATTTAAAATACATTGTGACAGGCAGGCTCTTCATGAAAGAGTATATCCAAATAAACATTTGAAAAATATCCAATAAACATATGAAAAAGCAGTCATGTCACTAGTCCCTAGAAAAATTCAAATTGAAACCATGATGAACTCCCATTACATAAGTGTTGGCAGGTATATGAAGCAACTGTGAATTTCTTACCTAGTAGGGCAAGTGTAAATTGGTCCAAACACATAGAAATAAAGTTTTAAAGTAACTTCTAAATCTCGATATATACATATCCCATGACCTAGCAATCTCAATCCTGGAAATATGCTCAACATAAATGAGTGTTTATGTCCACTATAATATATAGAAATATCTATAGCATCTTTACTTCATAAAAGTCCTAACCTGAAAAGAAATCAAATTGTCTGAGAAGAAGCCTGAGGGAACTTACTGGGGTGATGGATGTGTTCTTCCGATGGATGTAGATTACACAGGTATACATACTTGTTAAAACTGATAGAACTGTATGCTTAAGGTCTGTATGTTTTAGAGGATGTAAATTATTCAATAATAATAATAACAATAAATTAAAGTGTAAAGTAGGTGCTTGCAAATCAGCATTTATGAGTCTCATCATACCTCGGTTTTAGTTGTTTTTGAGGACTTATTACTAAGACATGCCACAGCCTCTCATGCATTCATTATTTATGCATCCATTAATGATGCAGACTATCTCAATAATTCTTCCCACATTGTGAAAATTATTGTTATTAAATGTCATCCTCCGTTTTAGCTTTTAGATGATCTAACTCTTTGATGGCCCTCTGGAACCACCATTGTGGATTCTGTATACCAACTAGACTATATTTAAGGCAGAACACCCAAATATACCCTTTACTTTGGTCAATATTTGAAGCTTCCATTTTAAATTTTGTATATTAATATTAATTAAAAGGTAATATTTCTCAATTTTCTGATAAAATACACTAAATAGGATAAAAATACTCTTTATTTTATTTATTTGTTGTTCAATTACAGTTGTCCCCATTTCCCTCCATTACTGTCCCCTGTCCTACACCCCCCTCCTCCTGCATTCAATCCTTGCCCGCTCCCCATTGTCCTTGTCCATGGGTCCTTAATACATGTTCCTTGATTTGACCCTTTCTCTTCTTCCCCTTTATGCTCTTCCCCTCTCCCCTCTGGTCACTGTCAGTTTGCAAATCTGACTTAAAAAGGGGGCAATAAAATTAACTTATTCAAAATCTTTAAAAGTATTATCTCTAAAAAATTATATTCTGTTCCCTTATTATATGGCAACATGAACATAGTAAAAATATTTGAAAATATAATACAATCGAAAGATAAAATTATCACCCACACCTTCAATCCCAAAGACAATCACTTTTCTTTGAGATTATTTCTGCCATTAAATAGATAGATAAATAGTCTTTCTTTAAAGCTAGTTAAATTTTAAGTACTAGAGATAAAGAATACAATCGAAAGATAAAGAATAGATATCAGGAAAAATATCAAAATTACTTTCGATTCCACCACTCAAATAAGGTAAGCATAAGCATTGTGGACTTGATGCCATAGAGGAATTGCTCATTTCCTTGGTCTTTCAGGCCTTAGGAAAAGAAGGATTTGTCTGGGAATAAAGTAATGGAAAGTGGAGCATCTTCCCATCCAGATTCATCTGCCGTATAAATAATTACAATTTCTCTGATTTTAGCATTAGATTATTTTTCTATTTTAGTTTTTTTTTTTGCTGAGTTTTCATCTTTTGCTATTTGTAGTCTTTGTTTGCATATATTTATAGGCATATTTTAATGAGAGAATTGGAAGAGTTTTTCATGGAGATTGCTAGGTATCTGCTTTTTAAAATCAGAAATCTAATACTTGTAGGATGGGGAATTCCAATGTATTAGATACTGTGTAATATCTAGTATCAAATACCACAAGTGTTTTTGTATTGCCTCATTTATTAAGGAAGCTAGAAAAAATTTTAGAAAGAGATATCGAAGTAAAAAAGACTTCTAAAGGCAAAGAAAAGCATGGAGAAAATTGTCCTATTGTTATTGCACAAAAACAGATTCCTGTGTTGACCTTCTTGCAGATTCTTGCTTGAGAAAAGAAGATAGACTTGGTATCCTGATATAGTCTCAATAGAATTATTCCTCTTTTCTTCTTGGTGACATTTACTTCAGATCTTTAGCAACTAAGAGAATGGTGTGTAAGCTGCCAGAATAACTGAAGTGGAGATCCTTGTTGTACTGTTTCCCACTAAGGATCAAAGTTCAGATATTTAAGGATTCTGAAATCGAGGATAAAAAAGTCATCTATGGGGAAAATAATGTGAGATTTATGACAATAATATAATTTTATTTGTTACAGAAATAATTTCCTTCACTTCCAAGAGAGAAGCTTTAAACAGACTGCTTGATTCTGTAGCTCTCAGTGAAATTTTCTCATGGATAGTTGCGGCTTGGTTCCTTCCAAATAAGCCTCTTTTATGCAATCATACATGGTGTTGTTCTTGGAGAAGAGGAATAATTTAATCAGAAGTGGAATTCTAACCTCTAACCTTCTAAATATTCTGAAGGGACCCTGCAAAGTTTGACCTGGTGAAGTCTGACATAGCTTATAAAAAATAGAAAAACAGGATTTCAGATAAGAAATAAAATATGGAAGTAGACATCTTCATACTTGTAGGAGCAAGAGACCAGACAAACTGCCCTCTCTCAGGCACATCAGATCTAACCCTGGTTATATCTAGTTCTCTGCCTACTCCATATCCACTTCCTAGCAGCTGAGCAGTTGAACATGGATAGAGAAAAAACCCACAGCTGGACTAACTGGAGTCATTTCATTTTTAGGACTATAAGTCTAAAGTTGATGCTGTCGAGCTACCCTCACAATGACAGGTGACACTTCACAGTGCCAGACCATTTTAATATCCTGAAAAATCCTACGATATAAGTATACTCTTATTATCCTAATCTTAAAAATCAGGAAATCAGGCACTTAGATGATAAGTAAATTACACAAAGTCATAGTCATAAGTGACACAGCCAAGATTGGATTCCAGTCTAGCTCCAGGGTTTCTGCAGGATAACCAGTATACCACACCTGTTATCGGGTTTCATTTTCCTAGTTAGCTTGTTTTTTCACTGTTGGAAACCATTATTTACAGACATTCTCTTAAAATCTACAAAAATCACTCCTCCTTCTTCATTCTCAATTGATAACCTTGGTTTTTATTTTCCCAATAAAGTCTTCAGAGGACAGAGCACTCACTTTTCCATCATCAGTTTCTCCAGTTTCTATGAATCAGTATCCACATACCCAAGTGGGTAAAGTTTCCTCAGAAAGTACTGCTAAAACTAGTCTCTCCCAAAGTGCACTAATTTCCATTCCCTCTGGCCTGCTCAAGAATTTGGCTCTCACATCTAATTTACTCTCCCCATTGCATCATTCCTATTGGCTTATCTGGTAGAGGCAGTGATGCCCAACAATAATTTCACTCGCTCTCCTACACTTTACACCTCTTTTGCAGGTCATATGATTACTTCTGACCCTTTAAATGTTTGTTCTGACCAATTAAATTACTTCAAGCTAAGAGGGAGAAAATCTTGGTCCCCCTTTCCTAGGCTTTCTCTTCTATTTTAACACATGAAGAGATTTGCATATTTGAAATCATAAAAACATATGACAATAGAGCAAGATAATTGTGACTCTGAGAAACTATAGGTAGAAGGACCTCCAGCTGACTCTCCTCGAATATGTAGCGTAAATGAGAAATAAACCTTTGTAGTAGTAAGCCACTGGGAGCTGGGGCCTAATTTGTTACTGCAGGATATTCTATCTAGCCTATCCTGACTAATAGAGCATATAAATATGTTATTAAAAATCCCTTGATTCTATATCTTCTTCCAGCTACTGTCAATTTATTCTGCTCTCTTTAGAGGAAAGTAATTGAATGTCTTATGTACAAAGTCTCCATTTTCTTACATTCCATTTTCTTTTTAACTCTATAGAGCTCCCATTGAGAGAGAGGCTTGACACCTTTCTCCTCTGAGAGACTGGTCAGGCTTTCCTCCCCAAGCAGATCAAGTTTTGGTAGACTTATTCTCATCCACAGTGGCCAGGGGAGCTCTGCTGGACAAAGCTCCCCTGCATATTTTCGTATTAAGTAGCATGATTACTCCAACTTTGTTCTTTCTCGGGATTGCTGTTATTATGCTGTGCCTTTTGTGGTTCCATATAAATTTTTGATATTATTTGTTTTAGTTCTGTAAATTTTGTCATTGAAATCTTCATAGGAATTGTGTTGAATCTATAGATTGCTTTGGGTAGTATGGACATTTTAATGATGTTAATTCTTCCTACCATGAACATGGTATGTGCTTCCACTTATGTGTATCTTCTTCAATTTCTTTCTTCAGTGTCTTATCATTTTCTAAGTACAGGTCTTTTACATCATTAGTTAGGTGCATTCCTAGGTATTTTATTCTTATTGGAGCAAATGTGAATGGGATCATTTTCTTAATCTCTATTCTGTTATTTCTTTATTGGTATGTAAAAATGCAACTTATTTCCAAATATTAATTTTGTATCCTGCTACTTCACTATATTCATTTATCAGTTCTAGTAATTTTTGTTGAAATCTTTGTGGTTCTCTCCATACAGTAATATGTCATCTGTAAATAAAGAGTGTTTTACTTCTTCCTTTTTAATTTGGATGCCTTTTATTTCTTATTCATGTTTGATTGCTATGGCTAGGACTTCCAGTACTATATTGAATAACAGAGGTGAAAGTGGACACCCCTGTCTTGTTCCTGATCTTAAGAGGAACAGTTGTAGTTTTTGCCCATTGAGTATGATGTTGGCAATGGGTTTGTCATACATGGCCTTTATTATGTTGATGTATATTCCATCTATTTGCACTTTGCTGAGAGTTTTTATCATAACAGTGCTAGATTTTATCAAATGCTTTTCCTGCATCTGTTGATGTGATCATGTGGTTTTTATCCTTCATTTATATGTGTGGTGAGTTACATTAATTGCTTTCCAAATGTTATACCAATCTTGCATTCCCAGAATAAATTCCACTTGATCATGGTGGATTATCCTTTTAATATACTGCTGTATTCAGTTTGGTAATGTTTTCTTGAGGATTTTATCATCTATATTCATAAAGGATATTTGTCTGTATTTTTTTTTTTAGTGTCTGTATCTCATTTTGGAATTAGGATAATGCTGGTTTCATAAAATGAGTGTAGAAGCCTTCCCTCATCTTGAATTTTTTGGAATAGTTTGAGAAGGAAAGGTGTTACTTCCTCCTGGAATGCTTGGTAATATTTACTTATGAAGGCATCTGGTCCAGAGCTTTTGTTTGTTGGGGGATATTTATTATTGCTTTAGTTTCACTAGTTAAAATCTGTCTATTCAGATTCTATGAGTTGTCTTCATTTAGTTTTGGAAGATTGTATGTTTCTAGAAGTTTATCTATTTCATCCAATTGTCCAATTTGTTGGTACATAGTTCATAATATTTGCTTACAAATCTTTCTGTTTCTTTGGTGCCAATTGTTATTTTGTTATTTCTCCTCTTTCATTTCTGGTTTTATGTATTTTGGGTCTGTGTCTTTTTTTCTTGATGAGTCTGATTAAAGGTTTGTCAACCTTGTTTATCTCTTTAGAGAACCAGCTCTTGGATGCATTGGTTTTGTATCACTTTTAAGACTTTATTTCACTTATTTCTACTCTTCATTATTTCCTCTACTAACTTTAGGTTTGTTTAGGTTTTTTTGTTGTTGCTTTCTCAAGTTCTTTTAAGTGTCAAATTAGATTATTTATTTGAGCTTTATCTTGTTTTTTTTAATATAGGCCTGTAATGCTATGAATTTCCCTCTTATGATTGCTTTCCCTATGTTCCACAGATTTTGGCTTATTTTGTTCTCATTTTCATTTCTCAAGGTACCTTTTGATTTCATTCTTATCTCCATGTTGAGCCATTCATTGTTTGATAAGATGTTATTTAGCTTCCATGTCTTGGTGTATTCTTTAGTTTTCTTCATATGGTTGATTTCTAGTTTCATAAAATTGTGGTCAGAGAAAATGTTTGATATGATTTCAATCTTAAATTAATTGAGATTTGTTTTGTGTCATAACATGTGGTCTATCCTAGAAAATGTTCTATGTGCACTTGAAAAGTATGCGTATTCTGCTGTTTTAGAGTGATATGATCTGTAAATATCAATTAAATACATTTGATCTAATGTGCTGTTTAGGGCCACTCTCTGCTTGTTGATTTTTTAACTGGAAGATCTATCCATTGAAGTAAATAATGTTAAAATCCCATACTATGACTATTTCTGTTGATCTCTCCTTTTATATCCATCAAAATTTGCTTTACATATTTTGGTGTTCCTGTCTTGGTTCAGAAATGTTTACTAGTGTTATATTCTCTTGTTTTATTGTTCCCTTTGTCATTGTGTAGTGTCCTCTGTTTCTTACTATAGTCTTCTTTTTAAAGTCTGTTTTGTCAGATATAAGTAATATTACCCCAGCCTTTTTCTTTCCATTTCCATGAAATATAATTTTCCATTCCTTTACATTTAGTCTGTGTGTATCTTTCAATCTGAGGTGGGTTTCTTGAAGGCAGAATATATATGGGTCTTGTTTTCTTATCCATTCAGATACCCTGTGTCTTTTGGTGGTAGTATTTAAGCCATTTCCATTTAAGGTGATACTTGATAGGTGTGTATTTATTGCTATTTTATTTTAAAACTATTTTGCTTTCTTCTTTCTTCCTCTTCTTCTCCTTCTCCTCCTCCTCCTTCTCCTTCTTCTCTTCCTCTTTCTCCTCCTCCTCCTCCTTTAAGCAAGCTCTTTAACATTTGTTACAGTACTGGTTAGGTATTGGCAAACTCCTTTAGTTTTTTCTTGTCAGTGAAGCTCTTTATTGCTCCTTCTATTTTAAATGGTAGCCTTGCTAGTTAGAGTAGCCTTGGTTGTAGATCTTGCTTTTATTACCTTGATTATTTCATGCCAAGCCTTTCTGGCCTGAAATGTTTCTGTTGAGAAATCAGATGATGGTCAAATTAGAGCTCCCCTGTATGTAACTACCTGCTTTTCTCTTGTGGCTTTCAGGAGTCTCTCCTTGTCTTTAAGCTTTGCCATTTTAATTATGATGTGTCTTGATGTAGACTTCTTTGGGTTCATCTTTTTGGAGACTCTGCACTTCCTGAATTTGTGTGTCTTTCTCTTTCTCCAGACTCAGGAACTTTTTAGTCATTATTTCTTCAAATGGGTTCTCGATCCCTTCTTCACTTTCTTGTCTGTCTGGTATTCCCATGCCATGGATGTTACTATGCTACATGTTATTCCAAAGATTTCTTAAGCTCCGCTCATTTTTTAAAATTATATTTTATTGATTATGCTATTAGTTGTCTCATTTCTCCCCCATCATTCCCCTCCACCCTGCACACCCCCTCCCACCCACATTCCCCCCTTTAGTTCATGTCTGTGTCATAGTTCTTTAGCTTCTGTATTTCCCACACTATTCTTGCCCTCCCCTTGTCCATTTTCTACCCACCATCTATGCTACTTATTCCCTGTACTGTTTCCTTCTCTGTCCTCCCCCCACTCCCTTGTTGCTAACCCTCCATATGATCTCCATTTCTGTGGTTTTGTTCCTGTTCTAGATGTTTGCTTAGTTTGCTTTTCTTTTAGGTGTGGTTGTAAATACCTGTGAGTTTGCTGTCTTTTTACTGTCATACTTTTGATCTTCTTTTTCTTAGATAAGTCCCTTTAACATTTCATATAATAAGGACTTGGTGATGATGAACTCCTTTAACTTGACCTTATCTGAGAAGCACTTTATTTCCCCTTCCATTCTAAATGACAGCTTCATTGGATAGAGCAATCTTGGATGTAGGTCCTTGACTTTCATGACTTGGAATACTTCTTTCCAGCCCCTTTTTGCCTGTAAGGTCTCTTTGGAGAAATCAGCTGACATTCTGATGGGAACTCCTTTGTAGGTGACTATCCCCTTATCCCTTGCTGCTTCTAGAATTTTCTCCTTCTTTTTAATCTTGACTAATGTAATTATGATGTATCTTGGTGTGTTCCTCCTTGGGTTCAACTTCTTTGGGACTCTCTGAGCTTCCTGGACTTCCTGGAAGTCTATTTCCTTTGCCAGATTGGGGAAGTTCTCCTTAATTATTTGTTCAAATAACTTTTCCACTTGTTGCTCTTCCTCTTCCCTTCTGTTACCCCTATAATTTGGATGTTGGGACATTTAAAGATGTCCTGAAGGTTCCTAAGCCTCTCCTCATTTTTTAAAATTCTTGTTTCTTCATTCTTTTCTGATCATATGTTTGTTTCTTCCTTCTGGTCCACTCCATTGATTTGAGTCCTATTTTTCCTCCCATCACTATTAGTCCCCTGTGCATTTTCCTTCGTTTCACTTATTGTAGCCTTCATTTGTTCATCTAATTTGTGACCAAAATCAACCAATTCTGTGAGCATCCTGACCACCAGTGCTTTGAATTGTGCATCCGATAGTTTGGCTATCTCTTTGTCGCTTAGATGCATTGGTTCTGGGGCTTTGATTTGTTCTCCCGTTTGAGCCTTTTTTTTTTTTTTTTTGTCACGGCTGTTAAGTATGAGGAGCAGAGGCTTAGGTGTTTCCCCGGGTGTGGCAACCCAGTCACTGGGATGTGACACTGTATGTGGGGGCGGGGTCTCGGTGTTTTAGGTTTTATTTCCTGTTGCTGGGGTCCTGGGTTACGAGTTCTGTCTTGTTCCCCATTTTCGTCTGGATTATCTGCACGTGAATATGGGACCACCTGGTCAGCCAGCCACCTTGTGCCTGGGGTCCGCCAGCAGCTGCCTGCTCCCCTGGGTCTGCCAGCCTCCGCTTCCTCCTGCCATGACTCTGCCCCTCTTATCGGTCTGGATGAATGAATGAATGGTTGTCAGACCTCTGTACAGTCAATTTTCTCTCAGTTCGAATTGTTTTCTTGTTTCTAAATCCTTGTTGTCCTTAATTTTGGTTGTGTGAGGAGGCACAGTGTATCCACCTATGCCTCCATCTTGGCTGGAAGTTCATTTAAAAAAATTTTTTTACTCCTCTGCTTAAGCATTTTTTCTACCTTGTTTTCCAAATTGCTGATTTTATCTTCTGCTTCATCTAACCTATTTTTTATTCCTTCCAGTGTATTACTTGTTTCAGATTTTCATTCTTTATTTCTGACTGGTCCTTTTTTATTGTTTCTATGTCTTCTTTCATTCTGTTGAGTGTCCTTATAATTATTACTCTAAACTCTTTAATAATTTCTTGCCTCCATTTAATCTAACTCCTCTTTTGGAGGATTCTCTTGTTCTTTCATTTGGGGCATGTTTATTTGTCTAACCATTTTGGCTTCTTCTTGTGTGTGTGTGTGTGTTTTTTTTCCTATGTATTATATCTCCAAAGCCTCTGGGGAGACCTGTATCAGTTACTGCTTGTGACTGGCCCTGGGCAACCTGTTTGGAACTGTCAGCAAATCACAGCTTGTGGCTCCCTCTGCTGGGCCTGTTAGTGTGCAGAAAGAACCAGGCTGCACATCAAAGCTGGCTTTTACTAGCACTGGGCCTGGTTGAAGGTCAGCTGAGATCCAGAGGTCCTAGAGTTCTGTCTTTATTGTTAAACTTATTCTCTGTGATAACCTCCACCTGTAGTCCTCAGCAGTATGGCTTAAACTTTTCAGGGTGGGTCAGAGAAATTCCTGTGGGTGGGGCTATTGCTTCCCCTTAGGCTGATGCTGCTTGAAGGGTAGTGCTCTGTCCAAGAAAGATGACTTCTCTAGTATGGGGAATGACTCAGCACAGGGATTCTGGCGGTTGTTCTTTCAGTCTTCTCCCCAGAGCCACGAGCCCCAGACTTTCCTAATGAATGCATCTCTAGTCCATTCTGCCCTCCCTCTGGTGGAGTCCAGGATAAGTGGCTGCATTCAGAATTTTGTGCTTGGCCCTTTAAGAGACTCTCTGTGTGACCAGCCATCTCTCCCTGTCAGACAGAAACTCTGTTGCTTTTCAGAGCTGGGTGTTATCTGGGTTCCTTTCCAGCCCTGGTACTGTAAACTGGGGAACCCAGCTTGGGATTTAGACCCCACACTTCTTAAGAAGAACCCCCGCCCCCAGGTGCTGTAATATCCCTCTGAAACTTCAGCTGCTGTTCATGGGAATCTACCCAGCCCTCTCACGCCTCCTCTGCACTCCCTGCCAGTCATGTTGTGGTGAGGTGATTTCCTTTTCTGTCCTTAGTTATAAGGTTTCTCTCCAGCTAGTGTTCAGTTGGTTATTCAGGATGATTTCTCTACAGTTGTAATTCAGGTTTGGTCCTGGGAGGAGGTTTGTGCAGCTTCCACTTACTCCTTTGCCATCTTAGATATTCTCCCTGTCCTGCTTTTTTTGATCTGTGGTCCTGTTTTCCCTCCCTCAGTAATCTTCCATTACCATGATGTCTTATAGCATGTATGTGTTGATAATGCCTAATTTGTATTTCCTATCCAGACATCTCTCTGACTCCAGACTCATCCCTAACTGAGCAGTTAGTAGTAATAGTAATAGTTAAGAGATATCTAAGATAAAACATGTTCAAATCAAAACTCTTTATTCCCACCTTGATCCCTGACTCCCTGACATGCACATACACACACAAATACACCAAGTTTGCTCCTTCACTATCTTCCTTATCGAAGCCACCAACATTCATCTACTTGCTAAAGCTCAGTCAGGGACTGTGCAGAGATGACTGTTGTGCAATGCAAAATTCTAGATTGCTCCATTCTTTCCATTATTTCAAATCCTGTTCTCACTTCAGCTTCCCCCATATGTAATCCATCAGGAAGGTCCATTGGGTTTGCTCCCTACATGTAATCAAGTTCATTTACTTCTGTTTACTTCTTCAAATATCATATGCCTCAGAGATACCATTATCTTCATGGACTTTAGAAATTGATTCACAACTAGTTTATTTGCTTCTACCCTTGCTGCACTATAATTTATTCTTTACATAGTCACCAGAGAGCTCTTTAAAACCACACACCAGATTATGTCACTTCCCTGCAATACTCTTCCTATGCCTCTCATCACATTAGAATAATAGCCCACTTCCTTACCATGGACTCCCTTGGCCTACATAACTTAGGCTCTGCAATTCTTAAGCCTTAACTCCTGCTTTGCTCCTCCCTACCCTCTCTGTCTCAGCCACACTGTCTTCTTAGATGTTTCTACAAATACTCCAAGCTGGTTTCTGTTTTGAGAACTTCACACCTGCTATTCCTTTCCCATGCTATTCCCTCCCTACTTGACACTGTTTTGTTAGATCGTCACAGTTTTCATTTCTTCCTATCTTCAGGTCTGTGCTCAGATATCATCTCTTCAGAAAAGCTTACCCTGACATCCATTCTCAAATAGCCTTTCCATTCCCTATGCTCTATCTCCTTTAATTTCTTGGTAACACCACATTCTGAAAGTATATTCTTGTATATTCTTTTTACTGTTTAGTTTCTGTCTCCCTTATGTAACTTAAGTGCAGGAAATTTTTGTTTGTCAGTGGATTTCCAGTGTTCAGAATAGAGCCAGATGCCTAGCAGATATTCCATGAACCACTATTATATTAATAACTGAATTAATGTAATATGCATCTAATTTTGTATGTGGTTTCTTTAGAACTATATCATTTTCTTTAGGTTTAATTCCCAAAGAAAGGGAAAGATTCATTGAAGCAAAAAATCTTTCTGACATAGAGAAGATCAGAAATGACACCTAGTGAAACAAAGGCCAGTTCTACAAATAGTTGACAAATTGGGTGAGTCTTGGTCAATCCATTTTTAAAGTCACCTTCTGAATGTGTAGGTTTTTGCAGTCACTGGATCAGCCATGCCATCAGTCCAATTCAGTCTCAAAAGGGCAAAATAAATTGAATGTTTTTAAATCTATATTTTTAACTCTCTCAACATGGTCAGTCTATATATTTTGGACAATTTCCAAACAGAAACCATTAACTTTATGAAAATCTCTGTAGGCATTAACCTTGTCACATCTACTTCTGCTGCATGATTTCTTTTCCACGTTCAAGTACTGAAAAAGCATATTTGCCCTTGTTACCAAAAAAAAAAAAAAAAAAAAAAACCTAGCACTGGGCAGTTGATGGGAATCTCTTCTAATCCCCATGTTTCCTGAATTCATATTAACAGAAGGGAAAGAAAACAACAACCTGACCTGCAGTTATTCTAAATAAAATCTCATCTTCACATTTGAGCACTAAGTTGAACAGTAAAATTCATCATAGAGCAGAGAAAAGAGGCACATTTTTAGCAGCTAAGCTTTAGGCCAACTTGATCCGAACTAAATGCTTTGTAATCTCTCTTTAAACAAAAGCTTTAGCTTTTGTAATCCTACTCTTTATCTATCCCTGTGAAGCTTCCTACAGTTGAAGCTGCTGCTCATGTCATTTTTATAAACAACCAAGATCTCTGCCCACAAATTGCTTTCCAAAGGTGATGGCAGCAGTGTCAACTTAGCTCATGAGTCATGTTTCCTTCCCTGCGGACACACCTGGCCAAGCAAAGCCCAAGCCTCCTTTGCTTGTATTCTCACTGCACATGTCCTGTTACTGAGCAACTAGACAAGGGTCCTGGCTCATTAAAGCATGTCTGAGAGACTGTTGTGCCTGTCTGAACCTTCTGTTCTTAAAATTCCAGGAAAAGCCTTCAATTTTTCATGTAAATACTCACTGTGCCACACTGTACCCTGGCTCCACCCAAAGTCTGATGTCTTTAATATGGTCCTTCTGTGCCTATGAACGTCTGCTACCTTTCCTGAGAGGAAACAGCAAGGATGCTCAGGCTCCATGACACCAGACAGATACCCTTAGGAAGCACAGCTTAGCCACATTGAAATGACTCACTGTGGTCCAGGCACTGTGGCTTTTCCAACAGAGACCTTTAACGCTTGCTGAGGAAAGCCTGCATATAGTAACAGCAAAAATCTACACTTCAGATAAAAAATAAAAAATAAAACTATGCAGAAACATCAGAGAGAGCATCCAACTTTTGTAGCACCTGTTTATCTCAGGGCCGTGTGTTTGCATGTGAGAGGATACACATATATACACACGTGCATATTTGTGGAAGAGAAATGTCTCTGGATAAATCCTCGTAAGACAAAGACCAATTTTGCTTTTATCTCTGATGTAGAACTCTAGGCTCAGATGCATTGATAAGAAAGTTTCTATAGCTGGCAATAAAGGGACCTAGTTTCTCAAGGAGTGGCCTGTTTTAATGGGACAAGCATGGACTTCAGAATTAAAGAAATGTGGATTTAATACCTCATATCACACATGTTATATGTCCAGCTCCAGCTACAGGAAAATACCTTAAGTTCTCTGAGTCGCAGTTTCCTCACATGCATAAAACGTCTTGAAAGCATTAAAGATGATATGTTCAAATTGGCTGGAATAGAGAAAGACCTGAAGGAATATTGGTCAACTCCTACTCTTAGTGGTCAAGACATGCAACCTTTTTGGGCTCTGGTTTTTTTCCTCAAAAAATCAATTACAGTGTTCAAAGATTCAAAACTTCCACTCAGGAAAGGAGGACCAATACGAAGAGTCAGGATTTTCCTAACAATGCATAATTCTAAATAACAATGTTTCCAGTTTTCCTTGGCTATAACTATGTTCAACCCTGGACTGTCTTAGAAAATAGTAATTGAAACAAAGTTAATGTTCCTAAAATTCTCTACATAGAGAATACTGGGTGAAGGGAATCATATCATCTTTCATTTGGTGAGTTTTCAAAGAGTTCTCTTTTCCATGCCCCATATTTGGTTTGTATTAGGCAATTTCATTTGTTATCCAGGGCTGCCACTTCCTTCCTACAAAGGAAATTCATGCAACTGGACTCAGTGTCATTTTAAAAATGTGTGCATATACAAGGACTTTCTTGATCCTCTATTTACAAGTTGATAACAGAAGTCAGGTAAGGTTAATCAAGATAGATATATACATACTGTTTTGAGTTGACTAGCTAGCATTTTCACTTGTTTTTAGGTGATTAATCTGTTTTAAAATTCCCTTCAGTAGACATGAACTGGTCTGGCTCAAACACCAAAATTTTAATTCCCTCTCATGTTAATTACAGCAACCACAATAACCAACATCCACAGGTTAAAACTACTCTCTGTCTCATACTGGTGAACAAATAGTAAACTGCATTGACTTGTTTTTCTTTAATGAAGTGAACTATGTTAAACCTTTAAAGGTTTCCTCAAATTGCCTCAATCCCACTTGTTTTTTCAGCTTTAAGGGGATTTTTATGGATCAAAGCATTAACTCAATACACTTAACCTTCCAAAAATGAATTATTGAAAGCCAGAAGCCCCAACCACAGAACAAATGCTACAAGATAAGAATGAGTGTTACTACTTACATCCCGTCCCTACTTGAATCATTTTTAGCACCATTTAGATTTGTACTTCTAGGTAGGTGTAATAGTTTTCTGTTACTGTGCAAAAAAATTATCACAAATCTAGTAGCTTAAAATACCACACATTTATCTTATAGTTTCATGGCTCAGGATTTGGGGCACCTTTCATCTGGGTCCTTTGCTTCAGGCCTCATAAGGCTGCATTCAAAGAGACAGCCAGATTGAATTCTCATCTGAAGACTTGGCTGGGAAATCATTTACTTCCAAACTCACTCAGATTGTTGACAGAATTAATTTCCTCGTGGTTGTAGGGCTGAGGGTCCTGGCATCTTACTGGTTGGAGGCTGAAGGGTATCCTCAGCCCCATTCTCAAGTCTAACCATTTGTTCTCCCACTAGCTTCTTGCCAGGCTACTATTTTTACTCTTCTCCCCCTGTCAAAATCTGGCCAAATATTTAGGGTGCATGTTCAATCCCTGCAACTCCTCCTCTCTGCTCCAGTGATCTCAACCCTAGCTGTATAGTGAAATCTAGTGGAAGACCTAAATGAAAGAAAAAAAATTAATGTTCAGACCCCAAGTATGCTTATTTAATTGGTCTAAGATGAAACATGGACACTGGAATTTTTACAGAAGTCTCCAGGTGATTGATTCTAATGTGCAGCAAGTTTTGAGGACTGCTGTTCACTTAATTCCATTAAACTTAAATTATCGCATTCCGTTTGTAAATTAATTACACTCCCTATTTCCATGTTTAAGTGTCCCAGCTTAGAGTGAAAAAGCCTCTTGTTCTTCCAATCATGGATCCTTCTTTGCTCATTTAGTCAAGCAAGCCTTTTCATCTTTAATATAAAACCAATTCTGGTTATCTTGAACTTACATATAAGAAGAAAGAGTGTCACTTGGGGCATGGAGTTGAGAATCTCTTTCTATTTAATAGTCACCACGTGCAGAGAATATCAAAGTCTCAGTTTCCAGCAGAATAGGAGTTAACTATGTGGAATTTAAGGGGTTCTATGCAGAGGATTTGATTTAAATATCTGTTTTACTTTTGGTGCCACATTAACAGAGCTTCTGTCATTAGAGATTCATTTATTTGGGTTAATCTTTCACCTCTTTAGTAGCTTTTCATTAGTCATAAATAATCCTAGAAGGAGTCATTAAGACCTTTGTGTGAAACAACTCATGAGGTCACTGTTACTTGTGACAAGAGGAGGCACATAAATTACCGTTTATAACAGCCTTTATTCTGTCGTCTTCTCTGGACAGCTCTCGGTAGAGGTAAGGCTGTGCCTGTATTCATGATTATAGTCCCCGCACGTAGCTCAGGATCGGGCACAAAGCAGATTCACAGTTAAGTATTGTTTATAATAAATAATGTTTAATGAATAAGTGAATGAATGAATAATCAAAATTGAACAAAGCTGTGACCATAATTACTCATGAATCCTGAAAGAAGGAAAAGAAACAGAAAGAAAAATAGAGAATCCTTCTAGGAAAAACATTATGATATCATAGTTTTTCTGGAGGTCTGAGGATCTGCAGATTAAAGACAACTCACTAATTGTTCTATTTTGAGGCTTTTGACATTTTTGCTGGGATTTACCTCACCCCTCCCCATCTTTCTTCTTCAATAACAATCATATGAACAACCAGAGCTGCCATTTATTGAGCTTTAATTATAAATAAGAATCAGGTAGTGAACTAATTATTTAGATATTTTTATTGATCATCCCAATAATTCTATAAGTATTTTCCTTACCAATTTACAGATGAGGAAACCTAACCTTACAGAGGATATGTAAAATGTGACAATCAAATGGCAGACACAAGATATAAGCCACAATCTGATAGTAGTGGTCTCATTGGCTTCTGGTGCTCCTCCATCACGTTTCACCCGCCCAACACATGCCCTTTCTCCCTTTTTTCTGTGTCATATGGTCACACATACACATTGGACATGAGGATGAAGTCTACCCTGTCTGAATGTATTGTGGCCTGGAGAGCTTTGAGTTAAGAGGATAAAGGCAATATTCCAATAGGGATCAATGTAGCTTTTGGAATTATATATAAAACCCACATAGTTTCTCAGCAGCCAATTTGCAGAGAAAAATATGTTGGGTCTTATTATCTTGTCCCTCAGGAAACAAAGTTTTTCTCTATATTGAACTTGGAGAGAGATTTCTTACTTTGGTCAGGAGGCATACAGGACCTAAAAGAAAATATTCTCAGCCCATATTTCACAGCAAATGCAGAAAAAAAAATCATAGGACAGTCCTTACAGAGCCTTTTGGTAAAAAGTCAAAAGCATAATGCCAGAGTGTAATTTACAAGCTCTAATTTAGACGGCATGCCACACATCAGGGTGGCCTCACATTGTAGCGTCAGCTGAGAGAGGAAAAAGTGTAAGTAGGCCTCTGTGGTCAAAGCTTACATTAAAGGCCATGGAAAAATAGGAGAATGAGGGTTCAAATACCTAGAAGAGAGTATAGAGTACACATTTTTAATATGGCCATCTCTAAATATCACCTTGTACAGTTAGGTTTCTTAAAGAAGAACTATGTCTCACATAAAGATTATATTTTCTTCAGTGACTGAAGAGTGAGTATTCTAGAGCCTTGATTCTGGCTTTCTTGAAGTTTTATAAATAATGTAAGTACTTGTCAAAGTGACATTCTCTTATGGCATAGGCAAATTTATCCACTATCTTGACACACACAGACCTTCCTCATGGATGAGGCCCTGCATGGATCGAGTGCTTGTAGACAAAAGAAGGCATTTGACCTAAGTGAGTCCTTGGGTGAGATACCATACACTACACCATTGAGAATGACAAAAATTAATTTGGAAAGTTTTTCAGAAATAGTAAAAATAGTAGCACTGTGTGTGTGTCTGTGTGTGTGTCTCTGTGTGTAAGGCATAGGTATAAATGAGAGATTAAATGTAGGTGATGATAGAAAGTCAAAGAACAGACAAGGCTAATAAAAGAAGTGGACTATTGGGTTTCCTATGACTCCTAGAAAGAGCATCAGAGAGACAAGAATGACTGTATCTTTGGTAAGGAAAGGTGGCACAAACAGGATGTTCCAAGGGAAGAAAACACATCATGAACATTATCTTTCACCATGAGTGAAAGCAACACACAGTGAGTGAGGATAACATGGGGACTGGTATTATCACCTATTCAAATGTACCACAAAAGTTCCAGGAAGTCAGATATTTAAAAATATCATATAGACCAAAAGCTGGGTTTGTTTGGTGAGAGAGGAAAGGAGTTAGACTAGCATTAGGAAGAGATGGCAGGGGTTGGAGAGAAAGGAAGGATTAAACAAGACAGAGAAGAATGAGAGAGGCAAAAAGAGCACAATTGGGTGAAAATGCTTCCTGTGGAAAAGCGGAAGGATGATTAGGCTAGGAGGGTCATTGTTGCAGACCATTCAGCCTGGTTTCAGGAGTTGTAACCCTCACCCCATGGTGGGCTGTGTAAGAGCCAAGGGGCCCACTTTATCTGGGTCTATTCTGTCACAAGGACGTGAGCCACTAAGGAAACAAAGCTTATCTCCCTGGCAGGAGTGCTGCTTCTGCCTCATCCATCTCTGGCCCCAGTGCTTGGTTGGTTAGTCAATGACGGGTGAGACTCCTCACGGGAGGGGCAACCTAAGCCAGACGCAACCACTTGGGAGGCCCTCATGGAAGGACTTGGTGGGGGGGCTGCAGCAAAGAGAGGGTGATGGACCCTTGCCCCCCAGCTATTCTAACAGCCTGAGTCCCCATTTCCATCTGGGAGATGTCTTCTGCTTCCTGAGCCTAATCGGCTTAAAGCCTGAAACTACGATGGTGAGCGGTGCAGCCCTGTGCCAGCCAGAACGGTTCCCCGGATGAGCGGGCATCAGAAAGAATTCCTAAAGTCCTGTGAAACCTGCTTTGCTAAGAGTGCACTCATTTAAATGATAAGGGTCCAAGGAGGAAATGAGTATGTCTCCCAAAGTTTGCAACCCTCTTTCCTGACAGACACTGACTCAGATTAAGCCCTCAGATTTCTTTGAAATGTTAAACCTGCATTCCTGTGTATTTGAACCTAATAAAAGCCCAGTGAGGAAGAGGCTCTGGGTCATTCTCCTTTGAGAGTTGACCACCTTTCCTCCCCAAGCAGATCATGTCTTGGTAGTTTTATTTTCATCCGTGACGGAGGGATGGGGCTCTGTGGGCGGAGCCCCCCCACGGGGTCATGAGAAGGACTTGACATGGTGTCGCTCATCTGAAGGTGTGAGAGGAATGCACACAGTCTCTAGGATGAGAGTAGCAAGCAAGGAACAGGAACCTCAGTCCTACAAATGCAAGGAACTGAGTTCTATCCAGGACCTGAATAAGCTTAGAATTGGCTTTTCCCCCCAGCCCTGCAGACAAGAGCCCAGCTCAGTCCTGATTTTTATTTTATGATATCCTGAGCACAGAATGAAATTAAGTTCACCCAAACTTCTGCCCAGGAGAACTGTGAGCTAATAAAAGAAAGTTCTCTTAAGTAGCTTAGTTGGTAGCAAATTGTTATGCAGCAGTAGAAAATCAATACAGCATATAGACTAATAGACTGACTGTATAGATTAATGTGGCTTTCCTGATAATCTCATTCTTCTCTCCTCCAGGATGACACTGAAGAGTCTTTTCCCCACTGGGACAACATCCCGACTCTCTGTGATTGGGGCCCTTTGACCAACGATCAGTTGAAGTACCATGTGTCACTTCTGAGGCAGCATATTTAATTAGTTGTGCCAGACTTGGCAGGGCTCTTATCTTCATGCCGTAGGGATCTTGAAAGCGTGTAATAAAATAAGGTGCCCATTAGCCTGGGTCCTTGTTTAAGGCAATGAGCAAAGATTCACTGCTAACCTCAGTTAGACATAAAGTGAAAACAAAAAAATAAATTTTTTGTTCTGATAAATTCCTTTTTTGTTACTTTAGCATAACTTGGTCTCTTTCTAATACAGAAATTTAAAATATCAAGAGATATGAGTGAGGAGGTGGAGGACAGATTTTATAGAAAGTGAGTCTCTCTAAGTGGTTGACATTGAGCAGAAAACCTGGGTGAAGATCTGAGGAGGTAACGTCCCAGGCACAAAAGAGAAAAAGTCTTAAGTAGGCTTGGCAAGTGGGAGAAACAACATGCACAGTGTGTCTAGAGTACCAGAATAAAGAAGTAGAATGGGGACAAGTTGCATGGACTTATACAGGCCATAGTAAGTAATTCATATTTTATTGAAACTTAGAATTCCATCCACATGGGACATTTTTCCAAGCAGGAGAAAAGATCAGTCAAGATAGGTGGTTATGCAGTAGAAACAAAAGAAAATCTCAGAATCTTAAAGCAATACAGACTTCCTTCACGAGTGTAGTGTGTGCCCAACATGGGTTAGTTAAGAATTCTGCTCTCAGCAGTAACCATTGTTTCTGCACTCTGGGACCCCAGCTGACGAAGTCACCACTGTCTGGAACATGCCAGTCTTTGTAGCAGTGGGAAAAGAGTGTATTTTGTTAGGGTCTAGAATAAGTGCTCAAACTCAGTAATCAGGTGTCATTTTGCTCACATTTATTGGCCAGAACAAGCCACATAACTCCACCTACCCACAGGAAGGCAATCCTCCCATTTATTCAGAGGGACAGGAGTCAGTGTGGCCAGTGAGTAGCACTACTGTCTACCACAGAACTGTTTTGATATTATTTATATTTGAAAGATATCATCTTACATATTGTGGGAGGTTCCACCCGCAGAGCCCCATCCCTTCATCACAGATGAAAATAAAACTACCAAGACATGATCTTGGGGAGGAGAGGTGGCCAAACTCTCAAAGGAGAATGACCCAGAGTCTCTTCCTCACTGGGCTTTTATTGGGTTCAAATACACAGGAATACAGGTAAGTCAGGTGGTAAGGATCAAACAATGGTTAACATTTCAAAGAAATCTGAGGGCTTAATCTGAGTCAGTGTGGTCAGGAAAGGGGCTTGCAAAACTTTGGGAGATATACTCATTTCCTCCTTGGACCCTTATCATTTAAATGAGAGCACTCTTAGCAAACAAAGCAGGTTTCACAGGACTTTACGAATTTTTTCTTATGCCCGATCACCTGGGGAACTGCTCTGGCCAGCTCTGGGCTGCACGCCTGCAGTCATAGTTTCAGGCTTAAGCGGATTAGAGCCAGGAAGCATCTCCCAGAGGGAAATGGGGACTCTCGGGCTATGTCAGAATAGTAGGGGGTAGGGGGGGGGCACGGTCCATCACCCTCTCTTTGCTGCAGCCCCCTCCCCCGAGTCCTTCCATGAGGGCCTTCCAAGTGGTCATGTCTGGCTTAGGTTGCCCCTCCAGTGAGGAGTCTCACCGGTCATTGACTAACCAACCAAGCATTGGGGCCAGAGATGGATGAGGTAGAAGCAGCACTCCTGCCAAGGAGATAAGCTTTGTTTCCTTAGTGGCTCACGTCCTCTTGACAGAACAGACCCAGATGAAGTGGGTCCCTTGGCTCTTACACAGCCCACCATGGGGTGAGGGTTACAACTCCTGAGACCAGCCTGAACGGTCCACAACAACATATTATGCAGAGAATATATTAGGGATCAAAGAGCAGAAGCAAGGATATTGGTTTAGAGGTTATTTCAGTTACCCATGCAAAGCATGCTCGTGGTATAGAGGTAGTTAGCAGAAGGGGGAATCTCAGGCTGAAGTGAGGCGGGCAGCGCAGGGGAGTGGATGAGTCCTCTGTGGGCCGCCCTGTGGTGTGGCTGTCAGTCTCAGAGGGCTCTGCTCAGGTGGCATGCAGCCTCCTTCACCACCATGGTCCCATGTGTCCTGTGCCTCATGGCATGTGGTGTGACTTGTGTGCACATGAATGGACATGAGGACTCAGGACAGCTGGGCTGAGGGCTACGACTGCCTGCTCAAGTTCTTGCTGGTGAACAACGGTGACTCCTGTTTGTATGACATTACCAATAGTTGGTCCTTTCATTGCATGGACTGGTGGATCAAGGAGATTCCTGATCATGTGTGGGCAGGAAAGGAGGGGACAGGGAGGTCCCTGGCACCCTAGCTAAGACCTGGCTGTACCTGGTCTTCAAGTGGCAAATCATTACAGAGCAATCCATCTGTGTGGAGAAGTGCCTGACCTTCTAAGGTCTGGCAGTTGTTCCTGTCTTTTTACATCATCAAAGCATTTGCATCATAGAGTCCTTCTCACATCATGGAGAGGATCTGGACACACAAATAGTGTTAAGCTTGCTGAGCTATCATCTCGTGTACCTCCGTACACCTCACAATCTCCTGCAGCCTGCCACCATCAAGAGCCACCTCAAGTCTTCCTCCATGTCCAGTGGCGTTTATGATGTGTACGTGTTCCTCCTACTCACTAGCCAGTAGGGTCGAGTGCAACCAAAGCAAGGGCAACAGCCTCAAGAGGTCCAAGTTTCTCCTGTCCCCAAGCCCAGTCCAGAACTGCTTGCACATCATCTGCACGGTCTCTTAGCCAGGCAGGCAGGGTGCCTCCTGGTCCAGGCATTCTCTGGGAGGGCTTGTGCTTGGGGAATTGTCCTGGTTCAGCTTGGCCCTTGCTATGTGCAGGAAAGACTTTGGCCCCTCACCAAGTTTGGGGATGCACCTAGTGGGCTTGGTGACAGCACAAACAAGTTCCACAGAGGAGCTGCTGGTGCTGCTGAGATCTTAGCAGAAGAAAGATGCCTGGAACCCTGTGGTGCGACTAAGAAGTGGGCATGATACAGCTCTGCCTGACCCAGCCAGGCTGCCAGTGCGTAGCCCTAGGGGACCTGAGAAGCCTGGCTTGCCCTTCTTACTTATATTGAAGACGTTTCACCCCTCTGGACATTTTTAACGGGCTAGCAGAGAAGCCTCAATGCAGACAAGTTGTGAGCCCACATCAGCTGTGGGGGCCAGCTTGGGACGTTTGTAGAGGGTGGGGAATTGGAGACAAAGACCGGAAGGAATCTGTAGTCAAAGCTTAACTCTTTCTGTGAATCTGTATACCTCACATAGGGGTACGGGGGAGCTGCACAGGGACTAGTGGGGGCACACGGAGTAAGAGAACCCTTCTGAAATTTTTGGCAGCGATCTTAATCTCTGGCCATCCTGCAGGTCCTTCGGAGCACTGTGAATTTTGTGTATGTGTGTTTTGTCTTTTTTGTTTGTTTATTTTTTAATGGGTATCTCATTTTAAGGTTGATCCAACACAACTTTGGCAATGGATTAGGAAAAAGAAAGTTTTGTCATGAACACCTGGGTGAATTAAACTGTTTATTGCTAGGTAGAATTTTAATAGTAAAAGCTGTGTTAGAGGTGAGAGATTAATGGCTTGCTTTTTGTTCATATGTTAATTTTTAATGTCTGGGTTTACCAGACTGAGGCCCAGGGGAAAGGTTGAAGAGTCATCTCCTTAGAGATGATATGTATATCTAAGAAATCAAGAAGAGACTATCTAAGAATGGAGTTTGTAAAGTTTTGTAGAGAACTGTAAGGTTTTATAGAGAAAATAAGAGGACAAAAGACTGAACTCTTGGGTAATGTTAGTAAAAGGCATGCTTTATTACTACTTTTTTAGTGTGGGAGACTAAAAATGCACCTGTATTATGATGGGAGATTGATGACGCAGGGGAGGTGTGGAGTAGCTAACTGCAGGAGCAAACTCCCTGAGCAGGAGAGAGGAATTAAGACACAATGAATGCAAATTCACTTTACAAGTGTAAAGTGCCAATTCAGGGAAATTCTATTAATAGGAGTAAACTATGCCTTCTAGAAGGAAAAACTCAGTTCTGACTTTTTGTCAGTGCTAAACTCTAGGGAAAAAAGCATAGAAGCATATTTAAAGTTTTTGAGAGATTACTTCCAACAACTCTAACCATACAGCTTCAGACACAGCACCAACATGATAGAATTTGCAGTGGGAGGTCTAGCTAATTTAGTGACCCTAAAATTCTACCCAAAGAGCTGCAACTTTATTGCTAATGTCCTTGTAAGATTCTCCTGTCTGATTCAAATTAAAAACTCTCCCAAGATTTCTTTCAGTCACAGAACAAAGAAATATGCTATAATCAGTATGCATAATTATGCATATTATAGTGTGAAGATGATCAACTTGTCTCTTGGTAATTTATAGTAACCGCATTTTAATAGTGGCTCTCCTGGGGTTTCTCCACAGCCTCTCTTGTTCCTGTATTGTTTATTTATTCCTGTTTAGCTACAATTTCATATGAAAGGGATTATACTCACCTTCAATTTCACTCCCTACTCGGCTGCTCTATGTTATCAGCGTTTACTACTTCTGAAAATGTCACTATTCCAATGTTAATAATAACTGTTGTATTAGTCTGGTAAGGTTTCCATAACAAATTACCCTAGACTGCATGCCTCAAAACAACAGAAATTTATTTTCTCACAGTTCTGGAGATTAGAAGTCCAAGATCAAAGTGCTGACAGAATTGGTTTCTCCTGAAACTGCTCTCCTTGGCTTACAGGTGGCTACCTTCTCTGTGTCCTCACACGGCCTTTCCTCTGTGTGTGCAACCCTGGTATCTTTTTGTAAGGACACCAGTCCTACTGGGTTAGCCCCACCCCACCCCCATCTTACAAATTTACTTAACCTCTGTTACCTTTCCAAGGCCCTGTCTCCCAATACAGTCACATTAGGGGTTAGGGCTTCAACATGTGAATTTTAGGGGCACACAATTCATTCCATAGCAACCATTTCTTTCTAATAAATTTGATGGCAATTCTGGTTTTACTTAAATAATGTGGTTTATTTCATACTTTTGACAAGCTCCTTCTTATAAAAATTCTTTTTATTTCCCCTAAGTGTTCATAAAACTATCCTTTTTGATTTTGCTTATTTCATTGGCCACTTCTATTCAGTTTCTTTGTCTAACTTTCTCTTTCCACATTTTCCCCTAAGTGTTGTTAAATCTCTAGGCTCAGTCCTGACTCCTCCTTTTATCTAACTTAAAGTGATCTCACTATGTGGTATTAATCATGTCATAGCTCAAACATAATCTGCTTACAACTACACACACTTTTATAACTCTAGTCCAAACCTTCTTTTGAGCCTCAGAATTATGTATATTCACTTTATTTGAACATTTCGGAATCTATTGAATATCTCTGACTAGGATTTGAATAAAAAAAAAAAAAAAACAGTAGGTTTTCCCCCTCTATCCTCCTCCTACTCCCCTGTTGCTAATCCTATATGTGATCTCTATTCCTGTGGTTCTGTTCCTGTTCTAGTTGTCTGCTTAGATTGTTTTTGTTTTAGATGTGGCTGTTAATAATTGTGAGTTTGCTGTATTTTACTGTAAATGTTTTTATCTTCTTTTTCTTAGATAAGTGCTTTAACATTTCATATAATGAGGTCTTTGGTGATGATGAACTCCTTTAACTTGACCTTATCTGAGAAGCACTTTATCTGCCCTTTCATTCTAAATGAAAGTTAGCAACAGGGGAGTGGGAGGAGGTGACGGGGGAAAAGGTACAGGGAATAAGTAGCATAGACTGCGGGGGCCCCTGTCCTGGGCACCAGATGTGAGGGGTCTCTGGCCGAAGAGCCCCATCCCTCTGTCACGGATGAAAATAAAAACTACCAAGACATTTTCTGCTTGGGGAGGAAAGGTGGTCAAACTCTCAGAGGAGAATGACCTAGAGCACCTACCTCGCTAAGGTTTTATTGGGCTCAAATACACAGGAATACAGGTTTAACATTTCAGAGAAATCTGAGGGCTTAATCTGAGTCAGTGTCTGTCAGGAAAGGGGGTTGCAAAACTTTGGAAGACATACTCATTTCCTCCTCGGACCCTTATCATTTAAATGAGAGCACTCTTAGCAAAGCAGATTTCACAGGACTTTACGAATTCTTTCTTATGCCCGATCACCCAGGGAGCCATCCTGGCCGGTACAGGGCTGCACCACTTGCCCCCACAGTTTCAGGCTTTAAGCCGATTAGGAAGCAGGAGACATCTCCCAGACGGAAATGAGGACTCGGGCTATGTCAGAATAGCTGGGGGGGTGAGGGTCCATCACATCCTCTTTGCTGCAGCCTCCCCACCCCGAGTCCTTCCATGAGGCTTCCCAAGTGGTCGTGTCTGGCTTAGGTTGCCCCTCCCATGAGGAGTCTTGCCCGTCATTGACTGCCAACCAAGCATTGGAGCCAGAGATGAATGAGGCAGAAGCAGCACTCTTGCCAGGGAGATAAGCTTTGTCTCCTTAGTAGGTCACGTCCTTGTGACAGAACAGACCCAGATGAAGTGGGTCCCTTGGGCTCTTACACAGCCCACCATGGGGTGAGGGTTACAACTCCTGAAACCAGGCTGAACAGTCCACAACAATAGACAGTGGGAGGGCAAAAATAGCGTGGGAAATGTAGAAGCTAAAGAACTTGTAAGTATAACACATGGACATGAAACTAAAGAGGGGAATGTGGGTGGGGGCTGTGCAGGGTGGAGAGGAGTGAAGGGGGAAAATGTCACAACTGTAACAGCATAATCAATAAAATATGTTAAAAAATAAAACCATAGGGGTCAGCTTCCAAAGAAAACCCCAGTAGGCATTCAATACATATTTGTTGAATTTATCCAATTCACTCATTCATTTATTCAAAAATATTCATTGATGCCCTGCTAAATAACAGGCACTATTTTAGGTACCTGGAAATACATCAATGAACAGAAGAGACCAAGATCCTTATCTACTAGGTGTTTCCATCACACTACATAATAGAAAATGGTCTACAAACATAATAAATAAGTTATTTATACAGTATGATAGAAGGTGTTACATGCTAAGATTAAACAAAAATCTAAAGGGGATTGTAAAGGGGATCAGAAATGGGTTAAGGGGGAAGGTTAAAGGATTATATTAGACGGCCAAGGGAGTTGGAAGAAGGCGAATGAATAAGTACAATTGTATCACAGGCATCTCAAATATATCAAAATCTCTCTTCTGCCTATCTCCTCCCTAGAATTGCCATTTACTCTTCTGCCGCAGCCCGCTGCAGCAAGGGTGGTCGTGAGGCTGGGCGAGGGACTGAATATAGGAGAGGACCAAATGCTCTGCTGGCATAAGGCAAGTTTATTGCGCAGTCTTCAGGCTTAAGTACAATCATGAGTGCATAGCAAACAAAGGAGAAGCTTTCTGGCACGAGATTATCTACTCCCTCAAGGTCGGGGAGTTCTCAGGCTAGCATTGCTACTGTGTACATGATGCGAAGGCCAATGTTATGAGAACAGTCAGAGACCAAGATAGCCCCAAGGCCGGAAACCAGGCCCAGCCACCACACCTGCGGTGCAGGACCCTATCCTCGACCCCTCACAGGCCTCTTGGTCTCCAACATATCCCCCTTTTTTACTTTATACAATGCAGTGGAACTTCATTTTTGGTCATATCCAATCTTTGCCATTTTAGATCTATGTACAAGCCATTGATTTGGCTTACAAACACTCGGAAAATACAGGGTATTAACAAGAGGAACAAAAGTACAAAAATTCCAACACCAATCCAATTATACATGAGCTGATTAAAGGTAGGGAACCGCTTGGCTAAGGCTGACAGAAAGTTCTGAGCGTCTCGAGCAATATCTATATCTATAGGGGGTGCTTCTGCCAAATTTCGGATTTCCTTGTGCAGGGCAGCAAGGTCTAAAGAAGTATTGCAGTTATGCCAAATACCTAATAAATGATTACGTATCTTATCCCAAGGGAAGGTGGTAGAGTTATAAGGAAAGGGGGTTACACAAATGTGAGAAAACATAGCATGACACTTCAATGAGGACCGAACTTCCAAAGAATTCAACTCCTCCCCTACGACTCTGACCGTATCGTAGAGGGCATTCAGTTTTTGCTCTATTTTCTGATCCCAGTCCTCTTGAGTCTGAAAAGTCACAGAAACATTATGAGACAATTCATTAACAAATTCTGCCGTTTGAATTCCCTCTGTTAGGGCAATGGTGGCTGTGGCGGCAGTAGCTATAAGAGTTACAAGGGCAGTTATTCCTGCAATCAGCATCCCAACAAAGCGTTTGGAGCGAGCTAGTATGATTTCATTAGCCGCTCGAATGACAGCATAACCAGGATCATTGAACCAGGGAACAGTGAGATTAACAGGAACAAAAGAAAAAGCGGGTTGTTTAACAATAGCAAAAGAGCTTACATTCAAGGAGGAATTAAGACAGTTAGTTAAAATACAATCGTGACAGGTAAGATTATACATGGCATTCTGGACAAGCCGCAGATCCCCTGCAACAAACGCGAAGGGGTCAGGTACACAAGCTATGACAGATACATTTTTCTGGCTTCCGTCCACAGAGATAGCGTCCTGTGTCCCTATATGCATCCAAGCTACCTGTCTCTTGGCTACGGTGACATATTGAAGGGAGGCGACTGCCTTCCAAAGCATAGTCTGATAGGTCCGATTATTCCTTGTCCATATTCTTCAGCCTTCACTTGAGTTTTCAGTATCCACAGGAGGCTCAAGATCAGCGCCAACTGCTGGAATCTCCTCTGGGTTCTCCGAGGATGGGTGCTCCGGTTCCTCAGTGACATGGGCATGGCGGACACACCTCTCGGGCAACCACCGTGGGTACTCAGCATCTGTGGGAAAAACACAAACATGCCCTCGGCCCCAAACTAGTACCAGGTCAGGCCCATGCCGCAGAGCGCCCTTCCAAATCCATGGTTAAAAAATTTAAAACAAATAAAGAATGAGATACAAGCAATTTTGCAAAACAAATAAAAAATGAAATACAAGCAGTTTTGCTATACCATCTCCCCCCTTTCAGTTTAGCAAATAGTTGTTTGAGGGAAAGGTACACTCGTTCGATGACTCCTTGTCCTTGAGGGTCAAACAGGGACTTGAACCCTGGACCCTCAGATTAAAAGTCTGATGCTCTGCCGACTGAGCTATCCGGGCTCCCTGTTCCTGCCAATTGCTCACATGTTATTCCAAGTCTGCGAGCAGCTTCAGACCTTGCCTGTTGCTCACAGCTCTCGTGATATTCAGCAAGCCATAACAAATAATCACCTCCAGTTAACACCGCTTTGCACATAGTTTTCCAATCTTGTGGGGGAAGGGCGAGGCTTGTGATAGTTTCCATGGTAGCGATAGTAAAGGGGGCTGTAGCCCCATACTGGGCACAGGCTAATTTTAACTCCTTCAAGGTCTTGTAAGGAATAGGCTCATAATCTCGCCACTGTTGGCCTTGATCATTCTGCCTCTGAAGGACAGGGAAAATCTGTTTCTCGGGGGAGAAGCCATCTATTGACTCCCCATCACGGAGCGCAATCTGCAAAGGCGACGCCACAGCATCCTCCCGGGGAGGGTGCGGGTGAAATCCCACTTGAGCTATTAACGGAAAGGTGGGATCTCTGGGAAACATAGGATCCTCAGAAACAGAGGTCTGCTCTCTATTTGCAACAATTTTTTCAGAATCCTGAACCTGAAGAGATTGTAACAGCTGCAAAAGGTTCTTGAAGAGCACAGCTGGCTCCGGCTTATCTTTCTTAGTTTCTTTTGTCTCCGTGGCAACAAACGCTCCATGAGAGCGATCAAAAGCTGCCGCCGCCTGTTCCTCTAGATCTTCCCAATCGACCTCCGCAGGGTCTGGATCTCTAGATTCAAAACCCTCGGGCTTAACATCTGGTTGCTCATACTGCGGAGGCTCTAACGGCGGCGGAGGTGCAGGTGGCAGAGGCGGGGGGTTTTTAAACAGATCCTCTGCAGAGCGAGTAGCTTGCAGCGTAAGACTGCCTCTAGTCCCGTTTTCCCATTTATCTAGTTCAGAGTCCCCTTTCAAACAATCCTTCACTAGGGACCATAGGGAAAAGGCATCAACGGGAGTCTTTTCAGGACCGTGAGCTCGATAATGCTCTCGAATCTGCTCCCCAATCTTCCTCCAAGTATCAATATTTATGGTCCCCTCCTCAGGGAACCAAGGGCATACTTGTTGGATAAAATCTACAAAATGATGAATTTGTTTCTTTGAGGTCATGACACCTCGTCCCCTTAATAGGGTGCACAATACTTGTTCAAACAGCTCCCTTTCGGAAGAGTGGGAATTTCCCATTATTTTACTCTCCTGCCCTGCTCCCTGCTACTTTTACTTTTTTAACTTACCGGGCCCCCGTAGCAGCGGTCCTCTCGGGATCCCAAATCCTCACGATTTCGGACTCTTCTTGGTCCCTGTTCTGGACTCTTCTTGGTCCCTGTGCGGGCGCCACTCTGCCGCAGCCCGCTGCAGCAAGGGTGGTCGTGAGGCTGGGCGAGGGACTGAATATAGGAGAGGACCAAATGCTCTGCTGGCATAAGGCAAGTTTATTGCGCAGTCTTCAGGCTTAAGTACAATCATGAGTGCATAGCAAACAAAGGAGAAGCTTTCTGGCACGAGATTATCTACTCCCTCAAGGTCGGGGAGTTCTCAGGCTAGCATTGCTACTGTGTACATGATGCGAAGGCCAATGTTATGAGAACAGTCAGAGACCAAGATAGCCCCAAGGCCGGAAACCAGGCCCAGCCACCACACCTGCGGTGCAGGACCCTATCCTCGACCCCTCACAGGCCTCTTGGTCTCCAACACTCTTCTAGTAGGATGACCATATATATGTTCCTACCAAACTGGGACATGCTAGAGAATAACAGGTTGGCACTGCTGGCATTAGTCAGTACAGCTTCAGGAAAACTTGGATGTGTGGGTGACTAGCTGTCACCCCAGGCAGAAGCCTGTCAATTATCCTTGCTTTCTCCCATTCCCTCATTCTCTCTTCCCTTAATCTTCACCCAATTGATCACCGAGTCCTTTTACATTACCTCTAGGATATCTTTTCTACTTCATTTCTAGTCTTCTGTCTTAATTAAGAATCTCAGGTCACTGACTGTGATAGGCACATGAGCTTAAAAATGTTCCCTCTGTCTCCCTATTTCCCATTAAATCCCTTCCCTCTACCTCAGACAGAGTATCCTTAAATATTCAAATGTAATCCTGACACTCGAATTTAGAACATTCTTCAATAGAAAAAGGGGAATGAAAGGCCTGGGTAGATAGCAAGTACAGAGGCGGGCAAGAACAGACCCTTTTGGTCGTGGTACCCATCACCTACTCTTGATGTGTAGGCCAACCCCACCTGTGAGTTTCTGCTTCACTCTAGCTCTGCCTAACGTCTTTCCCTAAAGGTAAGAACAGGGAGAAATCAGCCAGTTTACCTTTGAAATTCACACTTTCTGCAATTTCAAGTCAGTAACTCAGTGCCTCACAAAGATTAAATGTTCATTATTGTCCTTAAGATGTGGAAAATTAAAAATGTATCAAATCTCTCTATATTTCCTGTTTCAGCCCAAATGAAACCAATTATGTTTCACTGCAAACTATAAAATATTCTAGGCCTATTTCCTCTTTAAAGTGATTATAAATGTTGATGCTCTTAAGTATAAGTGCAAATTAATCTAAGGAATTCCATGAAATTTTATTTCTTCATTAAGCAATTTAAACTAAATTACTTACTGAAATGACTACTGTGGCTCCAAAGATTGTTTAAGGTCAGATAAACGTAATCAAATGTAACCGTGATTTTTCACTTGGCATAAACGTTTTCATCAAACTTATTTCACTGCTTTGGATTTGATAGAAAGGAGAGGCTGCACTCTTGAGCTGGGTGATCTCCAGAGACTGGGACCAAGATGATAGAAGGCAAGAGTAGCTAATGACACTCAGGCAAATTGGAAGCATTTCTGCAAAACAGAAAATGTGGTTTCTACTGAACTGAGAAAGGAACCGAGTGCTTAAACTGTCCGGAAAGGAAACTTTCTACTGACATATATCTGGCAATGCTCCAGTGAGCACAGTCTATTTGGCCAGCCAGATGGACTAGTCCTGGCAGCTTTTCAGTCTCACACACAAAGCACTTCGGCCTGTGGTAGAGAAAAAAAAAAATCCCCAAACAAAAATATAAACAGAGAGGACTTTAGCGTTGTGACTAAACAATAGGGAAAACTCATGGCCTCACAAATGATGTTTTCACAACATTTGTACATTTCACACATTCTAACTGTTACCTTTTATTTTTTATTTTTAATAGCTTATTTATCATAGGTGAAGGATGAGATTACTTATCTGAGGCTCTATGCTTTGGGCAGAAAATGTTTATAATGTTCAGTTACTCTCTCCTGGAGGAAGGAAGGCAATTTCTTGCCTTCTTTTGAGAAAACATACTAATAGCAACAAAGAACATTGATAGGAATCTAAACTGAAAAATATTTCTAAAAGCAAACTTCTATATTATCAACTATCAGAAGAATAAAAGCTAAAAGGATAGACTCACCAAAGAGATTATTCTTTCTCATTTAGGAAGACTTACTCTTTTTCACTTTCTATCAATAACATCATGAATCCAATTCAACTCCCACCACTGGCTTGAATGAGAATTACCTTCTGTCAATCAAACTGTGTATCTGAGTTGAAGTCCATTGATCATCCTTCAGTTGAACTGCCATGGCTACTCAATAATCATGGTCCTTTTCCTATTCCTGAAGCCATATTCTTAGATGAGGGCATGACATCCACTGAGCAATCTGTGCATGGTTCTTCCTTCCTTGCCCAGAGTTTGCTGAGGGAGAAATGCTGAGATAGAAATCCATCCTCAGCATCCATCCCAATTTATATATTTCATAATTATGGATTTTTGAAATTAAATATATATTTGAACTCATTAATCAATAGATTATTTTGTGAGGGTGGAGGGCATGAAGGAAATGAAAATATGTTAATGTATTTTACTTATTAAACTTTTTTTTTAAAAGATTTTATTTATTTATTTTTAGAGAGGGGAAAGGAGGGAGAAAGAGAGGGAGAGAAACATCAATGTGTGGTTGCCTCTCACGTGGCCCCCACTAGGGGCCTGGCCTGCAACCCAGGCATGTGCCCTGACTGGGAATCGAACCTGCGACCCTTTGGTTCACAGCCCGCGCTCAATCCACTGAGCTACGCCAGCCAGGGCTACTTATTAAACTTTTTATAAAATACTTTATGTTTTGGTCTTCAGGTATATGAGGTCCGTCCAGAAAAAGTCCAGCCATTGTTAATATAATGAGAATGGTTTACACAATATCGATGTAACCTGGCAGCCAAGGAGAGTAGAAAGGAATGCACATGTGTGAACAATGACAACTTCACTGTACTAGTCAGTGGGGGCAGTAGATGCCATTGAATGAGCATTTGTACTATGTGGCTGTCGCATTCAAAATGACTGAGTGAGCAGAGCAACAAATCTGCATCAAATTTTCTATTAAGCTTGAACATTCCTCCATAGAAACTATTTGGATGATTCAGAAGATTTTCAGTGTCAGTGCAACGAATGCAGTGCAAATAAAAGTATGATACAAATGTCTCAAAGATAATTGAGAATCTGTTAAAAGTGATCCACATTCTGGAAGGCTTGCAACAAACAGAATATCTGAGAATGTTGAACATGTACCAGTTGTAATCAACAAAGATCAAGTGACTGACAGTGCAAGAATTGAGAAGCTGATCTGGGGATTTCAGAAAGTACTGTGCCTGAGATTTTAATGCAGGATCTTGGTATGAAACGTGTTGTGGCAAAATTTGTTCCATGACTTCTGCTACCAGAGCAGAAGGAAATCGTGCTGCAGTTACTGCTACCAATGAACCAGATGTCCTCAAGAAGGCCATAACCAATGATGAATGATGGGTCTATAGCTATGATCCAGAAATGAAGGCCCAGTTGTCCCAATGGAAGTCACCTGGTTCTGCACACCCAAATAAGGCACTCCAAAGTCACAGCAATATCAAGACCATACTAATTGTGTTTTTGATTGGGAAGGCAGTGTCCATCATGAGTGTGCCACTCCAGGCCAAACAATTAATAAGGATACTATCTCAATTCTCTTTAACAGTTGAGAGATGCAATACAATGAAAGTGACCACAGCTATAGGCAACTGGTGATTGGCAGTTTTATCATGACAATACACCCACTCATGCGCCATGTCTTGTACAGAGTTTTTGGTGACGCATCAAATCATCCAGCTGATTCATTCCACCCTACAGCCCAGATTTGGCACCCTGCAAAGTCTGAGTTTTCCAAAAACTAAAATAACTTTTGAAAGACAAGAAATTTCAGACTATCAATGAGATTCAGGAAAACATGAAGGAAAGCTGGTAGCAGTTCTAACAAAGGATTTTACAGAGCGTTTTGAACAGTGGAAGAAATGCTGGGAGAACTGTGTGGTATCCCAAGGTACCTACTTTGAAGGAAACTGAGGAGTCATTGTCCTATGTACAATGTTTCTTGTATCTTCTTCAACAAATGTCTCCATTTTTCATAGTGCATGGCTGGATTCTTTCTGGACAGATCTCAGATTCAGCTAAAACTTAAATTATGGCTTTTTCCTTTCTATCTTTTTTCCTCTCTTTCTTCTAATAAAGACTTACTTATCTCCCACTCTGTGCCAGTTACTGCACTGGAGGATTTATATGAATTATCAATGAAATAAAGTATTGTGAGTAAGTTTCAGGTGTTACATACAAACTGTCTAGATTTCCATTAGCTAATCTATAAGTTTCCTCTATTATTTGAAACTTGACAAGATGTCAATTTCCAGATCAAATATCACAAATAAAAGCTTTGATGTGGAATACTGTCAATTTTGGATTTATTTATTTATTTATTTATTTATTTATTTATTGTGGTATTTGGGCTACATATTGTCTGGCTTGTTTAGAAAACTAGATTCCTCAACCCACTCTCATGTCTTCATTTAGAAATACAAGGAATGGGGGAATTTTTGTCTTTATTTAAGGTTAAGAGTAATATGATTTTCTTTCTTTTAATACCAGCAATCTTTTCAATTCATTTGTTCCTGTTTTTCCGTCACTTCTTTACTCAGTCCTTTGCCATCATTTGCTTAAGTTGGAAAGTCATTACTTTAAATATGTTTTCCACTAAACTATGAGTTTTTACGTTTCTTATGTTGCTTTCTTTTATTCTCCCAGTGAAACAAAGCAGAGTTTTAGGACTAGAATTCTTCAATTTCAAGCCTTGGCAAATACCCCTTACAAATATTTTCAGAGACACAAGGAAGCTTGCTACCATTCAGCCCTCAGCACATTTGCAAAGTGGGTATTATTTAACCTTATCTTGTTACCTGCTATTTTCCTTTAACAAAGGCCTTGTGCTGTTATTCACCCTTCTGCTGGAAAAAAGCAACAGCCAATTTTTTAAATCAATTTAATTGCACTATAATTTACATGTGATTTAGTGTACCCATTTTAAGTATATGTTTTGACAAATATATACATTTGTGTAACCACAACAACAATCAAGATATAGAATATTTTCATTACCCCCCAAAGCTTCCCATGTTTCTTAAGGTCAATTCCTTCACCTGCTCCACTTTCTGACCCCAGGCAACCATTGATCTGTTCTCCGTCACTATAGATTTGTTTAGTACAGAACTGCAGTTCTTGACTATTGTACAAATTGAATCACACATCATGTGTTACTTGTGTCTGATTTACTTTGTTCATTGTTATGTTTTCATCCATATTCTTGCATATATTAGTAGCTCATTTCATTTTAGTGCTACTAAATTCCATTTTATGGATATACCACTATTTAATAAAATTAGTCACTTGTTAATGGACATTTGGGTTACTTCCATTTTCTTTGTTTGTTTTGCTATTTGAGTAAAGCTGCTAAGAACTTACCCATATAGGCCTTGTATAATATATCAGGGTTCCTTTGCTAGAAGAAATGTAAAAGGAATACTCAAGAGCCAAAGTTCAGATGCCAAAGCAAATAGACAGGTGATATAAATGAATGCAGCAGACTAAGTGTAAGATAAAAGGGGGTGGTGAGAACTATAGCAATTTGCCACAAATCCAGTTAACTCTTGTCTAACGAAATAATGTTAAGAAAGTTGAAGTGATAATGAACCAGCACGTCAAAAGAAAAGTATTATAGGTATAGTCATTCCTTGCATTAGGTAACAGTCTTTTTTCAGGTATTTTTCCTTTCGAAGCCTAACATATCATTAAGAATGCACCATTAGGAAAACAAATTCAGTTTTAGCCAGCTTTGGGTTTGAATTCATGATCCACATCACAATCCTGAACTTTTATATTTTATTAGCAAAATGGAGATAATAATGGTATTAATTTCCTAGCACAGAGGTAAAGCATTAAAAATTAAAGTATATTTGGAATTAGTCTAAAGTCTTTCTCTCACTTTGGAATAAGCTGCAACTTTATTTCATGTCTTCCATATGCCATGCCCTATGTGAGGCATATTACTCTCATTATCTCATTTTGTTAAATCCTCACCTCATTAGCTAGACAAAAAACTGAGGCTGAGAGAGGTTGAAAGATATGTGAAGAAAGCAGAAGACAAGAAATTAGCTCTGGCTGGAATTTGCCAGGCTTTCTCAAAGCATTAGCCAACAGCATAATCATTTGCATTGGCATTGACTTTAGATGCATCTCTTTTTGCAAAAGACTGGGACACATTTGAAGGGTACTTCTTTTCTTTGCAGTTTTTTCAGCTTCTGGGGCTCAACCATAATGCATAGGTCTGATGTGCTCATAGAAAGCTGGAGGCCAACCTCTTTGACAACTTCTCTTTGGCCAACTCTAAACATATGCTCAAAAATGTGTCTTCTCCACTAGAATGTGCTCCAGCCCCAGGACTTGGCAGAGTGCATGGCACATAGTAGAAGGACATCATTTCATAGAGCACAACTGGAACGTAATTTTTCTCAGGTTGAATTCAGGAGCCAGAAGAACAAGTGTTAACTTCTTATTTCTACTGTGTATATTGCTATACCTTTATAACACCTTTAGTAGGGGAAATAGCCACTTGGGTGGTCTCAGTTGGCAACATGACCAACTACATGTCTCTCTTGGTGTAATATTGAGTCATTTATTTGTAAAATGATGTCACTTTTCCTCACTGGATCCCTGTTTTTTCTTTGTTTATAAATGAATGTGTGGACTAGATGGCTTGTAAATTTTTTTACAACTTTAAGTTCTCTGTAATTCAAGTAATGCTCATGATTCCTCTCCCAGTTCCAATAATTTTGAAGTAACCTGGAGTTTTTCTGAGATCATGTTCCTATTTAGCTTCCAGGCTCAAAACCAGCAGCATCAGCAACAACCAGTTCACAAAGTTTGAGAACCACTCCTCATCCCTCTCCCTTTGGTGTGAGTTTTTCCTTGAACATCAACATTGGCTCCAATCCTATAGCAGCTACCAACTAATACTTCCCTGCATTCTGCATAGATAAGAGTTCCTAGAAAGTTGTTGGAGGAGGTCACTGAGAGAATGTAATCCCCAGGAGACTAATAAACTGGACCTGGCAATCAGAGGCTCCGAATCCTCTTCCTTGTCCTTGAAATGTATCTTCTGTCTACTTTTCCTACAGTGGGAACCATTCTGAGGACACAGCCTTGAGAGAGCAATGTTGAAATCACCTGGACAGTATACATGGCCAAACCCAGTTAAGGCCTCTATACAAACTTAAATTTCTGCCAGGTGGATATGGAGATCTGGACTTGCTGCCCAGCCTGCCACCCACCACTCTGTAGTGTTTTACTTCTTCTTTCAGTCTCTCCTTGCCCTCTGCACTGAGGGCCAGTGTTAGATATCACCTGGAGAGTTCCTGAGGTTGCAAATCATCAACAGATCTTTGTATTACATTTCACTTCCCAAAAGAAAATGACATTTTTTCAAATTCACTGTAAGCTTATAAGCAAAGGCTATGGAATGGCTTATGCCTGATCTAGAGGAAAAAGGAGAGAAGGTATGTGTTGGGGGTGGGGTAGGGGTTGGGGATCAGTTCATGGACTAGGAGTCGAGAAAACCTTCTATCTTAGCATCATATTCACGAGAAATATAGATTTTAAAATTTTGGTATAATTGATAACTTTACCTATGTGTAAACTCATGGAGATATACATGAATGGTAGTCATTTTTAAATTATCTTTTATTGATTATGCTATTACAGTTGTCTCAATTTTTCTCTCTCTGCCCACGACTTCCCACTTTCTCAGGCAATCTCCCCACCATTGTTCATGTCCATGGGTCATGCGTATAAGTTCCTTGGCTACTCCATTTGCTATGCTGCCCTTTGCATCCCCATGGCTATTCTGTAACTAACCTATTTGCACTTCTTCATCCCCTCACCTCTTCCTCCATTCCCCCACATTCCCCTCCCATCTCAAACCCTCTGCGTATCAATAATTCTGTCTCTGTTCTTCTTGTTTGCTTAGTTTGTTTTTTAGATTCAGTTGATGATTGATATGTATTTATTGCCATTGTATTGTTCATAGCTTTGATCTTCTTTTTCTTAAATAAATTCCTTTAACATTTCATATAATAATGGTTTGGTGATGATGAACTCCTTTAGTTTTTTTCTTGTCTGGGAAGATCTTTATCTGCCCTTCGATTCTAAATGACATCTTTGCTGGATAGAGCAATATTGGCTGTAGGTCCCTGCTTTTCATGACTTTGAATATTTCTTGTCAATCCCCTCTATCCTGAAAAGTTTCTTTTGAGAAATCAGCTGAAAGTCTTACAGGAACTCCCCTGTAGGTAACTAACTGGTTTCCCTAACTGGTTTCCTCTTGCTGCTTTTAAGAGCCTCTCTTTATCATTAACCTTTGACATTTAATTATGATGTGTCTTGGAGTAGGTTTCTTTGCATCTGTCTTGTTTAGAACTCTCTGTGTTTCCTGGACTTGCATATTTATTTCCTTCACCAAATTAGGGGAGTTTTCTTTAATGATATTTTCAAGTAGATTTCCAATATCTTGCTCTTTCTCTCTCCTTTTGGCAGCCCAATGATGAGAATGTTGGAACACTTGAAGTTGTCCCAGAGGCTGCTTAAACTATCCTTGGTTTTTTTTTTTTTTTTGGGGGGGGGGGTGGATTCTTTTTTCTTCTTATAGTTCTGATTAGTTGTTTTTTTGATTCCTTATGTTCCAAATCCTTGATTTGATTCTTGGCTTCATCCACTCTACTGTTATTTCTGTGTAAATTGTACTGTATTTCAATTAGTGTATCCTTTGTTTCTGTCTGGATCTTTTTTATGCTGTTGAGGTTCTCACTAAGTTCCTTGAGCATCCTTATAACCAGCATTTTAAACTTTGCATCTGATACATAGTTTATCTCCATTTTGTTTAGTTCTTTTTCTGGAGTTTTGATCTGTTCCTTCATTAGGGTTATGTTTCTTTGTCTCCTTATTTTGGCAGCCTCCCTGTGTTTGTTTCCATGTATTAGGTAGAGCTCATAATTTCACTTGTGTCCCATATCTGGATCATACTTCTTATGGTATATTTTGAGTTATTTTAAAAATAATTCTTGTATATGTGGTCTATCCAAAAAAAAGTCCAGCCATTGTTAATATAATGAGAATGGATTGCACAACATCAATGTAACCTGGCAACCAAGGAGAGTGAACTGGAATGTACATGAATGGACAATAATAATTTCACTGTACTGTTGCGGACTGTTCAGCCTGGTTTCAGGAGTTGTAACACTCACCCCATGGTGGGCTGTGTAAGAGCCCAAGGGACCCACTTCCTCTGGGTCTGTTCTGTCACAAGGATGTGACCTACTAAGGAGACAAAGCTTATCTCCCTGGCAGGGGCACTGTTTCTGCCTCATCCATCTCTGTCCCCATTGCTTGGTTGGCAGTCAATGACGGGTAAGACTCCTCATGGGAGGGGCAACCTAAGCCAGACGCAACCACTTGGGAGGCCTCATGGAAGGACTCGGGGGGGCTGCAGCAAAGAGGATGTGATGGACCCTCGCCCCCCCGGCTATTCTGACATAGCCCGAGTCCTTATTTCCATCTGGGAGATGTCTCCTGCTTCCTAATTGCCTTAAAGCCTGAAACTGTGGGGGCGAGTGGTGCAGCCCTGTGCCGGCCAGGACGGCTCCCTGGTTGATGGGCATAAGAAAGAATTCCTAAAGTCCTGTGAAACCTGCTTTGCTAAGAGTGCTCTTCCTTAGGTGATAAGTGTCCCAAGAGGAAATGAGTATATCTCCCAAAGTTTGGCAACCCCCTTTCCTGACAAACACTGGCTCAGATTAAGCCCTCAGATTTCTTTGACATGTTAAACTTGTATTCGAGCCCAATAAAAGCCTAGTGAGGATGGGGCTCTGGGTCATTCTCCTCTGAGAGTTTGACCCCTTTCCTCCCCAAGCAGGCATGTCTTGGTAGTTTTTATTTTCATCCGTGACGAACGGGGGGTTCTACGGGTGGAGCCCCCCGCACTGTACTAGTCATTGGCAGCAGTATATGCCTTTGAGTGAGCATGTGTACTCTGTGGTTGCCACATTCAAGAAAACTGAATGATGAGATTGAGGAAAATATAATGAGGCAGCTGGTGGTGATACCAGCAAAGGATTTTGCAGTGTTTGAACAGTGAAGAAGTGCTGGGTGAACTGTGTGAGGTCCCAAGGTGCCTACTTAGAAGGGGACTGAGGCATCTTCCTATGCACAATGTTTCTTGTATCTTGTATCTGCTTCAACAAATGCCTCTATTTTCATATTACATGGCTGGATACTATATGTACAGACCTTGTAAATCCCTTTGCAACAGCATGGATGGACCTAGAGAACACTGTGCTAAGTGAAATAAGCCAGTCCGAGAAAGGCAAATACCATATGATTTCACTCTTATGTGGAATCTAATGAACAAACTGAACTAACAAGCAAAATAAGAACAGACTGATAAATGGAGATCATGTGGACATTTCTGGGGCTTTGCGGGGTAGAAAGAAGGATTGAGGAAAAAGGAAAAAGGACTCATGGACATGGGCAATAGTGTGGTGATTGTAGAGGAGAGGGTGATATAATGGGATAAATGGTAGTGGAAAAATACAATAAAAATGTCCTTGGATGAGGATGAAATGTAATTAAAAAATTAAAAAAATATATACTTACCTAATAGTCAACATAGTTATATTGTGTTGGGTTTTCATAAAAGTATTTACTTTGTTATTATGTTAAATGATTGGGCCTTATCCTTGTAATTACTCATGATAATGGACTAAGTGCCTCAATATATCAACTTGCTTGGGCCTCTCTCCTTATGAGAAACTTTGGGAAGATACTCAGTATCTAGATGAGCATGTATGAGGGCCAAGACTTAGACCCTAAATAGATAAAATGTACCTTTGTTAACTTCCTTAAAATTGAATTTCATGAAGCATTCAATGTACTTCCTAATTTTGTCTTATCTGATATATATCAAAAGTCACAAAACATTTATCAAGTCCTTATTTTGTGGCAGATGCTGTATCAATAATTGAGGGAACAAAGATGAAAAAGATAGCCTGCTTTCTCAAGGTACCCACAGCCTACCAAGGGAAAAGACTAGAATAAAGGGTACAACTGATAGTAATAAATGCTGTAAAAGAAGTATGCACACAATACACAAATTCATTTTAACTGGGGAGGAGAGAAAGTGTTCTGGGGGAGACACCCCATGAATGATTCTGAATGTCCTATATGCTACTACTTTTCCAGCTCAGGAACAACTGTGCCAGAGGTTAACCTCTCTGAAATAAGTGGAGATTATAAAGACCCAAAGCAGCTAGCTGGGTTTTGCTGCAAGTTAACTGCAGTGAGATGGGAGTGGGAGCAGATAAGCACCACCTGCACCCTCACAGGTTTCTTAAATCTTTAAATCTCCTACTCCCTCCAACACTTGGTCTATAATTGTTAAGAGCTTTATGCCTAAGAAAATCTAATTTACTGAAGAGAGAGACTGTTGAGCTGCTCCCTCCAGTTTGGCCCATGGCTCTAGAAGCTGGCAAACTGGCTACTCAGCAGTTGGGTAGCTGCAGGCTACTATGAGGCTACATGTTCTTCTACCTGGAAAGTGTAGAAAGAAGACAGGAAGGCAAAAAAAGTTCTGTTAGTGTCAACAGATCCATGTATCAGCTGAGAGTTATTAAGGCTAATGAGAAAAATTATGTCATCAGAACAAACCCTGGATACAGGTTCGTGCTCCAGAGTGGCAGCCTCTGTCTTCTGCCAGCACCGGGCCTCCAGTGCAATGCAGTCCATCAAAGTCACTTCCTCTGCCATCCTGCCTTCCTGAGGGAACACAGCCCCCCTCTAGTCACTGGGGAGAAAACCAACCAGAGGTAGGGTCCCCATAGGTGGTCAGTGAATACAACAGGGACATTTGGTGCACCCAAAAGCAGAAAAGAGAACAGGGGACAGTGCCCCAAACCTCCTTCTGTCTGTTAGGCAAGAATGAGGAAGTTCAAGCAGGTTCTAGGGGAGGGAGGGAAACGTGGGTCCCCCCTATACCCACACACTTATATACAAGTATACATACCACAAGTATACATACTGCATGTATATCCACACATAGACATACGACAACATACCACATATCAAGACAATACAGATACACATTGTTTATATGCACATGCATGTACATCCACCACATGTGAAAACATGGATACATGACATGCACATACTTACAGAGAGTCATGCTATGTGCCCTGCTGTCATTTGTTCTCAATCTTTTGTTCTTTATGGGAAATAACAATTGTTTAGCCAGATGCATTCTTATAAACACTTGTCCTTACGGCTTCCTTTGGCAGGAGCCTGGATTCTCCACCTGCTGCCAATCCTGTGGGTAGAGAAATTTTTTTGCAGTATTTGTGGTGGCATTAGTTTTGTTTTCTTCTGGAGAAAGTAGAAGGTAGCAGAAAGCATCTAGGAAGCCACAGCTTTTATGCATGGGCCATCCAACACACAATGCCAGACATCGGGTCCCACGTAGCTCCCATCCTTGTTGTACTTCCTTATGTGAATGGCAAGCCTAACAACAGCCCAGGGCACTGCTCTCTGGTCAGACCCCATTTCCAAGCCACGCCTCTCCTATTCCTCACACCTCTGTACTTTCCTCAAGGCCCAGCCACTGGGGGAAGCTTTTAGCCTGCATGATCTTCCCTCTCCTCTGGCCCTCTGTTCTAAAGTTAAATAATTTTAGTACTCCTCTGTAAAACACAGTTTAGCCCATAATTTATATTGACCTATATTCTCACTAGATTTCAAGGATGTCAATCTCAACATCTCCACCCACTGGGCATGATTGGTGTGTTAGCACATTTTGTCATTCTCCCTCAGCTCCTGGCAAAATGTGGGGAGCTGGGTTGTGACCCTCATCTCAGGCATGACCAATAGATTTCATATTCATTATATTCCCTTCTTTGACAAAAGCTTAATTTGAGAAACTACCTATTTTTCTAAACATTCTCTGTTTCCATGTATTGCTAAGAACTTTTGAAGATGGTCCAGGCTTACAAATTGTTCTGCAAGCACAGAAACTTCTCTGACATAATTGTCCATATTCTTTGGGGGAATGAGGAGGCAAAGGGGAAGTCCCAGAAACCATGACTCCTAGTACCTGGATCCCAAACCTTTTGATGATTAAACACACTCTCCTCAGGTTGGGAGGGCAGAAGCACAGTTTCCAGATATATCACTAAAGTAAAACAACTCCCCCAAATCCTACAAATATTGGTTGGCCAGTATGATCAAAATATAGTGCATGATCCCTCTATTTCCACTTTGCTGAGAGTTTTTATTATAAATAGGTATTGGATCTTATCAAGTGCTTTTTCTGCATCTATTTTTAGGATTATGTGGTTTTTATCTTTCATTTTGTTTATGTGGTGAATCACATTTACTGATTTGTGAATGTTGTACCAACCTTGCATTGCCTGAATAAATCCCACTTGATCATGGTGTATGATCTTTTTTGATGGATTGCTGTATTCAGTTTGCTAATATTTTGTGGAGGATTTTAGTATCTGTGTTCACCAGAAATATTGGCCTATAATTATATTTGCAGTATCCTTATCTGGTTTTGGAATTAAGATAATGCTGACCTTGTAAAAAGAGCTTGAGAGTCTTCTCTTCTCTTGAATTTTTTGAAACAGTTTGAGAAAGATATGTGTTAGTTCTTCTTAAAATGTTTCGTAAAATCCACCTGTGAAGCCATCTGGTCCAGGACTTTTGCTTGTTGGGAGTTCTTTGCTTACTACTTCAGTTCCACTAAGTATAATCTGTCTATTCAGATTCTCTGCTTCTTCCTGATTTAGTTTTGGAAGATTGTATATTTCTAGGAATTTATCTGTTTATTTCAGGTTGTCCAATTTGTTAGCATGTAGATGTTCATATTTTCTTACAATCCTTTATATTTCTTTGGTGTCAATTGTTATTTCTCCTGTTTTGTTTCTGATTTTATTTATTTGGGTCCTCTCTCTCTCTCAATAAGTCTGGTTAAGGGTTTGTCAATCTTATTTATCTTTTTAAAGAATCAGCTCTTGTATTTAATTTTTAGACTCTATTTTGTTTATTTCTGCTCTTATCTTTATTATTTTCTTTCTTCTACTCACTTTGGGTTTTGTTTTATGTTTTTTTCAAGTTCCTTTAAGTGTAAAGTTAGATAGTTTCTTTGGGCTTTTCTTGTTTTTTTTTTGCTTTGTTTTGTTTTTTTGTTTTTTTTTGAGATAGGCCTATAATGCTATGAATTTTCACTCTTAAGTTTGCTTACCCTGTGTTCCACAGATTTTGAGTTCTTATTTTCTAATTTTCATTTGTTTCAAGGTATCTTTGATTTCTTCCTTGATCTTTTTGTTGACCCATTCATTATTTAATAATATGTTATTTAGCTTCCATGTCTTTGTTCATTTTTCAGTTTTCTCATGATTGATTTCTAGTTTCACAGCATTATGGTCAGAGAAGATGCTCAATGTGATTCTATAGTACATTTATACAATGGAATACTAAGCTGGAAAGAAAAAGAGGAAAGAGAGAGAGAGAGAGGGAGAGAGAGGGAGAGAGAAAGCAAGCTTTACACTTTGCTATGGATGGATTGGAAAACATTAGGCTAGGTGTACTAAGTCAGTCAGAGAAAGACAAATACTATATGATTTTACTCATATGTGGAGTCTAATGAGCATACTGAACTAACAAGCAAAATAGAGACGGACTCATAGGTTAAGAGCAGGCTGGCAGCTCTGTGGGTAGGGTTTGGGGTGGAAAGATCGAGCAAAAAAGAAAAAGGACTCATGGACACAGACAACACCATGGTAATTTGGGGGTGGTGTTGAAGATAGAAGCGAGTATAAGTGGGATAAATGGTCATGAAAAAATATAATGAAAATATACAGTACAATTTACCTATTCATCAGGTATTATTGATAGCTTAATAACTATGTTCTGAATTCTAGGTGAGACACTGGAACGAATACTCAGAAGGAGACAACTATGATACTTATACTCCAGAATTACAAATGGTGATCGACATCAGGATGGAACTGGAGAGTTGTGATAACAAAGGAGGAGCTGGAGTGTGGGAGTGGAAGCAGGCATAGTGAGAGACAATTTAGATTAAAAAAAAAAAACAGAGAAGGTGAGAACATTTAAAGTAAGAGCTAAAGAGAGCAAAGGAAATACACTTCAGAGCATAGGTGAAGATGTTGTTTGTCAAGTGGAGCAATTATTTTTCTTTAGTTCTATTGCAGCTGCCTGAACAATAAGTCCTACATCACAATTATGATAGCTAACCAGCATTTATTGTTTATTTACAAAATATTATCCTTACAGTATTTCCCTAGCTAAGCTCATTGTAAATGAGGGAACTGAAATTCAGGGAGATAAAGAGAAGAGGTGAAGATCCAGCCTGGATCTAACAGACACCAGAGAGTGTGTCTCCTCCCCTAGAGTGAGCCAGGCTCAGTGCCACCTTAGTCCAGGGTCTGAAAAACTCTTCAGAGACTATGTCCTACTGACAGTACATCTGTAAACCAAATCTTAAATAAATTTTAATTGTTTTATTTGTAAAAATCAAAGATATACTATAAAGTACATTTAGGAATAGGGGAGGGTCAAAGAATTAAACAAATAATCCAGAAATATCAAGTATAGCTGTCTTGATACTTCCTGCTACATATTACATATTAATAGTCTATGGTACCTGCCTGGATAGACAATACACAACCATTAATGACTCCAATTTTTCCTTTCTGCATCCCACAGACATTTTTGAGAACCTATTATATGCCAGACACCATGGTACTACTATACAGGATACAGATAAATACCATACTGCTGTTTTAGAATTTACATATAATACTTTGGACAACAAAGAGAAAAAAACAATTATAATATGACATGGGAAATGCTGTAATAGAGGTCAGCGAAGGGGTATTTAATGCAGACTGGAAGGAGGCAGTGTTAAGAGGACAGATGTCAGCAAATGCTCCTTGAAGTAGGTGATTTCTCAGCTGAGTCTCTGAAACATTGGTAGGAGTTACTCAGATGAAGGCTATAGTCCAAAAGAGAGCAGGGAAATTGTAAGCTGCTTCGTCTGGCCCAGCAATATGGGCATGCGGGTAAACATATAGGTGAGGTTGATATCTAACCAGAGATGAGATTATTAAGAGCTTCTACACTGTGGTAAAAAGTTTGGACCTGCTCTGGATGGGTGGCTCAGCTGGTTGGAGCATCGCACCATACACCAAAATGTTGTAGTTTCGATCCCCAGTCAGGGCACATACCTAGGTTGCAGTTTGGTCCTCGGTCAGGTCTGGTGTGGGAGGCAACCAACATGTGTTTCTCACATCAGTTTTTCTCTCTGTCTCTCTCTCCTTCTTCCTCTTCCTTTTTCTCTAAAATCAATAAATGTATCTTCGGGTGAGGATTAAAAATATTAAGCAGAGGAATCACATTGTTTCTAAAGTGACCTCTTTGACTGCTGTGTGGAGAATAAATTAGAGGGAGGCAGGAATGAGTGCCTGCTGTGTGCCAGGCTCTGACTTCGATGTTGCGGTTCTGTGCACCAGGCAAACATGAAGCCAGAAAGCTGGTGAGAGAGACACAACGTTTCACTGACAGGTCTAATTTTACATTCACAACCAGGAACCTCAAAAGGAGCCCTAGTGCTCCCCAGCAATCACGCTCTCTGTTCATTCATTGCTCCAGTCCCCTAGATACTGTTCCATCACTTTCCTTCCCTCAAACCACTATTTCCTCCCGGAACCTCACACTCAGTTGTTGACCTTGCTTCCCACTTCCCTGAGCAAATGGAAGCAGCCAGAAGAGAAGCTCCACAGACTATCAATACCACATATACTCACTTTCAGTGTCTGCACATTCTGACATGCTCCACCTGAGAGGATGAACTCCCTGTATTCCAGGTCTAAGGCCAAGTCCCTCTCATTCCTAGATCCTATTTCCTGCTCTCCTACTCACAGTAATCCTTTTCTTTCTCTCCCAAGACATTTTCTTCACACATCAATCATTGCCACCACTACACAATATCCTGTTATTATTCCCATCTTAAAATCCTTCTTTTGACCTGCTTTTCCCACCATCTACTACCATGTTTCTCTGCTCCCATTCACAGCAAATCTCAAAGACTTATCTGTGCTCACTGACTTAATTCCTCTCCTCCCAATTTCTTTCTGTAAGCCTAGTACAATTGGGCTTTAAGTCCCACCACACCACAGAAGTTATTTCACTAAATAAATCTGGTGGTCAGTTCTCAGTCTGTCCTCATCTTAAGTGACATCAGGAATGATACAGTTGCACAAATTCTCTTCTTAGACATCCTCTCTTGACCTTGCTTCCCGGGCACACATTTGGGGAAATGGGTTCTTTCTACCTTGCTGATCACTGCTTTTTGGTCTCTTTCTCTTTCTTAAGATATATTTTATTGATTATGGTATTACAGTTGTCCAATTTTTTTCTCCCCTTTATTCCCCTCTGACCTGTACCCCTCCTCCCGCCATCATTCCCCCACCTTCATTCATGTCCATGGGTCATACATATAAGTTCTTTGGCTTCTCCATTTCCCATACTATTCTTAACCTCCCCCTGTCTATTTTTTACCTACCATTTATGCTTCTTATTCCCTGTACCTTTTCCCCCATTCTCTCCCCTCCTCCTCCCCACTGATAATCCTCCATATGATCTCTATTTCTGTGAATTCGTTGCTGTTCTAGTTGTTTGCTTGGTTTGTTTTTGTAGGTTTAGTTGTTGATGATTATGAGTTTGTTGTCATTTTACTGTTTGTATTTTTGATCTTCTTCTTTTTCTTAGATAAGTCCCTTTAATATTTCACATAATAAGGGATTGGTGATGATGAACTCCTTTAACTTGACCTTATCTGGGAATCACTCTATCTGCCCTTCCATTCTAAAAGGTAACTTTTCTGGATAGAGTAATCTTGGATGTAGATCCTTGACTTTCATGACTTGGAACACTTCTTTCTAGCCCTTTCTTTGCCAGTAAGGTTTCTTTTGAGAAATCAGCTGATAATCTTATGGGAACTCCTTTGTAGGTAACTCTCTCCTTTTCTCTAGCTGCTTTTAAGATTCTCTCCTCTTTCATCTTGTAGTGTAATTATGATGTTCCTAAGTGTGTGCTTCCTTGGGTCCAACTTCTTTGGGACTCTCTGAGCTTCCTGGACTTCTGGAAGTCTATTTCCTTTGCCAGATTTTCCCTCATTATTTTTTCAAAACATTTTTTAATTTCTTCCTCTTCCTCTTTTCCTTCTGGAACCCCTATGCTTCAGATGTTGGAATGTTTAAAGTTGTCCCACAGGTTCCTAAGCCTCTCCTCATTTTTTTGAATACTTGGTTCTTCATTCTGTTCTGGTTGAATGTTTATTTTTTCCTTCTGGCTCAAACCGTTGATTTGAATCCTGATTTCCTTCCCTTCCCTGTTGGTTCCCTGTACATTTTCCTTTTATTTCACTTTTCATAGCTTTCACTTTTTCCTCTATTTTGTGACCACACTCAACCCTCAACCCTTACAAGTTCTGTGAGCATCCCTCACAAGTTCTGTGAGCATCCTGATTACCAGTGTTTTGAACTGTGCACCTGATAGGTTGGCTATATCTTCATTGCTTAGTTGTATTTTTTTCTGGAGCTTTGATCTGTTCTTTCATTTGGGCCATTTTTTGGTCTCAGCACACCTGATACTAGTAAGGGGGTTGGAGCCTTAGGTATTCACCAGGGCGGAGCAAACCATATCACTACATTGTGATGCTGTATGTGGGGGAGGGGTCCTAGAGGGAACAATGTCACTTGCTCAGCTCTCCACCAGCTTTAATCACTTCCAGTAACCACAAGCAAATTGGGCACTTCTGGTTCTGATTCCCAGGTGGGTGGGTTTGTATTCTAGGACCCTGTGGGTCTCTCTGATGAACATTCTAGGACCCTGTGGGTCTCTCTGATGAACTCTCCTGTGAGGCTGGGAGTTTCTCCTGGCATCTCAACCCCCAAAGGTTTTTTCAGTCAGAGGTTTTGAGATTTTATTTCTCTGCACTGGAACCCTGAGTTGAGCAGTCTGTCCAACCCTCCCCTCCCTTACCCCATTGTTCTTCCTGGTTTATCTGCATGCAAATGTGGGACCGCACAGTCTGCCAGCCTCTGCCTTGCCACTAGTCCTCTCCACCAGGACTGCCCATCTCTGCCCCTCCTACTGGTCTGCCTGAATGTTTCTTCTTTAACTCCTTGGTTGTCAGACTTCTGTATGGTTTGATTTTCTGGAAGTTCTGGATATTTTTTGTTTTTAAATTTGTTGTCCTTCTTTTGGTTGTGTGAGGAGGCAAAGTGTATGATGATCCCTTTTTCTGATTCTACCTCTTTTCCCCAACTTTCTATGTTACCATGTCCTGGGTGCTACCCTTGATCCTATTATCTTTTCTCTGTATACTCATATCACTTCACTCATCTATATAAATTTCAGCCCATTCCTCCACTCTTAGGCCTCACATATGCAACTGCCTTCTGAAGACCTACACTAGGCCATCTAATAGACACCTCAGACTTAACGTGATGAAAGTTAAACTCCTGATCTTACCTCACAAAATCTGCTCCATTTGGTAGCCTTCTCCATCTCAGGTGATAGCATCTCCATCGTTCCAGTCGCTTAAGCCAAAATGCTTGCAGATATCCTGGTTTCTCTCTGTCTTTCACAGCCCACATCCAACCACATCCAATCCACAAGCACATCCTGTAGCTCTACTATTATGATGTGGCCAGAATCTATTACTTCCAGCCACCTTCACTTCCTACCACCTAATTAGAGCTATTGTCCACTTCAGAGACCTCCCAACAGATCTCTTTTCTTTTACTCTTATTCTCTAAAATATCTGTATTCAGCACTAAAACAATTCCCTTGAAACTTACCACTCTGCTCAAAACCCTGAGTAACTGCAAAGGTACTTAATGTATCTAAAAGGTACTATGTAATCTGTGCTCTCCATCACCTCTGTGCCCTCATCTTTCTCTCCTCAACTCACTCTGTTTCAACCATTCTGGCCTCCTTCTTGGTCAGTTCTCACATTCTCCAAACACACTTCCTCTTAGGGATTTTTGTATTGATTGTTTCTTCTAAGAATGTTTCTTCCTGTAGATATCCCATTTATTTCTCTACATATACCTTCACCTCATGTAAGTCTTTGCCCAAATGGGAATATTTTTAATAAGGCCTGCCTTTAGCACCCTACTTTAAATAGCAACACTTTACCTTACCAACATTCATACCTCCCCTTACCCTGTTTTTATTCTGTAGCATGTATCACCTTTCAATTTACCATATAATAATGTACTTATTTATTATATTGTATATTTGAATCATGCTCTGCCTACTAGAATTTAGGCTCTTCAAGAGCAGATCTGAGTACATTTTGTTGTTATGTATCACACGTACCTAGAATAGTCTGTCAAGTAATAGGCATTTGATGAATTTTGCTGAGTTAATGAATATGAATGTGCTGAAGAACTGAAAGATATGGATCTAAAATGAGATAATGTCTATGGAAAGAAGAGATATAAGAGATTAAGAAGGTAAAATTAAAAGAGCTCTTTGATTGAATTCATGGATAGGAGAAAGGAGTAAATGATGATGGGAATTTAAAAGAAGTGAGAATTTAATTTGGTAACTGGATATGAGACACTAAGGTAGAGGGGACTGTTTCAAGGTTTTTTTCTTTTTTAATTGAAATAGAGTGTACATGCAATAAAATTGACTCTTTTGAAGCATACAATTCAGTAGATTTTAGTATATTCACAAAATTGTATAGGCATTACAACTACCTAATTTCAAAACATTTTGTTTGTTCCACTAGGGAACCTCATACCCATTAGGAGTCATTCCCCATTCTTTCTTACTCAGGGCCCCAGACGATAACTAATACACTTTCTGTCTCTGTGAATTTCATTACTGTGCACAGTTAATATAAATAGAGTCATATTAGGTAGCCTTTGTGTCTTCATTCTTTAACTTAGCATAGTGTTTTCAAAGTTTATCTATATTATAGCATATATCAGTATTTCATTAGTTTTTATGGCTGAATAATATCCCATTGCCTGGGTATAACATATTTTTGTTTACCTATTTATCAGCTGATGCACATTTAGGCTGTTTCCACTTTTTGACTACCATGAAAAATGCTGCTATGACCATTTGTGTACAAGTTTTTATGTAAGTATATGTTTTCAATTCTTTTGGGTATATATACCTGGAAGTAACATTGTTGGGTGGTAGGATATCTCTATGTGTAACTTTTTAAGAATGTCAGTTGATTTTAAGTAGAGTGATCGTATGGCTTGGTTTGCCAAGGGAGATTCCAATCTATACCTGTTATCACAACGAAGGTACAAATAGTGCCCCCTTTTCCTTTCAAAAGAGTCCATAACAGGACATGAAATTATTTGATCACCCTAGTTGTTTCTGGAACTGAAGATGGAAACCAGCACGGTAGACATTGGAAGCTTCAGGCAAAGTACATGGCAGAAGATAGTCACCCAAAGATTCCATAAAATGTGAAGAGATGGGGCTAGCAGCAGAAATCCATGACATTTGAACATTTTAAAGTTAAAGGAAGAACAGGAGCCTATAAAGGTGTTGAAGTGGATCTCCAGAGTGGTTAGGAGGAAAGCCATGGAGCACTGTTATCTCAAACTCAGAGGGAAAGAAGTACCAGCAAGGGAAAGGGGGCAACAGTATCTATGGCTGCAAAGTGATTTAAACAAGTAAGGCTTAGGACTTGTCAATGAGGTAACATTAATGACTCTGGCAAGAGCAGTTTTGGTGAAATTGTAGGGAAAGTCCCAGGCAACAGCAAACAGAGTAAGCATGAGGGCTGGAAACAGTGGCTGTGGAGATATTCAGTGCGGGTGTCTTTTCCAAGAAGCATGGCTGTGAAGAGGAGAGATATTATTGGTTAATATGAAGGAAGGTATTTGTATTGATTTGGGTTGGTGTTGTTCAGGGTTTTTTTTTTCTTTTCTTTTTTTTTAAAGATAGGTTTAAATAGGTTCAGGGAAGTGGTTGAAAATGACAGGGAGAGAAAGGAGATAACCAGGGAAGTGTGTCTGCTTAAGCCAATAGCTAGGCAGGCAGGCAACAGGCACCAGGACCGAGGTGGGTAAAGCAGTTTAGATGAGACAGGACACCCCTTCTACCCTGAAGTGCGGATTGTGACAAAGACAGGGGGTTTCAGGGTTAACTTAGTGAGTGTTAAGAACATAGTGAGTAGAGGGAAATTAAAAATTGAGGAAACTCTGTTTTCTGTGACAAAGGCAAAGATGCATTGGAAGTGTTTACTGTGTGTAAGGCAGAGCAAGAGTCTTCAGGGAAATAGTGAAGGAATGAGAGAGACAAAAGGCTGACAAGGAAAGTTCTAGCTTGTTTATAGCATCAGGAGCCCAACAGAGGTTGAAGATTCTGAATTGATAGCACTCGAGCAACTTCTAATCGCAGACTGAGAGAGACAAAGAGAAAGCTACAGCTGAGCTGGTCCAAAGCTGGATTTCTGCAAGTTGGGCAGTTCCGATGTGAAGGAGAAAAGGAGGTAAAAGAGCTGGAATGACTGACTGAATGTGAGTCATGCTATGTGGGTTGAACAGGAAATAATTGATTTTAAAGTTTGCAAAGTTTTTTTTTTCTTTCCCCCCAGTCAGTTGAACTTGAGCATGTTAAGAGAAAGCAAAAAAGTAAAACATAAGAAAGGCATGACAGAGAGCCTGGTGTCTTTCTTCTGCAGGTTATTTGACTTTACTGATCTCAAAATAAATAAGTGAAAAGCATTTTTAGATGTTTCCTTAACACTGAATTATGAATAGTTATAAGATGTCATAAATATCAATTTATGTTGCAATCTGCTCACAGGGAAAAGAGAACTTTTGCTGCAATAAAATTAAATCGACCAAACATTGATATCTATCAGAATTTTTTGTTTCTTTATGCTGTATGGCTGAGGTTTCAGATTTTTATTTACTCTTCACTATAAGTATTTTATTTTTCTTATGATCAGTACAGTTGGACTCATCACTAGCTTCACATGGCCAGTTAGATTGGACAGTATTTTCCATTTGCCTTTCGTTGTTAAACTATTGATGGTTAATTTTAATAACCTGTACTAGGTATGAACAGCTTTTGATACTTATGATTTATATGGTGTGTCAATTTTCTGAAACTGGTTCTGAATTCCTCATACCAATGTCATAAGGTAGTATGATAAACAAAAAACTAGTATTCTAAAAATGAGTTTATGCCTGAACTTCCCTAAAATGTTACTTAAAATAAAAGTGTTTTTAGCAAAAGTTAGTTCAGCCCTACCACCTAGCAAATAAATGGAATAACTGAAGGAACTAAAGCCTTTTGTATCAGACCATCATAAGATAAACCTGTTTCACATCATGATCTTGTTCTAGTTGAAGCTATACTCTTCCCCACCTCTTTGTCCATACGAATCCTACTTACTCTAAGCAATTGATCAGTTTCAGTTCTGCTTCTCTGAGTGCCTTTCAATAGGATGTAAAGATTCCATATTATTTATGACCTATTCTATGCTATTCTGCCCTATTGTTTACACTGACCCGAATGATCTGATCCCAGCATTCTTTTCCAGTCTCATCTCACCCCACTCTCCCCTTGCTCATCACACTCCAAATTCAAAGGGTAAAATGTTAATTCCATGTGTCAGCCTGACTGGGCCACAGGGAGCCCTGATATTTGGTCAAATATTATTATTCTGAGTATGTCTGTGAGGATGTTCGTGGGTGCCATTAATATTTGACTCTCCTGCGTCTGCAGTTGTTGACTGCACATCTTGGGACTTCTCAGCCTTCAAATTATATGAGCCAATTTCTTGTGTATGTGTGTGTACATTTATCCTATTTGCTGTTTCTCTGGAGAACTCTAATACACTAGGTATCTCATTAAGTGCTTTGCTGTCTTAGGCCCTCCTACATTCTGTTACCTATGCTGGGAATTTCCTTTCTCCAGATTGTTCCATGGCTGCCTCTTTCTCATCATTTGAGTCTCTGGTCAAGTGTTACCTTTTCCTGGAACTGGAGACGATTATGTTAAGTGAAATAAGCCAGTCAGTGGAAGACAAATAGCGTATGATCTCACTTAAAGAAGAAATCTAATGAACAAAATAAACTAACGAGCAAAAGAGAACCAGAGGCATAGAATCATGGAACAGACTGACAGCGGTAGGAGGGCAGTAGAGGGGTGGAGACTGGTTGAAAGAAGGTGAAGGGATTAGTCAAAGAACATATGTGAAGGAGCCATGGACATGGACAATGGTGTGGGGGTTGAGTATGGACGTGAAAGGGTGGACTTGGTAGAGGCGGACAAAGGGGAAAAATTGGGACAATGGTAACAACATAAACAATAAAACATTATGAAAAAATAATTGATTGCTGTGTGATTTTGACTATTTTTAATTCGGTTTAATTTTTTTCAGTTGATCATGTTATATAAGCAAATTATAGATTAATGGCTCCTATAATTTATCATGAATGTTTCAAATATTTTCCCAACATGTCCTTTGTCTTTAAATGGATATATGTCACAGAAGTTTTCACTTCTATGTCAAGTTTATTGATAGTTCTTCTGGATGTGATTTCTTTTATTGCTTTTATCCTTAGATTTTTTTTTTTTATTTTTAGCTCAGTTAATTATTGATATTCTTTTCCCCCCTGGTATTCATAGGATTTTGTTATTTACCTTAACTCCTAATACACCTGGAAATTTTTTGTTTGTTGGGCATAAAGTGGGGATTTTTTTTTTGTTGGACATCCCCTTGTCTAACCAAGCATTATTGTTCATTCATGCTATCAGTCTCCATATACTAAATGCTCCATAGGTAAATATTTGTCAATGGGGTGTTCACTGTGTTCTGGTCTGATTTATTGGTTGAACAGTGCACTGACACTCTTAAGTTATTTATCATTACATTTTTATGATCAAGCAAAATGAGTTCCTCATTATTACTCTTCTTTTTAAAAAATAGCATTGGCTATCATTACTTGTTTATTCACTCAGATGAAATTTAGACTATTTAAGTTATAACAGTTCAAAATTAACTTATAATTTCTGTTGAAATTACATTAAGTATACAAATTAAGTTTGGTAGAATTTTATATTTTTTCAGTTTTAGTCTTATGTAATGAGGTTAAGAATCTGTGTTTCTCCATTTATTTCAAGATTTAGTTTAGGCTCTTCACTAAATATTTCTAGTTTTCTTTACAAATATTTTGATGTTTCCATCAAAGTTATAACTAAATATTGTATATTTAATTTCAGTTTTTGTTCAAATAGCATGGACATTATTAGACTATTTCCAAGGCAAGAAATATTGCTCATGTGTGTTCTCAGTTTATCTCCTATTGGGAGAAGAGTTGAGGAGAAAGAAATAATTTGGGAAGGGAGTAGAAGAAAATATGTCAGAGACAGGAGACAGCATGCAGGTAAGGAAGGAGCCATCTCCAAACAGATGCAGTTTGTGAGCCCTCATGTTGTTTATTTGGGTTCCCATCATATCTGACTTTTCACTTTTAGACAGTCACACCTTTTATATATACAAGAGTTTATTACAAAAATTCATACTATTGTTATCATCCAAGAGTAGATCATTAATTATTTTAGTAGATAAATGAGCAAAGATAAGAGTTGCTAATAGTTCTGCAATATCAGAGCAGAAACAATGCAGGTATGTTAGAGAAGAGTCAGTCTCAAGACAATCTTGATGAATATTATCTCTCTCCTAATCATAGTTTAGAGGTAGTTTGGGTCCAAAACCAACCAGCCAGAAAAATAGTTGTCAGAAATAGAAGCTAGAACCTCAGTCAAGGTGAGAAATATAGTAATTAGTCTCTGAGTGAAAAGGTTGAACAGAAGCAATAACCATTAAAAAGCATGGAAGACTCAAATCTAGATAGTAAGGCAATTTCAGAAGAATCCAATGAACAGTAAAAGGACAACAAACTCACAACTATCAACAACCAAACCTAAAAAAAGAACAACAAAAAAACCTAAGCAAACAACTAGAACAGGAACAGAATCACAGGCATGGAGATTACAGGGAGGGTTATCAGCAGGGTGGGGGAGAGAGGAGAATGGAGGAAAGGGTACAGGGAATAAGAGCATAAATAGTAGGTACAAAATAGACGGGGGGAGGTTAAGAATAGTACGAGAAATGGAGAAGCCAAAGAACTTATATGTATGACCCATGGACATGAATTAAGGAAGCAGTGAAATGCTGGTGGGAGCAGGGTGCAGTGTGGAAGGGGATAAAGAGGAGGAAAAAAAGGGATGACTATAATAGCATAATCAATAAAATATACTTAAAAAAGAAAAAAAACGCCTCCCAGAAATGCACAAAGAAGAAGAATCATCTAAGACAGAGAAAACAGATGATAAGGTGGTATAAAAGTTTAGGCTCCAGTCAGGTTAAAAAAAAAAGAAAAGAAAGAAACAAAAAAATGTACTATAGTGATAACAACACCATTTCCAGAAAGAACAGTAGTACTTGGGTCTTTGAAATCCTTAATAAAAATGGTATAATTTTCAGTTTTACAAATCCTGGCTCAAAATGTAGCCTTGGCTGCCCAAGTCACCTTATTCCTTTCAACATCCTAAATATGTTGAAAGCAGAGCAAGGTGGTTACCATGGACAGTTAGTATCACAAAAACACTGGAAATCAAGTCAGAAGAATGAAAAGAGGATAAAGTGGCCAAAAATGGAGTTGGGAACAATGTGCCAACCACACTTCATGAAGCTTATAAGTTTTCCAATGTTGGTTGAATGAAATGAAGGATTAGAGATTCTGAAAATCTGCCTTGTTACCATATGATATTCTATAAATACCACTTCACATTCAAATTGTATGTTGTAGCCTACAGAGTGTTTCCAAAACCACAAAAAAAAAATGATCTCCTAGATCTTCCTCAGAACTTGAGGACTAGTCTGGGAAGTTATAAATAACTCAGTTGTATAAGTCATGAATACAAGTCTGTGAGGAGTGTTGGGACTTATCAAAGTAACAAAGCTAGTGAGGTGCGGAGATCCTGAATCCAATCCTGACAGCCCATCTAATCACCTCTCCACAGTCTGGCTCCATTTTTGCTGCTCTTTCAGCCCAGGGCTGGTCCTCAAACTTCACTGCACCTTGAAATCATCTGGAAAGCATTTAGGAATACCGACATCTGGGCCCTATTCCTAGAAATTTGGATTTAACTGGTATGACATGGAGCCTGGCCTTTAGGACTTCTGAAAGCTCTGAGATTTTTCTAATAGAGTAAATCTTGAGAGCTACTGTCACCAGACCCATGAATTAACACTCTACTGCCAAGTGCTTTACTCAGAAAGGTAGCTGTACTTTATAAAGTGTGTTATAATTGACAATAATCTTAAACCAGATCATATGATGCTTCATTAACTCACAAATGTAGGTAAGGATCATTGTCTCCATTTTATAGATGAGTCCAATGTAGCCTAGAACAGTGAATTGCTTAAGGTCACAGGGCTAGTACTTGAAAAAGCTTGTATTTGAGCTAGCAGGTTCAGTTTACAACCCACGTAGTTTCTACCAAACTGCTGTGAGTTCCCAGCTCCTAACAACAATATCACACCAAGTGAAATCCCTCCCAGTGATTGCCCAAAGGGTGTGAGGAGGAAGTGAGTGAGTAATCTCTACTTCAGCTCGTCTTTTAGGGATGGCATTGCAGCTAATTCTGTGTTGATGAGTTCACTCTTACTGTTTTAATTTGGTCTAGAAGAGCTACTGAAGTTGTTAGCTCAAACTAAATCTCAGAAGCCACCTTCACAATAAACAAGATCAAATTGAAAATCCAAACCAAGAAATAGTGCCTGAGATCTCATTTTCCATGTATTGAAGGAGAGAAATTTGACCAATTCACAGATGAATGTGTCAGACAGGTTTTCTTCTTGAGGCAGAAGGTGATTAACTACAGATAAATATCTTTCTTTACTTTGTGCCTTGTCGCACAAATGATTTGATAAGGCTAACTAGAAAAGCACATATCTAATCCTATTAACCAAACATTGTTCAAGATGGCTCCCAGCACTTCCTGAGAAATTTCCTCAAGAGACTTTGGTTTTGCAAAATGTTGTGCTTTGCTTTCTGTAGTGGATTCAGTATTTCTCAATACATTTCAAAGTATAAATAGCAAACCAGTTCTGCAAATGCCCTTCTGGTTGCCTAATTTCCTTTTTTTGAACAGAGGGAGAAAAATTGCCTTTGACTTGAGAGAAAACATGGAATAGAGTGGGGACTTCATTCTAGATCTGATCACATTAACTCATTAACAATACATCAAAGTCATTTCATCACAGGGATGGTCCCTGCCCATAACCCAGTACCTTTCCTGGACCCCTCCAGCCTGATATTCTCTGTTATAACTTAGATCTTTTCCTTCAAAACATTTATAAAAATGTCTCTCATGAGGATGTAATACGAAGGGAACAAGAAACTGTGTTCGAGCCATGGTTGGATCTACTTTTCTCCAATACTCCTCACAGTTTCTGACACTTGATATAGAATAAATTATTAAATGGAATGGACTGTTATGGAGTGCTCATAACTGTGTTCCAGAAAAGCTGTCCTGCTTTTCCGTTATAAGCCAGAGAGATGCTCTTCCTCCCGCCTTTTTATTCCTGCACAGTAGGAAGAATGTGTTTCATGTCAGACAATTCTGGATACACGGGCAGCCACCAGGGATGCATGCGGCAGTGGGAAATACAAAGCCGGTCTTTCTATCTTAAGAGGAGAAAGGTTTTCTCTTGTGAAACTTTAGCAGGCTGGAAGGCAAAAATTAGAATGATTATTTCTGTTTTTTTCCTTTATTTTAATGTAAGAAACTTGGTTTCCTAAGAAGCAAAATGTGCAAAAAGTTGTGGAAAGAGCACTAGGTTTGTTGTAATAAAATCCTTAAAATAGCAGAGCTGGAACTATTTTAGAGGCCATCACAGCCAGTGATTTTTCCCTCATTGTGTATTAGAATCCCCAGCAGAAACGGAACTGTGTCTGGATGCCAGGGCCCCACTTCTAGGGTTTCAGATTCAATTGGTCTCTGTGGTATTTTGTCATCATATTTGTCCTCAAAGTTCCTGGGTGATTTACCTGTGTAGCCAGGTTTGAGAATGATAAATATGAACCAAAGATACAAGATACATCTACCACTCCGTTTGGCTGCTTAGCATCTGAACCCAAGCTCTGTTCTCAGGGAATTCCCTACCTCATGAGTTGGGGTACACTTTAATTATTCTTTGCACCCAAGATGAAATCATTATTGCTATTACTGTCAGCATGAGATATTAAATCGGTCAGTGAGTTTTCTTCCTAGGTATAAATGAACTAAACTAGTGTATTCAATAGGAAAAAAAAAGCTGGTTCTTGTCACAGGAGGATGTATAGTCTTATGCCATAGGTATGTGATTAAATTCTGAGGTTGTACTGAAAACTTGGGTAATCTTTACACTTCAGGGCCTATAGACTTTCAATGACTTACTTGTTTCCAGCATATTATTTGTAGAGAGATCCAGCAGTAATAAAAAATTACGAAGGAAAATACCCCTTATACTTTCATTTACATCAACTTGTGTATTTATAATTTCATACAGATATCAATCAAAGAACAAATTTTATGAAGCACCTTCAAAGGATGACACCAGTGACTCTATGGTTATGTAAAAATGTATCAGCATGGGTGTTAGAGCTCTGATTATTAGCTTGAAGTGCTTGGATCCTGCTCAGTAATAAAGGCGCCACTGGTAGCATTTAAGATTCATATGATATCAGCAGTGTTTTTTATAGGTAAAGATTAATTGAATATTGACAATATAGAATTAGAAGGGTTAAATATAATTCAAAATTCCCTTTCAAAAGGGGAAATTGAGAGAATGACGTTTCTGTAGAAAAGAGATCCAGCTAGGTGTTTTAGATGAACATTTTGAAAGTGTACACGTCTTCAAATATGGTCAGAATGAAAATAGGAACAAAGAGTATACATGATATTATTGACTTGTATCCACTTTTAACAACCACTGCCACCTGGTGGCTTGTGACCCTTTTCCACTGAAGAAAACCCTGTTAATTCTTTTTTTTTAGTTTATTTTTTATTGTTGTTTAAGTATAGTTGTCTCCATTTCCTGCCCCCCACCCCTCCCACCCCAGCCATCCCTACCTCCCACACTCGATCCCATCCCCCCTTGGCTCTGTCCGCGTGTCTTTTATACATGTTCCTGAAAACCCATCCCCCCTTTCCCCCTCATCCCCTCCCACCTCCCCTCCAGAATAAGCCAGGTGGTGAAGGACAGATACCATATGACCTCACCTATAAGTGGAACCTAATCAACAAAACAAATAAGCAAATAAAAATATCCAGAGACATTGAAATTGGGAAAAAACTGACCCCATTAATTCTTGATTCCGAAGGCTTAATCAGGGTTGAAACAAAATAGAAAGAACACTGACGTGGTATCCTAGAAATCTGTTTTTGGAGCACAGAGGTTAAGAACCATGTAACATTGTGCAACATCATAACATGTCTAGTCCATAAATATCCTCTAGCTGTAACTATCTATACTTTAATGAAGTCTCATGAAACTCACAGCTGAAGCTGGAATCCAGCAAGATTTCTGCTAGCAGTAAGTATGGGTTAAAACTGCACATCCCATCACATGTATTTGAATTACCTTTTCCGCTTCTTTTTGCTTCAATAAGCCTCATATCTCTCCTGAATTACTGAGTAATGCAAGACATAGGAAAGACAGTAGTTAAAGAACAAGGAAGTAATAGGCAGGCAGTCAGTGAGAAAGCCCATGAAAATGAGCAGCCCCAAACGTTTCAAGGAATAAGCTTGCAATTGTATATTTCTGAAGCAACATCATGATATAGGTGAAAAGCTGCTGCTGATCCTTATTCTGAGAGGGCCACCATTCCATCTCCCATAATTTCTAATCACATCCCATGAACAACAGCATAAACAGAAGGTCATTTTAAGATTTTCTTGATACCTGTCTTAATGTCTCTTGTTGCTTAGAAATTCCACTTGAACACTTCTTTCAGAAACTCCTCCTTCAAAAGATCCTCATACTGAAAGGCTTCTGAAACTCTCCCCAAAGACATTTCCTTCTGTGCCACCACAAATCACATTTCGTTTTCATCTTACTGTATTCTAATCAATTCCTCATTATACTCCCATCAGAATAATGTGTGTTGTTATCTGTCTAAATATATATCAGTGTCACTGTACTTTGGCCTTCTTTGGATCAGATACTTTGTCTTTCAATTCTGTATTTAAGATATCCTTTTAACTGACAGCTGCTATATAATGCCTCACTCTTGCTCCCCAGGAAGATGATTCTGGGAAGAAGTTAGTAAGCATGTGATAGACCTAGATACCAGGTTCTATGAGGGTTAGGTAATGAAAAGAGATTTTATGTAAACATCTGCATGCTTGCAACACCCATGGACCCTGAGCTTCTAAATAGTTTCTTAGGATCCTGCCTGTTGTAGACCATTCAACCTGGTCTCAGAAGATGTAACCTGCACCCCATGGTAGGCTGAGTAAGAGCCCAGGGACCCGTTTCATCTGGGTCTGTTCTGTCAAGAGGACGTGAGCCACTAAGGAGACAAAGCTTATCTCCCTGGCAAAAGTGCTGCTTCTGCCTCATCCATCTCTGGCCCCAGTGCTTAGTTGGTTAGTCAATGACAGGTAAGACTCCTCATGGGAGGGGCAACCTAAGCCAGACACAACCACTTGGAAGGCCCTCCTGGAAGGACTTGGGGGGCTGCAGCAAAAAGGGGATGATGGACCCTCACCCCCCTCCCCCCCCCCAGCTATTCTGACATAGCCCGAATCCCCATTTCCGTCTGGGAGATGCTTCCTGGCCCTAATCCACTAGGCCTGAAACTGTGACTGCAGGTGGTGCAGCCCTGTGTGGGCCTGAGCCTTTCCCCGGTGATTGGGCATAAGAAAGAACTTGTAAAGTCCTGTGAAACCTGCTGTGCTAAGAGTGCTCTCATTTAAATGATAAGGGTCCCAGGAGGAAATGAGTGTGTCTCCTAAAGTTTTGCAACCCCCTTTCCTGACAGACACTGACTCAGATTAAGCCCTCAGATTTCTTTGAAATGTTAACCATTGTTTGATCCTTGCTTACCTGTATTCCTGTGTATCTGAACCCAATAAAAGCCCAGTGAGGAAGGGGCTCTGGGTCATTCTCCTTTAAGAGTTTGGCCACCTCTCCTCCCCAAGCAGATCATGTCTTGGTAGTTTTATTTTCATCCATGATGGAGAGATGGGGCTCTGCGGGCGGAGCCCCCCCAACATTTGCCAACAAGTAGGTTTTAGCAAGCAGGTTGACCAAAGATTTGGCTTTTTTACCAAGGATTCCTTTACTGACAATATGTAGACATAGTTTCTGAGGTTCTTCCATTTTTCTAGAGAGGACCCCTCCACTTTTACTCAGAGGTGTATCTCCCAACTGCCAGTCAGCACTCTGGAGGCAAGGCAAGAGAGGATGTCCAGGAAACTTAAGGTTAAATATGCAGAACACAGAGGAAACAGAGGTCATCTGAGGAAAAGAAGGAAGATTAAAAAATAAAATAATACTATTACTAACAATAGCAAATAGATTAAAGAAGGCATTATATCCATAGGACTAGGGTGTTATGAAAAAAGAAATAAAAAATACAATAGCTAAGATAAATAGAATAGAAAGCTTAGAAGATAAAATTAGGGGTAGCTGCTCAAAATAGACTAAAAAGGCAAAAAAAAAAGTGGCAAAAGGAAGCAAAGGAAGTAGAACCAGATAAATGACACGATGAGAAAGATTTGATGGAAGGGGGCTGTGAGCCATGGAATTCAGGCAGTCTCTAGAAGCTGGAAAAGGCAGGAAAATGGATTCTCCCCTCAATCTTCCAGAAAGGACGGCAGCCCTGCCAGCACCTTGATTTCAGCCCAGTGAGGTGCATTTTGTACTTCTGGACTCCAGAACTATAACATAATTAATCCATGTTGTTTTAAATCCCTATATTGTGGCAATTTGTTAAATCAGCAATAGAAAACTACAACGTCCATATCACATTCAATATTTTTTCTCTTTTTTGGTCATTCCAGGGCATTTACTCCAGTCCTGCTATTCTTGTCCCAAATCTCTGATCCACAGGAATCTGCCTCTCCCACAATACATAATTTCTGTTTTGCTAGAACACCCAGCCGCCTCTACTCACTGTACTTGGAATAGTTTTAACTCCTTGTTGGATTCGAGTCCCAGGCTGCAGAGCATCACTGAATTAATTTAGATTCTGGCTATCATCACTCACACCCACTCCTAGCCCCTGATGAAGACAGCATTGATAAGGATACTAAACCTCCTGAGATTCTTTGGTGTCACCACAGGGACAAAGAGGGTTTCATGTTATGTCTTCTTTCCCCTCCTCAGAGCTCAAATGCACTTCTGTGACAGTTTTCAACACAGACGAATCTTAGTTTTTGATCAAACTCTCTATGCACAATTTTTAAACAAAAATGCCATCACTTTCCCAGCTCATCTCCAACTAAACCTTTGATGCCAGTCTGAAAAATTATCGCTCTGGGGCCAGTGCTTGCCAATACACAAATAGCTATTAAATGAGGGTGTTCTTTTAGAGGGGCAAAGGATCTCAAAGCTGCTTAAAACAGATCCTTAGTCAGAGATCTAAGGGGAAAAGAGTAAGTGGGTCTATCAAGAACATAAATCACAACTGAGAGAGACCAAAGATGACTACAGTGTAGAGGGATGTTAGTTTTGGGGGAGACACAAGGAGGGATGGGAGGCATACTGCAAAGGCAGGATTCTTCAAGAGGTCAAGCTCATTCGAGTTATGAATCTAAATCATATGAGTAAGTACCTGACTTGATTGAAATCTGCCCCAATCACCCATTTCCCTTTGACCTAAGACTAAAATCTAATTATACTCCACACGAAAGGAGGCCTGGTGGCATTTAATACCCACAGTTCCTCTCAATCTCTTTTATAGAGTACTTGGAGGGGGCCCTGAAAATGAATGTAAAAAGCCCCCAAAACACAAAACTTGCAACCAGGATTTTGCATCATGTGGGCAAACCTCTTTTTAAGAGACAATTTTTCAGGAATAAAGAACAGACTTTCCTGTTCCCTATGATTCTCTAAGGTTGTTTTTATTAAAATGGGTGTTTCTAAGGCTTTGTGCAGGGCTCGCATATCTAGGAAAGAGCTGCCTCACCTCTAGTCTAACAAATCATCTAGTCTAACAAATGGAATCAACATGGTCCACTGTTGTGGACCGTTTAGCCTGGTTTCAGGAGTTGTAACTCTCACCCCATGGTGGGCTGTGTAAGAGCCCTAGGGACCCACTTTTTCTGGGTCTGTTCTGTCAAGAGGACATGAGCTACTAAGGAGACAAAGCTTATCTCCCTGGCAGGAGCACTGCTTCTGCCTCATCCATCTCTGGCCCCAATGCTTGGTTGGCAGTCAATGACAGGTAAGACTCCTCATGGGAGGGACAACCTAAGCCAGACTCGACTACTTGGGAGGCCCTGATGGAAGGACTGGGGGGGGGGGGCGGGCAGCTGCAGCAAAGAGGATGTGATGGACCCTCACCCCCGGCTATTCCTACATGACCCGAGTCCTCATTTCCATCTGGGAGATGTCTCCTGCTTCCTAATTGCCTTAAAGCCTGAAACTGTGAGGACAAGTGGTGCAGCCCTGTGCCGGCCAGGATGGTTCCCTGGGTGATCGGGCATAAGAAAGAATTCCTAAAGTCCTGTGAAACCTGCTTTGCTAAGAGTGCTCTCACTTAAGTGATAAGTGTCCGAGGAGGAAATGAGTATGTCTTCCAAAGTTTGGTAACCCCCTTTTCTGACAAACACTGACTCAGATTAAGCCCTCAGATTTCTTTGACACATTGAACCTGTATTCCTGTGTATTTGAACCCAATAAAAGCCTAGTGAGGAAGGCGCTCTGAGTCATTCTCCTCTTAGAGTTTGGCCACCTCTCCTCCCCAAGCAGATCTTGTCTTGGTAGTTTTTATTTTCATCTGTGATGAACGGGGGGTTCTACGGGTGGAGCTCCCCTCAGTCCATTAATGGTGGGCTCACACTGCTGGCCTAGCAAAGCCTACACTATAGTTGGGATTCCCTACTCTGCAAAGATGAGGAAATTTGGGCTCTGTGAACCAGTGAGTTACCAAGAGCACACACGTGTAAGAGGCTTACCTTGGTCATGGTTCACACTCTGACTTCAAGTACGGTGTCTTTTCTCTGTTAGAGCTAATCAAGGGCTTGTCTAAATACAAAAATTATCATGTTATCCCACTTGTGTATGTAACTACATACTTTCACAGTTATACAAATTAGTTTCTTCTAGCAGATAAGCTAGAAATGCAAAAATTGAGTTCTAGTCTAGAAAAGAAGATCTAGGCAGAGAAGTCAGTGCCTGAAAAGTGGCTTGTGAGAACAGAGGACAGCACAGTGAACCACAGGGACTCAGTGTGCAGGCCTGAGGAGGGGACGGAGCCAAACATAGGCCTCACTATTTGTCTGGGCTGCGCAGAGTTTAGATGATATATCATGTACTTAATATCTAGTAACTTCTAGTAATTAGACAACAGACTTAATCACTAAGCAGATGTCCATGTACATATTAATCTGTTGTCTATTCTATGCTAAGCACATACACTATTGTTTGGTGGCTTTCATCTACTTATAGTCTAATCAACAAGTCCTTAAGGTCCTTTGGGACAAACATTGTTTCTTGCTTCGTGTACTCTCTACTACCTTGCTTATAAGTTATGACTAATAGATTCTGTTGTCTGAAATCCCAAAGGAAATGGAATTCCAACCATTATTAACCAAATGGATCTTTCCAAAACTGAACCAGTAGTCTTCTTCAAGATGCAACTACCATGTTCCTTATTTCAAGGATTAACTCTACAGTTATTGATGTAGTAACTTTAGGCTTCTCTTTCCCCTCTTTGGATACCAGGGGACTGCACTTTATTTTTTATGTGTTTCAGGATTAAGGAAGCCAAACCCTCAACTTAATGCAGAAAGTGCTCATCTACTACAGCTAAAATATCTCTTCTTGGAAGGCTGTGACTTCAGAAAGGTCAGCACTTGCCTTTTTCTAAAGCAGTGAATATTTCATCTCCCTTACTCCAGACAAGTATTGAGTCACATATTATTCCTGCCTGATGCTCAGTCTGTTCACTCTTAGCTCCCTTTTCCTCTCATTTTCAAGGGAGTGCTTCAGATTGCACAGGAATCCTAACTGTATCATCCATTTTACTCTTGACATTTCTATGAGATTCAAGTACCCAAGGAGAATTCTGTTTCTCTGTGTTTACCAACTGAATTGGTGTGGACAGAAGGGCACATACCACATCCCATTTGCAGGAACATTTCTTATGGTCAGTAATTTTAAAGCAATACACCTCCTCAGGCTATTAAATATGTCATCCCAGGAGCTGCTGCTTCCTTTTCACATCTCCTTCATCATCCATGTGTCAGACATGCCTTAGGCCTGCTGGCATCTGCTATTTGCCAGTGGGGTCCTCTCTGCCCACAACTCCCTGGTAAAGCCCTCTGAGGAATGAATTATGGAAAACACAGGAGCCCATAGGGAGTATAGTCCATAATTTTTTTGTTCCCAGCTTGGCAAAAATAGATAGTAAATTAACTGATAGTTGAGTTACTGTGGGCCCTGTTTATAAGCATAATGTATAAAAATAAAGAATAACACTTCTGTCCCTGTGGTTTCTAAAGTGCTTTGGACAGCTCAAAATGGTGAAGTTTTTTAATTATAGATTTTAGACAGAGAGAGGAAAAGAGAGGGCTACAGAGACTGAAACATCGATTTGTTGTTCCACTTATTTATGCATTCATTGGTTGCTTCTTCTATGTGCCACGCATGACCAGGGATGAAACCAGCAACCTTGGCATATCGGGACGATGCTCTAACAAACTTTGATACCTGGCCAGGGTCTAACCAGTGAATTTTTTGAACTGTGAACCAGACATTTTATATAATTCTTATGATATTTTAATGGATAATGCAGGGACAAGCCAAGGACATAGACTTATTGGGGGACAAAAATGTAACAAGAGCACAGTGTGGTCAGATGGTAGTGCTGTTTACCAACAGGGGTGCAGAGGAGAGTCACTCAATGCAGCCTAAAGGAATATGATAAAAGGAGACCAAGAAAGTCTCTGGAAAGAGGAGGCACCTGATTGAGGATTAAAGATTGAATAGTTAGGATCTTTTAAAAAGGGAGGAGATTGGTATAAAGGAGAAAAAAAAGTTCTTAATTCTGTTGTCCTCTAGCTCCTATGTATTTTTAGCACACCCTAGGAAATCTGTAACTCCTTCAGAATTCATTACACCTGGTGAATTCCATGGGCCTCTGCCCCGTATAATTTCTGCACATTTGCTTAATTAAGACACTGTGATAGACTGGGCAGGCATTTCCTGGCAATTAATAATCAGCTGGGGAGCTTAAGTCTTGAAGCAAAGCTGTGAAAATATGCACTTATATTTATATAAAAAGTAGTCAAATAGTTCCCTTTTCATGTCTTGATCAGCCAGAAGTTGAAAAGGCACATTGTTGTAGTTGACAAGCTGCATTTACAGTTTTGGTTCTTTTCCTAATCATTAAAAGCCATCTACAAATAAACAGGAAGAGAGAAGCACATACTTTGAGGTTGCTGGTTTCTTTTTTGCATTAGGTATTTAGAATCCAAGTTAACTTTGGGGATTTTTCCTAAGAGTAACAGCTAGTGAAACTGGAATTAGTTACTTATGGAGATATGTGATGCAATCATCCCAAAGTCCTTTACAAACATGTTTATTTACTCAAGACAGGTTTGGCAGAGTTTTGCTTAGAGATGTTGGAGTGGGAAAAATGAGTCTAGTAATTGTCTTATGAAATGTTTTGAATTGTCCTGGCCAAGTAGCTCAGTTGGATGGAGTGTCATCCCAATGTGCTGAAGTTGTGAGTTTAATACATGGTCAGGGCACATACATGAATAGCCAATGAATGTATAATTGAGTGGAACAACAAATTGATATTTCTTTCTCTCCCTCTTTCTCTCTAAAAAAATAAATTAAAAAAATGAAATGTTTTGGATTTATCAAGAGAAAGTGTAATAGTTGAATTGTGCACAGAAATGACCATATAGTATGGGTTATTTAACTATGCTGAATTAATAGTCAGGTTTTACACCAAGTATTATCCATCTGTGACAATCATGAGACGTTGGAGGTATTTTTTCATCTAATTTCTCATATGGATGGACTGATTTATTTCCTTAATCCCCATTGCACCATTTGGACTGAACCATGAGACAAGTCTTAGAGGAAGTTAGAAACAAGGAGGAAGATATCTTCAGACAAGAGGGAAAAGTAAAAAACAAAACAAAACAAAACAGAAAACTTACCTCTTAAAGAAAAAAAGCAATAAATTCAATAAAAATGAAAAAAACTTACCTCTTCCTGCCATGAGAGATCATGGAAGAAGGAAAAAGATTCAAGTAGAACTAAAGGTTCTTATTCCCACTACCCCACCTAGGACCAGATATATAGGTTTGGAGTAGCCTACAAATATTAAAAGAATAGTTTATTTTCCAGGTAAGACTTTGAGGAGACTGCAGGACCATAGGACAGTCCATACTTCAGTAGAAGATAGGTCCAATATGGCACCGAAGCAGTTTTACAGGGGAGACTACAGGATAAGTTAGGAAGCATGAGCCCAAGATGTAGTTTCTGGCTCCTCGTTCTTTGCACTTGGTATGACAGGAATCCAAAAGTCCCCATGGTCCCCAGAGGGGATGTGGAAGTGTTGAGAAAGTAGTGCGTAAACTTTCAGAGGCTGGGAGTAAGAATGAATAAAGTGAGAGTAGAATGGGAGAACACATGAATGCCTGGAACTATGGACTACAGGGATGGGTGCTAAACTTGCACTCACTCCAAAATAGGCAGAACTAGTCATAACTCAGCAATCACCAGTATATGGAAAGGTAGACCAACCTGTCCATAGCGGGGCATAGAGGGCATCAGGGGACCCTGCATGATTGGAGCGTTCTCTCCCCTTTACTGCAAGGACAGAGTAAACCCCCTCATGTGCCCAGCAACATCTCAAGGAAGATGAAGAGAAGGAGAGAGAGTCTGAAAGTCTGAGCAGCATCTAAGATGGACTGTATTACCTAAATGACTCTCAATTGCTGGATCAGACCACACAATTGCTTCACTATCAACTGAGTGAGAGTTTATAAAGACTAGACCAGCTATAGAACACTAAGAAGCTGCACTTCTTCGCCTGTATTTGACTATGACATGATTATATGTATTTGCAACCATATTTGCACATATGTTTTCTCATTAAATTCCCAAAACAGCACTGTAACTTGGTATCGCTATTTTTCAAATGATGAAATACCCAGAAAGGTTAAATAGCTTACCCATAGCTTCACAGCTACAAGTGTAATGTAAATTAGAGATAGATTAGTCTGAAACCAAAAGCCATGGTCTCCCAGAGATAACACATGATTTCCTTTTTTTCCTTGAATTTGAAAACACATGCTGCTTTGTGTTTTAAATAAAGAAAATATAATAGATGGTGGGGATTCAACGTGCCCATTTTCTTCACAGACTCGTACTGGGACCTGAGAGAAGGTATGAAGGGAGAAGAATTGCCTTCAAGTAGATCTGAAGGTCACCTGGCATATCTGGGGGATGAGTGCAGGCAGTTCCCCCATAAATAACAGGGTTAAAGGCTGAATGGTACGTCTTTAAAGTAATTTGTTGAAGTGAAGAAACACAAAAATACTGATTGCTCAAGATGTAGCAAGCAGCATGTGGTTTTGGTTTAATTAGGAGAGGAGAGGATAGAACTGAACAATTCAGTGCAACAGACATTATTAACCTCCTCCTACATACATGGCACAATGTGATAATAAGATGATGCACTGATCATAACAGGGTATAATAGGATATACTTGCAAACCAGTGTATTGAATCTGCTTCCCACTCCCCGCCATCATTAAAACAGCTTATTTCTTGTTCTAATCTTTGTAAAACTGAAGGCAAAATCTGTACCTGTGCAAAGGAGAGATAGCAGAGAGTTCTCAGGAAGGACTGAGTCACTTAATAAATTTGCAGCCTCATTTCACCTTGTCACAATCTTGCTCTTTGTACTGCAGTATCTGTGGCCTCTATCACAGATCATGCTTCTCTTATTTTCTTTATACTCTTCTCATTCAGTTCAGCTTTGTTTGTTGGCTCTTATGCAACCTACACAAGAGGAATTCTTGCACTCTTTTGGCTCAAACATAAATTGAAAAATAGCAAATTTGGTAACGGCCCACTGGACACATTTTAGTACACTCTCGTATGTCAAGGAACAAAGAAGCCAACCCATGTTTACTGACCACCTAAAGACAAAAGCACTCCAGAGTTATGGAAAAGGATAACTTTGAAAAGATTGTGTGGAAAACAGCAAATGAGAATGGAATTTTATTGTTTTCAGGAAACAACAAATTGAAAATTTATTCTTATCTGAGGACATTTTGTTTTTCATTCCTCTTAGAGAGAGATGAAGAGAGAGAGAGAGAGACATCTAAGTGTGAGAGAAACATAGATAGGTTGCCTTCTTATACATGCCCCAACCTGGGATCGAACTTTGGTCTCTCTGGTAACAGAACCTGCATCCTGGGTGTGTGCCCTGACTGGGAATTGAACTGGTGACCATTTCAGTCTATGGGATGATACTCCAACCAACTAAGCATAGTAGCTAAGGCAAAAATTAAAAAAATTTAGACTATTACACCAGATTGCTAGGGTAAAAATTGGCCTTCCTTTTACCTTTTAGAGAAGAACAAAAAATATTGAGTTCTACTAAGAGAACTAATTGGGAAGGGAAGTGTGTTCCTAGGAATTTCTCACAAAGGGATGAATGAAACACCCAGCTCAGCCTGCCTCCAGGCTAGACAGGCTTGCTTTTTTGGCTGTCAGGTCAGAATTATCACCTCATTTCAGTGGTTCTGGGAGGTCCTCCACACACTTGACCAAATGATATCTTATGCTGACACTGGTGCCCTGAAAGGACTCCAGTGGCATGGAATAGTTGCATTGGGGCTTTGGTTCTAGGCATATAAACCTGTCCAAACCATAGCTTTTCAGGATGCTTAAGGTTTGCATGGGATAGTTTAGAAAGAGTAGAGAGGGAGAATTGGAGATATCTGTGTTTTGCCACTGCCTCTTTTCCTAGGGTCTTATTCTCATTCTATTTCTATCTATTCCCACAATGACAAGAAACATGAAGCACACACAGGTACTTCTCTTGTATACACAAAGATACTTTACACAAATCTGGTGACTCTGAATGAGCAATATGAGAGTTTCAAGACTTCTCAGATTAAAAGTGGATGAAGCTCTTCACTCAGTGCAAGTACTTCCTGAGACTGATGATAGACATTGGCTTTTCACTCATTCTCTAGATCTAAAACATAAGCTGTATATCACCTTACACTCCCTCCTCCTTACATGGACACGTAGCCCAGGCATTTCCTGAGTCACATAACTCCATAGGCAAGAGCAAGTAGGGGAATTGTGGGAAAAGAACTTGAAAGTAACATGAGCTAGATAACACTCTGGAAGATCTAGAAAAGGTACACTTTGTCTTTCTTTTCTTTTCTTTTTTTTCTTTTACCATGTCTAGGAGCACAAGGATCTATAGTAAAGATTGGATAGTTATTCACTGAACCCATTTCTTTTACCCTGGGCACACTCTAGATAATATTTCCCAATCTCCCCTGCAGTTATGTGACATATGCCTGCAGCCGGCCAGTGGGACATGAGCACAAGTGATGGCTGCTTTTGACTCTTTACCCTACTATGCAAAATCCTCTTTCTCTTCCCTATTGCTTCTGGATGTTAACACTCAGGGAAACATTAGAAGATTTGCAGGGAAGATGGTTGGATCTTCTTTCATCCTGGATCTCTGAAAGACTGTGTGCATCATTGTCATGGACTGAATTGTGCCCAACCCAAAATTTATATTTTGAAGGCTTAACTCCCAATGTAACTATATTTGAACATAGGATCTTTAATGAAGTAATTAAGGATAAATGAGGTTGTAAGCGTGGTGCTGTAGTTCAATAGGTATGGTGTTCTTAAAAGAAGAGAAGGGGACCCTAAAGCTCACCCTTTCTCTCTTTGTACAAGCACAGAGAAAAGGCCATATGAGACACAGCATGAAAGCAGTCATCTGTGAATCAGAGAGGCCACACCAAAATCCAATCCCTTGGACACCTTGATCCAGGACGTCCAACCTCCAGAACTGTGAGCAAATCACAATCTGTTGTTTACATGATGAAAAATAAAATCTCTTTTTTTGTTAACCTATTGAGATTTTAGGTTTTATCTCTTAAAACAGCTAGTGTCTACTTTTCTAATGCAAAGATGCAATGTCCAAGCAGAACTAATCAAGTTTGTAATAACACTTTTCTCAAAGAGTATAGGCTAGACTTTATGCAAATTTTGCTTCAGTGTAAATGATTCCATGGGGTCAGCTCCACAGATTATTTTTAAAAATAAATTTTAAAAAAGCTACCACCTCGTTATTCATTTATTTTTGTTTTATTTATAGTGTACAACATGATGATTTAATATACACACACACTGTGAAATAATGAACATGACCAAGTTAATTAACACATCCATCACCTCACACAGTTACCATTTGTCTTTTGTGTGATGAATACACTTTAGACCTGCTCTCCAAGCAAATTTTGAGTACACCACACAGTAATGTTAACGATAGACACCATCGTGCTGGACATTTGATCCCCAGAGACTTTCACCTTATAACTGAAAGATATTTGTTCAAAATCTCTCCATATCCACCCCCTTTCGACAAGCACCATTCGACTCTGGTTCTATAAGCTTGACTTCTTTAGATCCCGTATATAATGAGATCATACAGTATTTGTCTTTCTGTGTCTGGCTTATTTCACTTAGCATAAAGTCTTCTGGATTCGTTCATGTTGCCACAAGTGACAGGATTTCCTTCTTTCTTAAGGCTGAATTGTATTCTATCATAAGTATATATCATATTTTGCCATGTATAATGTGTTCCCATGTATAATGCACATCCACATGTTTTGGCCCAAACTTTAGGAAAAAATATTTTGTTTTCATTTTTAACTCAATTATTTATTCATATTTAGATACTTGGTTTTTTGTATTATAAAGGAATTTTAGCATTTATTTTTGAACATATTATTTTACAAGAAATTTTATCCAACAAATAATTATAAAACACAAGAACAGATACAAGGTAGGTAGTTCAGGTACTACCCATGTATTATGCTCATCCTTATTTTTCCCTCAACTATTTGGGCAAAAAATGTGCATTATACACAGGAAAATACATATATACACACATATAAGGTTCTGTTATATGTATGCATGTATTTATGCATATGTTGTTATATGTATGTATGTATATACATACATACACATATAAAATTTTCTTACAAACTAAACAAACTAAAGTCATGTCCATGTCTTGGCTATTGTAAGTGATGCTGCAGTGAACATAGGAGTGCAGCTGTCACTTCAAGATAATGAGTTCATTTCCTTTGGATGTATACCCAGGGTTGTCATACCCAGGGTTGACATTGCTGGATCATATGGCAGTTTGTTTTCTTACCTTACTAAAAAATAACTCAAACGAGGGAAATTATATGCATTAGTCACTTCCAGGTGCTACACTAAAAACGTATGTCCAGAAGTCTTTAACTTTGAGAAGAGTCATAAAAGCTGTGCCTCTTTTTCTTCTTTCTTACTTCATTCCATTTTCCAGGGCCAATCCATTTGTCAAAAGTAAGAACAGAAGCATAAGAAAATCACTTTCTATCATCCTACCAACTATAGAAATGAATTAAATAATCGTTAAGTTTTAGTCAGCCAATGTACTGAGTTTAGATTATAAACCACTATTTCATAATGCCAAGCAAAAAAAATAGGTAGTCAGTAACTGGTTTTGTTTGTTTGTTTGTTTGTTGCAATAGATACATGGTGTGTGCCCTTCTTGAGCTCAAGAAGGGGAATAATCAAGCAAACAGGTTAATATGTTGCATGGCCCTGAGGCTGGGCAATAATGGGTTGAGTTCCTAATTCTGCCATTTCTTAGCTGTGTGACCCTGATCAATTCACTTAACCTCCTTGATCTTCATTTTTCTCCTGTGTCAAAACGATGATATTCATAATATACAACTTCTCTAAAATGAAGTTTAAGAGACTGCACGCCTTCTAGTAACAGTCCAAGCATTTGCCCCAGGGCCTCAATTCATGTAGCTGATGGTTTATCTATGAGGTTCCAAGGTGCAATTCTAGAGACAGAAATTCTTAAAAATACCTGTCTGGAAAAGTAGATCCAAAACTGGTCTCCGGAAGGGGAGCTGCAGAATCTCTCTCAGCCTACATATGGCTTTATAGAGTGATGAGGTATCAAGGTGAAATCCTATAAAACTGAAGGCTGTTAGTACCTGTATTATCATTTTATTGAGAACCTAAAGGAAATGACTAATGCTATTTATATTTAGAAATTGCTTCAGTGTAATTTTTGTTAATTATTAAATTAGTATTTGCATAATTTATCTAAACTCTGCGTATGAAATAAGCAAAGGGTTATCCTTGGTGTACAGCCAGACGGTTGCTGATAAGGTAGCTTATAGAGGAATCTTGTAGAATACAAGGCCCTGACTAAATTACCAAAAATTCAATTGGAATGTTGTATTTGCTTTTGTTGGAAATGCTGATTTCCCACTTATGAAGTTTATATTCAATACAGTGTTAATACACACAGAATTCACCAAACTATTTCTCTATGGAATCCTCATCCTACTTAAGTCAATACCCTGTATTATGCTAAATATACTCTCTCCCCACCATTAGTTTCCACAGACTTCTGTAACAAAGTAGTACAAAATCTAGGTGGCTTAAAACAACAAAACTTTGTTCTCTCATAGTTGTGGTTAGAAGTCCAAAATTAAAGTGTTTGCAGGGCCACACTTCCTCCAGGGGCTCTGGGGGAGAATTCTCCCTTGCCTCAATTTCTGGTGGTTCCATGGCAACATAACTCCAGAGTTTGCCTCCATCTTCACATGGCCTTCTTTCCTGTATCTCTGTGCCCTTTCCTTTTTTAAATAAGGACACCTATCATTGGATTTATGATCCACTCTAAATCCAGGATGATTTCATCTCAAGATCCTTTTGTACATCCTAGTTACATCTACAAAGACTATTTTCAAATAAGGTCACATTCTGATGTTCATGGTACACACAAATTTTGAAGGACACGATTCAACCCCCTATACCTCCTTCCTTTTTTAACTAATTTCTATTTAAGATTAAGGATGCCTAAAGTTTATTTAGCAACAATAACACCAATTGTGAATTACTGAGTTTCTCATTAGAAAAGGAAATATGGCCATTAACAGCCAACAGAAAGTGTGGTCCAATAGAAATCCTACCTCATTCCCCATGTTAGAGAGAAAAAAAAATGAGACATGGAGACAGGAAATACACTTTGTGGGTCTACATTTTTCTATAACTTCTATATATTTCAATCTTTACTTTGAGCTTTCTTCATATCTTATCTTTAAATTTTACTTTAAATGAATGCTTTGTTGTTTTCAGTTTACTACTATTTTTTAGCACCACTGGTTTATGTGAATGTGTACATAATATTATATTTTTTCTAAAGAGGAAAAATATTAAAATTTAAAGAATTAGGTCAACAAAATGACTCTATTAAATGTCTCTATATATCCAGACACAGAGCTAAGGAATAAGAACAATGATGAATAAGGCTGTTCCTGCTTTCAAGAGCTCAAAGTTTACAAAAGAGCCTGCAAACTTGCAGCAAAACAAATAAACACAAGACTGTGGAGAATGTTTCACTCTACAAGGTCTTTCCCCTTCACCAATTGTGAAGGATCTGCGGGTAATTGGAATTTGGCAAAAGACAATAAATGCAAGGGAATCATTGCTGCTGTACCTGAGAGCCACCATGACTCCCTAGCAGCATGGAAGACAGGGGTCCCCTCTCAAAGTAGACTCTGGCCACAAAAAGCCTTGTCCAACCTTTGCTGCCTAAACTGCCTCAACATAAATTTCATCCCCTTGTGAATCTGCACTTTTGGAGAGAAGTCTCCTCAGCTTAAGGGTATGTCTATGTAAAAGAAATGAGATTTTTAATAATTTTGCACATATTCTTTTCTTTTTTGTCACCTTATCATTAGAGCTTCTGTTTTTCTTGGCCCTTCAGAATCAGTGCTTTGCCAGCATACAAATGCCTCATGATGTTGGATTCTTCTCACAAACCACAGTGTTCGTGTGTCCTGCATGTTGGATATTTGGTGATTCTCCACATAAATGGACACTGCAGAACAGAGAGCTGCTTCTTCTATCCGAAGGACTTGGCTTGTTCAATTTTAATTTTTGCTTTGCGATGTTGGATTCCCATGTGTCAAATCTCAGATGCATCAGAGGAATTGTCTTTCCTACCTGTGCCTTTTTTTGCAATTTATTCCTGTTAGTATTTTCCAGTCAACTTCTTAAGCTTCTTAATTTCACGATGTACTTTTGTACATCATTTGGAGAAAGAGACAGTGTATCATAGAAATGAAGTGAGAAGGGAATTAACTTCAGCACTCTAGATCAAGTTTGCTTAGAGTTATGCCTTTGTTTGTGCACCTTCCAAACTCTATATGGTTTTGGTCCCAGGAGCCCTGGACAACAAGCTGTTATACATTTACACTGATGAATTATACTTCTGTGAATCTGATGCTAGAGCAAGTTCTATGCTAAAGAATTAAAATATGATAGCTGAGGACCACTGAGGGTGCCTCTCATAACTCTTGTTCCTGTTACTGACCTTCCTCAGGAGACGAAATTTCATTGAGACCAGTTTTCCACTAGAGCTCTATTTTCATCCACACAAAAAACAGAGCCAAGAATTGTATTCTCTTGTGCATTAATTAGAAATTCACTGTAAGAATAGTATAAGGAGAGGGGCTGAACATACAACTGCAAAACTTAGACTTTGGATGCACTTATGAAGGGCCTATTTCCTCACAGACATGACAAACTGACTATGCGAATTATCAAAGAACACTGGATTTACCTACCAACGTGAGTGGTAGGTGGGGAGGGATATTCTGTTTTATTTCTGTTTGCTCTTTACCATATAGCCACTTTGACTGTAGGAGCCAAAATCTATGTCTGCCTGGCCCATGCGGTTTGGTAGAGGGTAGTCAGACAAGACAAATGACAACAGGATATTTTCTCTAGCTAGAGTTTATGTATCTGTCAAAAGGAGAGAAATAGTCACTTCAGGATCCAGACTTTGAAGGTAGGCAAACTAGATTTTTATTATTAATCCCAACCTCTCTAAGTTGTGTGATATTCAGCAAATTTCTGAAAATGATGGAGATTTGGTTTTGTCAGCTATAGAATAGGAATAATCATTTCACCAGCAAGTACTAGGTTCCTGCTGGGGACAGTTGGCATCCAAAAAGAGTAACTGCTTAAAACTCAACAATAAGAAAACAACCTGATTAAACAATAGTTGAAAGATGTTAACAGACAATTCAACAGAGAAGATATGCAGATATCAAATAAGCATATGAAAAGATGCTCTGCATCATGTGTCATGAGGGAAATGCAAATTAAAACAAAAAGATGCCACTACACACCTATTAGAATGGCCAAAACCTGGAACACTGATAACATTTAAAAGAGTAACTTTTGCTGGTGGAGATGTGGATCAACAGAAACTCATTCATTTCTGGTGGGAATACAAAATGGTACAGCCACTTTGGAAGACAATTTGGTGGTTTCTTATAAAAACTAAACATATTCTTACCAAACAATAGAGCAATTGCATTCCTTGGTATTTTCCCAAATGAGTTAAAAACATTTGTCCACATGAAACCCTGCACAAGGATGTTCATAGCAGCCTCTTCATAATTGTTAAAACTTGGAAGCAACCAAGATGTCCTTCAGTAGGTAAGTGAATAAAAATATTGTGACATATCCAGACAGTGAAATATTATTCAGTACTAAAAAACGAACAATCAAGTTATAAAAAGATATGGAGGAAACTTAACTACATATTACTAATTGAACGAAGCCAATATTAATAGGCTACATAATGTATGATTCCAACTATATGCCATTCTGGAAAAGGTAAAACTATGGAGATATTAAAAAAGATCAGCAGTAGCCAGGGTTGGGGGTGGAGGAAAGGGTGGATAGGCAGGGGACAGGGGATGTTAGGGCAGTGAAAATACTCTGTATGATACCATAATGATGGTTCTCTTTTCCTTTTCTTTCAAAATGCATTACAAACTGTGGTAAAGAATGCACAAATTGTTTTTGTTCTCAGTATCTAGAGAATGGTGATCAAGTTATTTTCTGGTTATAGACGTCAGTGATTTACTATTTAGGACAAGGTTATTTTGTCTAATATTTAAGTTCTTTTAAAATATGGCCATAATTTATGGGCATGAAATGGCACAATATAAAAATTGTGAAGGTAAATTAAATCCAGTCACATTCAGTGACTAGCTTTTCTTGTACACACACAGTGACTATCGCTGTGTACTTTCCTGTCCTTGCTGATGTTACAGCCTTTTCCAGGTTTACCATCTTCTTTCCTATCTGTTTTTATTAAAATCTTACTTTCATATTCACAAGCACTATTCCTTTAAGAAATTTATAGTAGTTTTCCCAAACTCCGCTTTATCTTTTCCTTTTTAAACCATTGTATTACTCTCATGGCTCTTAACAAACTGAAGCTTATATTTTAGATGCTAAAATTTCTATCTTTGATAATGGATTATGAATTCTTTAAGGACAAAGAACATTGCTACAACTTTGTATTCTTCAGAGAAGGTTTGAATGACCTCTTATATGTTATAGGTGCTTGATAAGTGTATGTTGTAATAGATGGACACCTGGAACAGTATCAGAAACCTAAATTCCATTATTTTCTCTGTCACATTAGGGTGACTTACAAAATAACACTGCTCAGCTCTTTCATCTACACAATGAAATAAGATGAATTCAGAGGTCCTGGCCCTTTCCTAATTCCATAATTTCTTCTAGAAGACAGAGGATTAAATTTGTAAGTGGCAATTTTATAATTTTATTTTATAATTTCTATTTGGGGAAAACTAAAGTTCTATGATGTTACGCTTGCTGGATTATTTCTTAAGAGCTTCCATGGAGCTAAAATTCACCCACACCTTACAAAGAAATGGAAATGCTCCACAATCCTCACTGCACTTCTCTTTTATGCTTTTACCTTGGTAATTACCCATTTTGCACCTAAAAACCCCTCATTTTATAAACACATTTAAAGCATAGCAAGAAATAAAGAAATACAGAGTTATAACATATTACATTCGATAAAGGAATATAACTCCTAATGCATATGCCAAGAATTAGGTTCATAAATGCTAGTATGTCAATTATTACAGTAAAATATGTGTCTATATAATACATGTGATATGATGGGTGCTATTGGAGTGGCTTTGGCATTTTTATTACAATTTATTTTATGAAAGTAGATAAAAAATGAAATGTCTGCTGTAAGCTGTCACATAAAAATAGATAAATACAAAAGCAAGCATAAGAATATTCAGCAGGGATTTTGAGCCTGAACAATCAAGTTTCAGGCAAATCTTATGTGGTTCATAATTTTAGCCCTTTATTATGCAAAGCTTCCAATTCAATTTTCCAATGCAAAGAAATGTTTGGCTTGATTATCAAGTTATATTTACTGTTCTGTGGATCTACTAAAAGATGCACTGTCTTGAAAGGGCCTGTTCAAATTACCTCTGAGCACACTTTTAGATCCTCAGTGGTAAGCAAAAGTTGACAGAGTAAAGTGTATTGTTCTTAACTAGCATAAGCATGGGAGACTATAGAAAAATTTGAGCAAATGATGATTCATTTGCAGAGCCAGACAAATGATTTCCAAATCAACAAATTCAGAGAAAGTTGCTGATTCTACTCAAATTGCCCCATGTTGCCACTTTTTTCCATGTGCCTTAATAGAAAAATCTCTAATAGAACATTTCTCACCTATTTGAATAAAGTATTATTTTGAATCCCTATCTGCTGAAAAATAAGCATCTCAGAGACCCATTGACAAACCTGAAGGTGAGAGGTTGAGGTGCCAAGTTCAAGAAACTTAGACAGCACTAAATTATGGACCTGTATTCCCCCTTTACCTTCTCCTTCTTTTTCTCCCTCACCCTCTCTCTTCTCCCCCACTCTCTCTCTTTCTCTTTCTGTTGAGAGAGTTGTTTATATTTGCTAAATTAAATTCTTCTTCTCCCTCTCTTGTTCTCTGTGTAATGCACTCTGTTCAGGCTGTTTCCATCTTTTCACCAAAATACTTGTTAGTCAGCATTACCAACGACTTCCAACCTACAGAAGCCTGTGTTTCCATCTCAGTCCTTATCTAATATGATACAGCAGCATGAAACCCGATTGATTACTCCCTACTTCTTGAAGCATTTTCTTCTCTTGTCTTCCAGGAGTTTGCACTCCTAGTTTTCATTCTCTCAGTAGCTCCTCTTTTTAAGGTCCTTTGCTGGTCTCTCTTCTTTCCTACAAATTTCCTTGACACTCATCCTTACCTATACTATCTATACTCACTGCCTTCATGAGTTCAACTAGTGTTGTGATAATTCTGTAATGTGTGACTTTAGTGTAGACCTCTCCACTGAGATACAGAATCAGAGATCCAGCTGTCTACTCTCAGTCTTCACTTGGATATTCCGTTATCTCAAACTCAGCATGTCTGGAACCAGACTCCTGATATTCACATCACCCTTACCAAGCCTGATTCTGCAGACTATCCCAACTTGGTTCATGATAACATCATACTTCTAGTCAGGATGGGAAGTAGAACGAAGTAAGAGAATCACTTAGGCATAAAATATAAGACATTCTAGTATATCATTTAAGTGCCAGCCGTGCTTTTGCGTGACCCTGAGAATGAGTGCCTCCTTAAACGTTGTGCCTTCAGCACCTCACTTACCTCACCCTGTCCCACCCTGCTTCCCATTTCTAAAGTCAGAAACCTCAGCATTATCATTTATACCTCTGTTTCACTCACTGCCATCTCCAACCTATGAGGAAATCCTGCTGGCTTCCCCTTCGCAAAGAGAGAGTAATGTCCTGAGGCTGCTCTTCAGGGGAAAGTCTCCAGGAATGGCCTTGAGAAATTTCAGGGGGATGGATTTAAGAAGTCTCGCAGCAGCTGCCAGAAGAAACAGCTGGCCCAAAGTGTGTGCAATGGAGTAGTGCTTCTGGTTGCTATGGCCTTGGGCCTTGCAGCTATTGGATTGGGGCCCCAGGTTCTTGCACCAGAAGCCTGCATTGCTGCCCCTGAGTCCTTCGGCATTCCTGAAAGTCTTTATAGATTTGTAACCTTTGTATATGCAGTTCTTTCCCCTCTTCTGGTCTCTGCAGTCCCTACCCTGCATAGACTTTGGGCCAAAACCTGCCCACCAGACCTCTGGGGCAAATAAGTGGGTGGGTGGGGGAGGTGTCCATGACTATTGGAATTGGCACAATAGGTGTGTGAGCTGGACTCCTTGTTCGTCAGGTTGGGAGGAGGGGCTTCTAGCACCAGGGTAACCCAGGTGTTTTTGTTTCAAGATTCCCTTGCAACTATGGAGCTCCTTAGAGATCACATTTCCTCTGGGAATACTGGTTGAGCCTTCAGTGCTTCAGTCCTGAATCTGCCATTCCCCAGGCCACCCCTGATGCTCAACACATCCTAGCCCATCCTTTCCCTGTCTTCCAGCAGGGCCCACACTTACTCCTGCCACACATCTGAAGTCACGGAGAACACCCTTCAGGCTCCAGCTGTGCCGATTTGCTTTCCTGAGAAACCCAACCAGACCAGACCTGGGCCAGAACCTAAGGCTTTTCCCTCCTTCCAAAAAACAATTATTTTTGGTACCCTTCCTTCCAGGCATTTTTAAGATCTGTTTCTTCTTCCCCTTGAAATTAGGCCTGACTATGTGACTAATTCTAAGCAATAGATTATAGCTGGATATTTTTGCTATTTCTAACTTGCACATTCATCAGTTGAGGTGTTTTAGAAACTTCTTCCCCTGCTGCCACACTTGGATATGCTTCAGATGGTAGAACTTGCATCAACCTGAGCCCTAAAATAAGGATAATACAGAGTAAACCCCTCACAGGTATGTATTGGCCATGTGGTATAATATAGAAATAAAGCTTGGTGCTTTAAAACCACTGAGATTTCAGGATTTGTTACCATAGCATGGTATAACCTGTCTAGATTAATATGACCAGATTACCTCTGGCTTGAAAGCAATATGGTTAAATAATAAATTGTACATAATAGAATAAATAATTAAAAATAATATCTAAACTTGTGAAATATTCTAATTTTGAGAAACACGCTTTCAATTACTTAGAGGGAAATACAAATATGCATACACAAACACACACATGCATACATACCTGATATGTCTATGAGGCTTCATTTCTGACAAAGCAAATAGTCTTGTGGATTTGATTAGATAACTCCAATGATGTTTATAGTTACACATCTACCTCGTATGAGCCTTATCATGCTTGTGCCTTTCTGGCCACCATGATCAGTACTTAGCCATTGGCTATGCATTGACCTTTAGGGATAAGACAGAATGAAGATTAGTGAGTATAAAATGAGGTATGGAAGTATTTGGTCCAATTATTGAATAAATAGTTACTAATGTCAGAAACAAAGGCATATTTTTTAAAAAGATTTTATTTATTTATTTCTAGAGAGAAGGGAAGAGAGGGAGAAAGAGAGGAAGAGAAACATCAATGTGTGGTTGCCTCTCACATGCCCCACACTGGGGACCTGGTCTGCAATTCAGGCATGCACCCCAACTTGGAATTGAACCAGTCACCCCTAGGTTCACAGGCCCATGCTCAGCCCACTGAGCCACACCAGCTGGGGCAAAAAGGTATAATTTTAAAAAATATTTAAATATTATGCTTTTACTAAAGAGAGGAAGTAAAAATTCTGAGGTTATTTCACAAAGGAAGGTGGGGGCATTTTCCCCTCTGCACCTAGCAGTGACATACAAGTATACCTTGGGGATTTTATGGGTTTCATCCCAGACAACTGCAATAATGTAAGTGGTCATCTTTTTGCTGGCAGAGGGTTTTGCCTTCAATTTGTATAAAAAATGCAACATTTGTGAGGTGCAATAAAGTGAAGTACAATAAAATAAGGCGTGTTTGTGTTTAGATACGAGTAAAAACAACTGTATAAAGCTTGATTACTGTTGTCTGTGTTAAGCAGGTTAGAGACTGAGGGCAGAAACTTCATCTGCTCTGCACACTGCATTTGATGCACTCAAAGCACAGGCCCATCTGTCCAGGTGCCTTAATTACACTCTCCCATATTCAAAACAAATGATTTTTCCAGACAAATCATGAGTATCATCTCCTCTGTAGAGCTATTCTGATTCTTTATAGCAAAATTAGTTGCCCAGTTATCTTTATCTGCTAATGATATTAGATACATAATTATAGCACTCACCAGGCTGTCTACTTCTTTATTCACACGTCTTAATCCCTGACCAAACTGTGAGCTTTTTCAAGGGCAAAAACTTCATCTTCATCATTTGTGTCTTTTTCAAGGCCATTTCTTGGTCCCCACTGATAATATGGGGAAGAGTTGAGGTAAAATGAAAGAGGAGTGACTAAAGGGAAAATAGAAAAAAGGGAAGCAAATAAGCAAGGCTGCAAAGAAGAAGGAAGGGAAGGAATCTGCATTTGTAGGCCTTTGGTCACAGGTCTCCATGAATCAACACAGGCTTCAGCACCAGCAGAGCAGGACAAGCGAAAGAGGCTTTCTCTGAGTCAGGGTCGCCACACTTCTCACACCCAACAATGCAGTCAGTAGTTGACTATTTCTAGGATATTCTACCTCTTCTCACCAGCCATCCTAGTTCAATGTGTGAGACTGTTGTCTGTTATGTCACTGACTTCATAGAGTCAATAAAAGCTGTCAATAAATTATATAATTTATAATATAATAAATTTTATAGTTCAATGGAATAGCTTAATTGATAGGTTATTCTAGTTTTATATACAGTTTACTCTTCAGCAATGTGGGGGTTAGGAGTGCTGACTCACCATGTAGTTGAAAATCTGCATATAACTTTTGACTCCCCCAAAACTTTGGTAATAGCCTACTGTTGACAGGAAGCCTTACTAACAATATAAATAGTCAATTAACACATATTTTTATGTTATATGTTTTGTATACTCTGTTATTACAATAAAATATGCTAGAGAACAAAAAATTGTAAGGAAGAGAAAATGCATTTTACAGTACTATATGTATTTATTGAAAAAAAATTGCATATGAGAAGACCCATGCAATTTAAACCCATGTTGTTCAAGGGTCAACTATATAAGGAACTCAACAATTTTATACCATATGATAAGTTGATTGATATATTCTATCAATGGATGAATAAGAGAGACTCCCTAAAGGTGGACTATAGCATGTTGCTAGGCTCCAGGAAGGTCTCAAGGCTCTGTGTGACTAGGCAGCATGTCTGTGTTGTACTTGTTTGGTCAGTTCCTCAATTTCTAAAAAACAGTGATGTTTTTGCAAAAGGTAAATTACAAAGCTAAGTGTTTTACATTTTGTGCTCCTGCTCATTAAAATCTTTGTGGACATCATCAATAAATCAACAAACAACAAGCACTGGCAAGTTGTGGAGAAAAGGAAATCTAGTACACTGTTGGTGGGAATGCAGACTGGTACAGCCACCATGGAAAACAGTATGGAATTTCCTCAAAAAATTAAAGATGGAACTGTCTTTTTGTCCCATGATCCCACTGTTGGGACTATACCCTAAGAATCCTGAAACACCAATTCAAAAGAACCTATGCACCCCAATGTTCATAGCAGTGTTATTTACAATAGCCAAGTGTTGGAAACAGCCTAAGTGCCCCTCAGTAAGTGAGTGGATAAAAAAGCCACAGCATATTTACACAATGGAATAGTACACAGCAAAAAGAAAGAAGGAACCCCTACCTTTGTGAAAGCATGGATGGAACTGGAGAATATTATGCTAAGTGAAATAAGCCAGGCAGAGAAAGACAAATACCATATGATCTCACCTATAAATGGAACCTGCTCAACCAACCAAACAAATAAGCAAAATAGAATCACAGACATAGAAATAAAGAACAAACTGACAATGACCAGAGGGAAGGAAGGAGAGGGATGATGGGGGAAAGAAGGAAAAGGGGCAAGCAAAGGAACACAGAGGGCTCATGGGCATGGACAATGATGAGGGGATTGACTGTGGGAGTTGGGGGGATGGGATAGGGGTAAGTAAAGGGGAAAAAGGTGGGACAACTGTAACTGAACAACAATAAATTTTAAAAAATAAAATAAAAGATATTGCCTAGGAAAAAAGGTCTGTGGACTTAAAGAATTGAAACCCTTAAGTTTAAAATATATTACAAAAAGGAAAAGGTTGGAGTCTTGTGAGTTATTAAATTGAAGACTGATTATGATTTTAATGTTTACATTCTTTGATCCAATACTATTTCCAAAAATTTATGCTACAGAATCACTAAATTGTCCACAAATTAAGGGGTAAAAATATGTGTGGCAAAATAATTTGTAGCCTTGCAAAATTCAAAACAATGCAATTGTTTTTTAAGCATATTTTATTGATAATGGTATTATAGTTGTTCCATTTTTTAAAATATTTTTATTTATTTATTTATTTTTAGAGAGAAGGAAGGGAGGGAAAAAGAGACGGAGAGAAACATCAATGTATGGTTTCCTCTCACATGGCCCCCACTGGGGACCTGGCCTGCAACCCAGGCATATGCCCTGACTGGGAATTGAACTGGCAACCCCTTGGTTCACAGCCCACACTTAATCCACTGAGCTATATCAGCCAGGGATACAGTTGTTCCATTTTTTCCCTCTTTATCCTCTTCTACCCTGTACCACCACTGCTTCCAGCATTCTCCCCTTTTAGTTCATGTCAATGAGCTGTACAAATAAGTTATTTGGCTTCTCCATTTCCTATACTATTTTTAACCTCCCCACCCCATCTATTTTTGTGCCCACCAATTATATTTCTTATTTCATGTACCCTTTTCCCCCATTCTCCCCTCTCCCTCTCCCCGCTGGGAACCCTTCATGTCATCTCCATTTCTCTGATTCTGTTCCTGGTTTTGTTGTTTGCTTAGTGTGTTTTTGTTTTTATTCTTTTTTTTTAGGTTCACTTGTTCATAGTTGTGAGTTTGTTGTCATTTTATTGTTCATAGTTTTAATCTTTTTCTAGATAATTCCCTTTAACATTTCATATAATAAGGGCTTAGTGGTGATGAACTCCTTGAACTTGACCTTATCTGGGAAGCACTTTATCTGCCCTTCCATTCTAAATGAAAACTTTGCTGGGTAGAGTAACCTTGGATGTAGGTCCTTGCCTTTCATGACTTGGAATACTTCTTTCCAGCCTCTTCTTGTCTGAAAGGTTTCTTTGGAGAAATCGGCTGATAGTCTTATGGGAACTCCTTTGTAGGTAACTGTCTTCCTTTCTCTTGCTGCTTTTAGGATTCTCTCTTTACCTTTAATCTTATGTAATTTAATTATGATGTGTCTCAGTGTGTTTCTTCTTAGATCCAACTTCTTTGGGACTTTCTGAGCCTCCTGGACTTGCACGTCAAGTTCCTTCACTAGACTGGGGAAATTCTCCTTCATTATATTTGTTCAAATAAGTTTTCAATCTCTTGCTCTTCCATTTCCCCTTCTGGTACCCCTATGATTCAGATGTTGTAACATTTAAAGTTGCCCCAGAGACTCCTATGCCTCTCCTCATTATTCTGAATTCTTGTTTCTTCATTCTGTTCTGGTTGAATGTTTATTTCTTTCTTCTGCTCCAAATCATTGATTTGAGTCCTGGTTTCCTTCCCTTCCCTGTTGGTTCCCTGTATATACATAAAACTACATTTAATGGAGAGTATATAGCAGGTTTAAAAAAGGATTATTTTAAATAGGCAAAAATAAAGGAGATTCTATGATCTATATTCAGTGAAAAAAGTTTCAGGACCATATGTATATATCATTCAATTTACAAAACAAATAAGAATAAAACCAAAAGCTGTGTTCACACACATACATACACTAGTACACTTTTGTGAATTAAAGGTATCACTGTTGGTATTTACACCTGAATTATCAGCATGATTCAGAAGTGTCTAGAGGAAACCAGGATATATAGCCTATCTTAATTTAAGGAATTCTATATTCTGGATTAAACATTTTTGTAAGTTTGTTTTAACAGTGAACCTGCACTACTTTATAATAATAAAACTAAATTTTCCATACTTAAAAGAAGTGTTTTCCAAGAAGAACATTGAGTTAATCTTATACTTAGGTCTCAAGTCTGTTACCTCCAGTTGTCTTAGAAGTAGCTCCCTTTGTTCCAATAACCTTAGGCTAATCTGTCTTCTTTAGAACATGCTCAAAGTATTTTAAATTTATGTTTCACCAAGACATTCTTTTTTCCTGTTCTCTTATTGTCAGAACACACTGTTAATCATTCCTGACCATCTGACCATTGCAAAGATCCTAAGCTTGTCAATTTCATCTTTTATCATTCACGTATCCATAGCAACAGATTTATGGTACTATACAGTCTTTATTTTTTATTCTTTGAGGCTTTCCAAAGATAAATTTTAGTATCTATTTATATGGATGATGGGTGACCACTGTCTTTTCCTGGTTACATTGCTAATGAGGCCAAGGTAAGGGCCTTTGCTGAATTTCTACGTCATCTTGGTGATCAGTCCTATTTTTATTATAAGTTGCAAGCCACATTCACATGGCAGTCTTTCAATAGAGCTATTGGTCACAAGGACTGGAAAAGAAAGGGCAATGATAGGGATTAATACAAAACCATTTCTCTAACAAAACACGTAATTCAAGACATATGCATTATGAAAATTGGACCAGGGATATTACCTTCATATTAAAGACTAGCATATAGTTATTAAGGACAGAAATGTAATGAAAATAAATAACTGGATGATAGAATTGTTTCATATTTATTATTAGAAATCTTATGTGAAAACAGAGAAGAACAACTGAGTGGATTAAAACATGTCATACAGGACAAGGAATGTGAGAAAATTAAAACTTTATTTTTTCCACTAATTTTACACTTTTTTAAAACAAAATCCCTTACTTGACTGAGTGAATAGTCCAGCAAGAATCCATATTCTCAGGGAGAATTTTGTTGCTACCATTGTTTCAATCTGTGGTACAGGTACTCTGGGTTTTGCATGCTGTACTGGTCACACACTCTCTCTTTCAACAAACATCCACTGGACATGCAATCAGACTTCTGGTACTGGGGCTACATTTCAAAATAAGTCAAAGGTTGTGAAGTTTGTCTTTAAGTTTAAAAATAATAAAAGTTTTTGTATATAAAAATACATTGTGATAATCAAACATACAAGATAATATCATTGTGAAATTTGATAAAAAAATCATCAACTTTTTAAGTCTTTTTCTATTCCTAAGTTAGAACATGTTTAACAGCTAATGATCAGGAAGAAAACAGAGTAGGAAGGACCAGGAATTGGTCTCCTCACCCAGAAAATTGTACTGGTATTGATAGAAGCTGTCTAATATAACTGTTTTTGAGCTCTAGAGTCTATTGAAGGCTTACAACAAACATGGGATACTTCAATAGTAAATTGCAGCTAATTATGGTCAATTTTAGCTCTTAATACAGTAGCATCTGTCCATCCCCATCCATAGCCATGTGGCAGCCAGTGGTGTACCATATTCTTGAAGAAGCTTGCACATAGCTGGTAGGAGCAACTGTAAACCAAAAGGACCCTTTCCTCCAAAAATCATGGATCAACATTATGATCACTGATTGAGGCTTTTGATCTCATAAGTATAGACAAAGAGGCAAGCACCCATTGTTGCTATACATACTGCATTGTTTCAAGTCCCTTCCTTTCCCAATGAATTGACTTCCAGGTCATTTAAAGGGCTAATACCATAATCTCACTTCATTTTTCTATTTTTTTCTCCTTTTGTGAGCCACATATTAATCACTAGGTTATTCAGAAACAACTTTTATACTGGGAATATTATAAAGTGACCATGTATATCCAAGAAAAGGCTCAGAAAATAGTTTAGAGCCTAGATTGGTCCTCAGCCAGAGACAACCTACAAAAGTAGAGAAACAAAAAACAATAACAATAAAAAAGAGCATACATTGGAAGGGGGAAAATATGATGTCCTGAGATGCCACAGTATTAGATTCAGACAGCCAGTTTTCAACAGGAAAAAATCACTAAGCACACAAAAAAATGGAAAAATATGGTCCATTCAATTGGAAAAAAGTCAATAAGAACTGTCCCTGAATAAAGACCTCATGGCACATACCACACCAAGACTTTAAAACAGTGTCAAAAATACTCAAAATACTAAAGGAATGTGTGGAGAAAAAAATGTATGAACAAAATGGAAGTATCAGTTAAGAGACAGAAAATCTAAAAAGAACCCCCAAACTAAAAACAATAAGTGAAATGATAAATTCACTATAACAGGTCCTCAAATAACACTTTGTTCAACATCATTTTGTTATAACATTAATGAGATGGCATAGGGACTTAACTCTAGTTTTGTTATATATCATTATGGTTAAAGTTGCAATACCTACCTACAACATTGAGGACTTGATACAGAGGGATACAAAGTTCGATTTGAGCAGACACAAGAGAGAATCAGTGAATTTGAAGATAGGGCTCTGGAAATTTCTGAGCCCGAGGAACAGAAAGAAAAAAGATTGAAGTGAAAGTCCTAAGGGACCTGTGGAACAACGTCAAACAGACCGACATATACATTGTGGAGCTCCAAGGAATAAGAGCAAAAGAAAAGGAAGAGAGAATATTTGAAAAAATAATGGTTGAAAACTTCCCAAATTTGATGAAAATCGTGACTATAAACATCCAAAAAACTTGAAAAATTCCAAGTAAGATGAACTCAAGGAGATACATACTGAAACATTATAAACAAGCTTCAGGAAGACAAAGAACAAATCTTGAAAGCAAGATGACAGAAGCAAATCATCGCATACAAGGAATCCTCAACAAGATTGAAGCAGATTTCTCATCAGAAACTTTGGAAGCCAGAAAGTAGTGCGGTAGTATAGTCAAAGTGCTAAAATAAAAAGTCTGTCAACCAGGAACCCTATATTTTTCAAAACTCTTTAAAAGCAAAGGAGGAATTAAGACAACATGGATAAACAAAAGTTGAGGGAGTTTATTACCACTAGACTCAAGACTTTCCCTGCAAGAAACACTCAAGTCAATTCTGCAGAGTGAAATGGGAGGATACTAGACAGTAACTCAAAGCTCTATGAAGAAATAAAGATCTTGATAAAGGCAAAATAAAGAACTCAATAAAGCTAGAATTGTGATTGGACATTAACTTGTGACTGGAATTTTTTATTTTTTGCATGATTTAAGAGACTGGTGCATTAAAAAACAATTGTTAGTCTAAAAGGTAGTATTAGTATGACTTTGGTTTATAACTCCAATTTTGCTTTGTACCTAATTTAAGAGACTTATGAATTTAAAAGAATTATTGGTTTATGTTTGTGGACACACAATGTCTAAAGATATAATTTGGGGGGGCATCAACAATCAAAAGGATTAAGGATAGAGCAATAAATATAGTTTTTTATGTTACTGAAGTTAAATTGGTATAAATTCAAATTAAATTGTTATTACATTCAGATGTTAAATATAATTCCTTGCTAACCACAAGTATAGCTATAGAATACATACAAAAAGAAATGAAAAAGGAACTTAAATACTTCAATATAAAAATCAACTAAGTATAAAAGAAAAGAGTAATGTAGGAAATGAAGGACAAAAAAACTATAGGGCATAGAGATAACAAATAAAAATGACAGAAGTTCCCCCTTATTGTTAATGACTGTAAATGTAATTGGATTAAACTCTGCAATTAAAAGGGATTGAAAGAATGGATAAAAATACATTGTCTAATTATATGCTGTATGCAAGAGTCCCTTTAGATTTAGAGACACAAGTAGACCGAAAACAAAAGGTTGGAAAATGATAATCCATGAAACTAGTAACGAAAAGAGAACAGGCATACCTATACTAATATCAGACAAAAATGGACTTTAAATAAAAAAGATTACAAGAGACAAGGAAACACATTATAATTAATAAAAGATTGAACAGAGAAAGAAGATGTACAACTATAAACAGTTACATATTAATGACAGACCACCAAAATACATGAAGTAAAAACTGACAAAATTGAAAGGAGAAATAAGTCTATAGTAATAGCCCACACACAATAATGGATACTTCAGCACCCTACTCACAATAATGGTAGAACAACCAGACATTATATCCACATAGGGAAATAAAGGACTTAAGCAACACCCTACTAGATCTAACAGATATATACAGAACACTCTACCCAACAACAGCATGAGCTGTTTTCTCTAGTGCACATGGGACACAGTCTAGGAAAGACTGTATGGTAGGCTACAAATTAAGTCTCAGTAGATTTTAAAAGAATAGTGTTATACAAAGTATTTTCTCTAATCACAAGAGAATAAAGCCAGAAATAAATAACAGAAGAAAAACCTGAAATGTTCATAAAATTGTAGAAAGTAAACAACATAGCCTTAAACAACCAATGGATCAAAGAAGAAATCATAATGACAATCCGAAAATGCTACAGACAAGTGAAAATGAAAATACGACATACTGAAACCTTTGTGATGTGAAGAAAATTGTGCTAAAGGGAAAAATTATAGCTATAAATACTTATATTATAAAACAAGAAAGATCTCAAATAACCCAATTTTACAACTTACGAAACTAGAAAAAGATGAACAAACTAAACCCAAAGTGAACAGAAAAAAGGAAATAATAAAGATTAGAGAAGAGACAAATAACAGTAAAACATAGAGAAAATCAGTGAAACCAAAAGTTGGTTCTTTAAAGAAATTGACAAAATTGATTTAGCTATATAGACTAATAAAAAATGGCTCAAATGAACTAAAACACAAAATGAAAGTGAAGACATTACTACTGATTCCACATAAATCAAAATAATTTTAAGACTATTATGAATAATTATACACTAATAAATTGGATAGCCTGGTGATTTCTAACCTTTTTTTCTCTCTAGGCATACATTAACTAATTACTAAAATTTGACCAAAAATATATTCTATATTTTGCCAATGTAACAAAAATAGCTACAAATTTTGATTCATTTACACTAAACTGCTATTGTTGTGTTGGCTATTGCAATTTTTTTATTTGGAAAGCTAAGGGAAAAGAGGTCATTGTAACAGAACAGTTGAAAAAATTGCTGGGATAACTTAGATGAAAAAGACAAAACATAAAATACTAAATCATGAAGAAATAAAAAAATGTTAATAGATCTATAATCAGTAAAAACTAATCAGTAATCAAACATCTCCCCAAGGCTTAATGTATACTGGATGACTTCGTTGGTGAATTGTACCCTAAAAAACTAATACCAAGTCTTCTCAAACATTTCCAAAAAACTGAAGAGGAGGAAACACTTCCTAACTTATTCTATGAGTTCAGTAACACCCTAAAACCAAAGCCAGACAAAGATGATACAAGAAAAGAAAGCTACAGATCTAAATTCAGCAGAATATTGAAAGGATTATACACCAAGACCAAGTGAAATTATTCCTAAACACAAGATAGTTCAACGTATGGAAATCAATCAAAGTAATATATCACCTTAGCAGAAAAAAATGAAAAGAATGCACCACTCTTTCATAATAAAAATACCCAAAAACTAGAAATAGAAGAATGTTACTTTAATATAATAAAAGCCCTGTATGAGAAACTCCAGTGAACATTATTCATAGTCAGTGGTGAAGATTGAAAACTTTACCTCAAAGATCAGGAACAATGCAAGATGTCAACATTCAACACTTCTACTCAAAATAGTAATGAAGTTCTAGCCAGAGCAATTAGACAAGAAAAAGGAATAAAAGCATCCAAACACTACAAAAATTGTTAGAACTAATAAGTGAATTAAATAAAATGGGAGGATACTGTCAATATACAAAAATCATTGCATTTCTATGTACTAACAATGAACAATATGAAAGGGAACAACACATGTAATTTACCTAACAAAAGCATCAAAAAGGATCAAGTATGTAGGAATTAACTTAACCAAGGAGGTGAGAGACTTGTTCAAGGAAAACTAAAAACATTTCTGAATAAAATTAAAGAAGATATAGATAAACAAAAGCATAACATGTTCATGGATTGGTAGACTTAATACTGTTAAAATGTCAATACTACCCAAAAGCAATCTACGGTTTCAATGTAAATCCTATCAAAACCCCAAATGATATTTTACAGAAATAGAAAAATCCATCCAAAAATTTGTACGAACTAGTATGGACCATGAATAGTCAAAACAGTTTGCAAAACAATGAAACTGGAATACAATAATGCCTGATTTCAAACTTACTACAAAGTTACAGTAATTAAAATAGTGTGGCACTGCCACAAAGACAGGCATATAGACTAATGGAATAGAATATAGATCCCAGAAATAAATGCTTATGTGTATGGTCAAATGATTTTTGACAAGGGTGTAAAAATCATTCATGTGGGAAGTTCAGTCTTTTCAATAAACCAGGCAGAAAAAGTGGAAAACCACAATGAAAAGAACCTTTACCTAACACCATACCAAAAATAAGGTCAAAATAGATAGAAGAATTTAATGTAAGACCTAAAGCAGTAAAATTCTTAAATAAAAAAATAGCAAAAAGGATTTACAATATTGGATTTGGCAATGATTTGTTGGATATGAAGCTAGAGGCACAATTAACAAAAGAAAAAAGCCAATTGGACTTAATGAAAATTTAAAATTTTGTTTACCAAAATACACTATTTAGAGTAAAAAAGCAACTCATACAGTAAGAGGAAATATGCAGTGAGAATTAATATCCATAATATATAGAAAACTACTAAAATTCAACAACAAAAATAACTTGATTCAAAAATGGACAAAGGATTTGAATAGGATATTTCTCCAAACAAAATAAACAAATGGCCAATAAGCACACAAAAAAGATGCTCAACATCATTAATTAAAAGGGAAATGCAAATCAAAACCATAATAAGATAACACCCATTAGGATAACTACTATCAAAAAACAGTCAACAAGATGCTTTGATGAGAATATGGAGAAATTGGAACCTTTGTGCACAATAGGGGAGAATGTAAAACAATACAGTCACTCTGGAAAACAGTATGGCAGTTCCTCAAATAATTAAGAAAAGAATTACCATATAATCCAACAGTTCTATTTCTGGGTATCTACTACCCCCCAAAAGTTGAAAACAGGTTATTAAGGAGGTATTTGCACACACATGTTTACAGAAGCATTATTCACAATAGATGAAATGTAGAAGCAACCAGATTCTCCATTGATGTCTGAATGAATAAGCAAAATATGATTATATATACATAAATAAAATATTATATATAACATATATTTTACATACATATATAATATATATGTATATATTATATATAACATATAGTGTGTGTATATACACACACACAATAGAATGTTAATCAGCCTTAAAAAAAGAAGGAAATTCTTCAATATATTATATCATGGATATAAACCTTAAGGACCTCATGTTAAGTGAAATAAGCCAATCACAAAAAAGATAAATACTGTATGATTTCACTTAGTGTAGTCAAAATCATAGAGACAAAAAGTAGAATGGTGATGGCTCAGACTAGATTTTTGGGTGATGTGCACTTGTTTAGTGGGTTCAGAGTTTCAGTTTTACAAAAATGAGAAAGTTATGGAGATAGATGGTGGTAATGTTTGCAAAACATTATGAATGCGTTTAATACTACTGAACTGTACATTTCGTCAAAAAAATTTGAATCCGGCCAAGATGCAGGCATAGGTAGATGCCCTTTGTTTGCCTCCTCGCACAACCAAAAGAAGAACACCAAATTTAAAATTAAAAAAAAAAAAAAAAACCCGACAACAACCCAGAACTGAAAGAAAATCTAACTGTATGGAAGACCCACAACCAAGGAGTAAAAGAAGAAACATTTATACAGACCAGTAAGAGGAGCAGAGATGGGAAGCCAGGCAGAGAGGACTGGCAGCAAGGATGTGGCTGGCAGAGTGGGTGGACCCACATTTTCATACAGATAAACTGGGAGGAACAACTGGGGATTAAGGCAAACCAGGCAACCCAGGTTTCCAGTACAGGGAAATAAAGCCTCAAAACCTCTAACTGAAAAAATCTGTGATGGGTGAGGCAGTGGGGGAAACTCCCAGCCTCACAGGAGAGTTCATTGGAGATGAACTACAGGGTCCTAGCAGGTACACAAAACCACACAGCCAGGAATCAGCACCAGAAGGGTTCAATTTCCTTGTGGATAGTGGCAAAAGTGACCGAAAGCTGGCAGAGAGCTGAACAAGTGGCATTGTTCCCTCTCAGAAAGCACTACAACACAGTGATGTGGGTTGCCCCACTCTGGCAAATACCTAAGGCTCTGCCTCTCACTACATAACAGGCATGCCAAGTCACACAAAAAAAATGGCCCAAATGAAAGAACAGATCAAAACTCCAGAAAAAATACAACTAAGTGCTGAAGATATAGCCAACCTATCAGATGCACAGTTCAAAACACTGGTAAACAGGATGATCACAGAACTGGTTGAGTATGGTCACAAAATAGAGGAAAAAGTGAAGGCTATGAAAAGTGAAATAAAGGAAAATGTACAGGGAACCAATAGTGAAGGAAAGGAAATCAGGATTCAAATCAGCAGTTTGAGCCAAAAGGAAAAAAAAAAAAAAAAAGTCAACCAGAACAGAACGAAGAAACAAGAAATCAAAAAACGAGGAGAAGCTTAGGAACCTGTGGGACAACATCCAAATCATAGGGGTGCCAGAGGAGAAGAGGAAGAGCAAGAAACTGAAAACCTACTTGAAAAAACAATGAAGGAGAACTTCCCCAATCTGGCAAAGGAAATAGACTTCCAGGAAGTCCAGGAAGTTCAGAGAGTCCCAAAGAAGTTGGACCCAAGGAGGAACATACCAAGGCACATCATAATTACATTAGCCAAGGTTGAAGAGGAGAGAATTTTAAAAGCAGCAAGAGAAAAGGAGATAGTTACCTACAGAGGGTTCCCATAAGACTATCAGCTGATTTCTCAAAGGAAACCTTGCAGGCAAGAAGGGGCTGGAAAGAAGTACTCCAAGTCATGAAAGTCAAGGACCTACATCCAAGATTACTCTATCTAGCAAAACTTTAGTTTAGGATGGAAGGTCAGGTAAAGTGCTTCCCAGATAAGGTCAAGTTCAAGGAGTTCATCATCACCAAGCCCTTATTATATGAAATATTAAAGGGACTTATCTAAGAAAATGATAACAAATATGAACAGTAAAATGACAACAAACTCACAGCTATCAACAACCAAACCTAAAAAAAACAAAAACAAACTAAGCGAACAACTAGTACAGGAACAGAATCAACATAGTACAGGAGTAGAGATTACATGGAGGGTAATCATTGGGGGAAGGGGAGGGGGAAAGGTTCAGGGAATAAGTAGCACAAATGGTAGGTAGAAATTAGACTGGGGGAAGTTAAGAATAGTATAGGCAATGGAGAAGCCGAAGAACTTAAATGTATGACTCATGGATGTGAACTAAAAGCGGGGGGAATGTTGGTGGGAGGAGGTGTGCAGGGTGGAGAGGAATCAAGAGGGGAAAGTGGGATAACTGTAATAGCATAATCAATAAAATATACTGACAATTTTTAATGGTAAATTTTGTTACATGTATCTTAGCATAATAAAAATTGAAATAAAGGCACTAATGGACAACATTGTTTTATGTTTCAGTGGACAAATAGTATCGTCTAATAAGTAAATATTTTGTATATATCTAAGTTTTCTCCATTATTTTCAAAACATTTATTATTTTTATTTTGATGAAAACATCTCCAAAATGTGTAATAATTTATTCTTTGAACAGAAGAATTTGCATATAACTAAGAATCATCACTGGAAATCATAAACATTGGGGCCGTACTTTTAATATGTGATGCTCATCGGGTTTTTGAGGTATCATACCTGTCCCTGAACCAAATGACCACGAACTGCTTTATAGCTGTTGATTTTGCTACCAATACTGTTTCTTTCTTCATTCCATTTTGTATCTGAGTGTATCAAATTCTAAATTTTTGTTGCCAACTGTAACATCAGAAGAATCAAAAGTTACCAAGATAAGTAATCATCAAAAAAAAGAGTAAATGATAAGTTTTTTTTATCATTTTATCACTAGAGGGTGGATGGACAAACTTACTGTATAGATAGCAGGAGTTCTCTGTAGGAGACCATTCTGCGTGGCGGGCCCAGCTGCCAGTGGAAAGCAAGGTCCAATGCACAGGACCCATGCCCACAGATAGGTTCTCCCATGGAGAATCAGGCCTGCAATGTACCTAGGCCTCTTTGAGACTTGCTTTTGCTAAAACTCCCTCACCCTGAATTGAGGCAGCAAATATTTACTTCAAAGTAACTTTCTAAAATCCATTCTAAACCTTCCAAGGATGAATGTAACCACTTTTCCCTTTCCATTTGCTAATATCCTTCTTCTGTGATGTGATTAGCGGCATTGGCTCCTTTGTTTTCTGTAAAAGGTAACCACCTAAAATGAACCTGAGCATAGTAAATGAGGATCATCATGTAAAGTGCTCGGAAAAGAAATAAAGGCCGGTTCAGGCAAGGGCTGTGGCTTCTTCTCCCCTTGAGAGAGAAGCTATGCGGTCCCTTTTCCTCCACAGGACTCAGTAGTCCGTGTGAATTTCTCGTGCCTCATCCACAATGTGGCAGACTCCAGGAGCCATTTCTGCATCAGTTCTCAATCTCGAACAGGCCTCAGAATCATCTGGAGGGCTTGTTAAAGTACAGCTCACCGGGCCCACCCCAGATTTTCTGATTCAGTAGGTCTTGGGTGGGACCTGAGAAATCACACTTCTAACAATTTCTCAGCTCATATTGCTGATCTGGGAACCACAAAATGAGAACTTCTGTAGCACAGCAAAGTGGGATGGGAGTAGTTTACAATACAGTAAGATTGAGGTTTTAGGAAATGTTGGAAATATCTAGACATCTACAAGTAGAAAAAAAGTGTTGTTTCTTTTTTCCCCCTACATATTGAACACATTTATGAAGCTTGTAATGCAAACATGGAGAGATGCTGAAAAAAAAAATACAGGAGTATAATTTATAATTTGATAGATTAGAGTTATATGTGAGTTCACTAAGAGATTTTCAGAAGATATATTACATCCATCTATCCAAATACATAAACCAATACCACATACATAAACATGATCTCCAAAAAGCATCTCCAAAAGTTGCTTCTGTAATAGTCTGGCCTGCATAGACCAATGGCTTGCTCCTGTGTGGCATTCCTAATGTCTCTACATTCTAATTGGTTGCCACTAAAGTGCTTTGCCAACAGATTTTGTTCTCAGTGCACAACACTGAAAAGAAAACCACTTTGCAAATCCAGTATTTCATGGACCACTAGGCTCTCTACATTCTCTGTTACCCAGTTTATCTTTTGTTCATTTAATGCATTGCAAATAACATTGAATTCATTTGTTGGACAATTAGGTAAGATATTAAACTAAGGATGTACATATAAATATGTCAAGTAATTATTTTAAGACGACATCTCTAAGGAGTAACTGGAGAACACACTTTGTGAAGGCTTTTTCTCCTGATTTCTCTATTAGTTCAACATATCCCAACTTTTATAAATAATACACCTTTTTCTAAAGTGTAAGCAGCAAAATAATTTTCTATAATGAATGTTTAAAAATTCATTTCCAAGGAAATCAGCTCTTGTAAACATCCTGGAATATGTCAGGAAATTACATTGGTGTTTGTTAGAATGAACATCCCAAATCTAATTCACTATTGCAAATATTAGCCCAGGCCTGGTTTCTAGTCTCTGAAAGTCTCTTTCTTCCTGAGCTGTGGCAACCCAATGACCTCCTGCAGTTTCACACTGCCTTGAACTTCAGCACTAATCTTGAAATGTTGCTGGGGACTTTTATATGGCTACATGTCTGGAAGTTGTGGTTTAATCCTGTTTCCTTTGGTTCTGCTTTAATGTCCTACTGTAGTTCTGATAAATGGACCTCAGTGTGTTCCAAGCTTTAGCTTGATCCCTGTTTCTGAGCTCCTATTTAGTTATCTGCCATTGCCCCTCTCTCAAAGGGCACCCAGTCCCAGAACATGGCCATTAGCTTGGACCCTTCTCTGTAATGACAGATGCCCCTCATCCCAATTAGCTTCCCTTCCTGTGATTATCTCATATTCTACACATCTGTTGGGACAGGCCAACATTTCATTTTAACTCTTTGTTGGCATTTACTTACCTAGAGCATAACTTACTATCATTATTGTATTGGGCATGCTGCTCTGGTCTCTACTTACATTTGTGATGGGATCCATTCACCCAGATCCTATTCAGTGATTGAGTACTTTTCCAAATCCCAGCCCTTTCTCACCCGAGCTATATAATAATACAATATGTAACTGGACTTAGATGGTTTGTTCATTGGGAAAACACTGGATACCTGTACGTATGCTGGCCACTGTGGAGATGGACATGAACAAGACCAAGTTTCTCTTGAAGAAACTCACTCTGGATGACAGAAAAAAAAAAAACAATTGAAATATAATTTTTTAACAGTAGGTTCTCACCATAGGCCAGATAGTTGTCCTTCCATGAACATTCATTCTACTAATGTTTGCTTAAAATCTACTGTATGCCAGGCATTTTATTAACACATTGGGACTGGATCTAGAGGTTCCCTCTGGAAATTGTGAGTGAAATCCAGACATTCACCCTGGCCCGGAGTCTCCAGTCCTCAGACCTCCCAGAGACAAATGGTATGTCTTCCAGCCAAAAGGTAAAAATAAAAATAAAGAAGAGTAGGAGACCTTTATAATAGATTGACTTTGAACCTGGCTTCTGCTCCCTCAATCTCCAGATGATCTACCTTGAACCCTGATTACTATAGGATGGGGTGCAGGGGAGGTTGTAAGTTCAGTCACTTTGTTGTCAAATCTGCTTTCTTTCCAGAACCTCTGAATCAAGTGTCAGCCTGTTTCCTTTCATCCTCTTGATTAGCTAGAGCTGGATATCTTGAAGGGATGAAAGTGTTTCAAGTTAATTGTATGCTTGTTGGAACAGGTAGAAAGGACCCTGAGATAAACCTACTGTAGCTTTCAGAAGTCAGCATTCATCCCTGAGTAGCAGAGTTTCTAAGCCTTAAGTTTCTGTTTCTGGTGGAACTGACCATCAAGATGTCCCTAATACCTCCTAACCCACTGACAAACGAGCAGTCACTGGAACTCCCTGAGTGAATAGCAACTGCCCAAGGACAGCCAAAGGTCTCTTGGGGCTGAGTGGTTAAAAGCTGCCCATGGCCTTTGGACAGTGGAGTGATCTGTGGGCCCCGGACAGACACGGCAAGGATTCCTCAGGACATCCCGGAAGTACATGTGAGACTGTCCTGGTGCCTACTCTAACTCGAGAACTAGTAGACATTTTGCCAAGCCCTTTGGTTCTTTACCCCAATTCTAAAACAGGCCTCGCCCACTGGGGGATAATTCTGAGGCAAACCTAGAAATAACTTTCTACTCATCCATGTTTCTGAAGTTTCTTGAAGATTCTGAAGATAAGAGACAGGTGTTTGGCTTAGAGAGGGCAGGAGGACCAAGGTGAGGGAAGGACTCAGGGCAGGGCCATCAGTGTAGGGTGCTCCAGAGACTTGCAGCAACTAGGACCAAAGCTGTGACCCCAGACTCAAGTGGCAACCCTAAGTGCTAATTTCAGTTGTGCTTTTGCGATCATGGAAACACAAAATCAATTACTTAACTTCTTTTAACATCAGTATACTCATCTATAAAATGTACACATTCTACCTCACAGCATTCTTCCCCTAGTCTAATAAGAAAAATCATGTTAAAGTATAAATATATTTCAAGGAGTTATGTATTATTAGGGTAGATGATAGTTATCTCTTTCCCATTTGCTTATTTCCTAAGAAGCTTTTATAAACTTTCAGTTATTTTTCCATCCTCTCTTATTTATGAGCATGCATGTCTTATTTAAGGTTTAAAATATCATTTCAAACTTAAAAAGGTATTTCAAAATTCTAACTGTATTCCGTACTTGCTCACAATATTTTCTCTGGGAAAAATTGTTCTTAAAATAAAAAAGAAAAGAACTGTTCATAAGATTGCAGTATGATCAAGGCCAACCAGAAACAAATGCTCGCAGGCCACCAGGACAAGTATGTCCTGCAGTATGGACGACTTCCCAGGATATCATAATAGTACTTTAAAGCTGTTATAAATTGTCCCATAAACTTATATTTAGAGACCTTTAAAAATGCAGATTATTGGCCTGAGAAACCATTGTGTCTCCAAAGGAACATTGGCAGGCTGTTGTGCAAGCCTGCATTTGAGCTACTTGCCCATTATGATCTTAGTGAATTCTTGACCAGATGGACTTGAACAGCTGCCACCCGTGCCCAGGAAGTCCCTTTGCTTGAGAAGACAAAATAGCTCATTTGTTTGTGATTCCTTACTGAAAGGACACAAGGGTGATTTTCTACATTGTGAATTACTTCTATCAGAGCAACATTTTCCCAGAAAGACCGTAGCTCCTTGTGCTATTTAGAAACAAACAAAAAATATGCACAAACATTTTTTCAGGAGTCTTATAATTTGTACCCAGAAGGGACAAGTTCCTTTCCAGATTAAGTTTTTAAAAATGTTCTTTAGTTGCCATTGTGTTCAAGCTGACATAGAAGGTTATAACTTCAGAGAGAACCCCCTCTGAAATAATAATGACTTACATTTGTGCAGCACTTCATACTTTTCAAAGTGCTTTCAGACACATTATCTCAACTGATCCTCAAAACAGTTCAAGGAGGCAGGGAACGCAGCTGTTTTTATTCATTACTTTATAGATAAAGAAGTATATTTGCTACACAAATACTATCTGATTATCTACTAACTCCATTGTGTTATACTAAAGGTATTATAGAGGAGAAAATAACATGTATTCCTAAAACAGAAATCTATTTTGTAGATAAGACATAAAACCACAAAGCTAGATGATACAAAAAATGTACAATATAGTTTAAAAGATGACCAAAGGCTAAAGACAATACATGGTTAAACTATTAGAGGTACTTACGATGAGATAACAGTGTTCTGGAGGATTCAGGGGCACTTTTTAAAGCAGATGGCACCGAGAATACACATGCCTGGAAGGAGCCCTAGAATTTGTGGAATCCGTGAGATTATTTACTCTTTGGTGTCACAATCTTGTATTCCTATAACCTTAGAATATAAAAGATATTGCTATTCACCTAATTTATCCTAATATTCGATGCTGGAACTGTTTCTATGACACCCTGGACAAAAATGTTGGAACAGTTATAGTTTTTAGAAAATTCCACCTCATATAAAAGTTGCAGTCTCTATCTCTATAATTCCACCCCTTGCTGACTGGAGCAACACAACACTGATCTATTTTCTTTTTCTGTGGAAAGCCTTTAATATCTCTGTAGACAGCTATCAGATCTGTCTTTAATCTTTTCTTCTTTTCATTAAACCTTTTAACTACTCTAAGTACTGACATCATTATTATACTGCTAGACCCCTGTCTTATTTGTACAAATTATCTGTAACTCTTGCCATCCAAAACTGATACAGTATTGTAGATATACAGAGTTAAATAAGAGTCTGACTTCCTGGGCCCTAAATACTAGAGTTCAATTCAGTTTCAGCATGTAAAGTAATAGTGTTAGGATGAACATTTATCTCATGTAATAATAACTAGTAACTATCATGTAAAAGCTGTTTAGTTGATGTGCCTAGAATGATTTATAAATGTTTTCCTAAGGAACAAAGCATACTTTCATTGCATTGCTTTATTCCCTTTAAAAGTTTTTCTTTCCCTTAGTCCCCCATGATCTATGCAAAGCCACCCAGATGATGCCTGCTTAAGGAATTAATACCAAAGCTCCAATATAACAATGATCCTTTGTATTTTATTTCTCATGTTTTACTGGGAAAATAAAAATTAATGGCTTACGTAAATTAACAAGCCAATACTGACCTCTGGTGTATAGTACAGAAATTGCTTACTGGATTAACCAGTGGATAGTTGGAAAAAGTTTTGTTTGAATGAGGTAACATTCAAAGCAAAGAAGTTTTTTGAGTTATTATTAGAATTGTGGAATGTAAAACTAATGGACTGAATAGAGAATTTCTCTATGTTAGTCCCTTGTGGTATATAGGTAAGTATAGAGGAAAAGAGAACTATCGATGCTAGAGCACCCCATTAGATGAAGATTTTTACCCAGTTTGGTCAGCTTCGACACAACTCTGAACACAGTGAGTTAGATGATCTACCCTTCCACTCCTGACTCCATATGAACTGGATTTTTTCCGAAGGCCCATTGTGAATTTGTCTTAGTTTCCTCCTCAGATGCCTGCTATGCCCCAAACTGCTCTCCACTTATTTCAGACACAAAGTCCTAAAGTCATCATATTTGCTCTTTTTTCATTCTCCTGGAAATTTCCAAAGCTATACCATATGCTGGGATATACTTACTTTATAACTTAAAAGCCTAACATTTGTTAGGTGATTCTTATTAAGATCACTCATTTTCCTCTCTGTTTCCAGTATGTGTCCTTCCCTTGCACTCCATGCTCAAGCCAAATTACCTCTCTCCCTCTCCCACCTTGGCCCCCACTGGGCAGGGCCTCTGTGGAGTGCACAGCCAGGGCTGCAAGCTGAGTCAGTTGTCCTGCAGGCAGAGGGATCAGCCTTGCAGTTTCAGGCCTCGCCTGCTACCGTCAACTCTTGCTGACCTATCCTCTCTTGTAGCAGTGCTCACAGGATCTCAGAAACTCACTTGTTGGGGCATGTCACTGGCCAGCAGCCAATGGACCCAGATTCTAGTTTAATCCTGGTACTGCCATTAACTTGCTAGGAGACCTTCTGCAATTTAGTTCAGCTCCTAGATTGCAGGTTTCTATTTCCTAATCTGTAAAGGGGGTGATTGGACTAAGTGATAACCAACATCACCTGTGGTGCTGTCATCTATGATTCTTGAACCTGGACCCAGGAAGCCGGCCTGGAACCCTGGGTTCTTCACTGCCCACAGTTCTGCCTCGATTCCTTTGTCCTCGATTCCTTTGTCCTCCCTGCCTCCAGTTCATTTAGGTGTTTCTATTGTGTTCTTCATGTATACTAAACCACTGTCCTAATTACACTCTACTATATTTGCCTTTTTCCTCCATTGGCCTAATTTATGATAGGTTGTTACAATCTGTTGAGTGAATTGAAAAAGAGTAAATTTATCTTACAAGTTTGTACCTATTGTGTATTCCTTAGGAGCTCCTGGGCCCTGGAAGCTCTGGTGTCAGCATCAGCCTTTTGTCCTGATTATATAAACTGGATAATATGCAAGAAGGTTCCTCTCGAAAGCTCTCAAAGGTAGTGAATAGTCATAGACCACATTGCAGGAAAACGGAGGACACTGGATTGATAGTGGGAGTCAAATCACTCCATGTGACGGAATGAGAAGTTGTGTTTCCCACTGTCAGGCAGACTAGGAGGAAGTGGATCAGAAGAAGAGACTGGGGACATGAATGTAGCAAAATGGTTTGATGTTGGAGAGGATGTGGGGTGAAAGCCCAGTGAATGTTTCCAGCCTGTGGGGTGGCCATAGGAAATTTTGAAAATTCAGAATTAAATTTGATTTGACTAAATCTTTTTTCTCTTTTACTCCCAGTTCCCAACTTTCAGTAAACTCTTCTATGCTCACAAATACCTTGCATGAGTAGTTTTTTTGTTTGTTTGTTTGTTTGTTTGTTTGTTTTTTTGTGGCAAAACATGAAGAGAATGAGCAGTATATCTGGGTTTGTGGTTCTCATCCTTCTGGGCACTTCAGGATCATGTGGGAGCTTTTAAACAGAATCTCTGGGGGTGGGACCCAGGAATCTGTACCTGGGAAAAGATGTCCAGGTGAACCCAGTGTGCAGCCAGGATAATGAACTGCTGGCCAAGATGTCTAGAAGAAAGCTGACAATAATTATAACACAGCCAACTTTGGAGAACAAGTTGATATATAACAACAGGTTATGGCTACACTCATCAATGTCAACTCATCCAAGAAACTGCTTTTCAATTATTAGTAATAACTATTTTAATTTTATAAGCCCCCACTTTTCCCATTTCTGCTGATACTCTAAACAAATGACCTACTTTTTGAAGACAATTGGTGTATAGAATAAAAAAATTCTCCATTTCTTGTCACCAAATTTTTAAACCCATTCTTCTGAATTGCTTTTATTTTTTACCGGTTCCTTTCCACCAATATTTAACCACCCAAGGTCATTTCTCTTTTTAAAGCATAAATTCAGAGACTCAGAACCAGAGTTGTGTGTCTGTGTGTGTGTGTTCGGGAGAGATAAAACAAGCCTGCCAACGAAAGCTTCCTCTAACCCACAGATGGCAAACACAGGCCCGAGGGTCGAATCCAGCCCTCCACCATGTTTTATCTGGCCCAGCACCTTGTTCCTACCCAGCAGCAGCGCTGAGCTCCTTGCCCCTAGTTAAGCAGTAGTTACATTTATACAGTCCTAAAACTACATTCAGTCCCTTGAAGGCAACTGTGAGGCTGATGTGGCCCCTGGTGAAAATGAGTTTGACACCCCTGCTCTAATTAATACAGAAAAGTAAACTTTATTAGATTTACATGCATGTGAAGTAGCAAAAAAGTGACAAAAATCCTGGATAGATTTTCACATAGTTTATTTAGCAAGGCAGAAGCAAAAGTAACTTCTCTTATCTCCTCCAGGGATAAAGGGCCACACCTGATGGTAGTCTTCCTGTGAAAGTCTCCTCAGTCAATTTCAGAGGTATATGTTTACAGTTTCAAGGATCAGAAGGTCCCTAAACTTGCATTGTAAAGTCAAAAGGTCAGGTCTCTTACTGGGCCTGTTAAGATTTTGAGGACACACTCTAAGGAGGAGAGTGTGGGAAGATTGCCTGCTCCCTCCTCAAATAAAATTTTATCATTGTATCTTTACAGTGTCTGTTGGTTAGTATTATACATGTATATTCCTCAGTTTTGTCCAATGAGAAAGCAGAAAAGAAAGGACATGCCAGTAGACTACATGAGGAATACATGAGACTTGAGGAATACATGTCTACATAAAAAGCCTATGGATTGAAGCAGAGCTGGCAAGGGTTTCAGTGTATGTAGGTGGCCCCACACGGAGTTTCAAAATCCAAACAGGCTGAGGTGAGAATCTTGATAAAAGCATTTTCCAGCATTTATTGTCTAAGCTAAGGATCTAGTGGGAGGACAACACCGGTGCTAGCCTTAGGCTTAGAGTAGAACTTCAGAACCAGAAGGAGGAAAAAAAAAAGTGGTGTCCATATGGAAGATAAACTTCAGTGCAGAATTTTAGAGTCCAAGCAGGGTAAGGAGGGCATCACTATAGGAAGGCATCACTCTTCCAAGTACTTAAGCCAAGGAATGGGAGCAAGTGGCCATGTAGAAGTGGAGGCTGGCTGGTGAGGGATGCCAGAACCAAAACAAGATGAAAAGGACATTACCACAGAAACGTGGCATGGTGTGGAGCATCGGAGCCTGAGCAAGGTGGGGCACACACCTGTGTGAGGTTAGTCCATGAAGGATAAAATGCGTATCTACAAATTACGCTATAATGGGTAGTCACCCAAGTGGGGTGTCAGAACTTGAGAACTGAAAGTCAAGCATGGGGTAATGAAGCCACAGTAGAGTGAGAAGGGTGACTACAAAGGCGTAGTGGTGTAGAATGTCAGAGTCTTATATGGGATGTAAGGATGAGAAAGTAGCAGTTCAGTAATGGCTACACAACCAATGCTGAGAATTTGTTGTGAATTAATGGGAGAAATCTTTTTTTTTTTTTTTTTTTTTTGGTAAGAACTATAACCCCAAATATTATAGCTACTGGGCAACTTACTCTCAAATGAATCAAGAAAAAATGTCTCTGTACTGTACTTACAACAGTTTTCTAAGTTTGAAATTTTTTCAAAACTTATTTTTTTAATTTAAAAGCTAGAAATGGTTAAAAAAAAAAAACCCTCAACCATACCAATAAGGGAAAGAATGTGGAGAAACTGGAACATTACTAGGTTGCTGGTAAGATATAAATGAGTACACCATTGGAAACTTTAGTTGTCTCTTCTAAAAACTCAAAATATGGGTACTTTCTAAACAAGCAAATTCATTCTTGAATGTCCAGAAAGTATCCATGTAATATGAAAAATAGAGATAGTTATTGAAGAAGATACAAGAAAGACTGTCATAGGACAATGACTCCTCAGTCCCCTTCAAATAAGCACGTTGGGACCTCACACAGTTCTCCAGCATGTCTTCCTCTGTTCAAAACACTCTACAAAATCCTTTGTAGAATTGCCATCCTGCCCCATTGTGTTTTCCTGAATCTCATTGACACTGAAATCTCTTCCCTTTCTAAGGTGATTTTAGTTTTGGGAAAATCCAGCAGTCATAGGGTGCCAAATCTGGGCTGTAGAGGGGATGAGTCACTTCGGTGATTTGATGTTTCACCAAAAACTCTGAATGAGACATGATGCATGAGCAGGCACATTGTTGTGATGGTTGCCAATTGTGAGTTGCCCATACCTGTGGCCTTCTGAATCAAACGAATAGTTTTTGTGGAGGAATGTTCAAGCTTATAGCAAAATTTGATGCAGATAGGCTGCTCTACTTGCTCAGTCATTTTGAATGCAAAGGCTCCTACGACCCCAACTGACTAGTACAGGGAAGTCATCATTGGTCATGCATGTGCCTTTCTGTCCACTCTCCTTGGCTGCCAGTTTACATCAGTGTCTCACAGACCATTCTTGTTACATTAACAATGGCTGGACTGTTTTAAGACATACCTTGTTGTATACATAAAGCAAAGATTTACAAAGTTCGGATATTTGACAAAACCACTAGCATATGTTCATATAAGGCATTTCTTTAAATGCAAGGAATATGGTGCAGCAAGGGAAAGATAGTGAAGGCAGGCATTGCAGATCTGAAAGATATCCCATGTGCAAGCTCCAGAGGTCTTTCCTTATTCACACACGCACTGGCTATATATTGTCCCCAGCTTGAGTCACTTAAGATTTGTCCTATGAATCTTGCATTAAGGCACAGGTGGTTAACACAAGGCCCGCGGGTGGAATCCGGCCTTCCACCTTGTTTTATCTGGCCCAGCACCTTGTTTCTACCCGGCAACAGCACCGAGCTCTTGTTTAATGGTTAAGGAGTAGTTACGTTCATACAGTCCTAAAATTACATTCAGCCCTTTGAAGGCAACCACAAGGCTGATGTGACCCTGGTGAAAATGAGTTTGACACCACTGCTTTAAGGAGAGCTCAAAGAGAAATGCGTAGCAAGCCTTTCGTATCAACTTGACTATGCATTCAAGCTAGTCTGTCAAACCAGTTGCAAACCATTGGTAAAAGGAAAACAAACAAAATACCTGATGCTTCGGGTCCCTGTTGGAACCGGGAAAATAGCTAAAGGACTGTCCCTGTGAGATTTGGCTGTCCAAGAACAGAGAACAAAGAACTTGAGGCAGATTACCATGTAAGGAGATGTTTCGGTTTAAATTTCCCATTCCCCAAACCCTGCAACGCATAGATTCCGAGTGCTAAAAGACAGCCAATAGCTAACAGCCACATCTGCTTCTGTGAAATGCTTGCTTGCTTGCGTCTATAAAAAGGCTTAGCTGCGAGCATTAGGCGCGACTGTGACTGTCGTCTGCAGCTCTTCGGAGCATCGTGTCTCCGGACACTGTGAGAGTTCGCCACTGCACAGGTTAAAAGTTTTGGCCAATAAAGTAACACCTTTGAGTCCTGAAAGTTTCTGAACATCTGTTTCTCGCGTTGGTGAATGCAGCAGTCCCCAGGTGATATTTCCTGATTAAAGTTTGTTAGACATCTATTATCTTGGCCAAGAGTTAGAATTAAGACTATAACCAGGTTTTCCCAGAGATTGTCCAGCTGTAAATCCATACATGTTATCATTTAAAAAAAGAATGAGACTATTTAAAGCATAATATTCATTATAAGCAAAAATGGAAAAGAATACAAATATTCTTGAGGAGGAGAAAAGAAACTGTCATCTATTTGCACATGGAATACTATGCAATAATGAATACATATGCATTACTGCTATGTAAAACAGCATACGTGTATATTACAAATAATGTACTTTGTGACGCTATCTGACAGAAAAAAATAGATATTGATAATTCCATTTACACGTAGTTCATTATAAAGGCAAACCAATCTTTGTATGAGAAATCAGGATAATAGCTGCCTTTCAAAAAGAGGAAAGCAGTAATTGATAGTAAACATGAAAAAGGTAAGACTTGCTGTTTAACTGTTATTGCTGATTTGATGGATGATTAAATGGCTGTTTGCTTTGAAAAAATTCATCAAGCTTAAACTTTGTCCTTATATGTACATATCTGATATTTAAATAAAAGTGCTTTTTTCTTTTTAAAATATATTTAATTGATTATGCTATTACAGTCATCCCATTTACCCCCCTTTATTTCTCTCCGCCCTGCACACCCCCTCCCACCTACATTCACTCCCTCCTTAGTTCATGTCCATGGGTGGTACATACAAGTCTTTTGGCTTCCACATTTCCTATACTATTCTTAACCTCCCCCTGTCTATTTTCTATCTACCATTTATGCTACTTATTCCCTCTACCTTTTTCCCCAGTCCCTCCACCCGCCTTTCCTGATGATAAACCTCCATGTGATCCCCATTTCTGTGATTCTGTTCCTGTTCTACTTGTTTGCTTAGTTTGTTTTTATATTTGTTTTTGTTTTTTGGGGTTCAGTTGTTGATAGTAGTGAGTTTATTGTCATCTTACTGTTCATATTTTGGGTTTTCTTGATTTTCTTAGATAAGTCCCTTTAACATTTCATATAATAAGGGCTTGGTGATGATGAACTCCTTTAATTGACCTTATCTGGGAAACACTTTATCTGCCCTTCCATTCTAAATGATAGCTTTGCTGGATAGAGTAATCTTGGATGTAGGTCCTTGCCTTTCATAACTTGGAATATTTCTTTCCAGTCCCTTCTTGCCTGTAAGGTTTCTTTTGAGATATCAGTTGATAGTCTTATGGGAACTCCTTTGTAGGTAACGCTCTCCTTTTCTCTTGCTGCTTTTAAGATTCTCTCCTAATCTTTAATCTTATGATGTTGTGCGTTGGTGTGTACTTCCTTGGGTCCAACTTCTTTTGGACTCTCTGAGCTTCCTGGACTTCCTGGAAGTCTATTTCCTTTGTTAGATTAGGGAAGTTCTCCATTACAAGAAAGTGAAATGTGTTCTCAATTTCTTGCTCTTCCTCTTCTCCTTCTGGCACCCCTATGATTTGGATGTTGGAACATTTAAAGTTACCCTGGAGGTTCCTAAGCCGCTCCACATTTTTTTGAATTCTTGTTTCTTCATTCTGTTCTGGTTGATTGTTTATTTCTTCCTTCTGTTCTAAATTGTTGATTTGAGTTCTGCGTTCCCTCCCTTCACTGTTGGTTCCCTGTACATTTTCCTTTATTTCACTTTTTATAGCCTTCACCTTTTCCTCTATTTTGTGACCATACTCAACCATTTATGTGAGCATCCTGATTACCAGTGTTTTGAACTGTGTGTCTGATAGATTGGCTATCTCTTCATTGCTTAGTTGTATTTTGTCTAGAGCATTAATCTGTCCTATCATCTGGGCCTTTTTTTTTTTTTTTTTTGGATCTCTGCTCACCTGTTATGTAGTAAGGGGTAGAGCCTTAGATATTCACCAGGGCGGGGCAACCCATGTGGCTGCATTGTGTCACTGTGTGTGGGGGAATGTCCGAGAGGGAACAATGCTACTTGTTCAGCTCTCTGCCAGCTTTCAATCACTTTCGCCACTACCCACAAGCAAATTGGGCCCTTCTGGTGCTGATTCCCTGATGGGTGGTTTTGTGTCCATTCTAGGACCCTGTGGGTCTCTCCAATGAACTCTCCTGTGAGGTTGGGAGCTTCCCCCACTGCCTCAACCCCAACAGGTTTTTTCAGTCAGAGGTTTTGAGGCTTTATTTCCCTGCACTGGAACCCTGGGTTGCTTGGTCTGTCTCACTCCCCAGTTGTTCCTCCCAGTTTATCCATACACAAATGTGGGATTGCCTGATCTGCTTGCTGCTGCCTTGCCTGGTCTGCCAGCTCCCACCTTGCCTGCCCCAGTCCTCTAGCTGCTGCCTTGCAGTTGCTGCCTTGCTGCAAGTCTTCTCTGCCCAGTTGGCCATCTCCACCCCTCCTGCTGGTCTGGATGAATGTTTCTTATTTAACTTCTTGGTTGTCAGACTTCCATACAGTTTGATTTGCTGTCATTCTGGTTGTTTTTTGTTTTTAAATTTGTTGTCATCCTTCTTTTGGTTGTTCAAGGAGGCACAGTGTATCTATCCACACCTCCATCTTGGCCGGGAGTCTTCAATACTTTTATTTTTTTAATTATATTTTATGATTATGCTATTATAGTTGTCCAGGTCTTTCCCCCTTTGTCTCCTGCTACCCACCCAACTCTCTCTACTTCCTCAGGCAATCACCACACCATTGTTCATGTCCATGGGTCATGCATTTATGTTCTTTGGCTACTCCATTTCCTATACTGTACTTTACATCCCTGTGACTATTCTGTAACTACCAATTTGTACTTCTTAATCCCTTTACCTTTTTAACCTGTTCCCCTGACCTTCCTTTTCATCTGACAACCATCAGAAAATTCTCTGTGTCTCTATGATTCTTTCTGTTCTGCTTGTTTATTTTTTTTTTGTTTTTTAGATTCAAGTGTTAATATGTATTTATTGCTATTTTATTGTTTACATTTTTTATAGTCTTCTTAATGAAAACCCTTTAACATTTCATAAAATATTGTTTTGCTGATGATGAACTTGTTTAGTTTTTTGTTTTGTTCTGTTTTGTTTTGTTTTTGGTCTGGAAAGCTCTTTACCTAGCCTTTGATTTTAAATGATAGATTTCCTGGGTAGAGTAATCTTGGTTGTAGACCCTTACTTCTCATCACTTTGAATATTTCTTGCTAGTTTCTTCTATCCTGAAGACTTTCTTTTGAGAATTTGCTAACAGTTTCATTGGAGCTCCCTTGTAGGTAAAACTAACTGCTATTCTCTTGATGCTTTTAAGCATCTCTATTTGTCTTCAGCCTTTGGCATATTAATTATGGTGTATCTTGGTGTAGGCCTCTTTGGGTTCATCTCATGTCTATTTCCTTCACCAAATTAGGAAAGGTTTCTGTTATTATTTTTTCAAATAGATTTCCAATGTCTTTCTTTTTCTTTTCTCCCTTCAGCACCCTAATGGTGAGAATGTTGGAATGCTTGAAGTTGTTCCAGAGGCTGCTTACACTATTTTTATTTTTTTTATTCATTTTTCTTCTTGCTGTTCTGATTGGTTGTTTTTTGCTTCCTTATATTCCAAATCACTGATTTGATTCTTGGCTTCACATACTCTACTGTTGAACCCCTGTATATTTTTCTTTATTTCAATTAGTGTATCATTCATTTCTGACTAGATTTTTAAATTCCTCTTAAAGGGCCCATGTTATTGAGATGCTAAGCTCCTTGGGCATCCTTGAAACCAGTATTTTGAATTCTGCATCAACAAGTAGGTTGCTTGTCTCTAATTTGTTTAGTTCTTTACCTGGAGTTTTGTTCTATTCTTTCATTCGAGCAATGTTTCTTTGCCTACTTGATTTGTCAGACTCCCTGTGTTTATTTCTATGTATTGCACAGAGCTACTATGTCTCCCATGCTTGGTAAAGTGGCCTAATGCAATCGGTATCCTATAAAGTCCAAATGCACAGCCTCCCCTATTACCTATGCTGGGCATTAAGGCATATCCCCCATGTGGACTACGTACACCCTCCTGTTGTAGTGAGCCTTGATTGCTCTTGAAAGTCCAAGGCCAGCCATTGACTGTGTTTTCTCCAGAGTTACACAGATAAGCTACAAAATGATTTTCAGATGGATGTTACTTGTGCTGGTTTGAAGATGTCCAGGTGGGCCAAGCTGTGAACCAAGGATGGCTGCTGCTAGTGCCAGGCCTGGGGCAACTTACTGCAAGAAGTACAGTGCTTCCTGGAGCCAGATGCTGCTTGTTTGAGAGAATTTAGGAAAATCTGAAGTATGGATCAAGACAAGCCATTTGTATGGAAAAGCTACTGGAAAAAGCTTAGATGGGCTCAAAATTTGGATGGGGCAGAGCATCAGGGAATCACCAGGGTGAGGCAAACAGTGTGAGCCAGGCTGATGGAGTCTTGGATATGGTGCCTGCCTCCCTGATCTGAGGTTCTGTGTGAGGAAGCTAAGAAAAGGACCCATGACCTTTGCCAGCACTTCTCTCTGGGAGAAAGCTGACCTCAGCTCCTGCCCTGATACGTGATGATTCAGTTCTCTGAATCATGTGTCCTGATTCATCTCTCCTTCCCATGTGTCTCTGATGCCTTTCAATCTGCTGCCCCTATGCTGGAGTTCAGAGGGAGTGAGTACAAGTAACTCTGGGTGTGGGCCCTTTAAGAGGAATTGTCTGAGGCTCCAGCAGTTGGTCTTCTGCAGGGTCAATCCTCACTAGTTTTTATAGTCAGATGTTATGGAGAACGTGGTGTGGGGCTGGGACCCCTAGCTCCTCAGATATTCCTCCTGATTTTTGTCTGGCTCATGTGGGTATAGTACCAGTCTGTTGTACACCTCCACCCCTCCTACCAGTCTTGATGCGGTTTCTTCTTTAATTCTGAAGTTGCAGGACTTCCATTCAGCTCAATTTCTGATATTTCTGAATGATGGGTCTATAGCTCAGTTATAATTTTGATGTGGTTGTATAAGGAAGCAAGCTCTATCACCTATGCCAACATCTTGAATGGAAGTCCTCCAATAAAAGTACTTTAAGAACATTTTAAACACCACATGTGTGTATGTGCAATACACATTTTCAAAAGCTATTCGTGCTTTTAGGATGTTTTCAAAAAAATAATTTATAGTTTCTTTTCTATTATTTCTTTAAGTGTTTATTTCTCCTTATTTTCTGTTATATCCCTTGGTGACTTATTTAGGTGGATATTATAATTTATGCATTTAACTTCCTTGTTATTTAGTTTTTCTTCACAATTATCATCTTTTTATGTATTTTAAAATTCATTTTGGAGTAGTTCACTGAGGTTGATCTTCTAGATTATGAATTAACTACAAAGGCATAATACACTCATTCATAGAATACTATGCAGTTATTTTTTTTTTAATGAGACTGATATTTTGTCCTATAGTATACAGGTGCTATAATGGATGGGAATGTTGTTTGCCCTTTTAAATGAAAAACAGTACAATTTATATAGTATTGTTACGGAGAAATGAAATGATCCAGACGCAGGGAGTTCACGAAGCACAACTCTTTATTACACGCATGGTCCCAGAGGAGGCAGTCTCCAAATTCTGGGCCCCGATCTTGGGGAAAACTGTCCTTTTAAGCATCATTACATCATGACTTCTGCGGCAGATGTGGTCGTAAATTTTAACTCCCTTTCCCCCTTCCTGTGATTTATTCTTTCCTCAATTAGGGGGCTTCAATCAGGGCTTGTATTCTGACCTATTTTTACTCTCAATGAGGGTTTTGTATTCTGATTATTACTTTTTCAATTAGGGTCTCAATAGGACTTGTATCCTGCTATTATTTCTTTTCTATATCAGTATGATACTTTAATTAAAAATATCTCTGCATGTACATGGTCTGTGTTTTTTGGACATTGCTAGAAACATACTATATTATTGGGGCACATGGGGTTATAGACAACAAGTGAATCATTAATTCATTAATAGTGGCTTAAGCAATATATATGTGTGTGTGTACACACACACACACACACACACACACACACACACGGCCTCTGAAAATGTAAGCTATCAGATTTTCTGCAGCAGTTCAACAGTGTCATTAAGCACACGGCTTTTCTTTAGCTTTCTTCTCTGCTATCCTTAGCATGTTTTGATATTCATGTTGTATAAATCTTCAAGTTAAAGATCACTACCACAACTCTAATAATTATTTCTTTAAACAATAAAGCCAAAGAAATTTAAAAAACACCTCTTTTTGCTGTCTCTCTTCTTCATCAGAGATCAAAACCCTCTCATAAGCTCCCTTCCACAGCATACTTTCTAATATGTATGATTAGCTATAAAAGGATCACATTTTATCTCTAAATCAATGTCAAGCAAAGGAGAACTAAATCAACATTTGTATTAATCAGCTTTTGTTATAGTACTGTGTGGCAGACCCTTCTGTGTAGCATGGGCCCAGCTCCCACTCGGGGATCATAGGACCAACACCCACAGGTAGGTTCTCTCCTGGGTAATCAGATTTGCAATATACCTAGACTGCTTTTGAGACTTGCTTCTTGCTAAAACTCCCTCACCCTGCAAGTGCTAAACCTTGCAGGGACCAGTGTAACCAGCTCAACCACTGCTGCCTTTTCATTTGCTAATATCCTTCTTCTGTGATGTGATTAGGGACATTGGCTCCTTTTGTTGTAACTGGGGATAGTGAGTGAGGACCATCTTGTAATGTGAGGAGATATAGAATAAAGGCCTGTCATGGCGGAGGCCGGGGCTTTTGCTCCCCTTGAGAGAAAAGCCATGCTGTCCTCCTTTTTCCTCCACCAGACTCTGTAGTCCGTGTGTATGTTTTTATTTCATCCATAATGACGTGGACACTGCTAGCCGGTGTCTGCATCAGTACTGTAGCTGAAAAAACACTTATATGTTAACACACATACTTTTATTATTTCTGGCTTATGCATCTGTGGATTAGTCATAACAGTTCTACCTCAGACCAGTGTGAGGCTCAGGTGTACTTTATGAGTTCCTCATTCCTGGAAGGTTGAAGGACAGAGGCTATTTGGGGCACATGATTTTCATAATTTAGGGAAGGGAGTGCAAGAGGAGAAGCAGAAACACATGATGCTTCTTAACAGTTCTGCTTAAAATAGTCACTCTCCATTCTACCCACACTCCATTGGTAAACCAGTCATATAGCAAAGCCTAAGTTGATGAGACAGGGAAATGTTCTCTTCCTTATTCAAGCAGAGCAAGGGTGGCGAGGGAACGAAGAATTATAAAAAAAATATATAATCTCCCACATTTATGGCTTAGACCAATTGTTATCTATCCCCTTGGATTAGAAGAGGAGTCCATGTTCTGTGAACTTACTGCTACATACACAATATATGGTTATAAACTAAGGAAATAAGGGATAGAGACAATCAACCTTATCAAGGTTCACATCAACATCATGGTGAGTACAGCAGAGCCACAGAAGAGAGTGGGATAGACAAGGACCATGGTGAGGCAAAAATAAAATAATTCTGTGTTGATTTCTTAATATATTTTTTTTTTTACTTTTTAGATTTTATTTATGTATTTTTAGAGAGAGGAGAAGGAAAGGAGAGAAACATCAATGTGTGGTTGCCTCTCATGTCCCCGCTGCTGGGGACCTGGACCACACAACCCAGGCATGTGTCCTGACTGGGAATCGAATTGGTGACCCTTTAGTTCACAAGTCAGCACTCAATCCACTGAGCCACACTAGCCAGGGCTTGATTTCTTACTATTTAAGCGAATATTAGCTAGAAGCCTCCTCTAACTGAGAAAATGTACCCAATTGGAAAGACAACTCAAATATTGATGAAAATAGCGCTGCTTTACTTAACAACTAAGCATTTTAATTCAACAATTTGCAAAAAGACTCTACCTTCCAGAAACCATTCTGCCTTATTTCAAAAAGGCTGAAATTCATGTATTGATATGTGAAGTATTAACTTTACAATATATTCAACAACTCTCTGACACCTTGGGTGAAGAAATTCCAGTTGTCTTACCTGAAGGACAGCAATATTTATGCTGTATTAATTCTGGCCCATCCACTGGCTCAAACTGTTCACTTATGTCACTGTCATGGGCAAGTGATGCAGGAAGAGAAACACAGCTAATCTGTGAAATTGGACAATACATTAAATCTGTCTTGGTATTTAAGCCACCATAAGTACCATGCTTAATTGGGTTTATGAAATGAGATCTTGTTCAGGGCAAGGATCAGTATGGAAGAGAAGCTATAATGGATGCTAAATTAAATGCCTAAGTTAAAGCTGAACTGTTACATGCACAAGTCAGTGACTTCAGAACTACAAATCCCAAGTGAATCACAAATTGACCTCTTTGTGTAATATTAAATGGAATTAATTTTTAAAGCTTAATCTGACTTCTTTCTAATTATATGCCCAAAAAACGTAACTGGAAGCACGCGCGCATGTGCGCGCTCGCTCTCTCTCTCTCTCTCTCTCTCTCTGTCTTTGCATTTCCTGACAGTTTTTTTTTGCTGTAGTACTAAGTTAACAGATGGCTTCAAAGGTAAAATTATGAGAAGTGAAAGTGTTTATACAATTCTTAACATCTGGATCTTAGGATCTTTAAACTATGGCATGTCCAAAGATACAAAATCCACCTTTCCTGGTTTTGTGGAACTTCTAGATGTGGAAATACAATCCACATTGCATGTGGGAGTGCCCTACCAGGCACAGTTTTCATAAAGGGAATTTAAATGACTATTTTAATTTGTAGACCAGACTGTATGTGCCAGGAATATAAGACTAAATTAGCTGCTTTCTCAGAGAACTGTCTCTTCTAAATAAACAAGGCCTTTGCACTGACCCAGGAATATGAGTTGCAGCTGAAAGACTAATTATACCAATATTATAATGGCACATTTACAACAATACAAAAAAGTATTCTCCCCATCTTCAAAGTTAGATGCTCCTTCAAATGAAATCATATTTATTTATTTGGATTGTCTTTCATGTTTTCTTTTGAACTTCTAAGGGAACTGAAAGACTTTGTAAAGAAGCAGTTTGATAATCCGTTATTTTTTCAATATATGTAAAAACTCATCTACAAATGAATTCAAAAACTAAATTTCTCCCTTGGTACTTTGATTTGAAAGGAAATCAGAACAAATATTTATGAACAGAATGCTTTCAATTAATATATAATTAAGTATGCAAATGTAGAATATAATTCGATATGCAGTTAGATGACTGACAATACCAGAAATCTAATCTCACACTTAAATTGCCAACCACACCCCTATCTTGGGCTATTGACCCACATCACTCGTGACTGAAAGGTTGGACATCACCTACAGAGAAAGTGTTTCTGCAGATTCGTGTTATTGCAGTGATTCTATAATCAACTGACAGTGTCTGTCTTTAGATAGTAGTCAGATGCAACATGCATAAAGAAGCTTCTTTCTTGCCTTCCTTCTTATTTTTCAACTGGCATCTTATCTGATTTTAAATAAGTGGTGCAAATCTTGGCAACTTGTGAAAGACTTCTTTTATTCCTTTGTACTTAGTAACACTTTTCTATTCAGTAACTCTTTAAAAGAAAGTTGATAATTGATTCGGACACCGGCTAGCAGTGTCCATATCATTAAGGATGAAATAAAAACATACACACGGACTATCGAATCCGGTGGAGGAAAAAGAACAGCGTGGCTTTTCTCTCAAGGAGAGCAAAAGCTGTGGCCTCCGTCATGACAGGCCTTTATTCTAATATCTCCTCACATTACCAGATGGTCCTCACTCACCAACCCCAGTTACAACAAAAGGAGCCAATGTCCCTAATCACACCACAGATGGATATTAGCAAATGAAAAGGCAAAAGTGGTTGAACCAGTTACACTTGTCCCTGCAAGGTTTAGCATTTGCAGGGTGAGAGAGTTTTCAGCAAAAAGCAGCTTAGGTATATTGCAAATCTGATTACCTACGAGAGAACCTATCTGTGGGTGTGGGTCCTGTGCATCTCTGAGTGGGAGCTGGGCCCATGCCACACAGAAGGGACTGCCACAGATAACCAAGATATTAAATGTAAAAAAGTCTGAACTTTGAATATTTTAGAAATTATTTGGTATTGTGTTTTAAGATGTCTTTGTTTTAGATACAAATGTCTGGAATCTGGACTTGGTTGTTGGTGTTTATGGGTCCTTTGGAACATCCTAGAGACAATGAATTTTATTGCCCTAAGGACCAGGGGGCGATGATTAGCAAGGTTCGTAACTGATATATGAAATCTGTCTGGAAAAAGGCCAGCCATTATAATGAGAACAGTTTCCATGACATTGATATAACCTGGCAGCCAAGGAGAGTGGACCGTAATGCACATGCATGAACAATGATGGCTTCACTGTACTAGTCAGTGGAAGTGGTAAATGTCATTGAGTGAGCATGTGTACTGTACGGTTGGTTGTTGCATTCAAAATGACTGAGTGAGCAGAGCAATGAGTCTGCATCAAATTTTGCATTAAGCTTGAACATTCCTCTGCAGAAATTGTCCTGATAATTCAGGAGGCTTTCGGGGATGATGCAGTGAGTGCAGCACAAATGAAAGTGTGGCACAAACACTTCAAAGATAGTCAAGAATCTGTTGAAAATTATCCATGTTCTAGAAGGCTTGCAACAAGCAGAACAGATGAGAATGTTGAACGTGTACGGACTGCAATCATCAAAGATCAGCAACTGACAGTGTGAGATCTAGAAGCTGATCTGGGGATTCCAAAAACTACTGTCTGAGAATTTGACTCAGGATCTTGACATAAAACATGTCCTGGCAAAATTCATTCTGTGGCTTCTGCTATCACAGCATATGGAAAATTGTGCTACAGTTGCTAATGACTTGATTCAAACCCCTACCAATAAACCAGATTTCCTCAAGGTCAAAACTGGAGATGAATTGAAAGGCTATGGCTATGATCCAGAAATGAAGGCCCAGTCATCCCAGTGGAAGTCACCTGGTTCTCCAGCCCAGAGAAAGTGTGGCAAAGGTGTGGCAAATTTGCAGCAAGATCAAGACCATGTTAACTGTGTTTTTTGATTGGGAAGGTGTTGTCCAGGCCAAACAATTTATAAGGAGTACTACCTCAGTGCTCTTTATTGGTTGAGAGAGAGATGCAATATGATGAAAATGGACAGCTATGGGCAACTGGTGATTGTCAGCTTCATCATGACAACATGTTAATTCATTCATCACATCTCAAGCAGAGCTTTTTGGTGAAAGAACAAATCACCCAGGTGACTCAGATCGCCTACAGCCTACATTTGGTGCCCTAAGACTTCAGGCTTTTCTAAAAACTAACATTGCCTTTGAAAGACAAGAGATTTCAGACTATTGATAAGATTCAGGAAATTACAATGGGGCAGCTGATGGCAATTCCAACAAAGGATTTTGCAGAGTGTTTGAAGAGTGGAAGAGAAACCAGGAAAACTGTGTGAGGTCGCAAGGTGCTTACCTTGAAGGGGACTAAGGCATCGTTGTCCTCTGTACAATGCTTGTTGTATCTTGTATCTTCTTCAATAAATGTCTCTCTTTGCCATAGTACATGGCTGGATACTTTCTGGACAGAGCTCATATATCAGTGTTGATCTAAAATTTGAGTAGATTCCCAACACATACTTAAAATAATTTACATTTCCAAGAATTGGCTAAAATCAGTGTATACCCTCCAAATCATATATTGCTTTAAGTTTCTGAAATTTGAAAATTTGTGAACTGTAAAAAAGTGGGTCATTGGGGTAGGAGAAAAGAGTTAACAAAAGTAAGAGTGTTAGTTGAGTGTGTACTGTGTGCCAGGTAATGCACTAGCAATTCTATTATAGTTTGTCTATGTGTTTCAGTTACTAACATTTCATCTCTCAGCTCCATATTTCCATATCTTTTCCTGTGGTACTGGGTCTGGAAATCTGTAAGCTGACTTTCCCAAAGGCAGCATACTTTTTCCACAGAGTATCATGGGAATGTCTTGGAGCAAAGATATCTCTCTAGCCTGAAATACAGCCATTAGTATTTCAGGTCATTAATTAGATGTTTTCCTCTTCCAATAACTTTTGAAAATGCAAATGTTCATCAAAGAGGATATCAGTCAACTTTTGGATCACTGAATCTTCAATAATAACAGTTTGTCAGATACTTTTCTTCAATTGTGGGTACTTTGTCACAAAGGCAGAATAGGGATCTTGGGGTGATAAGAAAAAAACAGGTGTAGAAAAAAGATAGCATCAGAGCTTATTGATCATTTAATTGTGTCTTATTTTGATCCTAGGGATATTGAGAAATGACCCAGTTTCCCTTTTTTTTGTGCGTGGTTCTTCAATCTAGTTGTAATCTGACCTCTGGAGGCTGAATGTAAGAAGAAGAACATTGAGAAATAGGCAAAGATACCTTATGGTAACAATTATTAACTAGAAAATCTCAAACAGGGGTTCTCAACCCTAGCTAATACCTAGGTCCTATGCCCAGAGAATTAAAAAAGAAAATCCTGAGATGATTCTGACATTCTAGTAAAGATGGAGAGTCACTGCTGCAAAGAGTGAATCAAATGAACATTTACCATGTGCCAACAGGATTTATGATTTAGGAAGACCTAGCACAAAGAAAAAAATGAGAAAACTTCAGTAATCTCCAACTTTGCCAGTCAGCATCCCATTTTATGCCCATGCTTTTCCTTACTTCCAACCCCATCTTTGCCCCAAGCAACATGTGCTTCCTGCTGCTTCAGGGAGCTATCACTTAAGTGGCAATTCCATTGCATATCTAAATACCATGGTAGTAATAGAAAACATCAGCTATCAGAAAGCCCTACCTTTAGCGAACAGGTGCAAAGAGAAGCATGTTTTTCTAGAGAACTCTGTGAGTGATACAAAATTCCCTAGAAATTGCTCACTTTTTCAGTAGTTGGTTTTCTGTGAAGATGTAAACTGAAATATGAATAAAGAACAGAAAGTTAAAGATTTTTCTCAGGAGCTGAGTACCAGCTTGTAGAAGGCAACCAGGAGTCAACAAGGTAGGTGGAGCCACACAGGATGACACAAGGTAAGAAAACAGGCATGGAATAAGAAAGAGGTCTGTCGTCATAACAAAGCCAAAGCGGTGGGGGGGGGGGGGAGGAGTGAGGGTAGGAGGTGGGGGAGGGTGGGACAGGGGAAAGTGGTGGCAAGAAAATGGAGACAACTGTAACTGAACAACAGTGAAAAAAAGAAATAGGTATGTTGTGATTCTTTTTGAAGACTCAGTTTCTTCAGTAGAGCTAAAATTTCTGCATGTTTTGTGTCTTTTTCCCACTTTCTACCTACAATTGTTGGGTTAGCTTAAAGTTTAACTATAGCTTGAGGGGAAGGTTTAGCAGAGGTAGACTAATACGCATTTACTGAGACACTGCCCTAGAACCAAACCCAAGTGTCAGTATTGGTCAGAAAAAAACTGAAGGGCTTGTTTAAGCAGACTTCTGGGGCCCAGGACCAAAGTTTCTGACTCAGCAGGTCTGAGCTGTGGTTTGAAAATGTGCATTTCTAACAAATTCCCAGCTGACCCTCTTATTCTGTCTGAAGACCACACTTTAAGGACCACTGCCTCTAGGGCTGGAAAAAGAAATCAGATATCAGCAATTGTCCTTAATCATCTTCTTACAGAGATGTATTAGAAATATAGTTTGTCACATATATGACAAAATAAGAATACTGTCAGGTAACATATTACATAAATAAAATACAGTGCAATAAATTCTAGAAGTCCTGAGATATACGTCTGATTAAATACTAGTGTGGCAGAAGAAGTTAGAGATGACAAATATCATACAAAGACCCTGGGCTACAGTGGTAGAGGTGGCCTGTGGAATTGAGTTTATTAAGGAACATACACCAGTGAAGAAATTTACTGAATATTTGGGTCTAAACAGCAAAGCTCAGGGATTTTTTAAATTGAATTTATTGGGGTGACATTGATTAATAAAATTATGTAGGCTTCAAGTGTATAATTCTATGATATTGTATATTGTATTGTGTGTTCACCACCCAAAGTGAAGCTTCTTTTGTCACCATTTATCCCCCTTTACCCTCTTCTATCTCCCCCAGGCCTCTTCCTCTGGTAATCACCATACTATTGTTTGTGTTTACGGGGTTCTTCCTTTCCTTTCCTTTTTTTCCCTTCCCTTCCCTTCCCTTCCCTTCTTCCTTCCTTCCTTCCTTCCTTTCTTCCTTCCTTCCTTCCTTCCTCTCTCTCTCTCTCTCTCTACCCTTCCTTCCTTCCTTCCTTCCTTCCTTCCTTCTTTCTCTTTCTTTCTTTCTTTCTTTCTTTCTTTCTTTCTTTCTTTCTTTCTTTCTTTCTTTCTTTCTTTCTTTCTTTCTTTCTTTTTCTCTTTCTTTCTTCTTTCTTTCTTTCTTTCTTTCTTTCTTTCTTTCTTTCTTTCTTTCTTTCTTTCTTTCTTTCTTTTTCCCTTTACCTTTTTTACCTATCCTCCCCAAAAGCTGCCAATCTATTCTCTGTATCTATGAGTCCATTTCTATTTCTTTTTTTTTTAACTTTGTCCATTAGGGTTTTAAATGCTATAAATCCTGGCATTTAAAAGAAACCCTAGACAGCCATGGTTCTTATGCTAATTAAGCACCTAAGACTCACATTTCAGATAGGGCTGAGGTCTGTGCAGGAGATCTGTAAACTAGTCCCCTTGTTTGGTGATGAGACTTCAATTCCAGTATCTGGAATCACTCAAAGTTCCTAGTGGTTCATCACCTTCTACTGGTTAGGACACATTATAATGAAACATGACATCTGATTTTGTTATCTCTTGGGCAAGTGCTTCTGTAAGTGAGAATTTTTCTTTTTACAGAAAAGAATAACTGCAGGACCATTCAGACACATGTCTCAAAAGCAGTGCTGGACAGGGATTGACAAAGGTTTGAGGAAGTCATTTGGCCAGAGGTGTTAGTGACAGAAAAAGTACCCCGAAGTTGAAGATAGCAGAACCCTTGGAAAATTTTTGAGCAGATTAGGTTGGCTTCAGTGAAAGGACCACAAGGTCTAACAGGGGAAATAAAGATATTTATGCATCTGTGCAGCATTTAAAAGGTGTGACCATAAGAGAACAAATATAATTTAGCCAAAATGATAGTTGTATTCCTTGTGGGTGGTGGGCTTCATTGTAGATACCTGCAAATGTAAAATATTTAGAATTGTGTTCAAAATATTCTTTTATTTTTGACATTATTACAGATGTCTCCCTTCCCCACCTTCCCCCTTCCCCTCACCCTTCCTCCCCACCATTGCTATATTATTGTCTGTATCCATGGGCTATGCATATATGTTCTTTGGTTTATCTCTTCCAGTCCCCACCACCGCCCTTTCCTCTGAGAGCTGTCGGTCTGTTCCATGTATCCATGCCTCTGGTTCTATTTCATTCATCGGTTTCTTTTGTTCATTAGAGTCCACATATGGGTAAGATAATATGGTATCTTTCTCTGACGGGCTTATTTTGCCTAGCATAACTTTTGAGACACCTAAGAAACTAGAACTTATACTTTGTTACGTGTGTGTATGCACACATAGTAAGAGAGAATTTTCCCAGCTATATCTATATAATTGTAACCAGTATTTTTCCCAATCTTAGTCTCTATGACTACATAGGCTTTACTCTATATGATTTTGGCTGCTTTCAGATGCCCTATATAGTCTCAAATGATCATTGAAGAGATTCAGAAAATCTCTGATAGGCTCTGAGGAAAATTATTTGAAAATATCAATAAATGTAATACTAGTAACAGCAACAGCATCATCACGGGAAACTGGAGAGGAAATACTTATTTAAATATATAAATTCTGGTGTGTTTGATAAAGAAAACAAACTTTAATAATGTAATTCCAAGCCTGTACATTTACACTACTGTAAAATATTTATAGGTGTTCAGAAATGAGAAGAACCTGGCTGGTGTAGCTCAGTGGATTGAGCGCGGGCCTGCGAACCAGAGGATCGCGGTTCGATTCCCAGTCAGGGCACATGCCTGGGTTGCAGGCCAGTTCCCGGCAGGGGACACATGAGAGGCAACCGTACATTGATATTTCTCTCCCTCTCCTTCTCTCCTACCCTTCCCCTCTAAAAGATAAATAAATAAAGAAAGAAAGAAAGAAAGAAAGTGAATTACTTTAAAAAAAAAAAGAAAGAAAGAAAGAAATGAGAAGAATTAGACCCAAAGCATACATAGGTATCCAATATGGATACACTGTATAATCAAGGTCAGTATAACTTCTCAGACTGTTCTGCTGGGTTAGCCAATATACGAAAGCCAATTTACCATAGAGATTTTTTAATTTAACAGAATTAATTTCTATACTAATTAAACAGCTTAAGATAGCAAATATTTTTCTTTCAATTGAAAACTCAGAGAGAAAATCTATTTGTATAAATAAGAAAATGAAAACGCAAAATAACCATTTTTTCTTCTAGTCATAATGAAGCTAGGATTTCCTGATGGATTCTAGGTGCAAAGAGATCTCCATGCCCTGAGGCTTCACGCCTGGTAAGGGTATCATGAAAGGTGCTGCATGTGGATGATCGCTCTAGGCTCCTTTTAACTTTCTTTGTGTGCCCAAAATCTCTGGTAAAAACAGATGGAAATGGGAAGAATTTCTAAGCAGCTGAACAAGGTGCTGTTCAAGGTACAGTTTTGTGGGGCTGAGAAGGATAATGGAGAAAGGAAAGAATTTAGATGATTGTCAGAGAAAAATAGAGAAGGGAAGCTATTTCTGGATTTCCTATTCTATGTCACTAATCTATTCCTGTCTTATACAAATACAATGTGGAATTAATTATAATATTTTAATAACTGTTTCATCATCATGGTCTTTTTCTTGGCTATTTTTTGGTAATGGTAATCATCTTTAATATGAACTTTAAAATCAGTTTCTCCAATTAAAAAAGAGTTACTGAGTTTCTGGTTGGAATTCCATTAAATTTGCATATTAATTCAGGAAAATGAACAATGCCCTGAAAATTAAACTTTTCCCTCAAAGAGTGTGTTCCTTTCAGATTTCATTTACACACTTCTGTACAACTTTATAATTTTCTTCATATAGGTGAGTGATCCTTAAATTCAGTGCCTCACTAGAATAAGTCACAAGCTTTTAAAAATGCTGATTCATAGAGTTCACACCTGGAAATTTACTTGTTTTGTCTGAGGACATCAGAGTAATTTAAAGCTCCTCAAGGTAATTTTAATGTAAAGCTAAGGTTGAGAATTGCACATATGTATATTGTGTTATTCACCATAAATTTATTCCTAAGTATTTTATTCTTTTTTGGACCCTTTTCCAATAATATATTCTTAATTATCTTTCCAATCTCTTATATGGGGTGTGGTCCATCTGAGTTGTTCACTTCTTAATTTGGCCATGTGTGCTCTGTTAGGAACTCATTCATTTACTCTAGGTTTTCAAATATATTTCTATAGAGTTCTAAATTACCTATCATCATCATCATCATCATCATCATCATCATCATCTTGCACTTGAATCTCCTTATGTAATTTTTTAAGGTTTTCTTCATTCTCTCTAGCAATTATATTTTACTGGGTACATATGATGATTATTACACCTGATCTACCTCCCTCTTGCTGCTGACCCTACTTTTCTTAGTCCTCTCATTGAGATACATTTCTAATTATTGGAAAAATACAGATGGTGCAAAGGCAGCTTTGTCCCTGTAGGCCTACTCTTAGAGGCCCCTGCAAACACACCTGAAGGAAACCTCTTGGCTTTTTCTATTCTAAATACTCTATTTACTACAAGTGCACAAAATCCACTGCTTACCATTTGGCTTTTTCACTTTTGGGGGTGGGATCAGGAAATCCAGCACCTTTTAGGAGAACTGTGTTGCCATTCTCCCAGATATGGCCTCTGATCTTTGAAAGTCAAGCTCTTCCCTAGAAGAGTCATCTTCTTGTCAGTGATCATCCCTGGGCTCAATGGTATTCTCTTGTTCTTTGGTCCCTTGAACCAAAGAACACAAAAGGGAGGAATGCCCACATCTGTGCTCTCAGTTGAAGACTTTATAGATGCTCAGGTGGCCTAATCCCTTCCTGCTGGGGTGAAGAGGAATCTAGTTGTATTTAGGAGGCCACATTCCCTACAATGGTAGAACAAGAGATCACTTAGTTTCATTGAATCTCTCAACTTTCCTGCATTTGGTGCACATTCAACTTCACTCTCCCCTGAACTATCTTGTCTAAATTCATATCACAAAGATATTTTTCATAAATGTATAGATGTATCTAGTTGTCTTCATACACTTATCTGGCTAGTATTGTATAAGAAAAGAAGAAAAAAATCATGCATGTGAGAAGTATATATTAGAAAAAATAGACCTTAATGGGTATAGAATGGGTACACATAAAATCTAGTGTATATTAACTATAAATACACTGCATAAAATTTAATCCTTTAAAAACTTCCTTTTATAGTTGATAGCAAATAAATGCCCCATATCAAGCAGAGTGTCTCATAGTTATTCTAAATATTGAAGAGACATCATAAGGTTAATTGGGGAGCTCATATAAATAACCATTTTATTGACTTAAACTTATCTTGGTAGTGTGTGATCTATAATAATAGAGGATGAAACAGTCATATGTAAATTATGTTTTTGGTGGTTGTATGAATTTCTGATCTTGTATTAGATTTACAGGGCCAACTAAAAACAAAACCCAAGGTGAAAAATGGGGGCAGGGAGTAGAATCATAATATTCTCCTAATTTTATTCTAATATTTCAACTTTAGCTATAGACAAGAGGATTTCTGCATCTCTTCCAGCTCAGGGAGTATGAAGAGAACCCAGGTCTCATTCTGTCTTCACATTGATTAGCCTTCTATTTTGTGAGACCTGATTTTTATGCCTGAAAGACACTGGGTCATGTTATTATTTGAAAAGGTATCTGAGTACCATAGTAAAAAAACAGGCTTCTCTTAGGTTTTTAAATCTAATTTCTTTCCCTTTACTCTGTCTGGACTGAGGCACTTACACTTACAGCCCCATACTGCCTGCTGTTAGGGGGTAAATCCCAATGTATTGCAATTTTTCTGCCTGCCTTTTGATGGATAAGTAATATCATCTGTGCCTCCCAAAGTCACTTCTCTTTTTTCTCATGTCCCATTTGACCTCATTTTCCAGAAGTATTTCCAAGTAAGTTGTGACCAAAATGCCTATTCCATGGGAATTTTTAGACCTCTACTGATGCCACTCATACTCCAGATCTTCATATGGAAACTCAAATTTGTTTTCCATGTATAACCATATGAAGGAAAGGACAGGTGGTTCCCTGTCATTCCCGTTCCCAACAGTTTGTAGAATTACCTCCATTGTTAAACTGGCTAATGACTAACTTTTTAATAGAGCCATTTTTCTAATTAAATTTAACACTGATTATTGTCTTTACATATAGATAAGCTTAGACTTCATGCATTAACCTCAGTGATAACAATTTCTAAAATTTTATACTTCATGGCTGAAGTCATCTACAAAAAACTCTGAATTTTCAAAGATCGCAAAGGGCACTGATCCCATTCAGGAGGGCTCAACCCTTATGACCTCACCTCCCAAAGCCCCCACCTTCTAATATCATTGCACTAGACATGAGGACTCAACATAAATTTGGGGGAATGTTGCAGACCCTTCAGCCTGGTTTCAGGAGCTGTAACTGCACCCCATGGTAGGCTGAGTAAGAGCCAAGGGACCCACTTCATCTAGGTCTGTTCTGTCAAGAGGACCTGAACCACTAAGGAGACAAAGCTTATCTCCCTGATAGGAGCACCGCTTCTGCCTCATCCATCTCTGGCCCCAATGCTTAGTCGGTTAGTCAATGACGGGTAAGACTCCTCATGGGAGGGGCAACCTAAGCCAGACATGACCACTTGGAAGGCCCTCATGGAAGGACTGGAGGTGGGGCGGCTGCAGCAAAGAGGGGGTAATGGACCCTTGCCCCCTGGCTATTCTGACATAGCCCCGAGTCCCCATTTCCATCTGGGAGATGCTTCCTGGCTCTAATCCACTTAAGCCTGAAACTACCATGCAGTGCAGCCCTGTGCTGGCCCAAAGGTTCCCTGGGTGATCAGGCATAAGAAAGAATTTGTAAAGTCCTGTGAAACCTGCTTTGTTTGCTAAGAGTGCTCTCATTTAAATGATAAGGGTCCGAGGAGGAAATAAGTTGTCTCCCAAAGTTTTGCAACCCCCTTTCCTGACAGACACTGACTCAGATTAAGCCCTCAGATTTCTTTGAAATGTTAACCATTGCTCAATCCTTGCTTACCTGTATTCCTGTGTATTTGAACCCAATAAAAGCCCAGTGAGGAAGGGGCTCTGGGTCACTCTCCTTTGAGAGTTTGGCCACATCTTCTTCCCAAGCAGATCATGTCTTGGTAGTTTTATTTTCATCCGTGATGGAGGGATGGGGCTCTGTGGGTGGAGCTTCCGTGAAACACACACATTCAGTCCATAGCAACAGTTAACACTATTGACGCTCTAGCAGATATCCTGAATCCCCTCTGCCCTTTCCGTGAACCCTCTACCAGCGCTTTATACTTTGCTTTAGAAGGTTGCACCTGATACTGTCTTTGGAGACCTCCACAGAGAGCAGGGGGAGCTAGGGAGATGAGGTCTCTCTTTGGAGACCTCCTCCAAGCAGCAATTCTGCAGTGGCTGACCTTCAGTCTCAAGTGTCTGAAAATCCAGCCCTCTGGCCTCCACTTGGAAGAGGCCAGAGCTAGACTTTATATGAAATCACAATCTTACTTGTCTTCTCTCTTCCCTATCCTGCCTCTCTCACTCCTTCCCTGTTTTCCTCCAATGTCACTCTCTTAGTAAAGTACTTCAACCTGAAGCCTCAACTCAACGTCTTCTTGAGGAAAACCTGACCTAAGATGACATGTAACAAAGAGCCTTACAATAAAATAGAAAATAACTTTCATAATAAGAATATGAGCAGAGCCCATCATGGCAAAGACTGTACAGATTACTTCTTAAACCAACAGCAGCTCAGAACTCTTTAATGATTTCTCAGAAATATTTGGCTATAATTAGAGGAGGGAAATAACTCTCATGAGACTTGAAACAAAAATCAGTGAAAGTGGACTTATTACAATGATTCTATTTCCACTTACGGGTTGCTGAGGTCTAAGGAAATGAGGACTGCATGTTAAGTGGATAACCTGACATCAGCCCAGCAGGTGAAGGAAGGTGGCAACTGGTTCTATACCTAAATTTGGAATGCAACACCAGAAATCTGGTATATATGTAAATTTAGAATGCAATGCCAGAAGGTATTTCCTTTACAGGTTTTCCACAGAAGCTCAAATATATTTATAGGAAGTTATTGAATTAAAGATAGAGTTTTGTCTAGGAATAGGCAATGGAGCATAGAAAAGATTGATCTGGAAAGGACCAAAGATGGCAGAAGACTTCTGCAGTCTGGAAAAAAAATAAACTAAAATGTTATAAGTGATTACATTAGGAAGGGAAGAAATGGAGAAAAATTTGTTTTTAATTTGCTATAATTTTCTTTATTCTCCAAATTTCCACAATTACATATATTAATGTTATAGCTTAAAAAGTGAATTAAATTTTGATTACTTTATCACTTTTTACTTATATTTAAAAATAAAATTTAAATTTCCATTATTAGGGAATTGTTAGTAATTGTGAACATTCATATAAGGAAATTTGTTCAATCATTAAAATAATGTTTACCAAGTGTTTTGGATGAGATTGAAAGATATGAGAGAATATCAAATAACAAAGACAAGATTTAAAACTATTTGATATCCTCCACATTAATGTGTATAGAAAATATACTAAAAGGAATTACACTGCACTAAGAATTAATTTTCACTAGATTATTAGTTTATATACTTTTCTTATTTTTTACATTTTCCAAACATTCTATACTGAATATGTACAATTATATGAGAATCAACTTAGTAAAATTTGGAGCTATGTGCTTAGATACTTCTAGGTCTGAAATGCTAACAACCTGAGGTGGTACTTCTTAACAGGTCTAAGAGTGATCAGTTGTATCTAAAACATTTGAACTAATTTATGCCTTTAAATGGATTCCATTTCTTTATGCTACGCTTCCCCATTTTCCTCTAAGCATCTGTCTTACTTTGAATGCCTGCCACTTCTTTGTCTCAGGAAAGCTTAAATTTATTTCCAGCAGATTCCTTCACATTCACATGACAAATACACATCTGCTTGTGTGTGTTTCTTTTTTTCTCACATCTCACTGAGAGTGTGCTAGCATTTTTCTGATGATTTATGGAAAAGTAAATATAGTTTTCAGTGCTATTCACCCCATGTAAATTTCTAATGATCTCAAATATGAGGGTATGTATGACAACAATGCCTTGGTAAAAAGCCAGCTGCTCTTTTCATTTGAGCAATAGTTTGATATTCAACTCACTAAGTGAGCTTGTTTGTTTCAGCAGCTGTTGACTTTATCTCCCTCTCAATGGATGGAAAGAAAGAGAAAAGAGGAAATGCTCCCCTCTATATGCCTTGCCTGGCTACCTTTGGCAGGGCTCTTTACTAGGTGGCAGACTTACCTATTATTACAATTGGGAACATTTGGAGCTAGAAAGAACTAATAGATTATAACTGTCAAGCATCCTCTTTGTGAAGTAATTTTACATTGCATATATTATGGTAAGAATAATTAACCACTTTTTCTCAGGTAAAAAAACTGAGGCTCAAATTTATTAAGTAGCTCAACTATGGTCACAAATATTATGGATTGAGAATTTGAGCCACTCATTTCCTTCTCTCACAGATAGAATTGTGAGGTCCAGTAAACTTATTCAACTTCAGGTCTAATAACTGATATGGGCCATAAAACAATCTCTTGCTAGGCTTGAAGACTGTACACTTGGTTACAGTCCGAGCAAGGGAGCTACTGCACTCTAGCAAGAGGATGTGGGCCCTTCAGCAGGCCTAGAGGATTCAGGGATCCTGTAGTTCAAGTTCTCAAGGGTATCTATCGATGTGTTCTAATTCCAAGTCTCAAGGCTTCATTCTTCCTTATCAAAGCCATGACTGCTAGGACACTTGATTAGACTGCAAACTCAGCTTCTCCTTAGGCCAACAACTCTCATAGTTGGTCCTGGGCCTGGACTTAAGCATGGTCCATCTCTGGCAGTAGGCTGTCTGTTTAAAGTCTGTGAAGGGGTTTTCAGACTTTCTCACCATTCCTGAAGTTGACCAACCTGAGCCTTTCATTTTGTTTTCAGCCTATTTTGGAATGCATCCAGTCTTTTTGATTGATTACCATTTATTCCCTTTGTACCTCTCAAAATCCAAAGTAAACTGCACGGTCTAGAATACCCACTTCTGCCAGTTTCCTAGGCTGCCATTATGAAGTACCACAAACCAGATGGTTTAGAACACCAGAAATTTACTGTCTCACAGTTCTGGAGGCTGGAAGTCCAAAATCAAGGGCTCAGCAGGGCTGCATCTGAGGGCTGTGAGGGAGAATCTCTTCTCTGCCTCTCATAGCTTCTGGAAGCTTCAGGTGTTCTTTGTCCTCCCTTTATTTTTTCCTGTATGTGTGTCTGTCTGTGTCCAAATTTCTCCTTTTCATAAGGACATCAGTTATATTGCATTAGGGCCCACCCTAATGACTGTCTCTTAATTTGATCTTCATAAAGATCCTATTTCCAAATAAGGTCACATTTACAGATACTGAAGTTAAGACTTCAACCTATCTTTGGGGGACACATTTCAACCCATTTAATCACTTTAATTGACCACAGGTAAAAGCTTAGGGATTGCAATACTCTAACATGCCAGGGGCTCTCAAGGCTCCACAACCACCTGTTGTATAGGGTCTTTCTTGCCATTCAGTTGATGACATAACTCTGGACCTACATCCATAGAATCTGGCTTCATGAGCCACCCCTGCACTCTTGGTACCAAATATATTATGTAGGCTTCCCAGGAGCAGATCCTGAAACACAGCTTCATGAGCAAGGGATTTCCTAAGACCAGGAGAAGCGTGTAAAGGAGAAGAATGTAGAGCAATTTTAGACAACTCCTCAGCCTTAGCCTGACTCTTGGGGAGCTTTAGACTATAAATTATTAGGTTGGCCACAAAGTTCATGTTTTTTCTGTAAGATGGCTCTAGTAGCATGTAGCTGTCTTCATTCAAAACAATTTTATTAGATTGTGTTTTGACAGCTGTCGTATCAGCACGCATTAAAAATTATCAAATTTGTGAATTTTTGTATAGCCATTTTAATAGTGAAGATAGAAGAAAATACACAACATTTGTGGCATATTATGCTTTGTTATTTCAAGAAAGATAAAAATCCAACTGAAATACAAAGAGATTTTTGCAGTGTACAGAGAAGATGCTGTGACTGAGCAAACATGTCAAAAGTGGTTTGCTAAGTTTTGTGCTGGAGATTTCTCACTGGATGATGCTCCACGGTTGGGTAGACCAGTTGAAGTTGATAGCAATCAAATCGAGACATTAATTGAGAACAATCAATGTTATACCACACAGGAGATAGCTGACATACTCAAAATATCCAAATCAATAAAGTTATCGGTGAAAATGAGAAATGTGTCTTCTATTTTAAAGAAAACAACCCATGAAGTTTTTGGCCAACCCAATTGATCAGAATTTGCCCCACTTTGAGGCAAAGGAACCAGGCTGTCAGAGTCTCACAACAGTCTGTCTAGGTTACAGTCTGCCTCAGAGAGACGTGAGCTCTCTCCTTGTGGGGTTGAACTGGCTGTTGCCAGTCCTTTGAAGAAGGCCACAGGTGATGCAAGACACTTGGAATAAAACACAGAAACTGAAGGTCATGCACATATATAGCTGGTGAAGAGGACTGCAGTGGGTGGGGATGGGGAGAGCAGGGGCAGAGTTGACTGCGTACTTCTTCCCACTTGTGTGTGAAACTTACTGCAGCTTCACACATGAATGTTACGGGTAAAACAAGGTTACTTTGGAACACTAAAGGGAGGACTAGGAACGCCTCGTGACAGGACACAGCCTGTCCTGGAAGCAGGGTGCCATGGTATATGAGGGGACGTGCCTGGTAGAGGTCATTCTCAGATTGGTGGCAGCTACAAAGGCAAGTCGGAGGGAGCACTACTGTGGGATGGGAGATGGCAAGAACCAGCCCTTCAGGGTCCACACAAAAGAGCAGCAGCCTCTGGTCCTGGCTGATACCTTATTTATGAGATTCCTCCAGAAACTTCCATAGACAAAAATGGGATAAGCAACAGTGGAGAGGCACTGAAAGTCTTGCAGTAATAAGTCTGTGTGTACAGCCAGAGGAGTTAATGCTTATTATTTTAATAAGTCACACTTCTTCATTTTAATGCTAGACAGGTATAGCCATCCTTTGTGAAGGACAAAATTATTTTATTTTCTCCACAATGGTGCAGAAAATTCACAGGGTTAATTAGAAAGACCTAGTGGAGGGAAAATAATATGAAGAAATAGATTAAGTTGAAAATAATAATTAAAATAAATCAGACAGGGGAAGAAAGAATATAGAATTTACTTGAAGGCAGGTAGATTAGGGATATATGAGGAAAAAGATGACATAAATTCTGCCTTTGAAGTGGGAAGTGTGAAGGAAGGGAAAAAAGAACTGTCAAAATGCACCCTGCCAAGGACCTTGGTATTCCCTTGAAAAGAGGTCTTGGGAGTATAGATTAAATATATTTGAGGAAACTGAGGTTCCGAGGGGTTAATGATTTTTCTCAAAATTACACTGCTGAAGATTTTGCATGTAAAAAAAGTGAAAAAAATCCTAATAGGAATTATAACTGAGAAATAGATTTTTTTTTTCTAAGAGAATATTCTGTGGCTAATTCTAGATGCAGGTTCTTATAACCATAACTCCAAATTGTGTTCAACAGTCACTCACTTCCACGTTCCCGCTCTTATAAGAAAGGCTTGTAAATTAGGTTTCTTATGATTTTTCTGATATGCTTGGCCAACGTTAGCACAAAATGGCCAATTAAGTTGCTTAGGCAAATTAGTATTAGCTTTGCTACATCTGAACAAATGTCTCTCCCATAACTGACCTTTCTATGTTGGCTGTATTTGTTGGAGTTTACCTTATGTTTTGTAGCACTTTTGTCATTTGTATCCTGCTAGGACAGATTTGTTACCACTGGTATGAGGCTTTTTTGAGAGAAACATTCAGATATGAAGCAGCTAGCTTCTGAGCTGGGAACTTCCAGACGTGGGTTTGGGATTGCTTCAAGCTGCTGAATAAAATTTGTAATTTTTTTTGCGTGCATGAAGTTAACATCCTCAGACTCAAATCTAATATGCTCCGAATATAATGCTTAAACCACAGAAAACAGAGCCAGTTAGGTCAAGATTGTGCTTGACCCTTCCAGTGCTATTTATGGAGCTCACTGGAATCTTGTCTCACTGGATGAGGATGCCCTCTCGTGGCCAATTATCCCACTAATTCAGTTAACAGCCAGATCACAATGAAGGCTGCAGGCTTTGCAGAAAGGGCAGATCAGGCCAAAAGTAGTAACCCTTTCACTATCTCTTCACATTCCAATTGCCAGAGCAGCTAACCTTACATTTTAACTTAAGGAAGATTGTATTGTTGTTGCTGTTTTATCCTCACCTGAGGACATTTTCTTTTCATTGCTTTTTAGAGAGGGAGGGAGGGAGGGAGAGAGAGAAACATGGATGTCTTCTATACACACCCAGACCAGGAATCATAGGCATCCGGACTGGGAATCGAACCTGAAATCTAAGGCCCTGTAAGCCTTAGCCCTGACTAGGAATCAAACCCACAACTTTTTGGTTATGGGATGATGCTCCAACTAACTAAGCCACACGAGCCAGGGCTGATTGTGTTTTTTATAAAAATGTTTCTATTTGAAGAATAGTTTTCATTCTATTTTGACCAAGTAGCATTGGAAAAGGATTTAGAGATGCTTGCTTTGAAACATTATCTGAAATATTGCTTACCAAGCTGACCATTGCTCTTCTGTGAGCACGATCCTCGCTTCATGACAAGGACACTAAAGCTCATGTTCTGTGAGAGCCAAGCTGGGTTCATCTTTTAATGTGAGCTCTTCCTTCCTAGAGAAGATTTTAAAGTATAAATGTTGATCAAATCATAACCACCTCTCCAAATTTTACTCCTCTGTGTGCTGTTTCTAAACAAGAGAAGTTATTTTATAATTTATTCATATTTCAAGGTATTAGAATATAGAAAAGAAAATAAACCACCACAATCTCACCTCCCACTGGCCTATAATTTTAATGTATCATATGTTCTTTTATTCCTTTTACATGCATATATGTATATGCCTATAATACATTTAAAATTTATGATTGTATATAATACATGCTATATAGTATATATTATGTTATAACTGTATGTATCATAAGTTGTTTCATTATTTGTAGCTGTTTTGATAACATGGATCAATTATTACCTGAGAGAATTATATTCAGAGAGTATACTATAACTATTAAAAGCTTAATAACAAAAATCTGGACTAAAGTGGACCTGTCATGTGCTCGCATACAATTTCTTTCTCCTGGAAGCAAATGAGGTTAATAAAATGTAACTTGTTTACCATTACTTGTGTGACCCTTCACCAAAGATAAAGTACAATGAGGAAGAAGAGAATTTTACACCTAAAAAATCTGAGACTTTGCTGGCTTGTATGGAATATTATTAAAGCTTTCGTGCTGCCTCAAGCTCTCCAGGGCATTCTCGTCCTGTTTGCCTGGTGAAACTTTATACACATACACTGACGCCCTGGAGAAGCTGTAACTGTCTTTAGTCACCTTCCACTATGGTTTTGCTTTTAGTTAGCCAACCATGTCTATCATTCACAGAGGATATTAAGGTCTATTTTGGCCAACACGGCAGCTCCTGGCAATTTGGGAACCACAGGACATTCTCTGAAATCACTCCACCCACTGGGGACAGTTCCCTCTCCAGAGTGGGCTGGTTCCTCAGGGGAACCCCACAAAGCACAAGGCAGGGATGTTCCGCATCTATTCTCTCCTCCAGTCAGAGATGGCAGTACCATACACACATCTTTCCAGGACAGCATGTAAGTGTGACGAGATGTTGGCATCAGTCACAAAGATAAAGATAGATCACCTTGCACATCGTGGGTTTGGACTTCCAATCAGCAGCAAAAATTACAGGAATTTCCCACTACCTGGCACCCTTACTGTCAACTGGGAATGGGGAGTCCACACTTGAAAACTTGGGAGTTTGAGGGCTCCTGCTTCCAGACTCACTGCTTCCAGAGAGGCGTTTGCCGCCTTCACACTGCCTTGGCCTCTGCCAGGTCCTTGATGAGACATGCCCAGGAGGCGGAAACTTGAGCAGAGTGCAGAGAAGCTGGGTAGACAATGGGGCAGACTGCTTCTTATATTTCATTCTAATCCGCATTATCGCTCAGCTCACACCACTGTCTTTATATATATAAAATACCTATATATAATTTTAACTAAAAAGGAAAATTCCTCCCCTTTTCATTTTTGTACTTGCAATTATCGAGAACAATTCGGTTGCTATTTGTCAGTCACCTTTGAATTACCTTAAATCTACTCACATGTTGTTGTCATTGTTCCATGTCTGGTAGGCATACACCCATGCATGTTGTTGTAAAATGTGCTGTGGGTGTTTAATGCCAGACACAGTTACTGCATTTCTTTTCAGCTTTGGTCCACAGCACGAGACCTCTTCCAAAGGTGCATGTAAAAATGATCGTTTCCAGTGTGTCCCAGAGTGTTACCTTCCCTTCTTTTCATTCCTGGAGAACATTATATTTTATCCTCCCTCAAGCATATTGTAATTACTGTGGATGAAAGAAAGACTAAATGATGCTAAATTTGCTGAGTGCAAATTCTTTAAAATTTCACAGGTAAAGTTGCCACAAAAACATTTTCTTCAAATGGTTTTCACCACTGTTTTAATGAAAGAATTAACTGAAGGCTTACTGTCTGATATGAAATTACACTATTCTCATAACATCTTTTCCTCTGTGGTAAAAATTTATAACCCTTATGTCCCAATTGGCTTTATTATCTGTTATCCCTAAAATATTTTAAGCTAATAAGAATTTCCTTACCCCATCCCATTTTCCTATTAAGATCTTTAATTGCTATCATTTACTGAAACAAGTTTAAAAGTTGAACGCACATGAGGGAAACATTAAGGAACTACCATACACTCTTCATTGTATTGTAACCAAACACTCACTTTTTGAGCCCTTACTAATTGCCAAGCATTGTGCTAGGCACATTACGTTCCTTTCTCATTTATTCCTCATAACGATCTATAAGCTAAGAGTGATGAGATTTTGCTGGTGGGAAAATAGATTTAGAAAGCTTATTTATTTTTCTAATATCACTGTCCTGAATGTGGTGACCTATGAGAATTCAGTTCTGTCTGCCTTCGCATCCTGAGAGCTTAATTATTCCCCTCACTGCCTCACGCACTCCCTGTCAACGAGGGGACAATGCACTGGACTCGCGTGTGCCTTCTCTTTGTGGCTACATGGCCTTCGGTTTGTCTTCCACATCTATCCTGAACCATTCTGCTTTCTTTCTAAAGAAAAGAAAGCACCTTGCTTTCTAAATACTGACAGTTCTCCAACTCCACAATTTCTCCAGATAATTCCACCCAATGTCATAGCTTTAAATATTAACCAAATGCTGATTGTTTTCTAATTAACAATCCAGCCATGACTGCTCCTCAAATTTCAGCTTTAGATTCCTAACTGCAGAATTAGCACTTTCACTAGGATGTCTCATAGACACCTAGATTTTATGTCCAAACAGAATAGTTAATTCCTCCTAGTTCCAAATCTGATGCTTCCTCTTACTTCCAATATCTCCGATCACACAGTTGTTTAGGCCCCAAATTTAGGAGTCAGCCTGGATTCATCATTTCTCACACACCCACATCCAGTCCATCAGTGAAGCCTATAGTCTCTTTTTCCAATACATCCTAAATTGAGTTCTAATATTTTTTGTAGCTACCAGGCCAGACTCACTTCCATTATCTCACTCCTAAATGACAAGGATAACTTCTGACTTGTCTCTTTATCTCCATTATTATTTCTTTACCACCCCAATCCCAGGCTATTTTCTGAACAGGAGCCACACTTATTTTTCTGAAAACATCAGATCATATTGTTTTCTGCTCAGATTTTTTCTTTTTAGTTTTAAAGATTTTATTTATTTACTTTTAGAGAGAGGGGAAGGGAGCGAGAATAAGGAGATAAACTTCAATGAGTGAGAGCAACATCGAGGCAACTGGGGACCTGGCCCACAACCCAGGCATGTGCTCTCAATGGGAATCAAACCCACAAACCTTGGGTTCACAGGCCAGTACTCAATCCACCGACCAACAGCAGCCAGGGATTTCTGCTCAGATTTTACAATGGATTTCCATCACGTGAAGACCAAATCCAGAGTCTTCACTAGGATCTACCAGGCCCCAGGTAATCCAGGTCCTGGTTACCTTTTGGATTTACCACATACACTTTCCTTCACTCTCTCACTTTTGCGCTCTTTTTCTTGCTATCTATTGAACTCTCCTAGCTCTGGCAGACTTTGGGCTTCTGATTAGCTATTTTCTATTCTCCCAGATATTGGCATCTGTCTTTTGTCATTTCTTTCACCTGTGAGCCCTCTCTCTATATTGCTCTCCCATTGCACACTCATCAGTCACTCTCTCTTCAACCAGGTTTTATTTTTTCCTCATGGCCTCTACCACAACCTAGTCTTATAACATGTATTTCTTTCTGAACTTATTTACTCTCAGTTTTCCTCGTGATAATGGAAAATCCATAGGGGTAGAGATTTGGCCTCCTTCATTCACCCTTGTATCCCAAATGTTTTAAAGTGTGCTTGGCACAGAGTAAGTATAAAAAAAAGGCAAATAAATTTATTTAAATATTTTTCTCTAAATTGAGCTTTTATATCTTCTAATCTTGGATAATGCTGAGTGCAACTGGCTTTTCTTTAAGATTTGCTAGAAATACAGGTTGTGCCAACCTATTAGAAAGTATGCTTAGAGCTGGGGAAGTATGACAGGGCATGGGAAGCTTGAGCGGACCACGGCCTCAGTCTTTGCTTTGAACATCAGTATACCAGCCACATGGGGAGGCTCTTCTGCCCTTGACACTGCCACTACTGATTGCACTGCCATGGTTTTCTTCTACATCCTTATGTTCTACTTCATGAAATATATTTCTTTTACAGTTTAGTTTTTTCTTTCTCTCCTTTCTTCCTATTGAATGCTTCTTTACACCTCAAAATGCAGTTAAAATTTACCCTTATTAGAACTCTTGTTGTAATATTTCCTTCCTTGTTTTCAAATATATAGCCACTTATTTACAAATTTCCTATGAGATTTACTATATTGTTGTAATTTGTTTATTGAATTCTTTGGACTTGATAGGGTATAAGCAAATAGTAGCTACTTGTTTTATCTACTAACTTTCACATTCTCTTTCTTTCATCATTTTTCCACACCTGAAGGTTAGGAAAACTGTTCACAGGGTCTAGTGTTAAATGTAGTCTTCTCTGACCCACTAAATCTCCTAGGTAGGTACCTGAGAGAAACAGTTGTACAAATATGTTCACGGCAGTTTTATTCATAGCAGTCAGGTCCTGGAAGCAACATGTTCATCCACAGCACAATCGATAAAAAAAAAGGGTGACACATTTACACAATTAAAGTCTACACAACAGAAAAAATGTAGCACCGCTACAACATCCCGGATGACAGCCATAGACCTGATAGTGAGCCAAGGAAGGTTAAACACAAAGGATTTCCCACTGTACAATTCCACTTATGTAAAGTTCAAGAAGAGTTAACCATCTAAGTGAAAGAGGCCAGGAGAGTAGTTAGCTACTCAGAAGCTCTGCTGGATGATTACGTATATAGAGAGAGACACAAAAAGTTATCTAGCTGTACACTCAGAATTGTTTACATTATGTGAACAATTTCTTTAAAAAATAATAAAAGCCACTCTAGGCTAGTACAAAAATGCATTTCCAACTCCCTGTTCCTGCCCCCAACCCCAGGCTTGACCCAATGTTCTTCAGACTTGAAGAGGAGTAGGAAGATGCACTTGAAGTTTTCTTCTCTCTTCCTTTTATTTCATCCTCGCCCACTCACTAGTTGAATACTTTAAGGTCAGGCCCAGGAGGAGGAGGATTTGCAGAAAAGGCCAAGTACTTCTTGGCTGGGGCTTGTGTGATAGACATATAGTGTGGCTGGGACCTTGGAAATTAAATCAACAAGACACATTCACGGAAGAGGAGAAAACAGGGTTTGTGCTTGCAGAGTGAACACATACGGGGGAGACATGGGGATAAGTAAGTCTGGAGGGTGTTTAGAGCTTGGGTTTATATACCTAACTCAGTAGATGATGGAGAAAGGGAGAAAGGTCACTTATGGGAAAACAAATGACTTTTTGGAAAGATAATAGGCTTTCAGGAGAAAAAAGAGGAAATAAAATCCATGATAACGTTTGTCTATATAGGGGCCAGTGGTCTTTCCATCTCCTGCAGGGCCATAAAACTCCTCTGGAGAAGGAGTTTGGAGTAGGTTTCATTCATGTACTCCCTTCTAGTAGTAGGTCTGTCCTGAAGAGGAATTTATGGCAGCCCTGTTTCCCAACGCGGCTGTTTTAGTCAGGTAATGGGAGCTCCGAGAAAGCTTTTCAATTTTTTGGTTTTTTTTTGCATCTGTTGAAATTCAAATGTCTTCAGCTTAAAATGACCTTTTTAAACAAAGTGGGATATTTTGAGGTGGCATATTCTGATCTGCTGTTGCCTATTCTTTTGGGATGGACAATGTGGAGGTCACCTTCCCCTGCACCTTTTCTTAGCAGAAGCAGAGTGTTCCCTGGTGGACACTTAGAGGCACGACCCTCAGAGGCACCTCACTCAGGCAGGGCAACCCCTCTGGCATTAGGGTCTTCAGGGTGACTATACTTCTGCTCCCTCCCATGAAATGAACTTCTCCCACATGCAAACTTTTGCAACTCTGTTTGTTTTTCTGAATTCTGGAATTACAGACTGCTCCTATTATGTGGTTCTCTTTGCTCTGCAATGCAAAACACTTCAGCCAGCTTCTCCCAGTGAAGTTTCCTGACTGTATCTGGTTGCTGTCTCTTAGACTCCAGGGGTTTCTGTCAGGCTCTGTAAGCTGGTGTTTGGGTGCAGCTTTCACTGGTCTTGAGGTGGTGGGGGAGGTAGTTTGAGGGAAAGGAAAAGAGTGCAATTTGCTAACAATTCTCATTAAGGAAAACCTCATTAATCTTGTCTCCTCAGTCTTCTGGCCTTTTCTTTATAAATACTCTTGTTTGGGGGTACACAATAGGCTAAGGCTTGTAGAACCAGCTTGGGGACCACCCACCAGGGAAGCCCATTAGACGGTCTGTCCTCCTCACCTTTCACCCATTGTCCTTATTGTTGAATCCTAGGAAAATAGCACAGACCATTGGAAAGTACACTTAATATCTGTTATAAAATATATTTTGATCTATTTATTTTAAGCATAACTACTTCCCCCTATATTATCCACAGATTGAAAACATAAACTAAAATGTATTTCTTTGTATCCAAAGTGCATACCTCATGTCTGATAAGCCTGATACTTAACCAGGATTGCTAGTAAAAAAAAAAAAAAAAAAAAAAAATGCATGAGAGTTATATTCGTTTAGGACCAACACATTAGTCCCTTAAATATATTATACTTTAAACATTCATAAAACTGCACTCTGAGTACCTTTGCCTCTGTAAGGACATGCTACAATTGCTAATAAAACAAAAATCTCAGTGACTTAAACACAAAAGGCTTACATTTCACAGGAGCTACATACCCACTGTAGATTGGCAAGGGGGCTTTTCACATCACAGTGACGTTGGGTTCCAGGCTGATGGAAGCTTTATTTCTACAAGATTCCATGATCATAGACATAGGAAAAAAGGGGAAAATGTGAACCACATACTGGTTTTTCAAGATTCTGCTCAGTAAACTCATGCTAATTCCCCTCACATTTCACTGACTAAAGCAGGTTGCTGGGTAAAGACAGATGTCAATGAGATGGAGAAGTCCAATCCTTTCCAGGAGGAGGACAATAAAGATGTGTGAACACTACTTCAATTTAGCACACAGTGGTCCTTCGCAAACCAGAATTAACCACTATCCATATGGACTATATTTGCCTCTGGTCCTTCTGTTATAAAAGATGATTGTAAATCATATCTATGGACGGCTATATTCTAGTCACAGCTTTAAACATTTACATACTGTATAAAAATTAATCATTATAATGGGCCTATGAATTTCATACTACTATTATCAGAATTTTGAAATGAGAATATAGAATTTCCAAGCAGTTAGGTAACTTGCCTAAAACCACACAGCTAGAGGAAGAGGGCTTCACACTCAGCAAGTCCAGCTGCAGAGACCACAACCTTAATCACCTATCTGTCTGAAACCAACTATGCAATTTCTACATATAATTTGATGTAGTGTATATCTGAACACACATATGGATGTACGTAAGTGTATGAAGTGTATGCCCCTCTTACATTTGAACATTATAAAATGTAGCAATACCTTTCCTAGACTTCTGTCTTCATTTGGACCCAACTTATCTGAGTACTGTGGACGTGGTGCATGTACTTGCAATCTTATTTGACACATTTTCATAGCAAAGGTATCCATGGACAGGTATTGTTTTGTGTTTCATATTTACATAAATGACAACATATTTGCCACTTCTTTTACTAAATACTATGTTTTTGAACTATATCCTTAGTTCATACATACAGACCAGTTCATTTTTTTAAAATTCAGTTGACTTATTTTCTAGTCACACATTATAGTTACTGGATCATATACTTTATTTCTCAAAGTTAAAAAAATTCATTTCTTATTTTGCTTTAAGATTTCTTTCCTCTAAAAAAATTAGAGTGTATTTACATACACTCTGTGTTTCCATTTCGTTTAAATTGTTGTAAGTGCCTGAAGGGTTTGTGTTAAAGTCATTCCCTAAGAATGCCTTTTGCTTTACGTATTGCAATGCTATGCTATAATATGCATAAATGTTTACAAAAGTACAGGAATCCATAATAAAGCTTTTTATACAATTTAATTATTTGGGCATTATGTTCTTTATCATACACTAATATTGGTGCTCATTCACTCTTTATTGATGCATATCTGTTCCCATTCCTCCCTCCAGCCTATAAAATCAGAAGACCAAGTTATAGCAATAATGCTTTATAAGAATATGTAAAACCAAGAGTTGTATGGATGTGAGTGGCTACTTTTTTTCACTATAAGCAAAGCTACACTGTTATGATGAGAAGTTTGTTATTAAGGAATTAAATAAGGGGAGTTCATTAGCTGACCAGATACCTAAGTGGTATTCTGTTAAGAGAGGTAATAATACATCCATCTTTACATTGAACAACTCCAAGAAAAGGAGGTCATGCGATATTTATAGCTTGAAGTTCTCTTTCTTTTTTTTACCTCTTTATATTTAATTTTCTCATATCATGTTAAAAATTTTAGTCTTATAAATAACATACGCTAAATCTCTGACCCGACACAAAATGGATTCTTGTGGGGTCGACTGCAGACCCCGTTCCCTGTGCCTGAGGGTGGGCCACTGGAATTACCAGGCTGGAGTTCTAGCTTCCACCGGCCACAAAATATGACAGACCTCAGTGCCTGCTTCAATTGTGACACGCACATTTTTTTAAATACAGACTTTTCTTTTGACTTTTTAAAATAATTATGACTTTGTAATTTTTCCAAGACAGATTATAACTACACAAAGTCTCTTACTCTGAATGGCACAATAGCGTTATGTTTCTGGTGATGATACGGTTTCTAGCAGATTATCTGAATCTCTATTTAAACACTTGGGCCCCAGAAAATAAGAGAATGGAAATGTTTGGATTATAATAATGTGAGGTCAGATGACAAATTTATTTTTTTGTGATTAGTGAAAAGTGAGACTTGGGTGGAAAAAGCATTGTGGCATCGTACAGACGTTGTCCTCTCCGTGCTGGTTGCTGTGAACTGAAGCACCTGCGGCTCTGCCTTTCTTCTGTGAGACCGGGCTGGCAGGGGCTGGCACCCCTCCCCCACCCCAAGCACACCTAGTACCCACACCCAAACACAGAGCAGAGCGCTGCATCCCACAGTAAGGGCACGCTGGAAGCGCCCGCCCTGGCTGGCATTGTGTGCCAGCACTGGAATGCTACTCTCAGGAGAACTGGAAAGATTAGTGTTTACATCTCATCTATTGCCCTTGCCACCAAGCACCTACCTTCTGAACTTGGCAGCATTAGCTTCTACTGGGTGTTATGTCTAACTTTGAATTTATCCATGGTGTCTTAACTGTTGGTCAGCTTCCCTCATTCTGATTTCACTTATATTACATTTTCCAGAGTCCACAGAATTTCCGACATGTAGCTGGCACTCATCCTCTATTTCTAATGTGGTATAATCAGGTCCTTATGGTTTGGGGTTTGTTGAAAGGATTGTGGGGAGAGTAGTTAAGTGTGCAAGGCCAGTTTTCCCTGCTACACTGAAAAAATCACTTCATTAATTTAGATGTTTAATTGCCATATTAACCTTTTCATGAATATTTCTGTATAATAGTTAGAGGTCTATTGGACTAAGGACAAATAGACCTGTTTATAAGTTGCTGCATGACCTTACAAAAGCTACTTAGTCAATCTTGGTTACATGTGTCTTACCTGAAATACAAGATAAAAAGAGTTGATCTCTAAAGTTCCTCTCACCTCTCTTATTTCATGACTCTGTGGTTTTTAACAGTGCACTTAACTGAAGCATTTCACCAGGACTGTATTTCTCCAGGTTGATTTTATGCGTTAACCCTCACACTTACACAGAAGTTCATTCCTAAACGAAAAGAAAGCGTCATGCTCTCTGAAATTTGAGCGGACTTCAACAATAGAAAGCAACCTATGTGCGCCCACTTTGCTTATCTATCACATGGTAGTTGTTCATTTACAGTATTTTATGCTGTAGAAATTTTAAGGACCATTTCTCCTGGATGTTCCTGATGAAAAAATGTTCTGCTCCATTACTCAGCACTTAGAACTAATGGCTGTTAGTCTAGATTGTTGTCAGCCAGCTCTCACTTTTATCTCCAGAACACTTGTGATGGCAAAGGTCACTTTTTGAGATCTTTTGAAAGATCAGGGTCAAGAAATGTCAGGCTCATAAAATCCTTTTTTCCTGACAATTTTCCAACAAAATACTTAGTCGCAATTCCAGGTGATAGGAAGGGAAACGCTTGTTGCAAAGCACTATTTCACTAAAGAAACAGCAAATAAGACGACTGCCTGTTAAAGGGGGCGGTGCTTGCTCTCCTAACAGACCAGTTCGCTCCTGGCTTCGTGCCGCGATAAGTCACACAAAATGTTCAGGTGCAGAAAATGTTCTTTTGCATTGGTATACATGATCAATTATAGGGACTAAGTTGACCAAATAATTTTTTCAAACATCTTAATTATCTTATATTTAAAGCAGTTCTTAAAATTGTGGTTTGAGATACCACTGCCTACTGGAAAGGACTATGGGTGTCACCTGAACAGCCTCCCGTCCAGTCCCTACCCATCAGAAGGTAAGTCCTTCTGATGTAGCATGACTGGTGGTCGCCCGGCCCTGGTCGACCATGTCTCATTTCAAAGAAATCTCTATTATCAACCCAGATATTTCTGTTTTTGAACTTTTTTAAATTTTTTTAATTAATTAATTTATTTTTAATCAATATTTTTAATTGTTGATATTGTACGGTTTTCTGTCTTTTACCCCACCCCCAGTCCACCACCCCAGCCCTCCCCACCTTCCTCTCATTTCCACCCCCCATAGTTTTTGTCCATGTGTCCTTTATACTTGTTGCTCTAAACCGTTCCCCTTTTCCCCTGAAATTCCCTCCCCTCCCCCTCTGGTCACTGTCAGACTGTTCTCAAATTCAGTGTCTTTGTTTATATTATGCTTGTTTGTTTGCTTTGTTGATTAGGTTCCTGTTAAAGGTGAGATCATATGGTATTTGTCTTTCACTGCCTGGCTTATTTCACTTAGCATGATGCTCTCTAATCTCCAAAATATATAAAGAACTTACAAGACTCGACTCTAAGAAGACAAGCAACCCAATTAAAAAATGGGCAAAGGATTTGAACAGACACTTCTCCAAGGAGGACATACAGAGGATCCAGAGACACATGAAAAGATGCTTGATATCTCTAGCTATCAGAGAGATGCCAATTAAAACTACAATGAGATACCACTTGACACCAGTCAGAATGGCCATCATAAACAAAGCAACAAACAGCAAATGTTGGAGAGGTTGTGGAGAAAAGGGGACCCTAGTGCACTGTTGGTGGGATTGCAGATTGGTACAACCACTATGGAAAACAGTATGGAATTTTCTAAGAAAACTAAAAAAAAGGGAACTAGTTTTTTTTTTAAGTTAGGTTTACTAATTTCCTCTTGGTTCTACCAATTGGTCCTGATTTTTGACTTTCACCCTCATCCCCAATCTTACCCTCTTATTTTTCACCCTATATCTGCACGGAGGAAGAAAAGGTTTTCCTCTTTCATTCGTGCATGAAATCATCTAAGTCCATTAATGTGTATATAATGTGTGTGTGCATGTGCATGTTATTCGTCTCCATGCCACACACCAGATCAGATTAGTGATCAAAGTAGAAATTGTGGCAGCCCTCGGAGAATTTACTGGCCAGGAGAAACATGGACTAATGGCCTGTTCATTACATTAGATGGTCAGTGTTTTAAATCTTTGTATGCAAGTTTTGGGAAGTAACTTTGCATCTAATAATCTGATATGTGTTTGACCCTCTCCATCCCCTCAAATTAATAATTTCAACAATATATTACATTTGTATGGTACTTACAATATTGCATTGTATCTGCAGTACTCAATAAATAATAATTACAAACTTTGTTTATAACAATTGAGAGTGTCATTTCAATAGTACTTTAATGTGTATTATTATTTTGACTTTATTGATAAGTCTGAGGAGAATGAGATTCACCTAACTGACTCATTCAAAGTCATGGGACAACTGAGTAGAAGAACTAGATATAACACCCAGTTCTCCAACTCTTAAGTTTCTGCTGAGTATCAGCCATGGGAAAAAAGCCTTCACTTTTTCATAAATAAGAGGCATTCTGCACTTTTGAATCAATCCTATAAAATGTCACTAAACAGCACAAATGGCAAGCAGCCCCAACAATAAAATGGACATAGAAGAAAGGACTTGTATACATGAGTCTTTTAAGGAAAGTGTTTTTAACTCATGTTCAAATAATAGTGATATGGTGATTAGAAACACAGAACTGCTATTTTAGAGCTAAATAATTTTAAATATTTTATAAGAAACAAAGACATTTCATTAAATAGCCCTGAGAGAAGTATTGAGGTCATCTACATTTGCCATTCCAGTGGGCTTCAAGCTTCACTGACTCAGTTAAGCATACTATAAATAAACTGCAAAGACAGCAATAAAATAAACCCCTCCAAATCACAAATTTTCAGATTTCAGAACTCTCAGAACGTTATCTGATAGATACACATCATCCTGAAATGTTGTTAATCAATGCCAGAGAAGCAGTGCTAAGTCGTTGTCCCTGGGACATTCTACCGTGCAGCGCTCTTCAACAATTTTTTTCTGTTAGTGCATACACGTGACCAAGAAGATGTTTAAAAAAGATACATAGCTATACAAACTGTTTTCCTGCTATGAAAACATTTAAACCTCAATAATAAAGGCATTTAAGTTTTTCCTTCTTAGACAGAGATTATCAATAACAGACAGAATTCATATTTAATTGAAACCCTGAATCATTATTTGTAGTTAATTTCAATTTACAAAATATATTAAACACACGTAAAATGAGCAACGTCCAAGATTTATGGCCTATGTTTTCTACTAGGATTTTTATAGTTTCAAGTCTTAATCCATTTTGAATTTATTCTTTTGTGAGGCATAAGAAGGTGGTATAGTTTCATTTCTCTGCATGTATCTGTCTAATTGTCCCAACATCATTTATTGAATAAACTATTTTTAGCCCATTGTGTGTGCTTGCTTCCTCTGTCAAATATTAATTGACTATAAAGGTGTGGGTTTATTTATGGGCTCTCTATTCTTTTCTATTGATCTATGGATCTGTTTTTATGCCAGTACCATGCTATTTTGATTACTATGGCCTTATAGTATAGCTTTATATTAGGTTGCATTATTCCTCCAACTTTATTGTGTTTTCCTCAGGATCGCTGTTACTATCTAGGGCCTTTTGCGGCTCCATATAAATTTTTGAAATATTTGTTTTAGTTCTATGAAATACATCATTTTACCTTGACAAGTATTGCACTGAATCTATAGATTGCTTTGGGTAGCATGGATATTTTAATGATGTAAATTCTTCCTATCCATGAACATGGTATGTGTTTCCATTTATCTGTATTGTCTTTAATTTCTTTCTTCAGTGTCTTATAATTTTCTGAGTACAAGTCTTTTGCATCCTTGGTTAGATTTACTCCTGGGTATTTTATTCTTTTTGAAGTAATTGTGAATAGGATTGTTTTTTTAATTTCTCTTTCTGATGGTTCACTATTGGCATATAAAAATGTAACTGATTTCTGTATATTAATCTTGTATCCTGCTACTTTGCTGAATTCATCAGTTCTAGTAGTTTCTTGATGGAACCTTTAGGGTTCTCTATGTACGGTAATATGTCATCTACAAATAAAGACAAATTTACATCTTCCTTTTCAATGTGAATGCCTTTTATTTTTAATTCATGTCTAATTGCTATGGCTAGGACTTCTAATAATATTTTGAATAAGAGAAGTGAAAGTGGACATCCCTGTCTTGTTCCTGATCTAAGGGCAACACTTGTAGTTTTTGCCCATTGAGTATGATGCTGGCAGTGAGTTTGTCATGTATCACCTTTATTATGTTTAGGTATGTTCCCTCTATTCCTACCAGGCTGAGAGATTTTATCATAAATGGGTACTAGATTTTTTTTAATTTTTATTTTAATTGTTGTTCTTGTACAGTCTTCTATCTTTTACTCGCATTCCAGCCCACCACCCCAGCCCTCCCCATCTCCTTCCCATTTCCACCCCCCCGCCCAGTTTTTGTCCATGTGTCCTTTATACTTGTTGCTCTAAACCCTCACCCTTTTCCCCTGAAATTCCCTCCCCTCTCCCCTCTGGTGACTGTCAGCCTGTTCTCAATTTCAGTGTCTCTTGTTATATTATGCTTGTTTGTTTGTTTTCTTGATTAGGTTCCTGTTAAAGGTGAGATCATATGGTATTTGTCTTTCACTGCCTGGCTTATTTTGCTTAGCATGATGCTCTCCAGTTCCATCCACGCTGTAGCAAAGGGTAGGAGCTCCTTCTTTGTTTATCAAATGCTTTTTCTGCATCTATTGATATGATCAGGTGGTTTTTATCTTTCATTTTGTTCATGTGGTAAATGACACTTATTGATTTGCAAATGTCATACAAATCTTGTATCCCTGGAATAAATCCCACTTGATTATGGTAGATGATCTTTTTGATGTATTGCTGTATTTGGTTTGCTAATATTTTGTTGAGGATTTTAGCATCTATGTTCATCAGTGATATTGCCTCTTAGTGTTTATTTCTACGTATTAGGTAGATCTGCAAAAAGTCAGGTACAGGTATATGTTGTATGCTGCCTGTGACCAGCCCTGAGCAACCTGTTTGGAACTATCAGCAATCCACAGCTTTTGTCTCCTTCTGCTGGGCCCGTTTGTGTGCAGAAAGAACCAGGCTGTACATGGAGACCGGCTTTTACCAACACTGGGCCCGGGGGAGGGTCAGCTAATGCCTCAGAGTTCCCAGGTAACTGCCTCCACTTGGAGGTTTTCTTTTAATCTTAAACACTGAAATTGCCTCCAATTGTGTTCCTTTGCAGGGCTTAAGGTCAACAGGGTGGGGTGAGAGGGATTCCTGTGAGTGGGGCTATCGATTCCACCCAGGATGATGACACATGGAGAGGAGTGCTCTGCCGGAGAAAGATGGCTTCTGCAGTATGGGAAGGACTCAGCACAGGGATCCTGGTGGCTGACCCTTCAGCTCTCTCCCCACAGCCACCAACTCCAGATTCTCCTGATGTGTCCCTAGTGTACCCTGTCCAGGGAAACTGGCCGCATTATGAAATTCTGTGCATTGGCTCTTTAAGTCTCTGTGTGTCTCTAGCCATCTTTCCCCAGCAGACAGAAACCCCATTGCTTTTTGCAAATAGGTCTTTGGGTTCCTTTCTTGGTTCTGGTGCTATAGACTGGAGAGCCTAGCTTGGGCTTTAGACTCCACGCTTCTCGGGGGAACCCCCAGGCCACTGAAATATCCCTCCAAAACTTCAGCTGCCATCTGCAGGAACCCAGCTGCCCTTGTGCACCTCTGCACTCCCTACTAGTCATATTGTGGTGAAGCGGTGTCTTCTGTAAGTCCTTGGTTATAAGGCTTCTCTCCAGCTAGTGTTCGGTTGTTTTTTAGGACGATTGTTCCATAATTAAGTTGTAATTCCAGTTTCGTCCTGGGAGGGGGTGAGTGTAGCTTCCGCCTACTCTGCTGACACCTGGGATACTAACCACACTGTTTTCTGTCATGGCTGTAGTAATTTACATTCCCATAGCAGTGAATGAAGGTTCCTTTTTCTCCACAACCTGCCCAACACTTGTTATTACCTGTCTTATTGATAATAACCATTCTAACAGGTGTGAGGTGGTATCTTGTTGTAGTTTTGATTCCCATATTCCTAATAGCTAGTGAAATTGACATTTTATCATATATCGGTTGGCCATTTGTATATCTTCTTTGGAGAAGTGTCTATTCTGGTCCTCTGCCCATGTATTAATTGGATTGTTTGTTTGGTGTTGAGTTGTAGGAATTCTTTATGTATTTTGGACATTAACCCAAGTTGGAGCTGCTGTTTGCAAATATCATATTATTATTTCTGTAACTTGTGTACCACTAAGTGCGTACCTGTACTCCTTTGTCATACCACTGACTATGGACCTGTCTCCTCCAGGGGCTCTAGTGCCTTAAAGGTAGGGACTATTTCTCCATTTTTGTGCCATAAAATTAAGTATCTGTATATATTTTTAAAAAGTCATAAAATACATACTTTAGATTTAAGACAGATGATAAATGGAGAGATAGATAGATGATAGATAATATCTACAGAGTAGTTAGTAATTGATTACTTCTTGGTCTTGGAATTGGTGGGTCAATTCTTTCTTTGTAGTTCTAGAAACCAAAAGAGGCCTACTTTCTGATTCTATTCTGTTTTATACAAATTAGGCAGTAAGATAGACAAACCTATTCAACTAAAAATCATTCATACAGAGGTTGTAAAAGTTATGATCCATTCCAGTTCACCAATCACAAGATATTACTGAAGATCTGAAAGGTCTTAGCACAATATTAGGTAATTAGAATATGTTTTTGATGTTACAGATTTTCTATGCTTTCAAGGAATATACAGTTTTTGATTCTTTGACAAATGGAGCACTCTGCCCCAAATTAGAGGCCTATCTGCCAATGCAGAAATTTATACCTTTGTGTAGAAATGCTTTTACTTTTTGCTTGGTTTAATATTGCTTCATAGTACTAAAATTGAACTCATTCCACTAATATACCTAGTGTTAACTCCTTTGCCTTGAGGATTTTATAAAAATACTAGTTTAAATTATTGCCACATAGAAACATAAGCACTTTAAAATGTGGATTTTTCCAACCCAAATTTTGTTATTAAAATTCCATGAAGTTTCTTCAAGAGCCTACCAGTCATCTTAAATACTGTTCACTGCTGTGAGCTTCTGAGGAAGAAAGCCAGTGGGACATTGCTGAATTTTTCCTGAGGCATGCCATTGAAAAGATTATGAAGTCATATCCAAGCAAGAGCATTCAAGGGCAAATCTATTCTTATTTTCAAAATTTGTTTTAATAACCACAGACTGCTCCATTGGTCAGATGATTGATTGGAGGTTTTATCCTCCCTGCCGTATCTCCTTGGTAGGCTGCCACCAACGGAATTTGTGTCATAATGAAAGCCAAGGGTTTATTTAAGATCTGTGTGATAGCCTCTTTTTAAAAACATGTGGGAAGGTTTTTAAAGAGATGGTCATATCTTTGAGTCCTAATTTCAGATTACTGACCAGATGTGCTTGATTCCACAAACTCATGGAACACCACAGTTGCTTGCTATTTCCCTGCCTGACTTCATTTTCCATGACCCTCCCTCCATTCCTTTCTACCTCCACATAAGGGCACAGGTAATTGTGTTATACACAAATTTGTGTTATGGGTTGTGGCATGTTAACATGAGTTTTAATGTTTGGAGATTTCAAATTAATACTCAATTTCACTAAAAATAGTTTTTTTAAACCTTTTAGTTCATGTAACGCTTTTTAATTTATAAGTAATACTTAAATACAAATGAGAGCAATCTCTTTTACCTTATTTAAAAATGAATGACTTATTAGCCTAAGTTAAGCAGATGATGTTCCCTAACCAGTGGTTCCCACTTATAAACTTAGAAAGGTACATTTTCTTAAGCATATTAAATTGAATTTATAAATTTAATATATTTTATTTTTAAACATAAAGAGATTTATTAATCTAATAAATAAATTAATAAAAGTTGAGAAATGAGTTCCCATAAATATTTAAATTCATTTCTCAAACTTAATCATAATTTCTTATAGCTGAATATCACAAAACTAATGAGATAATTTTGAACATAAGTACTTTAAATAATATACACCAATTATTCTAAATGTAATGTAAAATATTAATGCTCTGGGCTTCATTATTACATGTATACATACTTATCTGCCTGCCCAGTGCTCCAGAAAGTTCTCAATGAAGTAATCTCATTTAAGTCTTCTGCATAACATCTTAGTAGGCTGACATTACTAATTTAAAACACTGGAGTCTGAGAAAAGTGCTTATCAGTTTAAGTTTGAGATGCGGACATGAATTCTACCAGGAGGATTTTACTCAAGTCTTTCTTATAGTCACTATGTCAGCAGGTAAAGGTCCCTGCCTTTCACCTGGAATTTGGTTTTATATTCTTTGCCCTTAGGCAATTTTCCGAATCTCCTTTATGTTTTCATAATTTTAGATGACAAAACATTGCCCCCATCCACAAATTCTTGAATTTTCTATCATCTGTCTCAATAGCAATACCTCTGTTATTTAGTGATGTCCTATTGACTTTGACAGCCCTTTTACAGTTTTCTGGTTTTTAGTTGGCCACAGATATGTAGACAGACTACTTTACTGAATAACTATTTGAAGAATAATTTTTTGAAAGTAAAGAAGACATACTGTCTACTTGATACAGATAATTCCAAAACATATCACTTAGTATTTCACTTCATCGTGATTTATTTGGCCACTGACTAGCAGCTATTCTGTGCTTCCAAATTTTTCTAATCATAAATTATAGACATCAGTAAATCATTGTTTTGAGATCTCTAAATGGAGAACATTATACAGGGGCTAGAAAATCCAACTATCACATACACATTTCAGACACCTCCTATTTGAGAGTTAACTGCAATGTCACAAAAGCAGTTAATTATTTCCTAATGGATAATGTTAAATATTATTACATATATCAGGTGCATAGGTTCAAAGTCATAACTAGCTGCATGTTTGTATGCGACTAATGTTAAGTCATAATGTCTAAGCCACCCATTTGGTTGTAATATGTGTTTTGTAAGGGTGTGTGATATTTGATACATGCAACCTAGGCTGTAGTTTTTTTGACTGTGACTTTTGCAGTGTTAAAAAAAAGATTCTGTTTGTATTTCTCAGATGAGCCACGACTTCCACAGGGTAATGGGACATATTACTTTCCTTACATCCTATAGCCAAGTCACTGGATTATCAATAATCACATTATTGTTCCTGCAAAGAACAGAGATTGACGTTCTAACACCTCTCATTATGTTCCCTAGAAGTAACTGCATTTTTTACTTCCAGGGAAGATAACATATTGTTTAGGACATAACAAATATGGTGGTACACAAGGTTTGTAAGAGACAGAAAATTTGGAAATACTTGGCTTAAAAACAGTGAAGTCATAGTAAATCAGACCTAAATGCTTTCCGTGAGAAGTAAAAAGATAACAGTAGACATCAGGTAACATTTAGGTTTATCCTGAGTGTTTCTAAAGACAATGCTGAAAATAACAAATTTTGATTCATTTTTGTGCTGCCATTGAGGATACTGTTGAGAAAAAAAAATGGAACCAGAAAATAAGAATATCCCATGGAAGCCTATCTATAGTTTGTGACTAATTTTGTTAAAAAAAAAAAATGAACATCTTTTCATTGATTACAGTAAGGTAGCTATAACAAAGAAAAAAATAAGCAATTCTGAAAGATAAATTTATCATCTAAGACAATGTTGGCTAATGTTATTGTGAAAATTAACCAACCAGCCAGATCTAGACAGCTGGTGAAGGCAACAGTCATGTTACCCGTTGTTAACCATTAAGGCTTAAAATAACTGAAATCTTTATACAGCAGTACATATGAGACATCTTCTTGTTCAGGGACATATAAAATGCTAACATAATTGAAAAGGAACACCTCACAAAAGTTAATCTGTTTGTGGTTTCAAAGAGTGAGAGATATGTATAATTTACAAATGAACAAGATAAGAGTTGTGGCAGACCCTTCTGCGTGGTGTGGGCCCAGCTCCCACTTGGAGATGCACAGGACCCACGCCCACAGATAGGTTCTTTTGTGGAGAATCAGATTTGCAATATACCTAAGCTGCTTTTTGCTAAAAACTCCCTCACCCTGCAAATGCTTACTGTGACTTCCTGAAATCCATGCTAAACCTTGCAGGGACCAGTATAACCTGCTCAACCACTTTTGCCTTTTCATTTGCTAATATCCTTCTTCTATGATGTGATTAGGGGCATTGGCTCCTTTTGTTGTAACTGGGGGATAGTGAGTGAGGACCATCTTGTAATGTGAGGAGATATTAGAATAAAGGCCTGTCATGGCAGAGGCCACGGCTTTTGCTCCCCTTGAGAGAAAAGTCACGCTGTTGTCCTTTTTCCTCCACCAGACTTGGTAGTCCGTGTGTATGTTTTATTTCATCCATAATGACGCGGACACTGCTAGCTGGTGTCCGTATCAACAGTTATTGTTTGTGCAAAGACATAAACTTCAATTCAGGAAGTGCCTTTAAAAATATGTATTAAACAAGTAAGTACGTTTATTTAAAAAAATACAGGAAAAGGCAAGTTACTTAGTTCCACTGCACAGAAAGAACGCTTATGTAGTGTTTGGTGTAGATCTCTACAAATATTCTGTTTTTCCTATGGAGGGAAAGGGAGTGGATATTGTCAAGTGACAAGTTTCACAGCAGTTGCAGAATTGGAGAGGGTGAGAGAAGAGAGAAAATTGATTGTTGTAGTGTAGTTGTGAAGGATGAATTTAATAAAATTTAATATTCTTTGATACCCACAAATATAAAAATATTTGTTTTAATTAATTTGACCTTTGGACATATTTCTCTAAATTCTAATTCATTCAGAATTTGTATCTCATGTAACCTCTAGATTTATCTAGGTTACAGTTATAACTTAATTTTATTCCACAACAACATATTGTTAAAACACTTCTGTGTCAATACATATATTTCTACAATATCTTATAGCTGACTTTTATAAACACATTTTATTAACTAAACTCATAAAATATAGATGTGATTTTCTTCTTCATCCTATTATATGAAGTGTTAGATAAATGTATTTAAAATTAATGCCTAATAGAAAAAGATTTTTTTAATTTTTATTTTAATTGTTGATCTTGTACAGTTTTCTGTCTTTTATTCTCACCCGAACCCACCACCCCAGCTCTCCCCTCCTCCCTCCCATTTCCACCCCCCCATAGTTTTTGTCCATGTGTCCTTTATACTTGTTCCTGTAATTCCTTCCCCTTTTCCCCTGAAATTCCCTCCCCTCTCCCCTCTGGTGACTTTCAGTCTGTTCTCAATTTCTGTGTCTTTGGTTATATTATGCTTGTTTGTTAGTTTTGTTGATTAGCTTCCTGTTAAAGGCGAGATCATATGGTATTTGTCTTTCACTGCCTGGCTTACTTCGCTTAACATGATGCTCTCAAGTTCCATCCATGCAGTTGCAAAGGGTATGAGTTCCTTCTTTCTTTCTGCTGCATAGAATTCCATTGTGTAAATGTACCACAGTTTTTTGATCCATTCATTTACTGATGGGCATCTAGATTGCTTCCAACACTTGGCTATTGTAAATTGTGCTGCTATGAACATAGGGGTGCATAGGTTCTTTTGGACTGGTGTTTCAGGGTTCTTAGGATATAGTCCTAGCAGTGGAATTGCTGGGTCAAAAGGTATATCCATTTTTAGTTTTTTTAGAAAATTCTGCCCTGGCTGGTGTAGCTCAGTGGATGGAGCGCGGGCCTGCGAACCAAAGGATCGCGGTTCGATTCCCAGTCAGGGCACATGCCTGGGTTGCAGGCCAGTTCCCAGTGGGGGACACATGAGAGGCAACCATACATTGATATTTCTCTCCCTCTCCCTCTCTCCTACCCTTCCCCTCTAAAGATAAATAAATAAAAATTAAAAATAAATAAATACACAAACACTAATAAAAACTGATGAACAAAAAAAAAAGGTTTAAAAAAAAAAAGAAAATTCCATACTGTTTTCCATAGTGGTTGTACCAGCCTGCACTCCCACCAGCAGTGCACTAGTGTCCCCTTTTCTCCACAACCTCTCCAAAACTTGCTGTTTGTTGCTTTGTTTATGAGGGCCATTCTGACTGGTGTCAAGTTGTATCTCATTGTAGTTTTAATTTGCATCTCTCTGATAGCTAGTGATATCGAGCATCTTTTCATGTGTCTCTGGATCCTCTGTATGTCCTCCTTGGAGAAGTGTCTGCCCAAGTCCTCTGCCCATTTTTTAATTGGGTTGCTTGTCTTCTTAGAGTGGAGTCGTGTAAGTTCTTTGTATACTTTGGAGATTAAACCCTTATTTGAGGTATCATTGGCAAATATGTTTTTCCACACAGTCGGTTCTCTTTTTATTTTAATATTGTTTTCCTTGGCCATGCAGAAGCTTTTTATTTTGATGAGATCCCATTTGTTTATTCTATCGTTTATGTCCCTTGCTTTAGGGGACATATCAGTAAAAATGTTGCTGCGTGTAATATCTGAGATTTTCCTGCCTATGTTCTCCTCCAGGACTTTAATGGTGTTACGGCTTATGTTTAAATCTTTTATCCACCTTGAGTTTATTTTTTTGTATGGTGTAAGTTGGTGTTCGAGTTTCATTTTCTTGCATGAAGCTGTCCAGTTCTCCCAACACCACTTGTTGAAGAGGCTATTTTTACTCCATTTTATGTTGTTGCCCCCTTTGTTGAATATTAATTGACTGTAGAGACTAGGGTTTATTTCTGGGCTCTCTGTTCTATTCCACTGGTCCACATGCCTGTTTTTATGCCAGTACCAGGCTGTTTTGATTACAGTGGCCTTGTAATACATTTTGGTATCAGGTATTGTGATCCCTCCTGCTTTGCTCTTCTTTCTCAAGATTGCTGCCGCTATTCTGGGTCGTTTATGGTTCCATATAAATTTTTGAAGAGTTTGTTCTATATCTGTGAAATATGCCATTGGTACTTTAATAGGTATTGCATTGAATCAGTAGATTGCTTTGGGAAGTATGGACATTTTGATGATGTTAATTCTTCCGATCCATGAACACAGTATGTGTTTCCATTTATTTGTGTCTTCCTTGATTTCTTTCTTCAGTGTTGTGTAGTTTTCTGCATACAGGTCTTTTACCTCCTTGGTTAGGTTAATTCCTAGGTACTTTATTTTTCTTTTTGCTATATCGAAGGGGATTTTTTTCTTAATTTCTGCTTCTGTTGTTTCATTGTTGGTATACAAAAATGCCTTTGATTTCTGAATATTGACTTTGTATCCAGCTGTTTGGCCAAATTCATTTATTAGGTCGAGCAGTTTTTTGGCCAAGACTATAGGATTTTCTATGTATACTAACATGTCATCTGCAAACAATGATAGTTTTGTTTCCTCCTTTCCAAGTTGGATGCCTTTTATTTCCTTTTCTTGTCTAATCGCTGTGCCTAATACTTCCAATACTACATTGAATAGAAGTGGTGAAAGTGGACAGCCTTGTCTTGTTCCTGATTTTAGTGGAAAAGATTTTAGTCTTTGCCCATTGAGTATGATGCTGGCTGTAGGTTTCTCATATATAGCCTTTATTATGTTGAGGAATGCTCCCTCTATTTCCACTTTGCTGAGTGTTTTTATCATAAATGGGTGCTGTACCTTATCAAATGCTTTTTCCACATCTATTGATATGATCATGTGATTTTTGTCTTTGCTTTTGTTTATGTGATGAATTACATTTACTGATTTGCGAATGTTGAACCATCCTTGCATCCCTGGGATGAATCCCACTTGGTCATGGTGTATGGTCTTTTTAATGTGTTGTTGGATGCGGTTTGCCAATATTTTGTTGAGGATTTTAGCATCTATGTTCATCAGCGATATTGGCCTGAAGTTCTCCTTCTTTGTTGTGTCTTTATCTGGTTTTGGGATTAGGATGATGCTGGCTTCATAAAAAGAGTTTGGGAGTCTTCCATCTTTTTGGATTTTTTCAAATATTCTGTGGAGAATAGGTGTTAGCTCTTCCTTAAATGTTTTGTAGAATTCTCCTGTGAAGCCATCTTGTCCAGGACTTTTGTGTTTTGGGAGTGTTTTGATTACTGATTCAATTTCATCGGCTGTTATTGGTCTGTTCAGGCTTTCTGTTTCTAGAAAAAGATTTTTTTTAGAATTTATGATTTTTTAGGATTAACGCCTAATAGTAGAAATTAGACTAATTCCATCCATCTGCCCCTTCCCTCTCCCAAGTGACCATTAAAATAAATGATTATAGATAAATTTTGAAAAGCATAAACTCTAACACTGAGTTTAAATAAAGAGAATCATTAGTGGACCTATAATTTCAATAAATTCTGGGATATGGATAGCATAACAATGGATAATACAAAAGGAGAGAAAGTAAGAGCAAGAACAAGATATAATTCAGGAAGAAGCAGAATGACAGGCAGGTCTCAGAAATACTTGGTTTTCAGTTAGCATATAGAGATCCATCAGAAAGAAGACACAAAGGAGGGGATTGATTAAAAATCTACCAAGTTTTTTCTCCATCTCTCCTTCCCACGCACTAGTAATGCAGCATTCACTCCCATGAAAAATCTGCAGAGCTCCTTCCTAAAGAAATGAAATTTTCTACTTGGGAATTATGAGTACCAGGATGAGTGTTGGCACTGTTCTCTTGCTGGTATGTACATTACATGTATATTACACACAGCTTAGGGTCAGGTCTCTGTCCTGTTATGCTAGAGTGAAGCCTGAAATTTATGCATATACAGCCTTTCTGGTTTTCCTTCACTAGGTGGAAAACCTCTCAGTCAACAGAACTCACAGATACAAAAGAAAGGAAACCACAGCAACTTCCTAAGAAAGTCAACCAGAAGCAAGGATTACTCTCTATATGAAGTTGACTAAAAGATAATAAATAGCACACTTTTAAGTTTAAAATCCACTATTAACATTCTCTCTATCTCTTTTGTAAGTCTACACAATCAATAAAACAAAAGAATCAAGCCCTGATTGTTAGTGTTTGCCAATTTCTGTGGTATAAATGCTGCCACCATTGGGGATTTCGAACTATCAGTGTACCATATTTGAACACAGAGTCTGGAAGAGATTCACAGAAGTTTATCCTTATATACTATTTATAGTATAGAAATATTAAATATAAGTAATCTCAAGAGAATTGATAATAGTTAAATATTTTTTTAAAAAAGGAGAAAAATTTACCCTTTGAAACAGCATGGATGGGTGGACTAAAGGACATTATACCAAGTGAAATAGGCCAGTCAGAGAACAGCAAATACCATATATTTCACTTATATGTGAAATCTAATGAACGAACTGAACTAACAAGCAGCATAGAGACAGATTCATAGATAGACAGTGGGATGAGAGCTATCGGAGGGGGGACGTTTAGGGGTGGAGGGATTGAGCAAAAAGGAAAAAGGAGTCATGGGCATGGACAACAGTGTGATGATTGCAGGGGGGAAAAGTATAAGGGGGTTACTGTTAATGGGGAAAAGTACAATAAAAAATTTTAAATAGAAAAAGAAAATAATCAAGAAAGCAAAAAATAAGGTAAAATAATTAAGAAATAGCGAGCCTTTAATACCTAGCTTTGTTTTTAATATATTTCACTTAAACTTAAATTTATCTATTTGTTTTATAGTTCACTTAAATGCATTTAATTTGATGTTTAATAATTATCATGTGTAAAACCAGCTCACAAAATTCCTAACAATTTAACAGTTGGCTTTGATGAGGAATTGCAAGCCAAATCCCACACCTCAGGGACTTTGCTCCCACTGATACCTCTTCCAGGATTGTTCTTCCTCCATTATTTTCAATACATTGTTCAACTTCCATTTCTTAATAAGATCTATCCTGATCATACTATTTAATAGTGCAGTTTGACCCCTCCTTCTTTGTATGCTCTATTCTACTGACTGTATCCCACTAATTTTTTCCTTTATAATTCTCACCTCAAATATACTATATTATTTATTGATAGGTTCACTCCTCTATACTATCTAAAACATAAGCTCAATGAGGCAGGAATCTTTGTCCATATTTTCTCTATTGTAGCCAGTCATGTAAAATGGAGATTCCACTTATAGTTTCAACTCCTATTACTTATTTAGTGGCTGTTTAAAAATCCCAAACACTCCCTTTGCCACTTTAATCAATCTTCCTGTCTGTCCTTGATTCTGCTTGTCAGTGTGCATTGTCTATTCTGTCAAAACAAGTGGTCAAATTTTAAAATTCAATCAAATTATTTTTTACAAGCTTAATTGAGCGAAAAACATAGATTATTTGAGTACATTCAAATAACTGTTCTTGGGGAGATTATATGTCACACAGCTCTGTGGATATGTCAATACAATCTGTGCTTCATAGATAACAGTTAATATTAATACAAACATAATATATAACTATAGTCTGATTTATTATCCAAACAAGAGGTAACTGATTATTCTTACATACAGAATTGCTCTTATCAAAGTTCCTAATCTCTTGACTAGATATGTTCAGAGCTTATGAATATGCATTTATAATTCAACCAGGTTCTGAGTTTAAATTAGAGCTAATATATTCTTGAATGAAAAACTTATAGTGTGAGTAGTAGGGATATGTGAGTTCTATCTTCTGTTTATTAAGAAGGTTGTTTTATCCATAAATGTTAATCATAACCTATTTACCATACAGCTTAATAAGCTTTAGTTAGAAAGAAACAATTGATTTAAAAACAACTTTAAATATTTTTGGAGACTAAAAATTTGTGTGAATTCCTTATGTTTTTCTATACACAAGATTTGCTATCAGTGAATATAGGAGATTTTATTTCTTTTCAATCTGGATGCATTTTCTTTCTTTTTTGTCTAGAACATATAATACAATATTAAAAAGAAATGGCAAGAAGGGCATCTTATAATGTTCCTGATCTTAGAAGAAAGCTTTCAGTCTTTCACTATTAAATATGATTCTCACTGTAGGGTTCTCACAAATGCCCTGTATTAGATCAAATACATTTCCTTCTATTGCTAGGTAGTTAAGTTACTTTTTATTGTCATTATTATGAAAGGTAGTTGGATTTTTGTCCCATGCTTTTATAGCATTTATTGAAATGATCGTGTCCTTTTTTTCCCTGATTCTATTAATATATTACTTTAATTTTCACAGCTCTGAAAATATTTTACATATTTAGAACAAATTTCACTTGGTCAGAGTGTGTAATTCTTTTTGTATCTTGATAGATTTATTTCTTAGTATTTTGTGGAGGACTTTTTGTCTTTATTCATAAGAGCTATTAGTCTTTTTTACCCTTTGTGATGTCTTTGTGGTATCAGTGTAGTGGTGGGCTCATAAAAAAAATTACATCTTCTTTTCCTATATTCTTTGGAAGTATTTGTAAAGCATTCTTCTTTAAACATTTAATTCTTCAAACATTTGGTAGAATTCACAAATGGAATCATTGGGTCCTTCCCTTATGAAAAGTTTTTGATTAGAAACTTAAGCTTTTTACTTGTTTTAGGTCTCTTCAGGCTTTCTATTGTTTCTGGAGTCAGTTTTAGTAGGTTGTATCTTTTTAGGAATTTGTACACTTCATCAAAGTTATCTAATTGCTGATATTCAAGTGTTCATAGTGTTTACTTGTAATTCTTTTTATCTCTGTATGGCTGGCAATAATGGCTCCTCTTTCATTCTTGAGTTTAGTAATTTGAACTTTCTCCTTTTTTAACCTTCTTGATCAGTCTAGCTAAAAAAGGTTTGTAAATTTTGTTTATGTTTGTAAAGAACCAATATTTGGTTTTATTGAATTCTGTACTGATTTAGTTTTCTATTTTCTCTACATGCTAATCTTTGTTATGTCCTGCTTGCTTTGAATTAGTTTGCTCTTTGTCTTTTTACTTTCTTCAATAAAAGGTTATTGGTTTGAGACTTACGTATCTTTAATGATGTATTTACTGATATATTTTTTTCTTTAAGCACTGCTTTCATGACATCACATATATTTGATATGTTGTGTCTTCATTTTCATTTATTTCAAAATATTTTCTTCTTTAATTTTTTATTCATTCATTATGAAATATTTTCATTAATTTCAAAATTATTTCTTCTTTAATTTTTTTTGACCCATCGATTACTTAGCAGTATGTTGTAAATATTTTTCTTTTATTCCTTTCTAATTTTGTTACATTTTAGTCAGAGGGCATACTTTATATGATTTCAATTCTATTAAATTTATTGATACTTGCTTTATATCAACATATGATCTATTCTGGAGAATGATCCATATGAATTTGAGAAGAATGTATATTGTGCTGTTGTTTGGTGAAGTGTCCTACAGATGTCTTAGTTCTAGCTAGATAATAGTGCTGTTCAAATTAATTTCCTTGTGGATCTTCTCTGCATAGTCATTCTATCCATTATAAAAAGTGAAATATTAAAGTTTCTATTTTTTGTACTTATTTGTATTTATTTGTTTGTATTTTATTTTATTATTTTATTATTGTTCAAGTACAGTTGTCTGCATTTACCGCCCCCACACCATTCCCCCTACACTCCAGCCATCCCCACCTCCCCTGCTTCCACCCCTCCTTGGTTTTGTCCATGTGTTTTTTTTGTAGTTAGTTTCTTTTAAATTTTATTTTAATTCTTATTCTTGTACAGTTTTCTGTCTTTTACTCCCATCCCAGCCCACCACCCTAGCCCTCCCCACCTCCCTCCCATTTCCACCCCGCCTCGTTTTTGTCCATGTGTCCTTTATACTTGTTGCTCTAAACCCTTCCCTTATAGCTGTCCCTGAAAACCCTTCCCCCATTCCCCCCATTATCCCCTTCCACCTCCCCTCTGGTTACTGTAAGATTGTTTTTAATTTCAATGTCTCTGGTTAATTTTGCTTGCTTGTTTGTTTGGTTGATTCTCCAAGTATTATTGTTAAATTTTCTATTCTTTCAAATTTGACTGTTTTCCTTCATATAATTTAGGGTTCTTTTATCAAACTCATATATATTTATAATTGTTATGTCTTACTGAATTTGCCCTTTTATCTTTATAAAATATCCTTCTTGCCTGGGCCAGTGTGGCTTAGTTTGGTTGGAGCATTGTTCTATAGCCAAAAGTTTGCAGGTTAGATTCCTGGTCAGGGAACATACCTAGGTTATGGGTTTGATTCCTGGTCTGGGCACATATGATCTTGCGTTTGGGTGTATTTGAAAGGCAATCAATTGATTTCCTCTCTCACATTGATGCTTCTTTATTTCCCTTCCTCTCTCCCTAAAAGTAATGAAAAAAATGTCCTCAGGTGAGGATAAAAAAATAAATAAAATAGAAATATAATATTTTAAAACAAAATATATAAAACAAAAATATAATAATTTTTGTCTTAAAATCTATTTTGTCTGATATTAGTACAGCATTATAGCTCTCATTTATTTACTGTTTGCATGGTATATCTTTTTTATTTCAAATGGTTTATATTTTTTAATATAAAGTATGCTTCTTATAGATCATGTAGAGTTGGATCATGTTTTTTATTCATATCAATATGTGTTTTAATTGGAGTATTTAATTAACATACAATGTAACTCATAATGTAAGATTTACATCTAGTCAATTTTGTATGTTTTCTCTATGTTTAATGTCTTTCATTTCCTCCATTACTTCTTTATTCTGTATTAAATAGACACATTCTAAAGTACTATTTTAATTCCCTTGATATTTATTTTGATATATATGTGTATATAAATATATATATAATTTATTTTCATAAGGGTGACACTGGGAATTATAATTGATACTTTAATTTGTAATCATCTATTTTGAATTAAAAACAACTGAATTTCAATAGTATACAACACTTTTGCCCTTATATGGCTTCCTACTCCCATCTTTGTGTTGTTACTGTCACACAATTTATATCTTTATGGATTGTCTACCCATCGATGCAGATTTATAATAAGTACTTTATGCAGTTGCCTTTTAACTAAAATAGAAAAGTATTACAAAGAAAAAATACACTTGACTATTTTTTATATTTATATATATAGTTAAATTTATCAGTGCTCTATTTTTATGAGGCTCCATTTCCCACTAATGTTCTTTGATGTCAGGCTAGAGAAATTTCTTTTGTATTTCTTGTTGCTAGGTTTGCTGGTGACAAACTCTTTTAGGTTTTATTTATTTGGGAAAGTCTTAATTTTTTCTCCATTTTGAAGGATAATTTTACTGGATATAAAACTTTTGATTGACAGTCTTTTTCTCTTAGCACTTTGAATATGTCATGCCACTGCCCTCTACCTGCCCTTAGTTTCTGAACTAAGTTTCTGAACTGATTCTGAGAAATTAGTTGTTTATGTTATTGAGGATCTGTTGTACAAGATGAGTTGATTCTTTCTTGCTGCTTTCAACATTCACTGTATTAGCTTTTGACAATTTTTGATGTGTCTAGATGTAGATCTTATTTATCCTACTTGGTGTTTGTTAACCTTCTTTAATATGTAAATTTATGTTTTTCATCAAATTTGGAAAGTTTTTGACTATTACGTCATTAAATATTCTTTCTGCCCTTTCTCTCCACTCCTTTTTGTAGTTTCATTATGCACATGCTGGTATTTTGGATTGCACACCAAGGTCTCTGAGTCTCTGTGTGTTTACTCCATTTATTTTTATTCTTGTCTTCAGACTGAACAATCTTAATTGACCTATCTCAATTTGAGTTTAGTTTGCTCTTTGTCTATTTACTTTCTTAAATAAAAGGTTATTGGTTTGCATTCTTTCCTCTGCCTGCCAGATCTGTTATTGAGACCCTCTAGGGAATTTTTCCATTTTAGTTGTACTTTTCTTTTTTTTCATATTTTATCCCTTTAAAAAATTTTATTGTTGTGCAATTACATTTGTCCCCATTTTCCCTTAGTTGTACTTTTCAACTCCAGAATTTATATTTTGTTCCCTTTCACAGTTTTTGCCTATAGATATATTTGTTGTGACGTTGTTCTCACACTTCCATTTATTCTTTAGACATGATTTTCTTTATTTCTTTGAACATATTTAAAACAGTTGATTTAGCCCTGGCTGGTGTAGCTCAGTGGATTGAGCGCGGGCCTGCGAACCAGAGGATCGCGGTTCGATTCCCAGTCAGGGCACATGCCTGGGTTGCAGGCCAGTTCCCAGCAGGGGACACATGAGAGACAACCCTACATTGATATTTCTCTCCCTCTCCCTTTCTCCTACCCTTCCCCTCTAAAGATAAATAAATAAAAATATTTAAAAAAATTAAAAAAAATAAAACAGTTGATTTAAAATAGTTGTCTATTATATCACATGTCTGGATCCTCAGAAATGGGTTCTATTTGTTGATTTCCCCCATTTTTGGATATCAGTTTCTTGTTTCTATGCATGTCTCACAACCCTTTTTTTTTCTGTATAGGGAACATTTTAAATAGTATAATATGGCTGCTCTGGAAATCAGATTCTCCCCCTTCTCCAGGGTTTAATTTTGTTGCTTTTTGTTGTTGATGTAACTCGTTTAGTCACTTTTCTGAATCCATACTGTGAAGTATGTACTCTTTGTTGTTTGTGGCACTTAAGTCTCTGCTCACTTAGCTTAGTGGTCAGTTAATGATTGGGTAGAGATTTTCTTAAATATCTGGAATCAAAATGTCTCACAACCTTTGAAAAGTGATTCTGTGTATGTGTGAAGTCATGCCTTTAACACCAAGACAAGGAATTCATAACCCTACTTTAATATTCACTTCCTGCTTGTACAAAACCTCGAGTTCAGTCAGGAGTTAGAGGCAGGTGCACAGCACTGGGCATGAGCATGTCCTTCCAGATTTCCAAGAACATGTCAGAGCTTTTTAAAGTCCCTGTAGACTTCTTATTCTTCAGCTTGTCATTTATAGCTTTAAAGTTAGTCTCTTTTTCCATTACTTCATGAAGTATGAACTTAAATAATTGTCTCTTAATGTTTTCAACAAATACCTTTTGCAAAGAGGCTGTTCATGTTGGGTGAGGTATGAGTCAGGTAAGCCTTGTGAGTGTTGTCTTCTAGACAACCACTAGATGAATGAAATAATGACAGTTCTCTGGGAAAAGGGCTTTCAAGTAGCTTCAGCCCACTCTGTCCTTCTAGCAACTACCAGGCTTTTGTTTTCCACTGTGATTTCACTCTGCTTGTTTTCTAAGTTACAGCAAATCTGGAAGTGGTGGCATGGGATTGAAATAGAGCAGGTAAAAAGCCATAAAGCTCACTATTTTTTATTGAGATTTTGCCTTTTTTTTTTGAACAAGTACTTTAATTAGCTTCATCTTAGTTTTCAGAGTTGTAAAAAAAATTGATTCTGGCAATCTTTGACAGTTTTCTTATTACAATTATAGAAATAAAAATATTTGGAGGTTGCTACTCTACCATTTTTATTGACACTACCCCTAAATTTTTTCCCTTTTAGTTTTCTTATTTATTTTATTTTTATTAAAATATCATTGAAATGCCATAGTATGAGTTTTAGGTGTGCAACATACTTATTAAATATTTATTTAACTTATGATGTAGTCACCATGATAAATCTGATAATATCTTTTAAATGTAATTAATAATGGTCTGTCCATTACAGTGATAAATACTTTTATAAATAATAAACTATATAAGCTTCACAAAATGAAGGATAAACTTTTTATTTTGAAATAGGAGGAATGTTATAACAATATATGTCCTATGACTGGATTTTTTAGCAAAAGTCATTGAGGCAATGGTGATTTTCTGAGGTATTTGGGAAGGAATCAGCCCTTCCTGGGTGATCTCATGGCACAGACAATAGCAGCCAGCCAAATAATTTGTATACCTCAGTAAAAAGAGGGTTTTTAAACAAAGGCTCCGGAGCAGTTCTGAGACCAACACACAGCAAGTATATCTGGAAAATAGCAGAGGCAATGTTTGCCCAAGGAAAATCATGCTTAGATGAAAAGCCAATAGTTTCACATCAGAGCTTCTAGACTGATCTGTGAACACAGCTTTACCCACTTTGGAAAAGTCATATTAAAGTAGAAAGGTCAAACTGTAGCTATTATGAAGGACTCTAATTCTGGAATGTTCTGAGGGGCTGCTCTTATATTTGAGATATCAGATAAATTTGGGAATTTTCTTTTATAGTCCTATGAAAAACACAAGGATGCTCAAAAGGGTAACTCTATATTGTAATAATTTTTCAAATGTCTAGTTTAGGATTAAATCCAGAATTCACCTATGCATTCTATCATTACAGTATATTTTAAACATCTAGTTATTGTATTAATACGGATGTAATGTGAAAGTGAGGTAAAAGTGATTGATACACTTTGTTGTTTCAAAAGATCTCAAAATAATGCAATTGGATCAATACTTAATAGAAAATTCCCTGGAAATCAATCTAATTTACCAGTAGAAAATATCAAATATTTTATTTTATTTTATTGTGAAGTACACATACAGAAAAACCTACATGGCATATGTAAATTTTAACAAATAATTACTTATGCAGTATCTTGCAATAAAATATTGGGTTGACCAAAAAGTTCATTTGTTTTTTTTTTCTGTAAGATGTTTCTAATAGCATTTAGTTGTCTTTAACTTCATTTGAAACAATTTTGTTAAATTGTATTGTGACAGCTGTCATATCAGCATGCATTTTAAAAAAACTTATCAAAATTGGTAAATTTTTGTGTAGCCATTTTAATATTGAAGGTGGAAGAAAATATACAACATTTCTGGCATATTTTGCTTTATTATTTCAAGAAAGTTAAAAATGCAACTGAAATGAAAAGAAAATTGTTCAGTGTATGGAGAAGGTGCTGTGACTGATCAAATGTGTCAAAAGTGGTTTGTGAAGTTTCGTGCTGGAGATTTCTCACTGGACAATGCTCCAATGTTCCAATGTTCCAATGTTGAGTAGACCAGTTGAAGTTGATAGCAATCAAATAAACACATTAATTGAGGATAGTCAACATTTTACCACAAGGGAGATAGCTGACATACTCAAATATCCAAATCAATAAAGTTATTGGCGAAAATGAAAAATGTGTCTTTTATTTTATGGAAAAAACCATATGGACTTTTTGGCCAACCCAGTACAATTACCACAATTGTGGTGATGCTGCTTCTGCCAAATATCCAAATCATATCAAACTGGTGAGTGGGAGTCCTTCAAGCAATTTTTAAAATAGCCATTTTGTTTTGAAATGCAAACTAAGATATTCAGACTTACCTAACATTTCTCCTGTTTCAGGTGTAAAATAAGGCAACAGCTCTGATTGTTTTTAGTGAGAATACACATAGATACCACATAAGGGTGCTACCTGTGTCTGCTGCCACTTGGTGTGGGATTTCTCCTTGGAATGGTTCATGAACTGAGCTAGAAGTAGCACTACCCACACACACGTACATTTTTTAAACTCAGCAGTTCACTCTGATATTTTCAAATCAATTTTAACATTATTTATATCTTTTTTATTCACTGAGTAATTTTATTTGTAATAGCATTAACAAATTTACTTGTTTGCTTTATTCTATAACACAGGATATTCAAACATTCAAATATTTTTAATGTTACATATATTATTATTAACAATAACACTATTACAGTCTTGCACTGCATAACGATGTTTTGTCAGTGTTAGATTGAATATATTGTGGCGGTCCCCAAGGAATAATGGAGCTGAAAAATTTTTGTTGTCTAGTGTCACAGCACAATGCTATTCAAGTGTTTGTGGTGATGCTGGTATGGAAAAACACACTGTGCTACCGGTTCTATAAAAGTGTACCATATACAGTTATGTATAGTACATAATACTTGATAATAACAAATGATTCTTACTGGTTAATGTATTTGCTGTACAGCAGGTCCCTGAATAACATGATTTTCTTATTTCATTAATAAGATGCATAGGAACTTAATTCTTGCTTATATCAATTAGCCTATATGGTAAAATTGGTATCATTATACATTGTTTCACTTATAGTCACAGAACTTAGCAATAATGTGAAGTGAGCACTTACTGTATTATTCTTTTCATGATTATTTTAGAGTGTACTCTTTGTACATATAAAAAAAATTTTCTCTGCATGGCCTCCAAGGAGTAAGATCCCTCTGGAGCACCTGCCCCAGTGAGAGGAAGAGAGGCCCTCAGCTTCTGGGGTGTCTGTGCCCCAAGTGGATCCTCCAACACACTGAGAACCTCCTGACCTCCACGGTTTCTGTCCCAGACCTCCTGAAGAAGTGGGGATGCTTAGCGAGCCCTGCCTTGTCACGTACCATCAATAATGTTCACTGGACCCAGCCAAAAAAAAAGGTTTCTGTAAAACAGTATGCGGTGTTATGCTGGCAGCAACATCACACATCTTCGTGCTTATCGAGTCTGTTGATTGCATCATTTTCTCTTGTGCGTGACTTAATCTTGTGTTGTTTTGTACAGTAACATGTTTAAAAGGCTTGGAGCCTAGGAGTAATTAAAGCTATGTCATACAGCATGGGTGTGTAGTAGGCTATATCATCTAGATTTATGTAAGCTCATTCTATTATGTTCACAGAGCAACAAAATCTCAAACCACGCATTTCCTAGGATGTATCCCTGACATTAAACGCATGTGACTGTAAATGAAATTTCAAATTTCTTTGCACTTCTTTTTTTGTAGTTATTTTTCCCCTTTAATTTTTTTCCTGTGTAAAACATTTGTGTTCTTCGGAGACCAAAATTATATAAAAGGGCAAACTCCAAATTTTCACTTTCATTTGCTGTATTGTGAACTCTCTATTCCCACTTTTTTAGAAAAATAAACCTTTAATATTAGAACAGTTTTATATTTATGAAAAAAATTACAAAGATAGCACAGAGTTCCCATGTACCCCAAACCTAAACTCCTTTAATAACATTTTACATTAGTATGATACCTTTTGTTCCAACTAATATACTATTAACTAAAGCCTGTAATATTTTTTTCTGACTTCCTTAGTCTTTCACCTATTGTAAAAATGAAATTGGAGTGCAGAATTAATTAATTAACTTATTTATTTATTTATGTGTAATCGTTATCAGATTTAGATATGAGAGAAAATTTAGAATAATTTAAACAGCTTTGTTATGATTTTGACTATGAAGCTTTCATAGAATTCAATAAAATCATTAGGGCCTGGTGCTTTTTCAGCAGGACTTCTTTGTTAGTTTGCCTAAAGCTTTTAGGGAATTATACTAGTTTGATTTTTCTCTCTACTAAGATCAGTTTTAGAAATTTACATTTCTACAAAATTATCCAATAAATCTAGATTCAGTTATTTGCATAGAGTTAGGCAAAATAGATTACTATGATTCTTCAAAGTTGTTCTTTGTTTCAGTGGTTATTTATCTTATGACTTTACACTGTTAGTCCATTTTAAAAATCTCCTTTGCTTATTTAAAAACTAGACTATTTATCAATTATTTGTCTGTTTTATTATTTTTTATTTTCTAATTTATACTTTATATTCTTTATCAATTATTTCCTTTTGTCCAGAATAGAATTTTGTTTTTTTCTGAATTTTTAGCAGACTAACTTCATTTCTGTTAATTATTTTTATTGACATAGATATTTAAGAATTTTTCTTGCATAACTGCTTTAATTATATCTCATATGTAGTATTTCATTATTTTAGAAATTCTAAAATTTGATTGGTTTGATTTTTTCACCCAAATATTATTTTATATGTAGTTACTAAATTTCCAGTTAGAAAGTCCATTCCTCTTTGTTATTTGTTTTATATTGTGCTGAAATCAGACAATGTCAATTTGTTATGTCTATTTGTAAAAAATTGGTTTAATTTGCTCCTAGTAAATGGTCAATATTCATGACCATTCTATTTCTTCTCACATATCCAATATTGTCTGTATAGTCATGTTCGATATGGTAAAATAACTGATCATTATTATACCCTCTTTTAAGTCAGACCCTTTATCTGTGAATTTTTTATCTAGTTCAATGCTTTCTGACCTGAACTGTATGTTTCCAGATATCAAAATCCCAGCCCCTATTTATTACTGTTTGCATGTACCTAATATACATTATCTATCTCTTATTTTATGCTCTTCTGAACCACTTCGGTTTAGATTTAACTCTTATATAGCATAGAGTTGGAACTTGTTTTGTGAGCCATCTGAAATTCTTTCCTACCAATAGAAGCGTTAGACCCAGTTATACTTATTTGACTGATATTTTGGTCTCAGCTCTGTGATTTTTTTAAAAAAAAATAATATTCATTCCTTTTTTTTCTCTATGTCCTCTTTTCTCACTTTATCTCCATGCAGATAGCTGTATGAATATACATCTTTTGGTGCATAGGATAGACTATGCATCTTTTTGTTTTAGTTGTATCTTTGTAATAATATTTTATATAATTTCTTTAGTTCCCTTTTTTATTAGGACTTTTACTAGTTTGTCAGAATTAAATAGCTTTGACTTTCTGTTTTATATATATATATAAAATATATATTATATATGGTATTCAAAGACTTTTCTCTTTTTTCCTCTCACATTCCAGTGTTAAAGTTATGCTTTTTTTCTTTTTATTAAAGTTATTGAGGTGACACTGGTTAATAAGATTATATAATTTTCAAGTATACATTTCTATAATACTGGGCATTCATATTGCATTTGGTGCTCATTATTGAAAATAAAATAACCCTCTATCACCATATATTTGGCCCCCATTACCCTTTACTACTCTCCCTACCCCGTTTCCCTTTGGTAACCACCATGCTGTTGTCTGTGTCTGTGAGTTTTTGTCTGTTTGTTTATTTATTTTTTTATTTATTTTTATTATAATTGTTGTTCTTGTACAGTTTTCTGTCTTTTACTCCCATCCCTGCCCACCGCCCCAGCCCTCCCCACCTCCCTCCCATTTCCACCCCCCCTAGTTTTTGTCCATGTGTCCTTTATACTTGTTGCTCTAAACCCTTCCCCTTTTTCCCCTGAAATTCCCTCTCCTCTCCCCTCTGGTGACAGCCTGTTCAATTTCAGTGTCTTTGGTTATATTTTGCTTATTTGTTTGTTTCGTTGATTAGGTTCCTGTTAAAGGTGAGATCACATGGTATTTGGCTCTTTGTTGCTTTCAGTTTTGTATTCCATATGTGAGTGAAATTATATAGCAGTTAACTTTTTCTGACTTTCTTCCCTTAGTATAATATTCTCAAGATTCATCTATGTTGTTGCAAATAGAAGAATTTCATCTTTTCTTACGGCTGAGTTGGAATCCATTGTATATATGTACCACATCTTTATCCAATCATCTTTCGAATGACACTTCAGTTGTTTCCCTGTCTTGGCCACCATGAATAATGCTGCAGTGAACATAGGGGTGCATATATCTGTATGAATAAATATTTTCCAGTTTGGGGGATAGATACCCAGAAGAGAGATTGCTGCATCATAGGGTAACTCTATTCTTAAATTTTGGAGGAAGCTCCATGGTGGCTGGGCCAGCTTACATTCCCAACAGCAGTGACTGAGGGTTCCTTTTTCTCATAATCTCCCCAACACTTGTTGTTACCTGTCTTGTTCATAACAGACAGTACCTCAGGTGTGAGACATCTCATTGCAGTTTTGATTTTTATTTCCCTAATAGCTAGTGAAGTTGAGTTTCTTTTTGTATACCTGTTAACCATTTGTATGTCTTCTTGGGAGAAGTGTCTGTTCAGGTCCTCTGCCCATGACTTAATTGAATTGTTTGTTTGGTGTTGAGTTGTATGAGTTCTTCATATATTTTGGATATTAACCCCTGTTGGAGCTGTTGTTTGCAAATATCTTCTTCCTTTGGTTGGCTGCCTTTTTGTTTTGTTGGTAGTTTCTTTTGCTGTGCAGAAGCTTTTTAGTTTGATATAGTCCCATTCATTTATTTTTGCCTTTACTTCCCTTGCCTTTGGGGTCAAATTCATAAAATCTTCTACAAGACCAAGGTCCATAAGTATAGTACCTATGTTTTCTTCTATGTAATTTATTGCTTCAGGTCTTATATTTAGGTATTTGATCCATTCTCAGATAATTTTTTGTATGAACAAAAAGTTTAGTTTAATTATTTTGCATGCGGCTTTTCAATTTTTCCAGCACCATTTACAAAACAGGTTTCTTTTCTCCCTTGTATGTTTTTGGCTCCTTCATTGAAAATTATGTGTTTTCTTTTTCTATTTTGTCTGAGAATATAACATTTGCATTTTTCCTCCATCTTTACCCACTTTTGAGTTAGATATAAAATTAAATATTTAGTGCCTTTTACTAATGACTTGTCAGTTTCTTCAATCATCTTTTAAATGAAAAATGTTTATCTACTAGTAACTTTCATAAAAAGAATGCCTGAGAAAATATTCACAGATTCTTAAGGATTTATAACTATTTTATTCCTAAATCCTGACACTGCAAAGAGACTTGAACTGAATATAAAATCTTTAGATGATAATTTTTATTTAGTTTCTTGAAAATAGTTCTCTATTATAGTATTTTTCCCAAGGTTTTATGATCAGTCTAACTTCAACATAGTTTTTTATTTTTCATTTTTAAGTGAGTATACTTTTTCATCTGAAGCCCACAGAATTTTTTGTTTATCTTTAAAGTCCAATAACTGAACTAGGAAACATCTAGGAGTTGATAATTCAGGTTTTCTATCAGGAACCTTTTCTTGAATTATGGTCTTAAATGTTGGTTCTCTTTCCAACATTCCATATTTTGTTTTTCTTTTTCATGGACTCCAACTATACATATGATAAAATCTTCTTTGACTCTTTATCACTCTCACTGAACTATTTTAAATTTTTTATTTATTTTGGTTTTATTTTCTTTGCTCTTTTTATTCCTATTATCTATAGTACTCCTATTGAACTTCTAGTAGTACTTATTTTCCCTTGAGCTTCTTTGTTTTTTTTTTTTTTCTGAACAATGCTGATATTTATTGGGATACTCCACTAAATTTCTATTAGACTTATCTTGATGTCATTTATTTTATTTTTTATTTTATTTTGAGCTTCTTGTAACATTTCTTCTGAGATGATCTTGTTTATTTGTGTATTTATTTATCTATTTGTCTACTTATTTATTTTAGACTCAGCTCTTATTTCACATATCTCCTGGTTCTGAGTTTTCAAATTTATGATTTGTGGCATTTATACTTGTTCTATTGGTTGTTACAAACAGTCATATTGTGGGACCCTCTCTTCAGCTGCTTCCTACCTTTTTTTGTCATTTAATCAAGAGAAACCCTTTTCCACATTTCCTGCCCCGTTTCCCAAAACCCAGAAACAGTTTTCCCCAGGCTGTCTCCTCTAGTCCCTCACATACTTCCACCATTTTATTTCTTGTTTCACTCCCCAGTAGTCAGTGCTCTGATATGCCAGGATTAAGTCCTATTCAAGGTTTATCTATTCAATGAGTTTCTTTCCTTACGAGGGTCAGTCCTAACTGACCTAGCTAGGTATTCTTCTTGTGAACCCTATGCATCACTTGTCTTCTGTGCAATTAACACCTGACTTGCCACAAATGAGTGCACTCTGCATCCAACTCTGATGGCCTCTTGTGGGGGATCCCTGTCCTGGGCACCAGATGTGTGTGTGTGGGGGTGCTCTGCCCGCAGAGCCCCATCCCTCCATCAGGGATGAAAATAAAACTACCAAGACATGATCTGCTTGGGGAGGAAAGGTGGTCAAACTCTCAGAGGAGAATGACCCAGAGCGCCTTCCTCACTAGGCTTTTATTGGGTTCAAATACTCCTGAATACAGCTTTAATGTTTCAAAGAAATCTGAGGGCTTAATCTGAGTCAGTGTCTGTCAGGAAAGAGGGTTGCAAAACTTTGGGAGACATACTCATTTCCTCCTTGGACCCTTATCATTTGAATGAGTGCACTCTTAGCAAAGCAGGTTTCACAGGACTTTACAAGTTCTTTCTTATGCCCAATCACCCAGGGAACCATTCAGGCTGGCACAGGGCTGCACCACTCACCGTCATAGTTTCAGGCTTTAAGCCTATTAGGCTCAGGAAGCAGAAGACATCTCACAGACAGAAATGGGGACTCGGGCCATGTCAGAATAGCTGGGGGGGGGAGGGTCCATCACCCCCTCTTTGCTGCAGCCCCCACCCCCCACCAAGTCCTTCCATGAGGGCCTCCCAAGTGGTTGTGTCTGGCTTAGGTTGCCCCTCTCATGAGGAGTCTTACCCGTCATTGACTACCGACTAAGCATTGGGGCCAGAGATGGACGAGACAAAAGCGGTGCTCCTGCCCGGGAGATAAGCTTTGTCTCCTTAGTAGGTCACATCCTCTTGACAGAACAGACCCAGATGAAGTGGGTCCCTAGGCTCTTACACAGCCCATCAAGGGGTGAGGGTTACAACTCCTGAAACCAGGCTGAATGGTCCGCAACAGCCTCTCTTTTTTATTTACCCACTTAGAGATAACTTGAAATTCCAGCATTCTCTGTTTCTAGCTATTTGTAATTCTGCACTCTAGGATATTTTATTTATGATTTTATAGTTGGTCTATATGATATTTTTTAATGATATATGAGTAAGATTTGAAATTAGGGGGCCTTTTTTTTTCAGAATCCTTCTTCATGAGGAGGCTCTAAGTTATGAGAATATTTAGTTTACTTATTTTGTTTACTATATTAAATTGTGAATTGGTGATTAACTTGAGTTAATAGTATAATAATGATGACAATAACAAGAAAATAGATAGAGACTTATTTTTAAACTTTACACAGTGCTTTAAGGCATCTTTTCATTTCTTTCCATTCATACCTTTAAATAGGTATTTTAAAGGGCTGAGAGCTAATGCTATTATCATGATTCCCAAACTTCAGATAAAGTCAGTGGAATCAATGATATACTCTATGTTCTAACTTAATATGGTCCATTAGGTGTGTTAAACAGCACATTACAGCTTGTCAGAGAAAATTTAAAAAGAAGGAGAAGCTGTACTAGCCAGGGAGAAATTCTCACTTTTTAACAATTTTTTGATGTTGTAATTGAATTGCCATTTCATCTAACTTCAATATATTTGGTTGAATAGATAATTTATCATATTTTTTGACTCTTCTCAGTCTCTCCCTCAATACTATTTTACAAGATGTTGACATCTAGAAATATTGGTGAATGCATCTTTAATTATTACTCCAAAGTTATCATGGCATTTATGTGGTTAAGATATAATTCAACTGTCTTTTCAACAAAAATTATGCATCTCATATTTAAGAAATATAGGTTAAGAGGGGATGTCTTCAATTAAAATATCTTGCCATCTTCTGTGGAGATAGGTACATCCAGTAGAAGAGATCAGCTTATTTCTCTTTGTCACTACATGGACATGCACTATTAATTTTAAATATTTTGTCTGAGAGGAGTTAGTAACCCAAAACTTTGAGGCATATAATACTTACAAAGGGAATTATATTTAAAATATGCATTCAAATTTTCTCTGAAACCTATGCAAAGTATTAGATGTCGGCCATATCTCAGTTCAGTGAGGCATAATTAGTTTGAATCCATTGACACTTGGATATAAAGAATATTATATTTGGTCTCTCTTTCAAAAACTAAGAATTGAAGGAATTCAGTTAGAGTGTTCTCACTTTTTACAATTAATGTTTAAAGTTTAAAAGGTATCTGGATGTACAGAGAATTATAAGAATGAATTTACTAAACTGAAATCTATTCCTGAGAAAGATACAGACTGTTGGCCAAGGTTGTATTTTCCTCACCCCTGGTTAATTGTGACATGATTAGAAAAGTTGTTCCTCTGTGTTTCTTTATTTAACCCAGTGGTTTTAACCAGAAAAGTATATTACAGTTACCTATGCAGGTTTAAAAATATATATGGAAAATTAGAAAAATACTTTGGAAGGCAATATCACTATCAAAATACAAATCATGCAGGCCCTGGAACATAGCAGTTATTTCTATAAATTTGCATGACAGATATACATGCAGAAGTACACAAGTATATTTGTAGAAAAGTATCTAGAAACTAAAAATGGAATAGTTATTAATAAGATATTGGTTGAGTGCATAATGGTATAGATATATTAAGAAATACACTGTTGGTGGAAATGCAGACTTGTGCAGCCACTGTAGAAAAATAGTGTGGAATTTCCTTAAAAACTTAAAGGTAGAATTGCCTTTTGACCCATCAATCCCACTGCTGGGATTATACCCTAAAAACCCTGAAAGATCAATTCAAAAGACCTATGCACCCCAATGTTCATAGCACCACAACTTACAATAGCCAAGTGCTGAAAACAGCTGAAGTGCCCATGGGTAAATGAGTGGATCAAAAACCTGTGGTACATTTACACAATGGAATACTACACAACAGAAAGAAAGAATGAATTCCTTCCCTTTGCAACAGTGTGGATGGAAAAGGAGAGCATTATGCTAAGTGAAATAAGCCTGGTGGTGAAAAACAAACACTGTATGATCTCACTGATAAGTGGAACCTAATCAACAAAACAAATGAGTGAGCAAAATAGAACCAGAGACATGGAAATAAAGAAAAAACTGACAGTAACCAGAGGGGAGGGAAATAAGAGGGGAAATAAAGGGAAGGGTTGTCAAGGAACATGTTTAAAGGACCCATGGACAAAGACGACAGGGAGGGGAGGATTGAAAGTGGGAGGTGGGGGGTGGGTAGGGCAGGGGAGAGTAATTCTGGGAAAATGGGGACAACTGTAATTGAACAAAAAGAAAAATAGAGAAAGAAAAAAGAAGAAATACAATGAAGCTTTCAGTAAGGAGAAAAACCAGCACACAAAAATGTTTTCAATTTGTTTTGTGATAAAATGAGTTGCAAATCAACATGCTATAATGCCATTTATGTAAATATTTATATATGTAAATATACATGTGTATATATGCACACACATAGAATTACAATATATGGGGTATACACATTAAATAGTAGCAGAATAGGAAGATTAATTCAGAAGATTTATTTTGTATCTCATATGTTATGCTATTACAAAACAAAGGACATATGTTTACTCTCTAATATCAATAACAATATTTAATGCAAAAGCTTGAACTCAACACCAGAGGTTCTATTCTGATTCAATAACTTGAGGTAGGGCCCAAGCGCTTTTACAATTTTAGAAATCCAGAGCTGATTTTTATGCATACTACCCTGATTTTGTGAACACCAACTATTTGATGGCAACCCCACCAGCATTGTGTGTCAGAAACAGACATAACAGACACACACATGAAACTCACAGTCTGAATGCGTGTATTATTCAATTTATTTTCAGTAACAAATGCACCCCAAAATATTTATGATTTACAACAATAAGAAGTTACAACCATTAGTAAGTCAGCTCTGGGACCCAGGTTGAAGGAGCAACAGCTATCTGGGGTCTACTGTTCTCATGACAGATGTCAGGAATGTAAGTGAAGACAGGCAGATATGGACAACATCTCAAAGCACCTGCTCTGTTTCACCCAGATTAAAAACCAAAGTTCTTCCTTTGGCTAACAAGACCCCACATAATTTGTCCACCAGATATGTTAGTATGTGTGTATCCCCCCTCTACTCCTTCTGCTATGTTTATTCTGGCTATTCTTCAAGCACTCCAGACATGTCCACTCCTGCAGCTCTGAAGTTGCTATTTCTTCTACTTGAGGCAATCAGTCATTATTTGCAAAGGAAATTTACATTGAGAGAATATTTTATTCTGTTATTTAACATTAACTCTTGTACATTTATTTCAAGTCACTTAGAATATTTGAATTTATAATAGAATGGGTGCTTTTTTAAAATAGATTTTATTTATTTATTTGTTTGTTTGTTTGTTTGTTTGTTTATTTATTTATTTATTTTTGGAGAGAGGGGACAGGAAAAAGAAAGAGGAAGAGAAACATCAATGTGTGGTTGCTTCTCGCATGCCCCCTACTGGGGAACTGGCCCACAACCCAGGCATGTGCCCTGACTGGGAATCGAACTAGCCACCCTTTGGTTCTCAGGCCAGTACTAAATCCACTGACTGACACCAGCCAGGGCTATAATGGGTGCCTTTTAAAACTTAATCCACAACATGAAATAATTTTCAAAATTTCATTCACTCAAATCCAAGGAAAATTACATTCACATAGTATTGTCCTGACTGATATTTAGGATTCCTGAAGAGTGATTATTGGTTTATTCTACAAACATCATTTGAATTTCAAAACTGGCAATGTCTTGCCACCCAAAAAAAAAAAAAACAGAAAAAACTCTTCTCAAGTACAACTATGGCTTACATATTATCTTCTTCATTATGGGGAATAATGGGACAGCTGAAAATCACTTCAGCTTCATGATAAAGAAGGGAGAATCACTTTATGGTTTTCAATTATACTAGATAAGACAGACATCTGAATTCTCCCTGAAATATTCTACATTTTGTAGAGCCTTTGCTTACATCTTGTAAACACATTTCCAGTATAGTTGAATACTTAATTGCACCTCATTTTGCATATTATTTTCTGTGATATTTACATTACAATAGCCAAGTAAGATACAACCAGAATAACACAGGGATGTCCCAGATATCAGTTCATTTCAACAGCACAGGTACTTTTTTGGTGGTAGCCATTCTGGCAGGTGTGTGGTCATTGTGGTTTTAATTAGCATCTCTGTGATGACTAGTGACATCAAACATCTTTTCATATGTCTGTTGGCCACCTGTATGTCCACTTTGGAGAAGCTTCTTTTCATAACCTTTACCCAGATTGGATTGTTTGTCTTACTCATGTTGATCTGTATAGATTTTTTACACATTTTGGAAATTGAAATAAGATGTATCATTGGCAAATATGTTCTCTCATATAGTGGGTTATCTTTTCATTTTTAATGGCTTCATTAGCTGTGCAGAAGCTTTTAATTTTTTAAAAAATATTTTATTATTTACGCTATTACAGTTGCCCCAATTTTCCCCCTTTGCCAACCTCCACCCCCACAGTCAATCTCCACACCCATAGTCCATGTCCATGAGTCCTTCATATCCATTCTTTGATTAATCCCTTCACCTTTTTTTTTTATTTGATGTAGTCCCATTAGTTTAATTTTTCCCCCATTGTTTCCCTTGCTACCGGAGATAATTGGCAAAAACACTGCTACACAAGATATCAGAAATTTTACTGCCTATGTTTTCTCCTAGTATTTTTATGGTTTAGCAATGTATATTTAAGTCTTTTATCCATTTTGAGTTTATTCTTGTATATGGTGTAAGTTGGTGATCTAGTTTCACTTTTTGCCTGTACCTATCCAATTTTCCAAATATCATTTATTGAAGATACTGTTTTTACTCCATTGTCAACAAAAAGCAAGTGTTGGGGAGGATGTGGAGAAAAGAGAACCCTAGTGCACTTAGTGCGAATGTAGACGTGCACAGCCACTTTGGAAAACAGAATGGAATTTCCTGAAAAAAAAAAATAAAAATAGAACTGCTTTTTGACCCAGTGATCCCACTTCTGGGAATATATCCTAAGAATCCTGAGACACCAATTCAAAAGAATATATACACCCCTGTGTCCATAGCAGTGCTATTTATGATAGCCAAGATCTAGAAACCACCTAAGTGTCCATCAGTAGATGAGTAGATTAAAAAAAAAAAAAGTGGTACATTTATACAATGGAATACTATACAGCAGGAAAAAAGAAGAAACTCTTACCTTTTTCTATATCATGGATGGACCTGGAGGCTATTATGCTAAGTGAAATAAGAGGGTCAGTAAAAGACAAGTACCACATGATCTCACTTGTACGTGGAAACTAATGAACAAAATAGAAACAGAAACACAGTTACACGGAACAGTTGTCGGAGGAGAGGAGGGGCACTGAAAGAAAGAAGGTGAAGGGATTAGCCAAAGAACATATATGCATGATTCACGGACACAGATGATGGTATGATGATGGCCTGAGGGTGGGTAGTAAGGTGGGAAAAGAGGGGAAAAGCGGGGACAACTGTAATGGCATAAACAATGAAAAAACCTTTAAAAAAGCACCGATCCCTTAAAATTAAATAGGCAATAGCATTGGTCATTGATTATCCTCTCAGCCCTTTTCATCCTATTCCTGCATCACTTGCCCTTTGGATATGGCTTGTCAGGAATGGGAAGAATTCCTTCCCTCTATGCTTCTTTAGTTCTTATGACTAGACTAACAATAAAATGAAATTGACACAAGACTTCATTAACAGGAGAAAACCCAACTTAATACATGTGCATGGGAGAATTGCAATATAATGCTTAGATTATACAATGAAGCTCAAAGAAATGGTTGAACTCAGCACTTTTAATACTTTTTAGACAAAAAAAAACAATAAATTTGTGAGAAATTTACAGGACAAAGAAGGTTAGTGCTCATTAGAAAGGAATCTAAGCAAAGCCTGGGCTTAGGTAATAAATTAGTAAAGGCTTTACAAGGTTTGCTATGTAGGCTTTTTCTACTGTGGGAGTGATAACTCTGGTGAGAAGGTTGTCGCTCAGCCCTCAGGAGCAGGGAGGGCAGCTATCATGGAGATTTATGTCCTGCTTTTAGGCAGACAGAGGAGAGTCAGAGAGCTCCTCCAGCTCCTGCTGCTTCTCAAGCGATTTATTTTACTTTTAAATAATCAATCTGCCATTGTGAAATATCTTGGGGCATCCTGTCCTGGGCCCTGAGAGGCCAAGAGGGGGCACTGGCAAAAGTCCACAGGCAGAAGTGAAACCGGAAAAGCTGGTGTTCATGTTACCTGTCGCCTACCAGAACCAACAAGCAGAGACAGGGATTGAATCTTTTTGGGCATTTTATTCAGATGGCCATTCATCTGAGAAGACAGCAGATTATGTACCCACAGATTATTTTAAATTCCATTATAAACTGACCCTTTTTATAAGGAGAAGAAAAGTGTAGATAGGGGTTAGGAATTCAGGGGAAAAGTTAATCAAATGAAAGCTGCAGCATTCATCTCTGTCCTGGGCGGTGGGCATCTCGCCCTGATTGTACTCCATCCAGAACGATGGCTCGGATACATCTTGATTGCTTGCAGTCCTCCCAAACACAAAGGCGGAGGGACTGTTTATGGTCTCGTGGAGTCAGGGTGGATCATACCTTCAGTTCCTGGAACAATAGCTTTTACATGCATTGATTACTAAGCTTACCTAAAATTTCCCAACTCTTGATTCCCTCCTCAGAAGGAGAAAAGTTCTGGTTCCTCAGGGTGTCTCTCACAGTTCAGGGGTAGCTGTTCTCCTCCTCCCACAACCAAAGCTCCTGGGCAACCCTGCTCTTACAGCTGTGGCTCTTACGCATTCTGGCACGGCTCACCCCTTCCCTTCAGGCCTTAAAGTGGTATTCGCCCCATACCATCGTAGTTGTATTCCTCTGTGCCTCGCCTTTTCCTGTGACTTCCTTAACTTGGCCTCCAGCTTTGTAAGTAGTCCCCACATTAAACTCTCACAACGACCCTGCGCCCTACGTCTCTTGTTTTCTCTCCAGGACTGTGACTCACGTAGTCATTACCATGTACTGCGACCCACGGCAGATTTAAAATAAAAATTATAAGGATGAGAATAAGTTATCATTTTCCAACTGGAAGTTGGAAGTTTATGATCTTTCAAATCATAAAAATGAGATTCAACTAACCTCACCTCTATCTCTAGGGCACTTGTCCCCCATGTTCTTCTGAAAACTGGGCTGACCTTAGTCTTGCTAATCCCCCTTCGCAATCTAGGTCCCCAGTACTTTTACTGCCCAAAGCCAATGGAGCCCGATGTCCATTGACAGAAACCATGTGGCTTACTGGCTCACTTTCCTACCTAGATAATACAGATGAGATGTCTTAGCTGATATTAAAGGTACTTTCCTGACTCACCTCTATCTACTTTTGATTTTCCATCGATGCCCCATTATTTCTGTTCATTTCAGTAAAATTCATCTGTTTATTAACTGCAAGTATACCATTATATGTATCTGTCCTCGTTCTTTTTCTGATGAAGTAATCTAAATTATTCCTTGAATTCCCAATTTCAGTTTTCATTACAACTTGAAGTGTGAAATTTTATGTTCTTTTTTCACATTTGTACCTGTTACATAGTACTTTTATTAACCTTTCTTACAAATATGACAAATATCTAAACTTAAAATTAGGTACCAGATACAGTTCACCATTATCGGTATTGCAGATAGTAAATAAGGAGAAAAGAACTATTGGTAATACGGTGTTTATAAAAAATTCACTCCTTTGATAGACATTCCAGTTGGCAAAATCTAGAGTGAAGAACAGCCCAAAATGCAGAAAGTGTTATGCACACAGATGTTCATGATGTTTGTTTACAGTTGCAAAAATCTCAAAATCACCTAAATGTCCCAGTACAACGAGGTCATTAAAAACATTATAGCACATTCACTGGTGATGAAACACATACTGTTAAAAATTAGGTTATAATCTGCCTGAAAAACATACGGAAATACTTCTTGTATTTCTTATCATTTATTAAGCACTTACTCTATGCCAGAGTGGGGTTAAGAGGTTACACATATCCCTTAATTTCATTCTATATATATATAACCTGATGAAGTTGGTATTCCTGCAGTTTTTCTATTAATCTATTTACTGCAAGGTTCGGCTTCCATGTCATTGTGAAGGTAGGTGACCTGTGGTTGTACACTGTTGTTATGGGTTCTAGCTTTCCCTAAGGGCAATCTCCCATTTGCAGAGCAAGTGATCTTCATAATGTTTAGAAACTAATACAGCATGGGCATTGACCAGTCAGAACAATATCGCAGCCGCTAGGAGTGGACACCTGCATAGCTAAACAATAAGACCATAGCTGTGCATAGTGGGTGAATGCCTGCTCTGGCAATTGGAGATTAAAAAGTTACTTGTGTTAATCTATCCCCTTTCAGTCACACTTTACCAGCTGACTCAGAACTATTAGAGTCTTAAGAATCAACTTGTACTTGCGTGGATGGCTGAGCAAAGTTTGGATACTCCTTTAATGCACTGAAAGCAGTTTCTCACAAAATCCCAATAGCCAAGATAAGTAGGGCTTCTGACAAGTTACATTGGGAAATCTGTGCAGAGTTCTTAATGAAGTGGCAAAGATAATTACAGACTTCTAATTAACTACTTAATTGCTTTGAATTAGTAAATATCTCAGCTTGGATAGCTTTTACTCAGTTTTGTGGTTGACAAAATACATTCTCTTCAACTTTCTTCCTATTATTCTTTCAGTGTAATTAACAATCTCCTTGTACCAGTGACCTTTTCTAAGAGTCATTCAATTAATGTTAATCCTTAGTTCTTGTCTTTAATCATCAAGAAAAATAATGACTAGCAGCAGTAAGCACCTTCGCCTAGAACTGGGTCCCTGAAAGTTATAGAACATTGAGTCCTGTGACCTGGACCCTAATGTAGCCTCTGTCTTAGATGAGAAACTGTGCCAAACGTCTATTATCAGTACAAGGAAAGCATTAGTTAACACTTTATGATACATTTTTGGTTTTGTTACATGTCAATTCATTTCTCCTCACCATTGCCTCCTCATTATAGGAGAGAGAAGGACATCGTAAAGGACCATTGAGTTTAACCTTTAATTCAAGGTAATGAAGGGGAAAGCATTAAGAATCTACTTCAAAACAATCATTTTTATTTACTGGACTTATTCACAGAAGCTTGATATAAAGACCCACTGATCTCTTTCTGTTGGTTGCAGAAATAAAGAATTATAGAATAGAAACAAAATTTTAGTTCAGTGTGCTGACAGAAACTAAGAAATTTTGTCTTAAGTAATATATGTTGTGTGATCTAAATTATCACATAGTTGTTCTGTCTTGATCTTACGGGTGGGAGAAAATATTCCATTGTCTCCCACTTTCTCCCACTAGTTACTGTCAACAATTACTGCATCCATTTGCTTATCTACTCTTTTACTGTTTTGTTTAATAAACTTTTATTTATCTTCCAGATGACCAAATTCAGAACAAAGGGGAAAGGAGATTCTCTGACCCATTACAAATGCTCTTGATGAAAATCCATCTGATGAACAATCTGAAATTGAACCTTTTCTGAGTCTCCATCTGCCACCTAAATGGGAGGGTAAGGAGGTGAACAAAGTTTCGGAGGGGACAAAGATAAACTGTGCCTGAGGAGACTGACCAGTTGAATAAAAATTAGAAGAGTCAGTTAAATATGTCTAAGACTTTTGTTAACATATATATGGCTGCTGTGTTCTCATGTAACACAGGGAAAATCAAAGAGGTTGGAGATACAAGGGGATCCGCCAGCATTCCTCTTTACTCTCTCTGTGAGTGTAGGCAAGTCTTTTGGTTTCTTCAGGCCTTCGTATATTAGTGATTAATTCTACCCCCCTTACAGTGTGGTTAATAAATGATGCATATATATTTCTTAGTAGAGTGCTTACCATTAGGTATTACATAACTATAGCCAAGCAGTCCAGTCTAAGTTCTGGATTTAACTAGCTGCTTCCTTATAAAAGTTAAATTATATATAATTTTAATTTTCAAAAAGTTCCCAGTGAAGCAGAGAGGAACAAATATGATGAGTTCTTGGGCAAACCCTTTCCAGTACGACTCTGACAGTTCCTGCTAACTCCCAGGCTCCACTCGAACATGGCTGTTGTTACCGCCACGTGGACTGAGCTATCTCGTTACACTGGCCTTGGCATTTACAGTGAGCTGAAGACTGAAGACTCCTTGAATATAAAGCTCCATGAATTTCTCTGTGGAAGGTGCTTGGCATGCTTATAGCCACACCATAGAGCATTCTTTCCAAAATACAATTTCCCACAATTTCCCATGACCTAAACTATGACGCCACCCCACCAAGCCAGTCTCAGCTTCAGTTGTGTAAACTTAGAGGGTGGTTGGGTTTGTCAAGTGCCTTCAATGTCTCCACGCTGGAGTCCCTGGGGTATAATGAAGGGCTAAGTTTGTGCAAACCTGACAGCTGTGGTCATGATGCAGATTCTAGGTTCTCCAGTCCTCATGCGGTCCTCCATCTCCCGGGGTTTACAGAGTTGCCATCAGGAGTGGAGCTGTAGTCACATCCAAAACGCAGTGTCCCATCTCAGTGCTACACCTACATGGGAGGGTTGGCAGAAACCCAGGAAAGACTGGTTGTGTCCAGATCTTCCCTGTTTGTTCCAGGCATGTCTAATCGGCCTCTCCCTCCTCTGTGTCTAACAGACCTGGAGGGAAGTATCTTGTCTGATCTTGCTGAGGGAAGCAAAAAGACTGTAGAGTAAAACACCACTTAGAGCTTTGATGTCCTTTTTATATTTTTAATGTACAAAATTGCATTTAATACTTAACAGTTTCTATATTTAAGGAATTCATCCATTATGGCCATAAAAGAGTTATGCAAAATCCTAAAGTAAAACATGTATTCAAAACATATTAGGCACCACAAATCAGAATTTTTTACATAAGTTGCAGAAATTACCTTCTCAATGAACATGTTCCTAAATAAATTTGTTATTGGAGCAAGATTTAGGCCTGCCTAAAAGCATACTTTTTATCGTAACTTAAGTACATTGTTTATGGGTAGTTTATAACCAATAAACATTTTTCATTCATTATTTTGGAACTCCCACTTGAGAATAAATTTTAGTATTCTACAAAGTTTTTAAAACATTTTAATTTTATTGCCAAAAATGTATTTCTTCTTAGAGTTAAAATAGGTTTCAGTATAACTTGATGATATATATATATATATATATATATATATATATAAGCAGTACACATGCATGCACATCCATGACATTATTGCCCTCAATTAGCTTTAGGAAACAAGTCAGAATGACTGCCTTTCACGTATACTTTAATACAATGTGTAAACAGTCACTTAGGCATTGACATATAGGTATACATGTTTCAGAATATGAAAAATAGCAAAAAATAAAGGAAACATACTTTTTCTTTCCTATGTTGTCTTCAAATGTATCTACAGCTACAGGTGTCTGACTGAGCAAATTCTTTCCCCACCAAAGGCACAGTGGGGGCCTTCCCTATCCATTTTAGAAGAGGATCATCACAGCAAGTCATGTTTGTGCCTCTGATTTCACATGTGAAATCTTGTCTCATCCACTGGAAATCAGCTCAGCAAGGGTAGACATGGTCCTGCCCTTGCCCCCAAGCATCCAGTGCAGTTTTTAGTCAGATGTTTAAATAATCTCCCTTTAAAGATTGAATGGAAACATTCCCTTTCTCAGAACTTGTTCCTTTGGACGATCTGAGATCCTCATAGATTCGTGTGCTCTGCTAACTGTTCTGTGGACACTTTTGTTTCAGCTTGGCAACGGTAAATATGAGAAAGGTATTATACCCATTTTAAGAATGAAGAAACTCAGCTTAAAAATGTTAAGTAATATACTCAAGTATTCACTAGGGATAAATCTGGAATTTAAAGGTAAATTGATCTGAATCTATGCTCTTGTCTATTAAATGTGACTGGCAAAGTGAAGGTAGAATCTCACAGGATTGTGTCCTCATGCATGCTCACAAGTCTTCTTGAAGCTTGCGAAGGTGAGGGGAGGAGGAGAAGAGGGGTGACTGTCCACGTGCCACCATGACCCAGCATGCACCTCTCCAGTCCAGATCTCCCTTTTCTGGGATGCTGAGGGAACAGAGTAATTTCCCCCACCAGTTGTCCATGCCTTAATCCTCACAACTTTTAAATACATTACATTATGTGGCAAAGGGGGGATTAAAGTAGCAGATGGGCCCTGGCTGGTGTGGCTCAGTGGACTGAGTGCCAGCCAGTAAACCAGAAGGTCACTGGTTCGATTCCCAGTCAGGGCACATGCTTGGGTTGCAGGCCAGGTCCCTGGTGCGGGGCGCATGAGAGGCAACCTTACATTGATGTTTCTCTCCCTCTTTTTCTCCCTCCTTTCCACTAAAATAAATAAATAAAATCTTTTTAAAAATAAAGTAGCAGATGGATTATGGTTACCAATCAACTGCCTTTAAAATTCAGATATTGGATATTACCCTAGTTTATCATAGTGGGTGCAATGTTATCACAAGTTTCCTTTAGAGTAGAAGAGGGAGGTAAACGAGGGGGAACCAGAGGAACGGCAGTAAAGGGTAGGCCTGGGACCAGTGTTGCTGGTTTTAACAGTGCGCGAAGAGGCCCAAGACTGCAGGCAGTCTCTAGAAGCTGGAATAGGCTAGAGAGTGGATTCTTCCCAGGTGCATCCAAAAGGAACGCAGAACTGTTGGCATCTTGGTTTTAGCCTATTTGAGACCTGGTACAGATTTCCAACTTCTGCAAATAGTAAGGTAATAAATGTATTTTTTTAAGCCACTAAATTTGTGGTACTTTTAAGGCACTAAATTTGTGGTGATTTGTTACAGCACCAACAGGAGACTGATACTAACAGGTGCTGTAGAAGCTTCAGAATGTACATTTTATACGAGGGTGATTCAGAGCTGTTCCTTCCCTCCCCACATTTACACAAAGCTATTCAGCACTGAATTACTAAGGCGTGGTGGCCTTACTCTGGCTGTGAGCTCATGCACGTGTGCCCTGGGTTTAGTACCAGCATCAGATCTGCCATGAACTTAACATAGAAGCTACCTTTGATGGGACAGAAGTTTTAGATATGAACGATTAAAAGCAAATCCATTAGTAATTTTTGTCTGAATTTCTCCCTAAAATTTTTGTCAGATTACACAATGCCAAAGGGGCACAGTGTCACTAGAGAGAGTTAGGAGAGCATGTTTGCACTTGTGATTTTAACTACTGAACATCTGCAGTCACAGTCCGAGTGCTGAAGATGGCCTAATTCTTTAACTTCTCCGCTATACAAAAGATGATCAGGTGGGGTAGGGTATACGTATGTGGGACAGAAGGATTACACATGAGTATATGTTGGCAGGAACAGGAAGTTGATATGGGTTTTGATAAGCTTACTGTTTTAAAAGCAAAATTTTAATACCAATTAATTACTAATACCCCAAATTTTGGTTCCAGAAATGTTACCTGCTGCCATTAATTATCTTTCCACTAGATGGCAGTATCATGTAAGCGAAAAGACAATCAGGCTCCTCAGCCTTGGGCTTGTCTTGCTGCTGGTAAAGGATGTTTTGTTACTATTTAAAGAGAAGAGGAAAATCAACTGCTTCAAAACAATCAACTTAGAGGGGTAGGGATATTCAAGACTGATTCTAAGGCAATGAAGTCCTGGAAAGAGCATGGACTTTGCTGGTCTCAGTGCCTATAATTCCTAACTGTGAGTTACTGCCAAATTGTTAACCATCTAGAGCCTCAATTTCCACCTTTGTACAATGTTTGCACTGATATCTTTTTACAGAGCTATTATAAAAATAAAATAAGTAATATAGATTAAAATCTTAGGACATATGGACTATCAATTTTTAACAGTTTTTTCTGTCCTGTTTGTGGGGAAAAAATAAAGTCTATTTAAAATTTTAGACCTTAAACTCATAATCTCTAGGTATGATTGTGATAAAAAGAAGGGCCTTAAAAAGAAAAGAGAAATGATTCATTATTGCCCTGCTTTCGTTGGGCTAACACTTTCCAAAAAGCAATGTCATCACCTTCACTATGCCCTGAAAAGCAGGCGGTCTCTTGCCTGTCTTTCCCTTACAGCTGAAGTCAATCTTCTGCGAGTTCTGCAGTGCTAGACAGCCATTCATGGCCTTGACATAGGCAGGAGACCACAGTGAGACTCCAATGCTCAGCATTTCTTGTTTCCTACACCTGCAGCAGGCTGGCCTTTATTCTGTGGGTACATAAGGATGTTGCCCAGAGGCAGAATTTGATGATGTAGTGAGTTGAAAGACGAACCCCCAAAGATAGGCCCACCTGCAACCTGTGAATATGACCTTATTTAGAAATAGGGTCTTTGCAGGTGTAATTAAGTATTCTGAGATAGATCATTCTGAATTATCCAAGTGGGCCCCAAATTCAATGACAAGAGTCCTTAGAAAGAGAGAGGGAGATTTGAGACAGGAGCAGAAGAAGGCCATGTGAGATGGAGGCAGAGACTGAACTACCGCAGCTGTAAACCAAGGAACACCTAGAGTCGCCACAAGCTAGAAGAGAAGGGTGTGGATTTCTCAGAGTTGTCGGAGGGAGCGTGGCTCTGTCAACATGTTGACTGCAGACCCTGGTTTTCACAATTATAAGAGAAGATAAATTTCTGCTGTCATAAGCCACCAAGATTGAGGTAATTTGTTACTACAACCCAGTGGAACTAGTACAGATTTATATCAAGAAAATTTCTGTCCTCAAATATATTTCTAGTGTTGCTAAAAATTTCATTATTAGCAAATTTATTTATGTGGTTTAAATTATAGCCTCTTAAAATTAAATACATAAGGTCCTTGGGAAAGGTAATATATTTCAGAGACTTAATTTTTCACACTATATCTTCTGAATGCATGGCTTGGATTTGTAGAAAAGCACTGGGTATGTACTTGGAAGGAAGTAATTCTAAAGATGTAAAGGGATTTAGCTTTAAAAGACCAGCTTGACTTGCAAAGTAACTTGTCTTGCATTTGGCCCAGTTATTTCTTAGTACTTCAATGATCCTCAAGGAGAAAAGCCATGATTTGGGGAAATCTCAAGCAATATTGCCATCAAAGAAGATGCCACTCAACTAATTTCAATATGCCATTTGCCATGAGATAAGGTGTCTGTGAGGCCAATGAAACCTCCCCAAAACTAGCACCTTCCTCTCTCACGTCATGATGTAGGCACCCAGAATCCCAGAAGCCCTTGCCCAAATAGCCCAAGCCATTTTCCAAGGCTATGCAGCCTTCTTTTAGAGGTCTAACCTCCCTAGTATGGACCACACTAACTGTGCTCAGGGAGGTTAATGTAAGAGGCCTTTCTCAGCACAGAATGGAGCAAGAAGTAGAGAGAAGAACCTCCCTGGGCCCGGGACCCATCTCTTTGGGCACCATATTTGGATAAGAGTTTTGAAAATTCTGTACTTAAATATGGCCTTCCTGGCCTTTATCAAGATATATTTGTCAAGTTAGAAGGATGAAACATATTTTATTAAACAGTTTATTAGCTTGATATATAAATTAAATATTTAGACAAATGAATGTGGAGCTACATTTATACCCTTTCCCTGTGCCCAGCAGAAGCTGGGGGGTGGCCCTGAGTGTGAGACACACAGCACCTTACTAGCACTTTGAAGGTGAAGTGGGGAGCCAGCAGCAGTCCATAAAAGGCAGAGCATAAAAACAGAACCGCAGCGTGGCAGTGCCAAAGGAGGAAAAACTGGGAAGGGAACTGGTAGTAAAACTTCAGGACTACATCAGACGTGTAAACGGCTACCTGGTAGAAAGCAGACACGGGCTGCAGCATCTCTTAGCTATTTGACTTTAGAAAAGATACTTTTGAAAAGTCTTTGAACAACAATTTCTTCAAATATAAATTTGAAATGAATAAACCTATGCCAAGAGTTACAATGAGAATTCAGAAAGGAGTAAACGAAAGTCATTGCTTTGAGTGAGGGTACACGTTATCCTGTGATGACCACTGACAATTTCTCTCATGATGATACGGAGGCTTAAAAACAGGGTGCGACTGGGCATGGGGTAGATAGCACTGGAACGCACACCTTACTCGTAACGTCAAGTGTCTCAGGAAAAGAGGCAGAATAGTTACCCAGAGCTGAGTAACTTATGTATGGTGAAAGTGAACTACCTGAGAGAACACTGTGAAGGGAATTATTTATCAGCTAGCCCATTCTAAGCCCAGAGTCATAAATGTGAGTCTCAAATGGGATTTTCATCTGGGTTAGCTCAGATCAGGTATCTCTTTGACATGACACAGAGGGAGAGCTATTATGAACTTTTAATAATAAGGTTCTTTCCAATTTGTGAGAAAGTAGGTAGATTATTAAAAATAAAACTATATGTAGCCTATTAAAAAGCAATTTGAGAATGACTACATATAGTAAAAGAAAAGTGATCAATAGCACACTCTTAAACTTCATTCTCTCTTTACTGATATCTAGTGGGTCCCTGGTTAGCTGGGGATGCTGATGGGAATGGCTTTTGTTTTGGTTCTGCTCAGAGTCCCTTACTCCTTTCTCTTCCCAGAACTTCATTTCCTTTGTGGGCTGCATCTCCCTGGGTCCTTCCCAGGTGGCTGGGATGAAGGCTTCCTTGTGTCGTGATCTTTACTGTAATTGCAGAAATTTTTCCTTTCTACAGCCATAGCCACTAAAACAGTTTAGGCTTTAAATAACAAAGTCTTTACCAGGTCTTCCTAAGGGGGACCCTTCCTCCACTAGAGTCTGAAAAAAACCAATGTGCTTGCTATGGATTATTCAATGTCCAGGGAAGAACGGCCTCTCTTTCTGCTCTCCTGGGTCAGCACCTGCATTCTGTCTTGGCCTCCTGTGCATGTTCTGTCTGCCCACTTGATTCCACGTGGTTCTAAAGCGGTGGCAGTGAGTTGCATTTTAAGATTCATGGAATTTTTTCTTTCTGTATTTAAAAGGAACTTTTCAATTTGACCATCGCCATTAAGCAGAAACATAAATACCATTTTATTTCTTGTGTAACACCATTAAACATCCTCCTCGACTGCAGCAGTTTAAATTTTATGATTTTTACTATTTCTTACCCAGTAGTCATTTGGCTGCTGAAGCACCCAGGACAGGGCAAGGTGAGGAAAGGAGAAGAGAATTGCTGGTGTTATATCACTAGGCAAGAATGCTATAGCTTAGTGGTGATTGACAACTTCCATTTAAAATTTTAGGCACCATCCAGTAAGATTTTCTTAGGAGCTTCTCAATAGCTTGATGAAAGTGGAAAGCTAAATGATGTAGCTAATAACAAGTCAGAATCAGGGGTGAGTAATATCTTTACACAGAAATGATGAGCAGGAACCAACAATGTCAAGCACAGGATGGAGAAATGCAAATTTCTGCACTGAAGCTGGAGAACGTGCCCATCTGGTGCAGTGCGAGGGATGTATCTTAACAGCTGGGTGTTTGCATGAGGCTCAGTCTTCACAGCAGCATTAGAGGCTGATGTGGCTCTCAATGCACTTCATCTCTGGCCTTTACCATCCTGTCTAGCTTCGTATGTGATGACATTTTCTCCCAACCCACTCCCTTCACACGGGTAATAGGGGAGTTAGATGTTAGCTCAATGTAAGGAAGATTTTTCTAACAACAGAGCTGTCCAAAAATAGAATGGACTATCTCCAGAAGCAGCCAGTCCCCCCAGCAATAACAGGGGCTCCAGCTGAGGCTTAATAACCTTTTGTAGAGTAATTGGAAAGGGGATTGAAACAGTGTAACTAAGAAAATAGACTTTGAAATAGAAAAATGTTCAAAGGCTCTCTCTAAATAGATGCATTATTTTGGTCAGAATGGTGGTTTCTGGAGCTCGGTGGCCTGGTTTCCAATGCGGAGCTGCCAGTGACTAGCTGTGTGACCTTGGCTTGTCCTTAAAGCTCCCCTGGCCTGAACTGTCTCCTCTATAACAGTGGCAGCAATAGAACCTTTCTCACAAACACTGTCTTCAGCATTGTGTGAGGATTAAGCAAATAAACATACGTAAAACTCTTAGAACAATATCTGGCATATAGTGAGCATTTATAAATGTTAATAATAATAATTATATTTAACTCCTTAAACTTACATTTTCTCTTTGGGATACTAAAGATAATATTTACCTCTTAAATTTCCTTTGAAAAGGAAATGAAGTATAGTTAAGATGTTTAACACATTAAACAGTTATGATTATTAGTGACAAAATGTTTTGTAGTATACAATATCTAACACTTCTTATAAACCTGAGGTTCTTTGATTAAATAGCTTTCCAATGGCCAGAACTCTAGCTGCTGTCTGTAATTCTGTCTACTTCACATTGGCCATGGACATCAGAAGGTAAATGCATCAAGTGGTCTGAAAGAAAGTGTCCCTTGCAGCCTAATTGACCACATCAAAAACAGAAATAGAATTAATAGTTACTCTGGGGCTCATGGTGCTTAGGCATCAAGAAAAGACTGGGGCCCTCCTACAGCAGCACTATCACCTGAATCTCCGGGTTCCCAATTTAACCTAGACCCTCACAGCATACAGAGGGTAAATTGTTCTTGGTTATTCTGGGAGCTCTCTGCAAGTCCCCAGTAGGAACTGTAGGAATGTGGGAGGCACCACATTACTTAAATCTTTCTTTAAATCTAATCCTGAATCCCAGTCCCAGCCATGATGGGGGAATGGAAGCAGATAGACAGCAAGTGAGAGAGCGTTTGTCTGCGGTGCCTATGCCCAGCTGGCCTATGCAGGAGTCACATTCTGTCTTCAGTCAGCAAGTGGACTCCATCCACCATCCTCCTGGACACTAACTAACCTGGGGGATGATTCCAACTACTTGGCAGCAAACTTACTTTCTTATTTGTTCATCTCATTCACTAACAGGCAAGCATTGTCGTTCACTTCACAGATAACCCAATAGACTCCAAGCTTAGCTACTTTTGCAAGACTACATGGCTATGAAGCAAGTACCAAGCCTATAATAGTTATTATAGTAAGTTATAGGTAATAGTTACAGTAATAGTTATAGGTAACATAGTATTTCAGTACAATAGTTTAACCATGTTAGCTCATTTAATCATCACCACAACCCTATAAGGTACTGCTGTTATCACTACCTGCAGTTCACAGGTGAGGCAAGCGAGGCACTGTAGGAGACCGTTCTGCATGGAGTGGGCCCAGCTCCCACTTGGAGATGCACAGGACCCACGCCCACAGACAGGTTCTCCTGTGGGAAATCAGGTTTGCAATGTGCCTAGGCTGCTTTGAGTCTTGCTTTTACTAAAAAACTCCTTCACCCTGATTTACAGCAAACATTTGCTGCAAAATAACTTCCTAAAATCCATGCTAAACCTTCCAAGGACGAGCTCAACCACTTTTGCCTTTTCATTTGCAAATATCCTTCCTATGATTACTGGCATCCTCTCCTTTGTTTTCTGTATAAGGTAACCCCCTAAAGCGAACCTGTGCATGGTTAATGAGGAGCTTCAGGTAATGTGCCTAGTAAGATAATAAAGGCTCATCGAAGCAAGAAAAAAAGCCTTTTGCTCCCCTTGAGAGAAAAGCCATTCTGTCCTTTTTCCTCCACTGGACTCGGTAGCCGTGCGAATGTCTTATTTCATTCATAATGAGGAGGACTGCGGACCGGTGTCTGCATCAGAGCACATTGAAGCCAGGTAGCTTGTCTGAGGTGAGGAATTTGAACAAAGGCCATCACCACGTGCTATTTCAACTCCAAAATTTCAAACTATGACTTCTGATTCCACCCACGGTCATCCTCCTTGAGCTCGCTCCACCATCCGGACCTTCACTCACAGCCAATCTCGCTCACATACAGAGGACAGATCTTTCCAAATGCCAATAGGAGTCAGAAGAGGAAGAAGCAGGCCGGGGAGCGGGCGGGGCAGGGGTGGGGGGTGTGGAACCAGTCCATTACTGGAAATACAAAATGCAGACCTGTGCTTTTCCCTGAGGAGCAGGAGCCTTTAGGGACTTGTCCTAGGAATGTAGACTCGAGAGTCAGCAGCAGGAGGTAATAGAGCTGTGAGATAGGATCCACTCGTGTATAATTAAGTGATTAAAATAATGATAGCTTTGAGTCATTTACTACTTTATAATTTCCAAAACACTTCTACATATACTATTACATTTAATAACCTGTAATATTTTTAAATTTAAGCATACTTAACCTGTTGCATGTTACAAAAACGTTTATGCCAGAGATAAAAGAGCAAGATGAAGGAGGAAGGCAAGGAATCTGGAATTTGTTGAATTCATGCTGTATATTTAGAAATGTGTAACATGTTTATGATGTTACCTTATTTAATCCAAAAACAAATTTTGAGAGCAGATCACATGCTAACTCTACAGATAGGGAAAGGTCACACAGCTAACCAGTGTTTGGACCAGCTTCTCCCAGCTTTAATGATGGAGTTTGTTTTCCTAGGCAACACTACAACACACCCTTTTTGCAAAGTCTTCCTTGTAGCTAGGCCCTTGCCTGTCATCCAGCAGATGACATTGCCCAAATATGTATTTTTAGTTTTCGTGCATTATCGTATTCCATTAATAAGTTCTGTTCTGGACACATCACTCACACATCCATACAAAATTAATGGGACGAAGATTACAACATCTGTTTTGACACACCTCCCCATGACCACCAAACACCTCCCGCTCTGAGCCCGCTCACCTGGCCACAGTTGTCCTCCACAGGAACAGCGTTTACCTCCACGCATGCCGCTGCTTCTCATACTCTAAGACTTGCTGAAGGAATGGGTTTTCTCTGCTTCTCTACCTTCCTTGTATTCTTTACTGTGGTCTAGCAGGAAGTCATTGGCTTTAACCCTGACACCTGCTATGACCAAGCCTGACTGTTGACCCCTGTGGCTGAGAGATTTCGGGGTCAGGAAGGCCATTTAAACAAGCATGACATTGTACTAGATACTGACAGAAAAAGCCCACTGTGGCACTTGAACAAATGTGTTTGCTGGGTCGAGTCTTCCTGAAGCGGGCTCCAGGGTACATGTTCAGAGTTACTTTTCAAGCATCTAGCATGAGGGGTCCCAGTTAGGAGCAGCATGGTCAAGTGGTTGAGACGACTGGTTTATGGTGAATGTTGTGTTGAGATCCTCCCCTATTCTTTATTTACCTTGTAATTTTGAACCATGTTTTCTAAGACATTTGAGACTCAGGTTCCCCATGTATAAAATTGAAGAATACCACCTTCCTCAGTGTTGTTACATGAATTAATGAATGTGAAACATTTGTTACCTATGGACTACTCAAGGGGGCTACTGCCAGTGTTAAAACTTTTTATCACTAAGATAAAGTACTTTTTATCACTAAGAATTATAAGAATAAGATTTTTGAAGATTTATGAGCCTTTTCAAATGTTACTGTAGTTGCTTAGGGAGCTAAGTACGATACAGACCAATGGTTCCCAAACTTTGCTATCTATTAGAAGCACCTGAGGAGCTTTTCAGACTTCGATGTCCATACTGTCCCAGTTTAATCAGAATATCTGGGTGTGGGAACTAGGCATCCGTAGTTTTCAAATATCCCCAAGTGATTGCTCTGCAGCCAAGTTTGGGAACCACTGAGACAGGGTTGCTTTCAGTTGTTCTTACACCTGTTTTAAAGACTACAGTCTCTGCACACTCGCCCCTGGTGACCCACCCAGGAGGGGCAGTGACTCCCACTTCACCGCTGTGGTCTACCTTCCTCCGCTTGCAACATGCACTTCACCTGTGGAAGCTTGTTCAGCCTTCTTCAGTAAAATGATAAAAGCAGAAGAATGTGGGCTATTAAGCAGGGAGGTTGGAAAGGCCACAAATTCAGGAAAATAGGGGCTGAAGGCTTTAGGCCTCTAGCACTCCAAGATGATAAGTGCAGTTATTCAAATCCTAGTCAGTCCCTCTCTGGAACCAGAGCCATTTCAATTATGCAGGATTTCCTCAGGATAATTCACTTCCACTCCTGCTCCTGCTAATGTGCTAAAATGGAAAAGTGCTGAGCTTTTCAATGGAAGCTTGCAATACCCCTTCTCAAAGGAATTAATGAATGGGAGAGATTAAAGGTGCCAAGAGGGTATTCTTATGAAGACTGTCCGAGATAGAACTAAAAGGCAGTTAAAGGTAAGGACAGATTTTAATCAGTAGCACCTATGCCAATAAAGAGCTGAGTGTGAACTGACTCAGCTTTAGTTTATGACCAGGTATTTAAAAAGGAGGATGAGGGGATAAGTGGGCAAGTGTGAGCAGGGGCTCAGAGTCAGGGAAGTAAAAAACTGCAAGTAGTTGGAAAAAGATTGATCCATGTGAAATTCGTCCGGGTTTGCTAACTGGATTTTCAAAGTTCAGCTCCACCGCTTCCCCCGACCACACACTCAGACATGGGGTTGCAGGAGCACTGTTTTCAGGCACTGTTTGGCCACTAGAACAAACAACAAATTCTTTAGGCAGCCTTGTGTTTTCTCAGGCAGGCACTTTAAGGGAAGCTAGGGTCATCCTGGGGATGTGGCCTTATTAAAGTGTTAGAACCATGTTAGTGTTGCTCAAGTCTTTTAAAAATCTTTTTATTCAAGTCTTTACAGGCCTAGTTGAGGCCTAGTGGAGAAGAGGGCTCAGAAAAGCCTGGCTAGCTACCATCTGGTCAAGGAGAGAGTCTCCATCAGGACAGAAGATTGGAGAATGTTGTTTACAGTCTTTCCTTTCCCTTGGTGTCAGCAGGTGACTTTCTGCCATTTGGTAGGACTAAGGCTAAATTCACATCTCTGCAGCTTGTGCTGTGTAGCACATAGCAAAGCAAGTAGTACAGGCCCGACTCATAATGAAAGCAGTTTTTGTACTTAACGTCAGGACCTCCTCTTGTTGAGCACTGATTCAGACCCCTTGTTCTTCAGTGTCCTCTCTTCTCCCTCTTGTCAAATACGTGGTTCTAATTGGCTTCTCTCCTAGTTAAACCCCCACAGAAGTGGTGGCCTTCAGGGCCTCAGAAAATTCTACCGTCCTGGGGCCATGGAAGCTGCAGTGTCATCATGACAGCAGGAGTCATCCAACCCATCCTGGACTGCAATTCCCTGGAAGGGATTCCGACCCCCCCACCCCATAATGAAGAATGCTGAGTCAGATTATCCCCCAAACCACAACTACACAGCCAGATAGGAAAAACTGTCACTTAGTCATTTCACAGGCTGCAGCCTGGTCAGCGCAAATGCTATTCTCTTGAAACTGGCATGATGGTAAAGGGTGTTTATGCTTGGATTAGACTCACTGACTCAGCTGGTGACGTGGCAGCTCTGCTACCTACTAGCTGAGTGACTTTGGACATTGCTTCTCTGTGTATCTGCTTCTAACCTATAAACGGGATTAATAAACTTGTGACAATTATATAATTAATACGTATAAAGCACTTAAAAAAGTTCCTGATACATAATAAGCACCTTTTAGGTATTTGCCATTGTTATCCCAGTTTCTGACAACCTTTCATTCTCAGCCCCGTCTGGCAACAACTTCTACGGCGTATTACGAATTTTTGTTGAAACATCCTTCCTTATTTTCAGTGACTCAGACCCACTTCTGTCTTCTGATTTCACTCCTCTCCATATTCTTATTCTTATTTCTCACTCTCCACTCAAATTAGGCTATCCCAATATTTTGTTCATGGCAATCTTTTTCTTCATCTTTATGCATTTCCTTAAAACAGTTTGCTTTTTTTCCTGTACAGCCTTCTCCCACGACAAGAGAGATGACTCAGTGCCTCAGTTCCTGCCTCCAGAGGAAATATCTGGCCTTTTGGTTGGAACTTGCGTATTGATTGATTCAGTGGTTGATCGGCTTTGATATCAGATAGACTTTGGGTTTGGGTAGATGAATGATATAATTAGCAAATCACTTAATTTCTCTAAGACTTAGTTTTTACCCCTGTAAAATTTAGGTAATAATAATAGTTTCTACTTCATAGAATAATTATAATCATTAAATGGATATTTTATATCAAATACGTGGTAGAGTACCTGATGCATAAAATGCGTTGTAGCTAAGCATTTTGACTTCTCAAACCTAATGTATTGAAAACTCCGATTAATGCCAACTTCCCACAAAAGCCAGCTCCTGTTCTACATTCCCATTATTGGTACACTAATTACCGTTAATGGTACTATCATGTTCTGAGTTACTTGTTTCCATGAGTTAAGTTACCCTTGACTCTTTTCTCTCTTTCACTCCACATCTCATGGGTTAACACATTCTGTTGACCTTATTTATTCAGGTTTTTGCTAACATCTGTCTTCCCTTCCACCATTTTTATTGTCCCAGCCCTGAATCTTTTTCGGTTTAACAGAGTGTTCTGCTAAATAATCTCTTTGATTTTGGAGCTTCACTGCTATATTACTACTAGCAAAATGATGGTTACAGACAATGGTCACAGAATATGGTGTGTGTGTATGTGTGTGTTTAAAAATTTAACATTGACCATGTGTCCTTTATACTTGTTTTTGTAAATCCTTCTCCTTTTCCCCTGAAATTCCCTCCCCTCTCCCCTCTGGTCACTGTCAGCCTGTTCTCTATTTCAGTGTCTTTGGTTATATTTTGCTTGTTTGTTTTGTTGTTTAGGTTCCCGTTAAAGGTGAGACCATGTGGTATTTGTCTTTCACTGCCTGACTTATTTCACTTAGCATAATGCTTTCCAGTTCTATCCATGCTGTTGCAAAGGGTAGGAGCTCCTTCTTTCTTTCTGCTGCATAGAATTCCATTGTGTAAATGTACCATAGGTTTTTGATCCATTCATTTACTGATGGGCACCTGGTGGGGTGGAAATGGGAGGGAGGTTAAGAGGGCTGGGGGTGGGCTGGGATGGGAGTAAAAGACAGAAAACTGTACATCAACAAAAATTAAAATAAAATAAAAAAAGATAAAAAAGAAGAAGAAACTAATGTTAGCTTTTAAAAAATAATAAATAATACATTGGAAAAAATTAACATTGAATGTCCTCACTTTTTCTGGTATATCACAAGTCTGCCGTTTCCTTTGCTTTTTTATTCTGGTTGGCACCTGAAGCTATTAAAGAACTATTATTTACAACCTCTGTTAACCTTGTTAATGCCAATCCTTTGATGGCATAATGGACAGAATTGCCCAAAAGTGACCCTGGAAACTAACTGGACCATGGGACCTCCATCAAAACTTAAATTCTGAAGTGGCCTCTTCCCTCCACAGAGGATACTGCAACATCTTATGGATTCCCAAGTCTCTAAATTGTGGCTCTCTGCCTTCCCCAGACACTTCCTATAAATAGCTTGTACTCCACATAGTCGGATAGGATAGCTAAGCTGGCTAGAGCATCCTCCTGATACACCAAAGTTGCTGGTTCAATCTCCTGTCAGAGCACATTCAAGAAGCAACCAGTGAATGCATAAATAAATAGAACAACAAATCAATGTTTCTCTCTCATTAAAAAATTAAGTAGCTTGCACTCCAAATTCAGACTCATGTGACTAAGAAATATGTACATTCGTTCACCATGATGCATAATTTTAATGTGTAACTTGAATGGTCAAGGGGTGCCCAGATTAAACATTATTTCTAGGTATGTCCATGTGGGTGTCTGCTGATGAGGTTAGCATTTGAATCCTGCACTCAAATCTTGTAAAGCAGACTGTGTGATACCCATGCACATTGAGGAGGACAATGTGCTGAGGGCCTAAGTAGAGGAAAAAGAAAGAGAAAAGGAATCCAACTCTCTTTGCTTCCTTCCTGACTGCCTGAGTCTTCTCCTGCCTTTGGACTGGGGGTTATACCATTGGCTCCTCTAGTTCTCAGGCCTTCAGACCTAGACTGGAACTGTGCCACTAGCCTCCCTGGGCCTCCAGCCAAGCAGACAGATCATGAGACCTCTCAGCCTCCTTAGCACGTGAGCTAATTTCTAATGATAAATCTCTCCATATATGTGTATATTATTGATTCTGTTTCTCTGGCCTGCCTATTTTCCATAATTTCCTTATAAGAAGTGAGAGTTAAATAGGAAAAGTGGACTGTCAACTATGGCTTGGGCACTTGTCAAGCTGAGCAATTTGCCTTGAGGGCAACACACTTCTCTGTGGAATGATAGAGAAATCAGGGCTCCCATTACTTTTTTCCCTGCTTGTCTTTGGTCTATGTAAGCTTGCCTAATAAAGGCAGGTCCCTAATTCACACCATATGAAGTAGTCGACTTTGTGCCTTGCCCCGGTGTGTTACAGATGGGGACTCAGAAGTCTACCTTTCTAAAACAGCCTGTCAGCCTGTCCCGTAAAGCTCTTTATAGCCCCATGACCAATTTTCCTTCCAGATTTTTCTTCCATTAGCCCTTCCAGTTAATCTTTATACACACTGAGGAACTCACACTTCTGAATTTACTACCTTGTGGTTTGCCACCTCTGCCCTTAGTTACTTCTCAGCTCACCCCTCTCTCCTCCTGTGCAAACACTCCTCAGCTTCCACCACCTGTTTAAACTCACCTTTTCTAGGAAAGCTTCCCTTGCAATTTAGATGAGTTTTCTTCCCCTAGATGTTTTTTTCAGACCATCTTTATGGTGCATAACTCATACAACCTTGGATTGTGAATATTTGGACACGCTTTTTTGTAAATCTGCTCTCCTTCAGAAATAAGATTATTACTCATCAATGTATGCCCCATAATTAGAATACCCAGGTCTGCTTGAACTATTTAGTAAATGTGTGGTAAACTAGGACTTCTGTGTCATGACATGCACGAAGAAAAAGATGAAATGTTTGTGACTTTTAAAACTAACACACAATTTTTCTTTCTTTCTTTTTTTTTTCTTTTTTACTTTAAAGGCTGCACAAAGCCAATGACTTATTGAATGCAAACTATAATCACAACCTTTCCCTGCCATTCTGACTCACTGGAGATATGTCTTCCAAGTCTAAAGGCCTGGCAATTCTGAAATGAGTTTTTTTGGTTGTTGTCTTTTTTTAGCTACACATAGTGAATAGCTCTGATATTTTTATTTGATTGTGTATGGGCCGCGGGACCTCATTTCCTAGCGAGCCTTCTTATCAACAAACCAGCTGTGTTCTGTATGTGGAACACATACCTATTTTAGTGTTTTACAGTCTTTTACATTCAAATATATTTCAAAAATGAGTGAATACTCGAGATGAAGTCTAAATGATAAAATGTCTTTCATCTTCTGTAAAATAAGGCTTTATCAACAGGGTGTAAAACTTCTGGATATAATGTCAAACAATCTAGGTGCTTGACACAAGCCATATATTCTCCAAGTATTTGCCTTTTTCTCTCATAAGATGTTTGGTATCTTTTAAAATAAATTATTTAGTCTGTGATTTATAAAATGATGTTTGTCTAGCCTAAAATAGGGATGAAAGGAAAGCAAAGCTGTATATATCCATATTCTTTTTTTAATATATTTTATTGATTATGCTATTACAGTTGCCCCATTTCTCCCCCATCATTCCCCTCCACCCTACCCACCCTCTCCCACCCACATTCCCCCCTTTAGTTCATGTCCATGGGTCATAAGTTTTCTAGCTTCTACATTTCCCATACTATTCTTGCCCTCCCCGTCTATTTTTTTCCCATTATCTATGCTACTCATTCTCTGTACCTTTTCCCCCTCTCTCCTCCTCCCACGCCCCTGTTGCTAACCCTCCATATGATCTCCATTTCTGTGGTTCTGTTCCTGTTCTAGCTGTTTGCTTAGTTTGCTTTTGTTTTAGGTATGGTTCGTGATAGCTATGAGTTTGTTGTCTTTTCACTGTCATAGTTTTATCTTCTTTTTCTTAGATAAGTCCCTTTAACATTTCATATAATAAGGGCTTGGTGATGATGAACTCCTTGAACTTGACCTTATCTGAGAAGCACTTTATCTTCTCTTCCATTCTAAATGACAGCTTTGCTGGATAGAGCAATTTTGGATGTAGGTCCCTGCTTCTCAAGATTTCAAATATTTCTTTCCAGCCCCTTCTTGCCTGGAAGGTCTCTTTTGAGAAATCAGCTGACAGTCTGATGGGAACTCCTTTGTAGGTGACTGTCCCCTTATCCCTTGCTGCTTCTAGAATTCTCTGCTTCATTTTAATCTTGGCTAATGTAATTACAATGTGCCTTGGTGTGTTCCTCCTTGGGTCCAACTTCTTTGGGACTCTCTGAGCTTCCTGGACGTCCTGGTAGTCTATTTCCTTTGCCAGATTGGGGAAGTTCTCCTTTATTATTTGTTCAAATAAGTTTTCCACTCGTTGCTGTTCTTCTTCCCCTTCTGGGACCCCTATAATTCGGATGTTGGGACGTTTAAAGATGTCCCGGAGGTTCCTAAGCCTCTCCTCATTTTTTTGAATTCTTGTTTCTTCCTCGTTTTCTGTTTGGTTGTTAGTTTCTTCCTTCTGGTCCACTCCATTGATTTGAGTCCCAATTTTCCTTCCATCTCTATCAGTTCCCCATGCATCTTCCTTCATTTCACGTATTGTAGCCTGCATCTTTTCATCTAATTTGTGAGCAAAATCAACCAATTCTGTGAGCATTTTGATGACCAGTGCTTTGAACTGTGCATCTGACAGGTTGGCTATCTCTTCACTGCTTAGATAAGAATTGGCTCTGGGGCTTTTATTTGTTTTCCGGTTTGAGCCATTTTTGGTGGGGTTTTTTTTGTTGTTGTTTTGGTTTTAGTCTGGTCGCGGCTATTACGTAGTGAGGGGGTGGAGTCTTAGGTGTTCCTCAGGGCGGACAGCCCAGTCGCTGGGTTGTGACGCTGTAGGTGGGGGCGGGGTCTGAGAAGGAGCAATGGCACCTGCTCCGCTCTCTCCCGGACTCCGGCCCTTTCCGCTGCTTCCCCTTCACCTGGATTATCTGCGCATGCGCGCGTGCTTTTACGTAGTGAAGAGTGGAGCCTCTGGCGCTCCCAAGTGCTGGGCAGCCCAGTCGCTGGGTTGTGACGCTGTATGTGGGGGCGGGGCCTGAGAGGGAGTAATGGCGCCTGCTCCGCTCTCTCCTGGATTCAGTCCCTTCCGCCACTTCCCCTCCGCCTGGACCATCTGCGCGCTCGAATGTGAGACCACCTGGTCAGTCAGCCAGCCGCCTTGTGCGGCCTCACTGGGTCTACACAGTTGCCCCCCTGTGCCCGGGGCCCGCCAGCTGCTGCCTGTGGGCCCGGGGACCGCCAGCCGCCGCCCGTGCACCTGGGAACTGCCAGCTGCTGCTGCTTGCGTTCCTGGGTCCGCACCTCCACTTTCTCCTGCCGCGACTCCGCCCCTCTTACCGGTCTGGATGAATGGTTGTTGGACTTCCGTACAGTTCAGTTTTCTATAAGTTCTGATTGTTTTCTTGTTTCTAAATATTTGTTGTCCTTAATTTTGGTTGTGAGAGGAGGCACAGTGTGTCCGCCTACGCCTCCATCTTGGCCGGAAGTCTCCCTTCTTTATATATCCATATTCTAACAGCTGTTATTATTGACCAGATTCAAGTTGACATAAAGTGACTAAAAATTTGCCTTCAAGTCAAGAGTAACAGAAACCAACTTTACCTTGTATGAACTGAATATCTGTGCCCCCCTCAAATTCATATGTTTCAGCCTTAACCCTCGATGTGATGTACTAGCAGGTGGAGCCTTTGGGAGGTAGTTAGGTTTAAATGAGGTCACAGATTTAGAGCTTCCATGATGCAATTAGCATCCTTATAAAAAAATGAAGAATGCCAGAGCTATCTCCATCTTGCTTTCTACCACATGAGGACACAACAAGAAAGAAGCAGCCTTCTGCAAGCCAGAAAGAGCAGCCTCACCAAGAACCGAATCTGTCAGCAGCTGACCGTGCGCATTCCATCCTCCGGAGCTGTAAGAAATGAATGTCTGTTGTTTAAGCCACCCAGTCTATGGTATTTTTGTTATAGCAGCCCAACCTGATTAAGACATCCTCCTGATTAAAACAATTAAAAAACAAGACAAAATATGCAAAGCAATAGTTTTCACACATTAAACAATAGCGATCAATGTGTACAACAGTGATTTCCCAGAGAAATGAAATAAACAAGATGAACCCCATGATTGTCCCTATTAACTTTACAATTTTGAGGTTACACTGTAAGGAGAGCAACCATAAATGGAGCCTGATAATTTATCTGAGTTGAGGAAAACAATTTGGATTTTAGGAGGCCAAGGAAATTAGAATTTGTGAGGCAGAATACCAGAGACAACAGAGCTTCACAAAGAAAGAGTTCCAAAGATTTTCAGAGAGTTCTGCTTTCAGCCTTTAGCGGGGTACTGATCAGCGCACGTAAACAAACTACCAAAACCTAGCAAAGAGCCATAAAAAAGAGGTAAGAGGAATAATACAAAGAGCTTACACCAGGGCAAGAACAGTTTGTATTTCCATCAGCCGAAGTGGAAATATCTCCAAATATACGTGCACAAAGTAGAGTCTTCAAAAGGATACTACCTTATAAGTGGGATAAATTAGCTCCCAAATAAAGGCTGCTCTATCCAAAACCAAGAAATTTTAAATATACTGTATCTTTCAGACCATAAGACACACCTAGGTTTTAGAGGAGGAAAGTAGGAAAAAAATTTTTGAAGCAAAAAATGTGGTAAAATATTTAATAACAAATAGCATAATATTTCACCAATGTAAACAGAACTCAACAGCAGCATTAACAGCCATTATTCCTCCAAAATTTGGGGTGGGAGGGAGGGGAAACTGTGTCTTATAGACCAAAAAATGAGGTAATCCTCAAAAAGATAAACCAAGTGATTTAACTGTATCTCAGAATGAAGTTCAAAAATAGTTAATGGAATTAAAAACAAACAAACAAACAAACAGAAATGCCAGCACCTGCCAACATAGAATTTACAATATCTGGCACACACTGATAGTGTCACTATACCCTAACTCACTGGGGAAGGCAGCAGCTATGTGTTGTATGAATGAGGAGACTGCTATGTGAGCTGTCCTTTTCTAATATTTTATTTAGTGAGCAGGACACAGTAGGGGACCATTAAACCAGCTTAACCCACCTTCACTGTCTCTCACAGCCTGTGAGCATCAATTTAGCCCTGATTTGACATTGAAAAATACTAATATTTATATCTTTATCACTATCTCTGAAAAATCAGAAAGGGAAAATATATGTATTTATAATCAGTGGCTGGATTTTGATGGAAGGCAGGGACACAGAATAAACCACCATTTATGCTACCAATAAAATACACTTAAAAATTTTTCCCTTTAAATAGGATTTTTCTGAACTGTAAAATGCAAATAAATAAGATCTACTATTTATTGTGTTATTCCCTCATTTTAAAAAACAATAAAATGCAAACAACTCACAGTGTTAACTATCCAGCTTAAGTCATTCATGCAGACAGTTTGGAGACAAACACATCCAGAGTTGGTTCTACTATTTATTATTCCTATAACTGCGCAATTTAAACTACCTGAGCCCCTATGTATACGTTAACAAAATGGAGACAGTGACACCTCATAGGATTGTTGTACTTATTAAATTAGATCACAAAAATAAAGAATTTCTCTCACTCAGCTCTTGGTACTAGTAGGTGATCAATAAATATTAGTCCTCTTTTCTTCCCTTCCTATAATACTATTGCCTAAGTATCTTAGTATAATTTAGAATTTCAATCTAGTAATGATCAGATTTATATTTTTACTCAGCATTTGGAAAAATAAATTTGTTTGCTTCCTGATCAAAATGGCAGACTGAGACACATACGTTTCAAAATATCATTGAAATTATAGTATGCAGGTACAAAACGGAATAACTCCTTCTTAGCACCACAAATGGGAAGAATATCTCTGTGAATCATATATTTTGGGAAAGTGGATGAGATGACATTAGCATATAAGGCAAGATACAGGAAAAAAAGCCAAAAGGGGCCACCTTAGAACTAGGAGCTATGCTTCCTGACGGAAGCTTCCTGACGGAACCCTGGAAAGACTTCAGGCTCAGAATCATTAGGTAGAAAAGCAAAAAGGTCGTGGGATAATAATCTGAATAATTCATTTTGAAATTGTCTGTATAAAAACATAATCAATTGACTTTTTCAATTCAAATACACCTTCATACACCAACAATCAGAAAGCAGTGGAGTTTGCCTCCCTAACTAAAAGTTGAAAATTGTTTTTCAGAGATTTTGAACAATTTCTCCATGCAAGACTTGATTCCCAAAAAGAGTATGTGTGCCTAAGAGTAAAGCACTTCTCTCTCAGTAGAGGGGAAGGCAGCATGCTTGCATATGCCCACCTGTGCACCATGAAAGCAAACCTGCCAGCCAGCTTGTCATGCCCAGTCACCCAGAACTTGTGGTCAGCCCTTCAATTTTAAGGAGGATTTTTTTTGTCTGCTTGTTTCCTGTTTGGTTATTGTAAGAACCAGATTATCAGAAGAAGCTCAGACCAACTATCCACTCATTTATCGTCATCCACCTCCTTGATTAATAATAAATATAATAGAAAATAAAAGACAACTAGGCATTTTGGGGAAACAAATGGCCTGATACAGGAGTGCCAAATGATAAGTAGAGTAGGATAGCATGGGGTATGAGTTTCCTTCCCACCTTTTTCAAATCCTCTGTGGAGGACATTTTTTTTTTCATTCCTTTAAAGAGAGTAGAGAGGAGAAAGGAAGGGAGAGAGAGAAACATCGATGCAAGAGAGAAGCATTGATTTGTTGCCTTCTGCACAAGCCTACACCAGGACCGGACCTGCAACCTAGGTATGTGCCCCAACTATGAATCGAATCCAAAACCTTTCAATTATGGGAAAATGCTCCAACCAACTGAGCCTCACTGGCCAAGGCTGAATTTCCTCCTCTTTTTTAGGTGTAAAGTTCATGGAGCAAAAATATTGTCCCAGATATTTATTTATGTTTTTTTGTAAATGATTTAGAAGAACTAAAATAATATGTCTTAAAATTTAGGATAAAGGGAAATACTTAGAATGTGGTGGAATAAATGAATTGAGTTTTTACTCTTCCATAGCTGAATGAAAGAGAACTATCCTAAGTTTGTAAATCAAGCAATGGTGTCATATCCATATTATTAGAACACTTTCAACCACCAGAAGTCTGAAAACATAAAATTTTGAAATTGGTTACCTGTGGGGTAGCTTACAATGGCAGTTACAATCAATTTTGTCTTTTTTGTGTTATTTTTATAAGTATTCATCAAATTATAGCAAATGCGATGCAATTTAGATAATTTTAAAGTCAAAGTGCTTAAAAATTATCATAATATTTACATGGCAAAATTATTTGAGGAGTAAATGAGATACTGAATTAGAGAATGATTAGTGCATAGTAAATATACATCCACAAAATTATATATATATTTATTTTCTCAATTTATATGTCTCAACCTAGATTTTTGTAGTTCTATTATGCAATTTGTTTTTTTAATTTTTATTTTTTTATTGTTGTTCAAGTACAGTTGTCTCCACTTCCCTACATCACTCCCCCACACCCCAACCATCCCCACTCCCCATCCTTGATCCTACCCCTCTTTGGTTTTGTCCATGTGTCCTTTATACATGTTGCTAAAAACCTTTTCCCCTTTTTCCCCCATTGTTTCCCACCTCCCCTCTGGTTACTGTCAGTTCATTCTTAATTTCCATGTCTCTTTTTATATCTTGCTTGCTTGCTTGCCTTGGTGATAAGGTTCCACTTACAGGTGAAATCACCTGGTATTTGTCTTTCACTGACTGGCTTATTTCACTTAGCATGATGCTCTCCAGAACCATCCATGCTGTCACAAAGGGTAGGAGCTCCTTCTTCCTTTCTGCTGCATACTTTTCCATCACGTAACTGTACCATAGTTTTTTTAGCCATTCATTTGCTGATGGGCATTTAGGTTGCTTCTAGTGCTTGGCTATTGTAAACTGTGCTGCTGTGAACATTGGGATACATAGGTTCTTTTGGATTGGTGTTTCAGGGTTCTTATGGTATAATCCTGGCAGTGGAATCAGTGGAACAAAAGGCAGTTCCATTTTTAGTTTTCTGAGGAAATTCCACACTGTTTTCCATAGTGGCTGCACAAGTCTGCATTCCCACCAACAGTTCATTAGGGTTCCCTTTTCTACATCAACCTAGTTCTTCAATAGCCTTCCCCATTTATTACAATCCAATTTACTTCCTCACAGGCCCTGGAGGAAATCATACTGCTTTTGACCATGATGTCTATATTCATTTTTCTGAAGCAATCAACAAGTTGATGTCCCATTTAACTAGAATATTTTCTTATCAAATATTTCCTTATATGGTACTTAACCATGTGATAATAACTGAAGAGCCTATCATGTGCCAGGCATCATTCTAGGGACTGGAGATGGTGCTCATTCACCCAGATGGCTACCAAGGGCATGCTGCCTTCGAGGTGCTTACAGACTATTAGGGAGAAGGCCATATCAGGAGATTGTGGTAATTTTGAGGACAAAAGTAAATTCAGATATTTTAAAAATGCAAGAATAGGTTTTCAAATCCAGCCAAGTGGGGTCTGAGAGGAGTCCCAGAGTATGTGATGTCTGCGTTGCTCTTTAATGGCTAGGAATTGGTAGTCGAAATAGAGTGAAGAATGGGATGCAGCTTTCTAGGCCAAGGGAGTACCAAGCACGAGTCATGGAGACAAGAAACAAGGTGTGGTTTTAGGGTAAAATTAAGTAGTGTATGTACCTCATTCACAAGTTGTATGTGAGACACTGGATAAGGATTCAGCCAGAGACAGAATTACTGCAATCAGGGAAGAATTCATTCTGGAGTATTGTTCTGGAGCTGCTGCTTCTTGAAATAGTAACTAGATCTTAAGGACCAGAGTAATCACTCCCTACTCAAGCCTTTCAATTCAGAGTCTTATTCAGATTGTCTTCCACTCTTTCAAAATGTCATGCATTTCTTTTTTCCCCAGTAAGACTCTATGTTCCAGGAGAGAGAGATGGTGGATTATTTGTACTTCCATAGATGTTAGCATTATTCTTGGTACACAGTGATACTAAATATATACTTGTTGCATTAAAATGTTTAGGAGCATAGATAAAATATAATAAATCTTTAAATCTAATTCTTAGAATCTCAGCTAAATGGATAAACACAGTATCATTGTAGATGTATTTATTTCTTCCATATGAAATTGTGCACTTCTGATTTTAACGTAGTTTCTTTTTGAGGTCACCAAGATTGAATGAGAAATGTAAATGAAATGCTATACTACTTTCTCAATTCATTTTTATAATCAAGACTTTTTCAAAGTTTAAAATGGAAATGCTTTCTTTCATCAGAACATGCCTACATATTTAAGAATAACATTCAAGAATAAAATGAATGTTAAAAGTAGCATTTTTTCTCTTGTCACTCCAAACTAACAAAGCATCATAGCATTTTCAGCAAAGTCTAGATTCTCATTTTCAAATGAGGTCTTGATATATCCTCTAAATTCTGTGCTATGTATCAGACAGACACCTCGTTAAAACCTGGGTTTATTAAAATTGAGGAAATAGCAACTCCTAGCCTTGCTTCTGAAGTGTGCACTATCTATAACAAAGCCAACAAATAAAACTGGAATAGCTATACAGTGAAACAATAACTAATTAGTGAGATTCGTTATACTGAAATAAGAGAAGTTAGAAAATATAACATGATCACTATAAGGCCAGAATATTTTGTACATAATCACATGGGAACTCTAGGAAAATATCATACTAGTTTAAAATAATGTAAAACATTGAGTTTCCCATAAGAGAAAAGATAAATAATCTTTATCACTTTTGATTTAATTAACTCTTTTTAATGCTATGGTAAATTAAACTATTGGTTGTTTCATTACGCAAGACCATCTCCCTCTGTGTCTTCCTTTCTCCTGTGTAGACTGCATGTCTTGCACATAATAAGTGTTCAGTAATTGTTGCTTGTTGTCTTTTCCTGAGACAAAAGATAGAAAAGCCATGGCAGGATAAATTCTGTTTTAAGTTTTTTAAAATTTACTTCTCTGTTGCCCACATTACTTATTGTTCTCAGGGCTACTTTGCATCCACATCTCTTACCTTGTCAAGTACCATATCATGATCATGTGGTTTCGTAAGCTGAATTACACTATGCCCCTGACTATCCCCACTACAAACAGTTTCCTTTTCACTTTTCTCTGAAGTCACATAACTAGGCATTCCTTGCAGTTATAAATCTTTGGTCACCAACCTCAACTAGACTGCCATTTCTGCTTTTTTCTACTCAAGTCTCTCTCATTTTCTTTAATCCTCCAACACCTACCGCTATGGGACTCACAGTAGAAAATCTGTCTGGTCTCCCAATTCTTGGAATAAACAGATGCTAAAAGAAGCAAAGTATTTCAACTTTTTGTTGTGAAAACCTCAAATCTTCTTGCTCCTAAACACATCCATTCTGCCTTGCCTCCTGTCAAGATGAAAGCAAAGTCTCTCCTCTGGTGTAAGGCCAATCTTCCTAGTACTTCGACACCGTCTCAAAACTCAGATTCTTATAATTATCTTCTTTCTGTTTCTTCAACCTTTCTCTACCAACTAGCACATACTAGCTTTTCAATACTGTATACTCTAGACTTCCCTTTTTAAAAACAAACAAAAACTCCTGCTTTCATTTTTAGCTAATACACTCTCTTCTTGAGTTTTCTGGTTGTTTTTAGTTCTTTAAACTTTGTTTATGCTTCAACCCATGGCAAACTAGCTTACCCTGTCCTATATGTTTGTCCCACTTTAGGATGTCACCAATAACTTTGTCACACAATTTAATCAGACTCCTCAGTTCTCTTTAGCTTTAATCCTCATAAATGGCGTGTTACACTTTGACACATTTCAGAAAAGAATAAAAAGCAGGTCTAACTGCTTTTCCTTTGAAAGGCTTGCTTGTAAGTTTGGCCCTTGGGAGGTATCTGAGAACCTGGATTTCAGGGTTCCTGCTATTCCAGAACTAATAACAGTGGTTTCCTACACCTAAACTGCCTGTGCAAACAATAGGGTTTATGCTTAATTTAACTCTTGCTTCCTTCAGGGAGTCTGGAATTTTGACATATGCCAGATGGAGGTTGCCTGTATGACCAGCTGCCCCACCCCACACCCCTCCCCCATAAAAACTGGCCACTGAGTCTCTCATGAGCTTCCCTGATTGACAGCGTTTTACTTATGTTATCGCAACTTGCTGCTGGAGGGATTGAGCGTGTCTTGTGTGACTCCCTCTAGGAGAGGACACTTGGAAATTTGTGCCTAGTTCCCTTTTCTCTTTGCTGATTTTGTCTTGTATGCTCTTACTGTAACCAATCATAGTTGTGAGTACAGATAAATATTGAATCTCATTAGTCCTCCTAGACAATCATGGAACCTAGGAATGATCTTGGGGACTCTAACAGAGACTCCCACTGGTTTTTAAAAGCTCTTTCCACCTCTGGGCACACATTTTCCTGGTTTTCTTCCTGCCTTTCTCTCCTTAATTTATTTTTCTTGATGCCCTTTTCTCTCTCTGTGCATGAAATGTTAATGTACAGTGGGCTTTTTCTCTTGGTGATATTTCATACATTACAGCATCGCCAGTGACAGTTTTTACTAGAAAACATTTCTTGCCACTAGCCAGCATTATTTGCTCTAAGGCACAATTATGATCCTAATAGTTGTGCATTTCCTTCTTTTTTTTTTTGTTTTATTCTTTTACTTTTATTTTAATTGTTGTTCAAGTACAGTTTTCTGCCTTTAACCCCCATCCCAGCCCTACCCACCTCCCTCCCATTTTCATCCCCTGCCTTGTTATTGTCCATGTGTCCTTTATACTTGTTCCTATAAACCCTTTCCCTTTTCCCTTGAATTCCCTCCCTTCTCCCCTCTGGACACTGTCAGACTGTTCTCTATTTCAGTGTCTTTGGTTATATTTTGCTTGTTTGTTTGTTTGTTTTGTTGATTAGGTTCCTGTTAAAGGTGTCCATTTCTGTTCTTGATCTATAATCTCATTATGAATTGAATTGTATTACCCAAGAGCTTATTTGTTGAAGTCCTAATATCCAATATGACTTGACTATATTTGGAAATGGGACTTTATGGAGATATTTAAGGGTAAATGAAGGCATAAGGGTGGGGCCCTACATCCAATAAGACTAATGTCCTTGTAAGAAGGGAAAGAGATACCACACCTCTCTCTCCGTCTGTCTGTCTCTCTCTGTGCACATTCACAAGGAAAGGTCATGTGAGGACACAGTGAGGTGATCATCCCCAAGCCAGGAGGAGAAGGTGTTAATCCTGCCGACACCTTGATCTTAGACTTCCAGCCTTCAGAAATGTGAGAAAATAGATGTCTGTTTAAGCACACCAGTCTGTGGTGTATTAATTATGGCAGCCGAAGCTGACGATTGCAAATGTATTCTCTGTATAGCAACTAGAATAATCCTTAAAAACCTAAAGCATAGAAATGTAACATCAGGGCATGTTACTTTCTGCTTAAACTTTCAATGGTTTCTTATTGTTATTCAAATGTACTCCACACTCCTTATGATTGCCTACAAAGTCATGAATAATAAACCTTTAACTTCACCTGGGATCATTCTCCCTTTCCTTTTATACCCCAACTTCTGTAGCCATCTTTAATTTTCTGAAGTGTCTCAAGATATTTTCCTCCCCTGGCCTTTACATGTACTGTTCCTTTGCCTAGAATCTTTATCCATTTTTCACATGGCTGCCTTCTCCTTCTTCATTTGTCATCATAAATTACACTTCCTTGGAAAAATCTCTACCTGACTGAATGTAGCTGGCTAATGTCTGTTATCCTCTGTGACTGTAAAAAGATTGTTTTCTTCACTGTACTGATAAGCTGTATTACATATTTGTTTACTTTTTTATTGTCCACTCTTCCAACTTCTGTATGAATTCACAAAGACAGCAACCATGTGTAGTTTATTCTCTAATATAAAGCTCATCCCTGCTACAGTGCTTGCCACATAATAAGCACTTAATAAATACCTGTTACACAAGCATAGGCACGGATAGGTGTATGCGTGGGTGATTAGGTTGATAGCTACCATAAAGAAAGTTCCAACACCAAATCTAAATTCTTTAAAATAATTTATAAGACCCTGCATAAGCTGATTCCTTGTGGGTAATGGGCACCTGAGCAAAAATAACCTCCTTACTATGAGAACAATAATCTGATCCTAGAGACATTAACTGAGTCAATATTTCTTTTTAGTAACCACTTATGCTATTTGCTATTTGCTGTGCTAGCTCCATCTGTCTTCAGTCTCTCCTCACCACACCATTATGTTCAAACCATAATGGACACATTGTATTTCCTCCAGGGGCCCATGCTCCCTTTCTTTTGCCTTATTCCTCACACATGCTGTTCTTACTGCCCAAAATACTCTCTACATATACTTTCATTTGGCTGATCCTATTTGTCCCTCTGATCCTGGCTTAAACATCAATTTAGAAAGGAAGGCCTTCTCTGCCCCTAGATTTGTCAGGCCTCCTGCTGTAACTTCCCCGAGCTGCCTGAACTTCTCCAACGTAACTCTCTCCTTACAACTTCATTATTATTTGTCTTAACTGATTCCTTCCCATTAGACTGGCAGCTCAGTGGCATTACATGACACACTGTAAACCATTGGATCTCCGGGAGCTAGTACAGTGGTGAGCAAAAAATGGTTGTGGGCTTACACTGGTATTCTCTAAATCAGCAAAGTCTGATTCCAATTACAGGGAGTTCTGCCTCCACCATCCATCCGCTCACTGGTGGTTGCAAATATGAAGACTCTACTTATCTAATTAACTTCAGAACTAAAAGATTTAAATTCTGCCTTAAAAAATGTGTCACAATGTTTTCAGACAATACGAGGTTACCTGACTTCCTAACCTTCATTCAATCCCTCCTTAAATCAGTCGTTCTCCTTCAGAGGCCGTGATTCCCTGCTGATCAGGAGGTTTACAAATGTTTAAGTGAGCCCCAAACAAAATAATCCCAATTATGCTGAGTGTCTTTAATTTCTCAGCTCTTTATATAGGATTTAAATAACTAGGTGTTTTCTTGAGAAAGCAGGCTCTGGAATTTTGCAAATGATTTCAGTGCTAAATCAGATGGGTTGTTATCCTTGTCCAAGGACAAACATTCTACTAGTACACCAAAATTGCTTGGGGGCTGGCTGATGGATAGCAACATTCAGGAGTGTGAGCTCAGAGGCAGAAACCTTAGTTAGTGGGTGAGGACTACCCTCAAGACATTAGCTGTTTCACTGGGTGAGCTGTGTGAGTTGGCTAAGTTCCATACATGAAAAGACTATTTCCTGTCCTGCAATATGTATCCTTGTCTTTGACACTGACACACATACCTCACGCTCCATGCAAGCTTGACCTTTTTCTACTTCCTTGTCTTCCACCTATCTCGCCTGTCCTTCAGGGGCCCGTCTTTGACACAGAGCCTGGAATGCACTCTAGCAACTCTTTCTTCTTCATTTCCTAGCTAAAGTCACTCTTCTAATCCTTTTTGTAAAACCTCCTAATTTCATGTGTGGTTGAGTCATTTTTGTACTCTGACTAGCAGATGATTTATCGGTTCACCTAATTTATCTTTATAATAGGTCAAATAATGCAAAGAAGAATAACGCATTCCAAAGAAGCTTGAACAAACAATAGAATTGGGAGCACTTATTGGCTTAGGAAACTAGAAAGAATACCTGGACTTGAGGTAAGAGCTGTAAGAACAAAGGACTCACCTCATAGACAAATACCAGGACTGAAACCTCATTACTGTTTTTTTATCCTCACCTTGAACATATATTTTCTGTAGAAGGATAGAAGATGGGCACTTTCCAACAGTTCCAGATTCCAGTTTATTAACCCCAGTGCAAAATTAGCTTCATTCCCTTAGTATTGGCGTATCAAAAAAAGTAAAAATAAATAAATGTCAACAAAAATACTAGCATCTACCTCTTGGACCAATCACTTATTCAGTGAGAAGGGGTATAATAATTGGCCAGGGACATGTGACTTGGGCCATGTGCCCATTCCTACATCCTGAAGAAAGTAGATGATTAAGGATGGATGGGTTAGGGTTAGGGTTAGGGTTAGGGTTAGGGTTAGGGCATGATCTTCCTACCACTGTGCCTCACTTGTTTTTACACAATAACCTCAATTTGGATCCAATCCTTTTATCCACTCCTATACTGATTTTTTTTATGGTTGTAAGCAGGAAGTATAAACATATTGCATTGGTAACATATTTTTTCAAAGACACTTAGAAATGTAGGATGGAAAAGAACTTCAATGTTTCATTCACTATAGGAATATGTGTTGCCTTCTCTCTGCAACTCGGAATTCACTTCCACAAAAGGGAAACTGATACAATCTTTGGCCCCTATGCAAATCAGCACCCCTAAGGGTAGAATTTTGCCCTGAGATATTTAGAGGGTGCCTTTTCTTTTGGTTAATCCATAACCAAAAGGGTTAAGACTAAGAAAAGATTTTCTGTTGTTTGACATGTGAGCTACAGTTATTTATGCAACTTCTTTCCTGCAAAAGTAACTGGGCTTAGGAAAGGAACATGAGGCTTCATTGCCCAGTGAGCAACCATTCTCAAACCAGAAATCCAGACCTAATTTTCAAAGGGAATCAACCCAATAATTTATGCATGGAATTTACTTATTCATTTATTCATTGAATGAATATTACTTAAACATGGCAGGTACTGTTATACTCTGGAAAAATCAATAAACTAATGTCCTTAGATCTAGAGGAATTTTGAATCAAGGGGAAGAAATAGATATATAAATTTTCATTGTAATTTAATATTTAAAGTACTGTTAAGAGGTGTATGAATAGAATGTTACAATAACACAGAATGAGTAAATTGAAATCCCTGTAGGTGCCTAGAGGGACCAGAATACTCCGGTTACCTGTCTCCTGGAAGATTGCAGAAAGAGTAAGTGAGGGATTATTTAGAACTATTAGCTCAAAACTAAATCTTGAAATAAATAAGGCAAGATTTTCTGCAGTTTGAAAGAGTCCAACAATAATGTATCCTGGTATCTAACGATTAGGATGACTGTTAAATGTATATTCAAGCTGAGAAAGTTTTGCAGGTCAAAGATCGCTCTTTTCCAAATTACTCAAAGACAGCAAACTTGTCTTGTGGTATCTCCCCCCAGATGTTGACTTGGAGACAAGAATTTGAAAACAAGTCATATTTGTGGGGAAGTTATCCTGGAGAGCAGCACTGGGGGAGTGAAGAACTAGTACCAGAACATGAGGGAGGTCAATAATAGATACAGGTCAAGCCAGTTACCACTGTAGTCCACTGGAGCTCAAGCTCATTGAGAAATTCTGAAAATCAGTCAATACTGCAGAGCTATCACCTAAGCAGAAAGGAAGTTGAACTACCTCCCATTGTCTGAGGCCCTCTCCCAGAGGCATAAATAATTACACACTTCTGGCCTGTCTCTCTTTTGAGCCAAGAAAAAGCCCTTATACAGACAGTCCTAAGTGATTGCACTGGGACACCCTAGACATGAACTTGAATGTGACAACAAAGTAGAAACCAATAGCTTTTGCTATAAGATGTTAACTAAGACTACCCTGACAGACAGACATATGATGTCCCTGCAGATTAGGTACACATGTTTTTCCATCTCTCCTTGAGTTGACTGTGAATCTGAAGAGTACAAAACAATTAAATTTTAGGGAGGCAAATAAAATTTCCATTATTAGACTTCTGCTAAGATCTTCTTCTAATATCTTGCTTATACAATTCCACAATTACATAAAAGCTCACTGGATTGCTCTATTCCTTCATTCAATTACATTTGCTCCATCTGTACTTGCTCGTGAAATCTCTCTTAATTACCAAGTACACATTTAATTAAGCACCTTTTTAGTCGCTTAGCATGAAGTTGCTGAAGTTGTAAGAATGAGAGTCAGTCATGTGAGACGAATAGCAAAAAGCATAATAGACCCTCCTGTTTGGAACTGGGGTAATAAAATGAATGTTTAGCACATCAAATATTCTAAGGAACAAGTTCTACTTTATTGTTTTGCAAAATGGCCTTTGAGTCATCATTAATACTCTCAGTAATTAATGAATACCAGATGGGATATGAAACAGGGCCACATTCATCAAGAGGTGTTTTCTCAGAGTTAAATGAGACGGCTTGAAAAGTTTTCAGCTTCTTTAGTCTTGGTTCAAGAAACATTTTGAACACACTTTGGAGGAAACCTGGATGCATGCCTTGATCTTTCTGATACCCAAATATGAAATACATCACCTTCTTTCTACTCATCTATTTCTAATACAGGATTCTGTGATCTGACCTCAAATGTTTTTGAACAATTTTCCTTCTTCCCCACTAGGTAGAAAGAAGAATTTTAAAAATCTAAACATGGGTGCAGAGAGGAAGAAAGCAATCCATGTCTTGCCATGTGGCTAAGTCATGAAATGAATGAGTTAGTTACTGTATGGGTCTCTGCTTGGGAGGCTAGGTGTATATTTATAGAGCAAGCATATCATCAGTAATTAGTACCTCTAAATAGTAATAGAAACAGAGGTTCCAAGGTTTTCTAAGGTTCTGAAGGACAGGGAGTCAGGGTCATAACCTAAGGAACTTCAACATGCAGAAAGATGATTAAAGATCAGGTATTGTGATCTTTATTGTGATCTTTAAAGATAAAAATCAGGTATAGGTGGCAAGTGAGAATGTAATGATTGTGTTCTGTGATATAATAACAAAAAGATTATTTGTTCTTTAGATTTTTCTATAACTTTCCTTGTAACAGAAACTTGGAAATTCTCAAATGGAATGAAATAACTCTGTTGGGAACCACCCTGCCTAGTTTCAGAAGCTGTAATCCCCCATGGCTAAGACTGAGTAAAAAGAATTTGGGACCATAAGCCATTAAGGAAACAAAGCTTATCTTCCTCATAGGGGCACCGCCTCTACTCCTTTTTACTTCACCCTGCTTGGCCCCAGGCAGATCACTGATTAGTCAATGTCAGGTAAGATCACCCAAGGGATGGATGGCCTAAGACAAGCACAGTCATGAAGGTGCCCTCAGGGGAGGACTTGGGGGCTATAGGAAAAGAGGGTGATGGACCCTTGCCCCTCGGCTCATAGCTTGAGTTCTCATTCTGTCTGTTGGTTAATCTCTTGGCTAATCTCTGCCTAATCTCTTGGCTGCCTTACTTCCCCAGTTTGACTTAAGCCTGAAACAATGCTGAAGGGTGGTGCAGCCTTGGGCAGGAATGGGTGGTTCCCCAGGGTGATCAGGCCTAAGAAAGAATGTATAAAATCCTATGAAACCTGCTTTGCTAAGAATGTCCTCAATTTTCTGATAAGGGTCCAAGCCTGAAATGGGTTTGTTTCCCAAAGTTTTATAGCCCTTTAGCTAACTGACCCTGACTCAGAATAAGCCCTCATAGTTCTTCGTATGTTATCTATTGTTTGATCATTACTGCCTCACGATGATTGATGAGCTTTACATATACACCCTGTATTCCTGTGCAAATTGAACCCAATAAAGGCCCATTGAGGAAAAGGCTCCTGGCCCTTCTCCTTTGAGAGATTGGCCACCTTTCCTCCCCAAGCAGATCATGTCTTGGTAGAATTATTCTCATCTGTGGCAGACAGGAGGGCTCTGCAGGTGGAGCACCCCCCCCCCTCCGCCACACACACATAACTCCTTAGTCTATCTAGCAAGGAACATTTTATCGGTAGAGTAGTTTCTGAAGATGCTAGTGGAAAAGAGATGAAGGTCAGTCAGAGGTCATGGTCAGAGATGAAAAAGGGAGGATGGACTATAATATAAGGGAGCTCTCCTTAGAATGAAATAACACATAAATGTATATGAATACCTCAGTTGATTAAACTCCAGGTCTTGAGTTTGAGTCTTACCCAAACCAGTCAGAAAGTTGAAAATAGCCATTTTGCAAGTAGAAATTAACCAATTTCTACCATTCGAAACTGATGATATATTGAACCCTTTTCTTAGATGACCTTATTATGTTTACTTCAAATCTGCGATCCTGGTCATGTAGTTCCCATTAACTGGATTACTATTACCCATTACCTTTGCCCTTTAATTCATCTACCTGTTGGCTCCACCTACAGTAAACCTAAGTCTAGCCTTTTCTAGGGAGATTTTCTTTATCCTTTGAATCCCCATTGATCTCTCCCTCTTCTGAAATATTTTGATATTCATGATTTATTTTACCCAACTCATGACTAAAATATAGTCTGTTCTATAATGCTATTATTTCACATTCATAGCTTTATATCTCCAATTAAACTGTAGGTTCCTCCAGCCATGACTATGACATATACTTTTGTATACCCATAACATTGAACATTAACATGGATTCATGGACTGTTTGAGCAAGAACAGAGATTCAATTTAAAATCCAAGGTTTAAGGATGAGGTAACTGAGACTCAAAAAAAAAAAAAGAAAGAAAGAAAGAAAGAAAAAAAGAAAGAAAGAAAGAAAGAAAGAAAATACCTTGTCCAATGCCTTTTAAGAGTTAATTACAATGTCAAAATTGGAATCTAAAATTTCTGACCCAAGTCTAATGTTTTGCTATTATGTCAGAGAGCCTGCAAGATCTTATGGGCAATGAAACACATTTAATTACTTTAAAGCCCTAGAAATTATTGTGGGTATTCTCTAAAAGACAGGATCAGACCCACCACTTTTTTTTTTGGGGGGGGGGGCGGGGAGGGGAACCCTTTAAAAGTTTGAAAATTGAAGTGTTTTCCTCCAAAGAACATTTAACCTGTTTTGGTTAGAGCAGAGAGCTTTGGTTTTTCTCATCATTGTCTCTGCTCTTTGGTTCTATCTAATAATCAACAAGAAGGAGGGTTAATGTCATTTCAAGTAAATCAGTCCCTCTGAACTTGAGACCATTTTTCTGCCTTTTCTATCAGTTAGGAACTCTATAAATTTGGTTAACAAGTACGAAGTGGAAAAGTTCTAGCTATGACATGGGACTTCATCACAAACCTGCCTGTCCCTTCTAGCTATAGATCACACATCATTTTCCCAGCAGCATATGAACTTTCTTCCAAAGAAAAAGGAACAAACACACCATAAGAGAAATGCAAGACAAAAACACAAAATGACACAAAATATCCATGAAGATTCCCTTCTGCAAAGCTTATACTGCCTGACGTCCAAATCTGACTCCTAAACCCCACCCAAAGGTTAGAATGTGACAGCTGCCAGTCTGCAGACACAGGTGTGAACTGCTGAAAATATACACCTGTACTTCTTAGAATCTGACAGCAAAGATTAGCTTGAAGGAGTCTTATAGGGACAGTACACCTTGAGCGTAGGGATAGAAGCTGCTTAAAGTAGCAACTGTGGGCCTTGCCATGAGTGCTGTGAAATTAGCAGACAGTATATATTTTCCTTGAATTCTGAACAAATAGCAGAGCATTAATCTTGGTAAAGCTTGACTATTTAATTCTAGACTTGGAAACTTGAAGTGCTTCTAGTCAATTTCTTGATTTGAACATTTGTTTTGGACTACTTTTCCTTTCTGCTGTGCTAGGAAGTTGTCAGTTGTGCCTCACAACACTCTCTCATGTTTTTCTTTTCAAACGTGTTCACAGAGTTGGGTTTCCAATATGTGCCAACCTTTAAAAATTAATTCACATAGGGACTTCCGGCCAAGATGGAGGCGTAGGTGGACACACTGTGCCTCCTCTGACAACCAAAATTAAGGACAACAAATATTTAGAAACCAGAAAACAAGCAGAACTGATAGAAAATTGAACTGTACAGAAGTCCAACAACCATTCATCTAGACTGGTAAGAGGGGCGGAGTTGTGGCAGGAAAAAGTGGACGTGCGGATCCCAGAATGCAGGCAGCAGTCGCTGGCAGTTCCCAGGTACACAGGCGGCAGCTGGCGGGCCCTGGGCATGGGGGGAAACTGTGCAGACCCAGTGAGGCCGCGCAAGGCAGCTGGCTGGCTGGGTGGTCCCACATTCCTGAGCGCAGACAATCCAGGTGGAGGGGAAGTGGCGGAAGGGACTTGAATCCAGGAGAGAGCAGAGTGGGTGCTATTGTTCCCTCTCAGATCCTGCCTGCATAAACAGCATCACAACTCAGCGACTGGGCTGCCCCGCCCTGGAGAACATCGAAGGCTCCACCCCTCGCTGCGAAACAGCCATGACCAGACACACACACACACACACACACACACACACACACACACACAAAATGGCTCAAACCGGAGAAAAAATGAAAACCCCAGAGTCAATTCCTCTAAGCAACGAAGAGATAGCCAACCTATCAGATGCACAGTTCAAAGCCCTGGTCCTCAGGATGCTCACAGAATTGGTTGATTTTGCTCACAAACTAGATGAAAAAATGAAGGCTACAATACGTGAAATGAAGGAAGATGCATGGGGAACCAATAGAGATGGGAAGAAAACTGGGACTCAAATCAATGGAGTGGACCAGAAAGAAGAAACAAACAACCAAACAGAAAATAAGGAAGAAATAAGAATTCAAAAAAAATGAGGATAGGCTTAGGAACCTTCGGGACATTGTTAAATGTCCCAACATTCAAATTATAGGGGTACCAGAAGGGGAAGAAGAAGAGCAACAAGTGGAAAACTTATTTCAACAAATAATAAAGGAGAACTTCCCCAATCTGGCAAAGGAAATAGACTTCCAGGAAGTCCAAGAAGCTCAGAGAGTCCCAAAGAAGTTTGACCCAAGGAGGAACACACCAAGGCACATCATCATTACATTAGCCAAGATTAAAATGAAGGAGAGAATTCTAGAAGCAGGAAGGGATAAGGGGACAGTCACCTACAAAGGAGTTCCCATCAGACTGTCAGCTGATTTCTCAAAAGAGACCTTCCAGGCAAGAAGGGGCTGGAAAGAAATATTTGAAGTCTTGAAAGGCAGGAACCTACATCCAAAATTGTTCTATCCAGCAAAGCTGTCATTTAGGATGGAAGGGAAGATAAAGTGCTTCTCAGATAAGGTCAAGTTCAAGGAGTTCATCATCACCAAGCCCTTATTATATGAAATGTTAAAGGGACTTATCTAAGAAAAAGAAGATAAAAATATGACAGTGAAAAGACAGCAAACTCACAGCTATTAACACCCATACCTAAAACAAAAGCAAACTAAGCCAACAGCTAGAACAGGAACAGAACCACAGAAATGAAGATCACGTGGAGGGTTAGCAACAGGGGAGTGGGAGGAGGAAAGAGGGGGAAAAGGTACAGAAAATAAGTAGCACAGACGGTGGGTAGAAAATAGAGGGAGGGCAAGAATAATGTGGGAAATGTAGAAGCTAAAGAACTTATGACACATGGACATGAACTAAAGGGGGGGAATGTGGGTGGGAGAGGGTGCGCAGAGTGGAGGGGAATGATGGGGGAGAAATGGGACAACTGTAATAGCATAATCAATAAAATATAAAAAAAATAAAAATAAAATAAAATCCAAATAACACTGTAAAAAAGTTAATTCACATAGGAGAGAGAACACTAGGCAAAAATTACATGTTTTAAAATTATAAAATTGAGATTATACTTGACAACTAAAGGAAGTGGGAAAACAATTTATGTTTATGTCTCTCTCTAAAAACCACTCCATGATTTTCTTCCTGTTATGATAAACCAAAATGATTCCTAGAACCAAAGATAAAAAGGTCATGTCCTATATGGTGCTGGTTCATTATAAAATAATGTGTTACTGAAATATATTATATTTATGAGTATATGCACATTTAGCATTGACTTAAATACAGTTCATTACAAGTTAAAGCTGATTTATTTTTCCAAGCTTTGAATGCCATTATACATTTATAGTTAATGTAAGTTAATGTTTCAGTTCAAAGCCAGGAGTAAGGTGAAGTGAGCGAGGGTCCTAGAAGCTGACACTGCTCTTGCTCGACCTTCTGGGTGAGTGCTTTCATAAATTTGCACCCCAGGAGTTTCACTGGCCTTGCGTTACTTTGAGCCCTAGTTGCAAATGGTGCCCTACACTCTTCTCCAATAATTGATCTGCCGTATTTTCTTGAACTGAGTATTGCGGTGTTGTCTGCTTTGATATCGCCTCTCTTATCATCTGTTTGTATTCCACTTAACAGTTTAGATCTGTAAGTGTCTGATTAAATGTATGCAAAGAATAGGAATGAAAAAAGACACAAAAGAAAATGTCATATTAGAAACTGAAATGCCAACTATATCATGAATAAAAGAAATGGAGGGAGCCATACTGAAATAACAGAAAAGAGTTGGGATTGGGGCAAGTGTTCCAAATTATGAAGACTGGTATAAACTTTCCTGCCTGGGAAAATGGACCAACCATTATTTGAAGTGTGGCTGAAGAAAAAAATACATTGTGCGTGGTAGCATATTCTAACTTTGGGGGATCTGAAGTAAACAGAAGAAAAATGGCCAGTTTATGTATCTGACAACCATCTTGCTAGAGACTAACCTATAAAAACTTAATAAACATATATGATTCAACTGTGTCTAGAGCTCATCATTTTGTGAGTATCTACCTTGTTCTATCACAGTTTGACTCTAATTCTTACAATCACCTGTTTTACAGATAAAGTTACAGAGTGATTAGGGAGGTTGCTGGAACCCATGAAGCTAGCAATTGTTAGAACCTGCAGTGTTACATGATTGTGAGGTGTAAAAATGAAGTAATTTCTATAATTTAAAAAGCCGGAATTATGTGATAATCCATTGCTGTATGCTGTGATCAGCCTTATAACTTGGGCAATATTTAAGCACGTCACCCTCAATCCAGGTCACTAGACTCTATTGTGTGTATTCTCACTAGATTTCCCAGTAGAATACACTACACTACACTATACAGACACACCCATAGACACACAAACACTTGCACACAGATTCAAACAGAAACGTTTTCTCATCTCAATGTGTAGAATTAAAGATCAGCTTGCTCCTCCTAGGTTATACACTTGGAAATAATCAGGTTCCTAATTGTGTCTCGACCCTTTGAGCCCAAGGAGGTTCACTTGGGATTCAGGTAGATGGAGAAAAATGCACTGAGCCCTGGGAAGGCCTGACATACCTTTATCTTAGGGTGGGGTGATCCACGCACACCGCAAGCCTTGTGTCGCACAGCGGGAAGCCCCAAGTTCTTTATATGTTAAATGTACACAATGCCAGCAGGGTGCCAAAACATTGTGTAACACAGTGTGATTCCACGCATGCGGGCCCACTCAAGGCTATGGAAATACAGTTTATCAGACCCTGTCTGAAGGCTGTGGGAACACTACTGATCTTCGTTGCCCGGACATCTAGGCAAGGGAGCCTCATGCTGTTCACCCTACACCATCTTCAAGTTTATCTAGTCTAATGTTAGAAATTCTAGTACACCAGACAATTTTACAAAGGTTATAATTCGAGTAAATATAATCTTTATTTTTCCACTTAATATTCTCATTTAAATCTTTACATTATTTGTTGCACTATAAACATATATTACTTTTTTTAAAGTTTTCAAGCCAAAACATTCTCTCTTAACCATCATTTCACGTCTCAATTTATCCATTTGGAAGCTCTTTTTTTTTTTTTTAATTTTTTTATTGTTGTTCAATTACAGTTGTCCCCATTTTTACCCCATTACTCTCCCCTGCCCTACCCACCTCCTATCTCCCCAATTCAATCCTTCCTCCTTTTGTCTTTGTCCATGGGTCCTTTATACATGTTTCTTGATTTGACCCTTCCCCTATTCTTCCCCATTATCCCCCACCTTCCTCCCTTCTGGTCACTGTCAGTTTGTTTTCTATTTCCATGTCTCTGGTTCTATTTTGCTCACTTATTTGTTTTGTTGATTAGGTTCCACTTATAGGTGAGATCATATGGTATTTTTCTTTCACTGCCTGGCTTATTTCACTTAGCATAATGCTCTCCAGTTGCATCTATGCTGTTGCAAAGGGTACGAGCTCCTTCTTTCTTTCTGCTGCATAGTACTCCATTGTGTAAATGTACCACCGTTTTTTGTTTATGTTTTTAATTTTTAACTGATTTTTTTATTTTAATTGTTGGTCTTGTACAGCTTTCTATCTTTTACTCCCATCCCAGCCCACCGCCCCAGCCCTCCCCACCTCCCTCTCATTTCTACCCTCCCTAGTTTTTGTCCATGTATCTTTTATACTTGCTGCTCTAAACCCTTCTCCTTTTCCCCTGAAATTCCCTCCCCTCTCCCCTCTGGTGACTGTCAGCCTGTTCTCAATTTCAGTGTCTTTGGTTATATTTTGCTTGCTTATTTGTTTTGTTGATTAGGTTCCTGTTAAAGGTGAGATCATATGGTATTTGTCTTTCACTGCCTGGCTTATTTTGCTTAGCATAATGCTCTCCAGTTCCATCCATGCTGTTGCTGGATGGAAAGAAGGGTAGGAGCTCCTTCTTTCTTTCTGCTGCATAGAATTCCATTGTGTACCACTGTTTTTTGACCCACTCATTTATTGATGGGCACTTAAGCTGTTTCTAGCACTTGGACATTGGGGTGCATAGGTTGTTTTGAATTGGTGTTTCAGGATTGTTAGGGTATAATCCCAGCAGTGGAATTGCTGGGTCAAAAGGCAGTTCCAATTTTAGTTTTTTGAAGAAATTTCATACTGTTTTCCACAGTGGCTGCACCAGTCTGCATTCTCACCAGCAGTGTACTAGGGCTCCCTTTTCTCCACAACTTTGCCAGCATGTGTTGTTTGTTGATCGTGATGGCCATTCTGACCACTGTGAAGTTGTATCTCATTGTGGTTTTAATTTGCATCTCTCTGATAGCTAGTGTGCTGAGCATCCTTTCATAGGTCTATGAGCCCTCTGTCCCCCTTGGAGAAGTGTCTTTTCATTTTCCCATTTTTTAAATGAATTGTTTGTCTTCCTGGTATGGAGTCATGTGAGTTCGTTATATATTTTGGAGATCAAACCTTTGTCTGAGGTATCATTGGCAAATATATTTTCCAATATGGTTGGTTCCCTTTTCATTTTGCTGATGTTTTCTTTAGCCATGTAAAAGCTTTCTTTTTTGATGAAGTCCCATTTGTTTATTCTTTCCTTTATGTCCGTTGCTCTAGGGACATATCAGTGAAAATGTTCCTGCATGGGATATCTGAGATTTTCCTGCCTACGTTCTCCTCTAGGAGTTTTATAGTGTCATGACTTATATTTAAGTCTTTTATCCACCTTGAGTTTATTTTTGTGTATGGTGTAAGTTGGTGGTTGAATTTCATTTTTTTTTTTTGCATGTAGCTGTCCAGATGGGAGCAACAGCACTTGTCGAAGAGGCTATTTTTACTCCATTTTATGCTTCTGTCCCCTTTGTCAAATATTAATTGGCCATAGAGGCTTGGGTTTATTTCTGGGTTCTTCATTCTGTTCCATTGATCTGTGTGTCTGTTCTTATCTAGGACAAGACTTTTGATTACAGTGGGGTTATAATATTGTTTGATATCAGGTATTGTAATTTTTCCTACTTTGTTTTTCTTTCTCAAAATTGCTGCAGCTATTTGGGGTAATTTATGGTTCCATATAAATTTGTGAAATGTTTGTTCTATATCTGCAAAATATCTCTGGTATTATAATAAGAATTGTGTTGAATCTATAAATTGCTTTGGGTAGTATGGGTATTTTGATGATGTTAATTCTTCCAATCTATGATATAGTATATGCTTCTATTTATTTGTGTCTTCCTTAATTTCTTTCTTCAGTGTTGTGTAGTTTTCTGAGTACAAGTCTTTTACCACCTTCGTTAAGTTTATTCTTAGGTATGTGATTTTTCTTGTTGCTATATGAAATGGGATTTTTTTCCTGATTTCTGTTTCTGATATTTCATTGTTGGTGTACAAAAATGCCTTTGGTTCCTTAATATCGACTGTATCCCGCTGTTTTGCCAAATTCACTTATTAGGTCAAGTAACTTTTTTGGTGAAGTTTATCAGGTTTTCTATGTACACTAGCATATCATCTGCAAACAGTGACAGTTTTACTTCTTCCTTTCAAATTTGGATGCCTTTTATTTCTCTTTCTTGTCTGATTGATGTGTCCGGAACTTCCCATACTATGTCGAATAGAATTGGTAAAAGTGGACACGCTTGCCTTGTTCCTGACCTTAGTGGAAAAGTTTTTGGGTTTTGCCTGTTGAGTGTGACATTGGCTGTAGGTTTTTCATATATGGCCTTTATTTTGTTGAGGTATGCTCCCTCTACTCCTATTTTGCTGAGGTTTTTTTTTTTTTTATCATAAATGGGTGCTGTACCTTATTAAATGCTTTTTCCACATCTGTTGATATCATCATGTGATTTCGGTTTTTCATTTTGATTATGTGATGTATTACATTTATTGATTTGTGAATATTGTACCATCCTTGCCTCCCTGGGATGAATCCCACTTATATTGGCCTGTAGTTTTCTCTCTTTGTTGTGCCTTTATCTGTTTTGGGGATTAAGATGATGCTGGCCTCATAAAAAGAACTTTACAGTCTTCCCTCTTCTTGGATTTTTTGGAATAGTCTCAGAACGATAGGGGTTAGCTCTTCCTTAAATGTTTTGTAAAATTCTTCTGTGAATCTGTCCAGTCTAGGGCTTTTGTGTGCAAGGAGTTTTTTGATGAGCGCTTCAATTTCACTAGCTGTTATAGGCCTGTTCAGGCTTCCTGCTTCTCCATTCAGTTTTGGAAGATTACATGTTTCTAGAAATTTGTCCATTTAACCCAGGTTTTCAAATTTCATGGCATAATGTTGTTTGTAGTAATTTCTTTCAATCCTTTAATAATTTCTGTGGTATGGTTGTAATTTCTCCTCTTTCATTTCTGATTTTATTTATTTGGGCCCTCTCTCTTTTTCCTTTGATGAGTCTGGCTAAAGGTTTGTTGATTTTGTTTATCTTTTCAAAGAATCAGCTCCTGGATTTATTGATCCCTTGAATTGTTCTTTTAGTCTCTATGTCATTTAATTCTGCTCTGCTCTTGGTATTTGTTTCTTTCTACTCTGGGCTTTGTTTGTTGTTGGTCCTCCAGTGCTAATAGGGTTAGGTTGTTTATTTGAAATGTTTCTATCTTCTTTTTAGGTAGGCCTGTATTGGTATGAACTTCCCTCTCAGGACAGCATTTGTTGTGTCCCATAGGTTTTAGTCTGTTGTATGATCATTTTTATTTGTTTCCAGAAACTTTCTGACTTTTTTCTTGATCTCACTATTAACTCATTCATTGTTTTTTTAATAAAGATTTTATTTATTTATTTTTAGAAAGAGGAGAAGGGAGGGAGAAAGAGAGAAACAATGTATGGTTGCCTCTTGTTTGCCCTATACTGGGGACCTGGCCTGCAACCCAGGCATGTGCCCTGACTGGGAATCAAACCAACAACCCTTTGTTTCACAGTCTGGCGCTCAATCCACTGAGCTACACCAGCCAGGGCAACCCATTCATTGTTTAATAGCATGTTATCCATTCTCCATGAATGTGAATGTTTTCAAGTTTTTTCCTTGAGATTGGTGTCTAGTTTCAGGATATTGTGGTCTGAGAAAATGCTTGATATGATTTCAATTTTCTTGAATTCATTGAGGCTTGTTTTGTGTCCTATCATGTAGTCTCTCTTTGAAAATGTTCCATGTGTATTTGAAAAGAGTATGTATTTTGCTTCTTTGGAATGAATGGTTAGGTATCTATCAGTTAAGTCAATTTGATCTAGTGTGCTGTTCAGTGCCACAATGTCCTCATTGATATTTTGTTTGGAAGATCTATTCATGTTGACAGTGGGGTGTTAAAATTTCATAGTATAAATGTGCTGCTGTCTATATCTTTCTTGAAGTCCTCCAAGATTTTCCTTATATATTTGGGTGCTTCTATGTTGGTTGCACATAAGTTTACAATATTTGTGTCTCCGTGATGGATTCTTCCCTTCAATGTTATGAACTGTCCTTCTGTGTTCCTTTTTATGATCTTTGTTTTGAAGTCTCTTTCGTCTGATATAAGTATTGCTACCCCAGCCTTTTTTTTTTTTTCATGTCCATTTGTTGAAATGTTTTTTTCCAATCCTTTACTTTTGGTCTGTGTAGGTCTTCTGTTCTGTGGTGGGTCTGTTGTAGGCAGCATATTTTTAGGGTCATGTTTTTCTATCCAGCTACCCTATGTCTTTTGATTGGAGCATTTAATCCATTTACATTTAAGGTTATTATCCATAGGTAGCTACTCATTGCCATTTTTCCCCTTTGTACCTGTGTTCCCCTCTCTCTCTCTTTCTTCATCTTCTTAAAGCAATCTCTATAGTATATCTTGCAATGCTGGTTTGGTGGAGGTGTATTCCTTTAGCATTCTTTTTTTCTGGAAAACTCTGTATTTAACTTTTCCATTTTAAATGAGAACTCTGCTGGGTAGAATAGTCTTGGTTGCAGGCTTTTGCTTTTCATCAGTTGGAATATTTCTTGCCAATTCCTTCTGACTTGGAGTGTTTCTCTTGAGAAATCAGCTGCTAGCCTTATCAGAGCTCCCTTGTATGTTACTTCCCATTTCTCCCTTGCTGCCTTTAAGATTCCCTCTTTGTCTTTGAACTTGGCCATTTTAATGATGATGTGTCTTGTAGTAGACCTCTTTGGTTCTTAATAGGGACCCTCTGTGCTTTCTGGACTTGCATGACATTTTATCTCATCATTCAGGGAAGTTTTCCATCATTACTTTTTCAAACAGGTTTCCTATCCCTTGCTCTTCTTCTTCTCCTTGTGGTATCCCTATTATATGGATATTATCATGTTTCATGTTGCCCTGAAGTTCCCTTAACCCCTCTTTGTTCTTTTTGAGTATTTTTTCCTTTTCTTGCTCTTTCTGGGACTTTTGCTCTACCTTATCCTCCAGCTCTGCTTCACTTAGCCTGCTTTCGATTCCTTCTACTGTGCTCTTCAGTTCAGAAATTGTATTCTTCATTTTCTCCTTACTTGTTGATAGTTTCTATGTCCCTTTTTATGCTGATATAGTTCTCAATAAGTCCCTTTTACCTTCCCTGTAGTTTTTGTAGTTTTCTCACTAAGCTCATTGAGCTTCCTTATAACCAGAGATTCCTTATTGTTTGGAACTCAATATCTGATAGTTTACTTGCCTCTATGCCATTTAGCACTCTTTCTGAGGATTCCTCCTTTCCTTCTGATTGGGTTTGTTTCTTTGCCTTCCCATTTTTTGGGAAGCTCTTCTTGTTTGTGTCTGCTTCTTAAATTGCTCTGTTTTGACTCTCTGTCTTTGTGGTGTGACCTTCTGTGGTAAGAGACCTGTGTGATCCACTGGTGCAGTCTCCTTCATCTCCCGAACTTGATGCTTTGGAGATGTCCTTTATGCAATTTATGTTCGCTTTCTGGGTGTGATTGGGTTTTGATTGTTCTTTGGTGGGTCCTTCCCTCCAGCTGGTTGACTGAGGGTCACTCTACCCACCATGTGTGCATGCTGTCCTGCAGGTGCTTCCAGAACAAAACCACAAAGCCCAGGAAATAAGCCCACACCTGCAGAAATAACTCCTTCCTACAATTCCACTATCAACACCAAATGAACCATATTAATAAGGGTGTAAAGAGATTAAGACTATTATAAGAAAGGAAAGCAAATTTGAGATGACCTACTGAAAGAAAAATGATTTTGAGAGAGTAGAGGGAGGAGCACCAATAAGATTAGGGAATCAGAGCAATGTGAAAGGAAAATTTATGTCATAAATAAAAAAGGAAATGAAGAAGGTGGAATGGAGTAAGAAGGGATGCATATAGTATTAGGTTTGAATAGAAATTAAAAAAATAAAGTGAGAGAAAGAAAAAGGGGGAAGAAGTAAATAAATAATTTAAAAAATAGGAACCAAATTGGAGAGAAAGCTCCACCACAGCAATATCAACAATAAAAGAGCTAAAATTAATATAGGTGGGATGAAAATAAAAGGGAAAAAGAAAGAAAGAAAAGCTTAAGAGATTTCTAGAGGAAAGGGAAGTGATTTTGAAATGGTAGAGGGAGAGGGAATGCTAAGAGAGGAATGAAAACCAAGCTAAGACAGGGAAAAGTTAAAATTTGAGACAGGAAAAAATTTTAAAGAGAGGAAAAAAGAAAGAAATGGGCTAAGACAAGACACAATTAAAATTTGAGATGTTAAAAAAGAGTAGGAGGGGAAGAGTAAAATTTGAGATTTAAAATACAAAATTAGTGAAGATCTAGATGTAAAATTGAAAAAAATGCAACAACAACTACCCTGTCCACAACCAATGAGCAAAGATTGCTAAAGGTGGAAAGAAGATGCGGGTATTTTAAGAGCAGGAAAAAATAATGTGAGATGACCATTGACAAGATCATTGGTTTTGAGAGGTTAGACGGGGGAGAAATAGTAAGAGCGCAGAATGGAAACAAGTTGTAGCAAGAGAGAAGACAAAATTTAAAACAAAATAATACAAGGAAAGAAGAAGGTAAAATGGGGTAGGTAAAAGAAGGTAAAAAGAGAAGGGTGGGGCAAAATATGTGAACTGAAATAAACTATAGTATAAAATCTAGTGACTTAATATTCACAAACTTGAAGGATAAGAAATAAGTGTTAAAAATCTACACAGGACAGAAAATATCACAAATCATGGAGAAGACCACGGTGGATTTTGTCTAAGTAACATCTAGTATTTACCACTGTTTTTTCTTTCTGGGTCCACCTCTGGTAATGTTAGATGGTGCCCCAGTCTGGCCTTAGGCAGCCTGTTGGAGACTATCAGGGATCTACTGTCCGTGGCTGACTGCTTCAGTTGTTAATCTAGTCACTCTACACTCAGCAATCAGGCTTAAGCACCACAAGGTAGAGCAGGGTCTTCCCTGGGTTCGGGACTATTGTTTCCCCTCAGGCTGATGCTCCTTATAGAGGAGTGGGCTGTCTGAGCACAATGGCTATCGCAGTATGGGGTTGACTCATCACCAGGATCCCAGAAGCTACTCCTTTAGTTCTCTCCCCAACGCCTTGGTCCCCAGTCTCTCCTCAATTGTCCCTAGTCCACTCTGCCCACAACACCTTTGCCAGAGCCCAGGGTAAGTGGCTGCAAGTGACAATTTATGCACTGGCCCTTTAAATGGCTCTTTGTGTCCCCAGCTGTCCATCTTTGGCAGAGAGCAACCCTGCTGCTTTTCACAGTTGGATATTATCTGTGTACATTTTGGGCTCTGGTGCTCTAGGCTGAGGATCCCAGCTTAGGGTTTGGACCCCCACTTCTAAGGGGAATTCAACTGCCCACTTAAACATCCCTCTGGTACCTCAACTGCCACCTGTGGGTGCCCAGCCAGCCCTCTCATGTCTCCGCCACATTCCTTACCAGTCATGCAGTGCTAAAGCAGATGCTTCTGTCTGTCCTGGGTTATAAGGCTTTTCTACCACTATTGTTCAGTTATTTTATTCCAGGTGATTTCTCCACACTTTAGTTGTTATTCTGGATTGGCCCTGGGAGGAGGTTAGTGTGACTGCCACTCACTCCTCTACCACCTTGGATATCACCTATTGGGAAGCTCTTAATAATGGTTTTTGGAATATAAAGTAAATGCTTTTCACAATAATCATTAATTCTTGCAGCATTTTATTCTGGCACTATCATTTTTTCCTTAGATATAGAACTTCCCAGTGAAAGCTTCTGGGCCTGATACTTTTTTGAAGAGTTATTAATTATTGATTCACTTACTTTGAATATGACTACTTAGATCATCTATTCTCCATGTGTAAGTTTTGGTAGGTTGTGTCTTTGAAGAAATTGGCCTATTTCATCATAAGTATCAAATTCATGAGTGTCGACTTTTAAATAATATTCCTTTATTTTCCTTTTAATTTCATGTGATTAATAGTAATTGTCCCTCTTTCTTTTCTGACAGTAGTAACTTACGTCTTCTCTCCTTGGTTAACCTGGCTAGAGGTTTATCAATTTACAGATATTTTTTTAAAGAACCAACTTTTGGTTTTGTTAATTTTCTCTATTAATTTACTGTTATCAATTTCATTGATTTATGCTCCTTTTTTTAGCATTTCTAATCTTCTTTTTGCTTTGGATTCGTTCTGTACTTCTTTCTCTAATTTCTTCAGGTAGAAGCTTAGATTATTAATTTTAGATCTTTCTTCTTTGCTAACATGTTCATTCCATGTAATAAATTTCTTCTAAGCACTGCTTTTGTTGAAGCCTACAAATTTTGGTAACTTTCATTTTCATCTAAGATATTTTAAAATATTTTCACAATATTTTTTCTTTTGATGAAAGAAACAATATGTCATATGTCATTTTATAATATGTTGTTTAATCTTTAAATATTTTGGGATTTTACAGCTATCTTGTTAAATTTCTAGTTTAATTCCATTGTGGTCTGAGAACATAATTTATATGATTTCTACTTTTTTAAACTTGTTTAGATCTGTTTTATGACCCAAAATGTGGTCTATTTTGGTGAATATTCCACATGAGCTTGAGAAGAATGTATATTCTATGCTGTGATTAGGTGAAGTATTCTATAAATGCCAGTTATAAATAATTAATTGACGATACCGTTCATTTTAACAACATCCTCACTGAGTTTCTGCCTGCTGAATCTGTCAAACTACTGATAGAAGGGTGTCTCTTCCTCTTATGACACCAGCCACCCTGCTTCAGCATGACCTCATCTGAACTGAGGCCATCTGCAATGATCCTATTTCCACAGAAGGTCACATTCTCAGGATCTGGGGTGAGGACATCAACATAGCTTTCTTTTTTGAACGGGAGGTAGGGGTTACAATTCAACCCATAACAGCATCATTCACAAGCCATCCTCACCTAGTGGGTGGTGGGTCATGGAGTCTGGTGTTTAAAAGCAGAGGCCTAGGTCCAGAGAGAGCAGTTTCAAATCCCAGCCTTCTTCCCAGCTATAAGACCCTGGGCTGGTACCCAAACTCTTCCTCTGCCAAAGTGGGGGCAAACACGAGTACTAACCAGGTCATTACAAAAATGAAACAACAGATAAAGTGCCCAGCATGGTGCATGGTGCAGGGTCCATAGGTGTTTAAATGAACTGTACCGAGCAGCCCAGTGGGGACAAGTGAATGATCAGCTGTCAGATAAAGACTCCACTGTACTTTGAAGACACATCTGTTGAGTCAGTATGCATAGCGATGACGGCCCAAACGCCCCATAATCAGAAGGGTAACTTCGAAATCTACCATCCCTTTTCCCTTCCATGGAAGAAGTTACAGTTCAAGGCTGAGTGGAACTGCAGTGAGACGAGGGCTTGGAGTAGGAAGTCAGCAGTGCATTCCAGGCTGAGTGGCTTAACCACAGAGCCCCTCAGACCCTGCATGATTGTGGCTGGAGTGTGGAGTGAGGAGAGTGAGGAGAGAGGCTGCTGCAGAAGCAACAGCCAGGTCAAGAGCCTCACCTGCCTGTTGAGGAGTGTCAACCTTACTGAGTGAACACAGAGAGACTCTGAAAGGTCTTCAGTAGAGGAACAGAGAAGCAACACTAGAGGCTGACCCACTAGGAACTACAGTGATCACTGCAGTGAACCCCACAAGAGGTGGCTGCAGTGGCTCTGACCTACGGTGGTGGTAGTGGGGTGAGATCCAGCAAGTGACACTGGCAGGACTTGCTCAGTGATGAATGCCCTGAGGGGCCGGCTGCTCTGCTGTGAGAGGGAAGCACCAGCCCAGAATTCGTGGCATGTAATCAGCCCCTGCACAGCCCCCTGCCCCTGCAGCAGCCCCCCAGCAAGAATATGGCTTTGTCTGTAGGCCAGTGTGTCCCCCACTCTTCCTGGTAGAAGATACACGGTGGGACAATGTTTCATGAGGTAACACCCGAGTTCTGTCTGGTGGCAGAAGGAAGGAGACCCCAGCAGCACAGTGACAATCCCAGTTCTTGGAGGAGGATACGGGTCATCATCAAATCATTATCTGTTTGGACATCTTCCTTCGTCATCAGACATCTAGCACCTGTGGTTGAGATGATGTCTTTATTCACTGCCCAGGGAAATACACACCTCAGTCCTTAAACTCAGGTGTGATAAGCCCACGGCTTCTTCATTTTTCCAGGGTTTAATTTTTGTTTTGAGGAACTTAGTCTTTGTTAACTGAGGAGTCTTGTCCTCTTTCCCCAGGAACACACAAGTGTGGCAGGTGGGTCTTTGTAGGGTATGAGGTGAAGTCAGGCCTGGGCCTCAGGGACTTCTTTGGTCCACTCCAATCAACATCCCACATCCCTGAGGAACCCTAGTCTGCCAGGGCCTGGGCCATCAGCTCCACAGACTGTGCTAACCCATCCACAGTCCTCTCTGCTTGGATACTGACCTGCTTCCTCGCCCCTCACAGGCTCAGGGATCATTCCGTGTTTCCTGATGTAGAACCCAACCCTCCCCCTCCCCAACCCCAGGACTGACTGGATAAGGTTTCTCATGGTTTCCCACCACCACCAGGTGTGCAGGGGTCATCCCTGAGCTCCCACACCAGGCTGAACCCCTCGGATCTCTGGGGAGCTCAGCACACGGCCCCACCCTCCACCTGGGCATGGGGAGCAGCCTGGCCTTTCTGGCTTTCTGGTGGCCATGTAGTGCCTGGGGCTCTGCCATCCCCTCCCCACAGCTCCCTCACTGTGGGGCTGTGAGAGGCCAGCACAGGGTCCCTTCTCAATGACCCGTTAGTGTCTTGGGGTGTCTGCAAGGGAGCCATTATAATGATGACATGTAGCAGGGAGGCAGGACAGTGAGGAGCTGGTGGAGTAACGGATGGGATCCCAGGGCCCTGAGAGGGGCTGGGATGGAACACTGGGGCCAATGTAGGTGGTGACATCAGAAGAAACAGACATGAGGGAGGAGCTGTGACAGGACAGCAGCCATAGGTGGCTTGATGGGGTTCAGGCTTTCTGGGGCATTTGCTTGGGGACAGAGCAGCACCTAGAGAAGACAAGTGGTCACTGGATTTGCGAGGTGAGTGCACTGAGACTCCAGTTCCCCAGGTTCCTTAGCCCCAGTCATCGGGCTCATGGAGTCCTAGGATAATTCATTCAGTCACATGAGGGAGGGTGTGGGTTTGCTCCTTTCCATGTCAGGTTTCGTGAGTCTGGGGTCCAGTGCTAGGAAATTTGCACCATTGTCCTGGGAAGTCTCAAGGTCCTTCCAGAGATCCAGAGAGCAGGGGACATTACTGCATGAGTGACGAGTGACCACACAGAGGGGTTTCCTCCCTGACTGTGGTCACTGGTCCTTCTCCTGGGTCTGGACAGGAAGCTAAGGAGGACAGGGGTGGACTTGGGGCTTGTGCCCAGCTCACTGTGTCCTAGCACATAGCCCTGGGAGATCTCAGCTCCCCGGCTCTTGCTCCTTGAGCACAACCTGCTGCCCCTGCTGCCCTGCCTCCCACCCCCCTCCCGGCCAGGGATGCACAGGAACAAACATGGCTGTCTCTGTTCATTCCAGGAGATTCTTGAGCCCAGACATCTGGGCACCCGAGCTCAGAGACCGGCTGAGCTCCTTGACACTCCCATGGAGGGGCTATTGGGAGAGAGTGGAAATGCCTGGGAAGGAGAAGCCACTCCAGAGCATGAGCCAGCCCTACTCTCAGGCAGCCTCTTCAGGGCAGCAAGCAGGCCTGGGTGCAGCCCCAGACCAGGTGACTCAGGCTGTAGGAAGGATGTGCTCTGGCTCTGGCCCAAGCAGTGCCTTCCACAGTGTCCATCAAGACCTCAGTTTGCTTATCCCTACACTGCACACAGTTGTGCTGCAGGTGTGCCCTCCAGGTCACTCTCTCTAGAATTCTCTGCTTCTGAGGTCACAAAGACACACCTGAGGGAACAGAGGCAGACATCTGAGATTGTAAAGCCCACACTTGGGTCAGACTCTCACTCTTTGCATTGGCAGCGATGAGGAAGAAACACGTCTCTTTTGTTCCTGTTCCCAGACCACGCTCTCCCACTCCTCTTTCCTCTGCCTCTTCCCTCTCATGTGTTACCCTCTCTTCCTGCCCTCCACAGTTACCTGCTTCTGGGCTTTGGCCTGTCCCTCCCTTTGTCCCCCAACCTGACCAAACCAATGTCCCATTTCTCATCATCAGGCCCGCTCCCCTCCTGCCAGCCCACAAGGCCATCAGCTTCTGAGGGTCCTCTTGTGTCCCTCTTACCTCCTGCCCTGTCAATGCCCCTTCCTCTCCTTCCCTCCCCCTTGCCCATGTGGTCTCCCACACTGCTAGTCAGTGTCCTCTCCTCCCGAATCCCCTTCCTGGTCCTTTTCTGGCCTCTGGCCCCCTGGGCAGAGGGTTCATGGCCCTTTCCCCACCTCTGCCAAGTCACCACTTCCCGCCACCATCTCCCCTCCCTTGGGCCATCCTGCAAAATTCCCCAGGGGCCAGGAGTCCCAGCCACAGGGGACCCCTCAAAGATTCAGGCGTCAAACACCCGCTGTACACAGGGAACAGAATACGGTGGGAAGCAGCCACAGATAATCCTGGTGGGACCCCCAGAAATCCAGAAGCCCCTCTCCCCCACCATCTCCACAGTGAGTTCTCAGGCATGTAGGTGTCTAGACGGTGTCACCGGGTGGATGCCCCTCCTTGGCATTAGTGGAGGAGCGATGGTGCCCTGTGCCTGGTATATACCTCACTTCCAAAATCAGCCTCCCTGGGAGAGAATGACTAGGGTCCCTGTAGCAGAGCATAGACTGACTAGGTTGGGTGTGGGGGGGGCGACTGTGGCAGTGGGAAAAGAGGTGAAGCCCTGCTGTAAGGTATTGGGGCCTGGAGGCTGGGGGAGGTTGGGGACTCCACTGGGGCAAAGCTCCCTGTCAGCTCTGGTCCTGGGCGCTCAGAGGGCAGTTGCTGAACTCTGCAGTTGAGCCAGCCCTCAGCATCGTTGGGTCAGGACCATGTTCCTGCAGCCTACCTGGGGCCAGTCGTAGGCCTCTGAGGGTGTGGGAGAATGTTGCACCTGGTGGTGAAGGCTGTCTGCAGGGGCCCTTCTGAGACCTCCAGGGACCCCCACACCATCCGCCCTCCCTCCCCTGCAGGGCCCAGGACAGTCAGGGTTACTCCCACTTCCCATCTTTGACAAGAGCAAAGAGAACCCTGACTGGCCAGAACTTGAGTAACCCACATTCCAACTCTTCTGTTGGCCCAGCTGATCCAAGCAGCTTGAGAGTGGATGGCCAGTTTTCCCCTGTGGCACAGCCTGCTGTGCTCAGGGTCCAGAATGATGCTTTCTTTTGGCCTCTGTAGCCTCCTCAGTTTTTATCACCACGTTCGGGTCCAGTGAAGTCACGTGCTGAAGACACATCCTGTGACTGGCGCCCCCTCAACAGAAAGCACAGCATTTGCAGGCCAGGGGAGCCGGACCCCTCCTGCCCGTGGCCTCCAGTTTGCAAAAGATCATCAGGTAAATGCAGCCTTCCAGGACCCCAACCTCAGGTTCTGTTTTCTAATGCCAAGAGCAGATGGGGAGCCAGGCAGAGCTTGAGGACCTCCTATACAGGACCCTTCCTCAGCGGTTATCCCTTTCCCCCATCTGTCCATCTGCTGGGGCGGGGGGGTAAGTCCCACCACAAGTGGAGCCTCTGCAGGGCACTGGTCCAGGCACAGGCCAAAAGCCGAGTAGGAACCTGCTGCCAGAGGCTCTAGCATCCCCAGGCCCAGAACAGCAAGACTTGAGGCAGGGAGGACTGGGTGGCTCTGAGGCTGCCTCCCAGCTGCAGCCCATGTGTTGTTCAGTCAGGGAAGACTCATGGCCTGATCCTGCTTCCAGAAGAATGACCACTTCTCCTACTTCTGCACCTGGCCCCCAAATTCCTCCTGTCCACTCTGTCTCTCAACACACACACAGCAGTCCCCCAAATCACTTGTGGGTCACCTTGATCCACCTGAGACCACACACTGCTCTGCACACCTGGTCCCTCCCCATTCTTGATGGGGTAAATGGGCACATTTGGGCCTGTGTTACTGCCAGAGACCCACAGACACTTGTGCTTTGGGGTTAACAAGCCCTTTGGTCTCCTGCTCAGTGACTATGAGACACCACTATGAATGCCTCTGGAGCCAGCAGTACAAGGTCCAGACTCCTGCAGCCTGGGGGAGGGAGCCAGGCAGCCTGAAGGACACATGCTGTCCTTTCAGCACCACAGAGGTGGGCAGCTTCTATGAACACCTCCCTGGACCACATCGACCCTTTGGGGTTTAGAAACTCCTCTGGGAAACATCTGGGGCTCCAAATAGCCCCACTCCTGAGGCCTCGGCCTTCTGTCCACGACATGAGCTTCCCCAGACACCAGCATCTCAGACAGGATGGACCAAGGACAGAGCTGTGCCTTGTCTACACAAGAAACCCATGACCCAGCTTTTTGGGGCCATGGGACAGGAGCCTTATCCCCAGAGTTCCTCAGCCCCCAGTCCAGGGCGAAGGAAAGACTGGGTTCTCAGAGGCTCAGCCCAGGTCCCAGGGCTGCAGAGCAACAGAGAAACCTGGGGAAGAAGCTTGTGGGGAGGGTTCATGGTTGCTAGTCCCCTCGCTCTCCATTTGCCTACTTGCCCTCTCAAGAGATGCATCTGACCTCCAAGTGGGGAGGTGGGAGCCATGCTTTAGCCAACTTTCCTTCTGAAGTGCTACTTAGGGGCAACGTTTTATGAGCTCTGAAGATACAGCAGGCCTTTTTTCCAACAATGGAAGCTGTTGTTTAACCAAGACCCGGAAGAGATGTGGCTGGAGTCAGTGTTCCCGTGAACACGTGATCAGACTTGGAGGCTTTATTTCTTCCCATCAAGAAGGGCGTCCTGCAATTTCCTGAGGGAAATGAAAGGGAGGCAAGGTCCTGAGACCTCAGGGAGAGATCCAGGCTGCCCCAGGGCCGAGAAGGGAGGGCAGTGGTGTGAAGGCCCAGAGCCCCCTAGAGCCCTGCAGCTAGGGGTCCTGGAGACTTCTGTATTGCCCAGAGCTGGTAGAATGGAGCCTAAAGAGGGCCGGCAACCTTCCCTTACTCTCGTCCTCACTCCAGGCTCCCAGCACCAGTCAGCCTCCCCTCGTCTTTCCTCCAAGTGATAGAAAATAGTTGTTAAAACCATTTCACAGAAGCACGGACAGAAGGCCAGGGTATGTGGGACTGACTCAATCATTTTTGGTAACCTGGTTACAGAAAGATAATTTTGATTGTTGTTCTTAATTTGTTTTATAATGAATAAACAGTGTCAAATGCTCTTTTGTCAAGAAAATTGATTGCATCTGAAGCCCATCCCGACAGCTTCACTTCTTCAAGCAGCAGCTCAGAAGACCCTGGCCTGAACTTTTACACGACCCACCTAACCATCAGTATGAGGATGACTAACCAAATTTTATAGTATTCACACATCTTGCACTCCTTGGTACATTTTCTCTATTTGGTGATCCAACAGCATCTGTGCTACTTAGTGTATACATTTTGAGAAATTATCATTAACTTTCTTCTAGATGAGGCCTGTGTCACATGATTGTTCTTTCTGAATCAGCCAGGGCAAGACTTTTTTCAATGGCTACCATTTTGACCCAGCATCCACAAAACAGGTAGTTACTAATTATTATATACTATATTTTTGTGTAATGTTAAATCATAAGGCCCAAACTAAAACCAGGGCCATCTTATTCAAGAGAACAAATTTAAACTTTGTTTAATTTGTATTTAATTTGTTAACACATGTTTTACAACATGTCAATAAACTTAGGAGACTAGGGAGACCAAAGGAAGACTAGGGCAACATTTTTTGGCAAAGGAGATCCAGCTCAGTTTGTACTGAAGAATCACCACTTCTAATCCTTTACATGGAAGCTAAGAGGAATCATCATAAATATTGTCTACTTGTCACATAGCCTCCAGCTAGACCACCAATTAGCCCCTGATACTTGCTAACACTTATTTTCTGTGTGTTTGATTATAACCACCCTAGTGTGTTGGAAGTGGGCAAAATCTACCCTTTTGGTCACAAGCCTGAGATGTCTCGTCATTTGCTCTGATGTCACCATTTGGTCTGATGAGGCCACATAAAGCTTCCATTCTCCTGTAAACCAGGTGAGCCTGTGCTATCGTTGCAGCTAAGTTGGCAATCCAGGGCTCACAGGTGTAGGAGAGGAATCCTGGTGTACACTAAGCATGAGGTAAGCTGAATGTTTGCAAAACAAACTACCAAATGAAGAAACAAACAAAAAACCTCAAAGAAACAGACTTTTTCAGCATACAGCCCACTCACAATGTACTTGGGAGTACAGAAAAACAGGTGATATTAACTTGGGGGAGGGGTGTGAAATACTTGAGACAGGTGACCTTTAGGAATTTTTAATGTTCAGTATGTGTGTGGTGAGGGTGACCTTGGCCAGGTCTGGTGAGTCCTCCTGAGAAAACTGCATTGGTGTGAAAATCACTCTTCCTGGACCAGCCCTACCATGGAAAAATTTCAGCCAGCACCTGTTGTTTAGGGTTTTAGTGGCATAGAGACCAAACCCTGGAGTTGGGGACCCCCGTGTCAGAGCCTGAGAGTGGCAAGGGTGAGAATGATCACTCCCTGCACATGAAAGACACTTAGAGAAATGCCACTTTCTACAATGGCCAATAATCAGATTCTTTCTCCATCCCTTGGCTTTAACCGCCCCCAGAAACTCCCAGGAAAAACCAAGGCTCCAACCATGGAGCTTATGTGGGGAGGTCCACGGTGATTTTCCTTATGCTGGTGGCTGATTTTAGTTATGGTTGGTTTTCAGGCATGGCAGCTGAGCAGAGGTCAGTAGCATTCATTCAATAATGTAGGTTGTCTCGTGTTTGCTTCACACCATGTAAATCACCACCAAAGTTTGGAAGTGGAGAACTTCTACCTGGTGGATCAGGGGAGACCAAACAGATGAGGGGACATTTTGGAAGGACCTTCCTTAGAGGATGGATGCCATTGGGATGGAGGAGGACGGGGCAGGGAGGTAAAGGTGTGTCCCACAGGCACGTATGGACGGCTGAGCCTGGAAACCAAAGGTGAGTGTCCCAGAGTAGAATAGACTTCTGGGATAAAACTAAATCTATAATGTATCCAAAATTTTATGTCAAAAGTCCACTGGCCAAATTTTAAAAGTCTGAGGTTTTGGAAGACATCATTATTTCTCGGTCCTGTTAATTGTGAGATTTCTTCCATACTCACTCAGTTGAACATTTGCCAGACTGAGTTTTCTACTGAGGCCAGTGGATGTTTTCCTGTGAGGTAGGAGCAGAAGGTTTGGGGAGCACCTGGGCTACTTGGCATCATCACATTTATCCCCACCCCCCAAAGTGTCCCAGTTTGGACAATATGTTATAACTGTCATTCTAATTATCATGGCTTATTATTTAGTTTTATAATTGTAGTAAAATTCACCATTTTAACCAGGTATATGGTTTGATGACATTAAATATATTCTCATTGTTGTGCCACCATCACTACCATCCATCTCCAGAACTCTCTTCATCTTGCAAAACTGAAACTCTGTGCTCACTGGGTATCAACGCCCTACCCCACCGCCTGCTCCTGGCACCCGGCACTCTACTCCCTGTCTCTGACTGCTCTAGGTCTCTCATGCATCTGTGATCAGTCACACAGCGTTTGTCTTTTTCTTACTGGCTTATTTCATTTAGCATAATGTTTTTCAGATTTGTTCATATTATAACGCATATCCATTTCCTTCCTTTTTAAGGCTGGGTGATATTTTACTGTGTATATGTGTAAATTCCATGTTATTTATCCATCCATCTGTAGACAGACACTCAGTTGTTCCCAGCTGTTGGCTATTGTGAACATTTGTTGTGTCTCTGCTTTCAATTCTTTTCAGTTCCGGAAGTGTAATTGCTGGATCATGAGGTAACTCTCTTTTTTAATTCTTTGAGGAACTTCCATACTGTCTCTGTTAGTGGCTACACCCTTTCATATTCCTGTCAGAAGAGCATAAGAGTTCCGATTACTCCATATGCTCTTCAATACTTGCTTTAAAAAAATAATAATAATAGTCATCTCCATGGGTGTGAACTGGAATCTCACTGTGGTTTTGACTGCATTTCCCTAATGAGTATGATGTTGAACATCTTTTCAGGTGCTTACTGTCCATCTGTATCTCTGGAGAAATGTCTATTCAAGTCCTTTACCTGTTTTTTTTAATCAGAATGTTTATTTATTTTGTTTTTATTTGTCGTTTTAGGAGTTCTCTGTGTATTCTGGATATTAATCCCTTATGAAATATGTCATAGATTTTGTTTTACATTATTCTGGAACTTTTGTTCCTTGAAAAATTCAGAGCTATATAGAGTCCCCCAGTTGGGCTTTTACTTAAGCGACTCCATCTGTGTCATTGAATTGTATCACTAAAAATTAGATACCACCTGTCTTTCAGCCTCTCAAGGCCAGAGAGTTTTACTCTCTGGGATTTGGGCAGAAGGAAGAAAATTCACAGAGCCATGGGAGGTGATCCACGCACACCATAAGCCACATGTCACACAGCAGGAATCACCACGTCCCTTACATACGAAATGCACACAAAGCCAGCAGGGTGTCAAAACATTGTATAACGCAGAGTGATTCTGTGCATGTGGGCCCACTCACAGCTATGGGAATATGGTTTATAGGACTCTGTCTGAAGGCTATGGGAGCACTACGATCTTAGTTGCCCAGACATCTGGGTGAGGGAGTCTGACTGACTCTGTTTACCCTTCACCTATAAACTTTTAGGAAAGCAAATATCTCAGTTCAACTGAAAATTAAAGCAATGTTACATGTGTTCAAGAAGATTAAAGTTTCTCATAGTTTTATGAACCTTACTTATCAATAAGAGATTTTGCATTTGCATTTGCTGTTAATGTATTTGGAGAGGAGCTGCTATATCTTGTGCTTACAGGAAGTGAAAAATAATCTGTATTTTATAAAGATAGAAAACATATGTCTAACCCCATAGTTATGTGTTGGGGGGCTCTGCCCACAGAGCCCCATCCCTCCGTCACAGATGAAAATAAAACTACCAAGACATGATCTGCTTGGGGAGGAGAGGTGGCCAAACTCTCAAAGGAGAATGACCCAGAGCCCCTTCTCACTGGGCTTTTATTCAGTTCAAACACACAGGAATACAGATAAGTCAGGAAGCAAGGATCAAACAATGGATAACATTTCAAAGAAATCCGAGGACTTAATCTGAGTCATTGTCTGTCAGGAAAGGGGGTTGCAAAACTTTGGGAGACATACTCATTTCCTCCTTGGACCCTTATCATTTAAATGAGAGCACTCTTAGCAAACAAAGGAAGTTTCACAGGACTTTAGGAATTCTTTCTTATGCCCGATCACCCAGGAGCCACTCTGGCCTTCACAGGGCTGCATCACCCACCTTCATAGTTTCAGGCTTAAGTGGATTAGAGCCAGGAAGCATCTCCCAGATGGAAATGGGGACTCAAGCTCTGTCAGAATAGCCGGGGGGCAAGGGTCTATCACCCCCTCTTTGCTGCAGCCCCCTACCCCAATCCTTCCATGAGGGCCTTCCAAGTGGTCATGTCAGGCTTAGGTTGCCCCTCCCATGAGGAGTCTTACCCATCATTGACTAACCGACTAAGCATTGGGACCAGAGATGGATGAGGGAGAAGTGGCACTCCTGCCAGGGAGATAAGCTTTGTCTCCTTAGTGGCTCAGGTCCTTTTGACAGAACAGACCCACATGAAGCAGGTTTCTTGGCTCTTACTCAGCCTAGCTATGGAGTGCAGTTATAGCTCCTGATTCCAGGCTAAATGGTCCACAACAGTTATGCAGAGGTTTATTTTCTAAGTGGCTTCTTTCTGATTTGGGGGATAAATTTGAATGACACCACCTGTTCTCATATGTCACTATTGGTGTTAGAAAGCTCAGTGTGTGTATGGGGGGCAGGACGGATATTTGTTAAACATCTTATATGTGACCTACCTTCTGTTTAGCGTTTTATGTCATTTTTTCATTGTGTACTCACAAAATTTGATGATGCTCTATATTTTTTTGGAACTCTTCTGGTTAGAGGTGGCAGAAATCCAACTTAAAATGGCTTTAGCCAAAAAGTGGTTTATGAAGCAGCCTCATCTAACCACAAATGCAGGGCTTGGCTAGCTGCAGGCATAGGTGAAGCCAAGGGCTCAGACACTATCATCAGAATATAACACTACTCTCCAGCTCTGAGGTCTACATGGTGTTGCTCTGGTTAAGTGCTCCAACAGCCTTTCAAATGATATTAGCAGCTATAGTCTTATATCTGTATCTCATCAGCCTGTTAGAAAGTAAATTCACCTGTCAAAGTTACTTCATTGAGTCCTAGGATTGAGTTCAACTAGATCACTGTGGGTCACATGACCAGCTTTGAGCTAGAAATAGTGACAAGGAGAATTTGGTACTTGATTGCCCACATCTGCATTCCATTTCCTGTTTGGTGCTGAGTCCAAAGAAACTCTACCTGAAACACATGGGTTTACTTTGGGGGAAAGGTGTTTTCCTGGGGAAAATCAGAACTTATCAGAGAATGGGGTAGGGGGTTGAGGGGAGTGAGATGGGATGGGGTGGGGGGAGGGTAAACATAGAGTAGCTGGATAAAATACAGGATTCTTATTTAAATTTTAGTTTCACACAGTTAATGTATTTTTTACTATAAGTATGTCCAAAATATTGCATAAATTTTAGTATAAATATGCCCCATGCAATATTTGGACTATATATACATCAAGAAATTACTCATTATTTATTTGAGATTCAAACTTGGGTGGGTGTCCTCTATTTTTATTTGCTAAGTCTGGCAACCTTAATAACCAGAAACAGCAAAGGTCCATTATAGAGGTCTTATTGTTTATTTTTTATTTGAGAATATTTTAGTTCAGAGAACCTGTATATCAAGTTTAATTATATAGATTATATATGTTGACAGGATATAAACTCATGTCTATCTGATTAAAAAGACCCTATGTACTTTCAATCTTCCTCATTTCATGCCTCTTAAAATAAAATGTTTCATGTGTTCACTGGAAATAAGGACCTAAGTGGCTTTCAACTTAATAGTGCTTAGCTGAGATAAATCAAAATGACCTCCTGACTCATCAACTCTAACTTCAGCAGGATCAGCAAACAGTTTCAGCTACTAATAATTTGAATAATTCAATTTAGTCAATATTCTTCAAAATATAGATTTTTCCCACCAGTTTCCTTCCTAATTTACCTGGCTTGTTGAGAGGAATATTCAAAAGTGGACAGAAAGATAATCTGGGAAGGGAAGCAGAGAGTAACTTCCATCACACACAGTTTACTAATAAAGAAATACAAGAGAGGTTTGGCAGTGCCTTGAATCAGAAGGTTTATTTATTTATTTTTATTTTATTTTAATTGTTGTTCAAGTACAGTTTTCTGCCTTTTACCCCCATCCCAGCCCACCACCTCCCAGCACTCTCCACCTCCCTCCCATTTCCAGCCCCCTCTTGTTTTTCTCCATGTGTCCTTTATACTTTTTCCTGCAAACCCTTTACCCTTTTCCCCCTGAAATTCCCTCCCGTCTCCCCTCTGGTCACTGTCAGCCTGTTCTCAATTTCAGTGTCTTTGGTTATATTTTGCTTGTTTGTTTGTTTTGTTGATTAGATTCCTGTTAAAGGTGAGATCATATGGTATTTGTCTTTCACTGCCTGGCTTATTTCACTTAACAAAATGCTTTCCAGTCCCATCCATGCTGTCCCAAAGGGTAGGAGCTCCTTGTTTCTTTCTGCTGCACAGAATTCCATTATGTAAATGTACCATAGTTTTTTGATCTATTCATTTACTGATGGGCACCTACGTTGCTTCCAACACTTGGCTATTGTAAACTGTGCTGCTACAAACATTGGGGTGCATAGGTTCTTTTTGATTGGTGTTTCAGGGTTCTTAGATATAATCCTAGCAGTGGAATTGCTGGGTCAAAAGGCAGATACATTTTTAGTTTTCTGAGGAAATTCCATACTGTTTTCCATAGTGGTTGTACCAGTCTTCAATCCCACCAACAGTGCACTAGGATTCCCTTTTCTCCACAACCTCTCCAACACTTGCTGTTTGTTGCTTTGTTTATGATGGCCATTCTGACTGGTGTGAAGTGGTATCTCATTGTGGTTTTAATTTGCATCTCTCTGATAGCTAGCGATACTGACAATCTTTTCATGTGTCTCTGGATCCTCTGTATGTCCTCCTTGGAAAAGCGTCTGTTCAAGTCCTTTGTCCATTTTTTAATTGGGTTGCTTGTCTTCTTAGAGTGGAGTTGTGTGAGTTCTTTATATATTTTGGAGATTAAACCCTTGTCTGAGGTATCATTGACAAATATGTTTTCCCATACAGTTGGTTCTCTTTTTATTTTAATACTGTTTTCTTTAGCCATGCAGAAGCTTTTTATTTTGATGAGATCCCATTTGTTTATTCTTTCCTTTATGTTCGTTGCTCTAGGGGACATATCAGTAAAAATGTTGCTGTGTGAAATATCTGAGATTTTCCTGCTTATGTTCCCCTCTAGGATTTTAATGGCATCACAGCTTATATTTAAATATTTTATCCACCTTGAATTTATTTTTATGTATGGTGTAAGTTGGTGCTCAAGTTTCTTTTCTTTTCTTTTCTTTTTTGCACATAACTATTCAGTTCTCCCAGCACCATTTGTTGAAGAGGTTATTCTTCATTTTATATTGCTGCTCCTTTTGTCAAATATTAATTGGTGGTAGAGATTTGGGTTTATTTCTGGGCTCTCTGTTCTGTTTCATTGGTTTATGTGCCTGTTTTCATGCTAGTACCAGGCTGTTTTGATTACAGTGGCCTTGTAATACAGTTTGGTATCAGGTGTTGTGATCCTTCCTACTTTGCTCTTCTTTCTCAAAATTGCATATAAATTTATGGTTCCATATAAATTTTTGAAGTGTTTTTTCTATGTCTGTGAAATATGCCATTGGTACTTTAATAGGTATTGCATTGAATCTGTAACTTGCTTTGGGTAGTATGGATGTTTTGATGATGTTAATTCTTCCAATCCATGAAGACAGTATATGTTTCTATTTGTTTGTGTCTTCTTTGATTTCTTTCTTCAGTGTTGTGTAGTTTTCTGCATACAGGTCTTTTACCTCCTTGGTTAGGTTTATTCCTAGGTATTTTGCTTTTCTTGTTGCTATATCAAATGGGATTTTTTTCTTGATTTCTGCTTCTGCTGTTTCTTTGTTGGTATAAAAAAAGGCCTTTGATTTCCGGATATTGATTTGGTATCCCGCTGTTTTGGCAAATTCATTCATTAGGTTGGGCAGTTTTTGGCAGAGTCTGTAGGATTTTCTATGTACACTATCATGTCATCTGCAATGACAGTTTTGTTTCCTCCTTTCCAATTTGGATGCCTTTTATTTCCTTTTCTTGTCTGATTGCTGTTGCTAAGACTTCCAATACTATGTTGAATAGAAGTGGTGAAAGTGTACAACCTTGTCTTGTTCCTGATCTTAGTGGAAAAGATTTAGTTTTTGCCCATTGAGTATGATGTTGGCTGTAGGTCTCTCATATATGGCCTTTATTATATTGAGGAATACACCCTCTATTCCCACTTTGCTGAGTGTTTTTATCATAAATGGGTGCTGTACCTTATCAAATGCTTTTTCCACATCTATTGATATGATCATGTGATTTTTGTCTTTACTTTTTTTCATGTGATGTATTACATTTACTGATTTGCGAATATTGTACCATCCTTGAATCCCTGGGATGAATCCCACTTGGTCATGGTGTAATATCTTTTTAAGGTATTGTTAGATGCGGTTTGCCAATATTTTGTTGAGGATTTTAGCATCTATGTTCATCAACGATATTGGCCTGAAGTTTTCTTTCTTTGTTGTGTCTTTATCTGGTTTTGGGATTAGGATTATGCTGGCTTCATAAAAAGAGTTTGGGAGTCTTCCATCATTTTGGATTTTTTGGAATAGTCTGTGAAGGATAGGGGTGAGCTCTTCCTTAAATGCTTTTTAGTATTCTCCTGTGAAACCATATGGTCCAGAGCTTTTGTGAGTCGGGAGTTTTTTAATTACTGCTTTAATTTCATCTGCTGTTATGTGTCTGTTCAGGCTTTCTGCTCCTTCTTTATTGAGTTTTGGAAGGTTATATTTTTCTAGAAACCTGTCCATTTCACCTAGGTTTTCAAATTTTTTGGCATACAGTTCTTTGTAGTAATCTCTTACAATCCTTTGTATTTCTGTAGTATCAGTTGTAATCTCTCCTCTTTCATTTCTGATTGTGTTTATTTGGGTGCTGTCTCTTTTTTCTTGATGAGCCTGCTTAAAGGCTTGTTGATTTTGTTTATCTCTTCAAAGAATCAGCTCCTGGATTCATTGATCCTTAGAATTGTGCTTGTAGTCTCTATGTCATTTAATTCTGCTCTGATCTTGGTTATTTCCTTCCTTCTACTTGCTATGGGCTGTCTTTGTTGTTGTGCCTCGAGTTCTTGTAGGCGAAGGGTTAGGTTGTTTGTTTGAAATATTTCTATCTTTTTTCGTAGACCTGTATTGCTATGAACTTCCCTCTCAGGACTGCCTTCACTGTGTCCCATAAATTTTGGGTTGTTATGAATTCATTTTCATTTGTTTCCAGAAACTTTTTGATTTCTTCCCTAATTTCATTCTTGACCCATGCATTGTTTAATAGCATGCTATTCAATCTCCATGATTTTTGAGTGTTTTAGGATTTTCCCCTTGGGGTTGGTTTCTAGTTTCTGTCCCTTGTGGTTGGAAAAAATGCTTGATATAATTTCAATTTTCTTGAATTTGTTGAGGCTTGTTTTGTGTCCTATCATGGGGTCTATCTTTGAAAATGTTTCATGTACATTTGAAAAAAATGTGTATTTAGCTTCTTTGGGACGAAGGGCTCTCTATATATATCCGTTAAGTCCATTTCATCTAGAGTGTTGTTCAATGCCACAATATCTTTGTTGATATTTTATTTGGAAGATCTGTCCATTTTTTTTTTCTTTTTTCTTTTGATATATTTTATTGTTATTACAGTTGTCCTGTTTCTCCCCCATCATTCCCCCCACCCTGCACACCCTCTCCCACCCACATTCCCCCTTTTAGTTCATGTCCTTGTGTCATAAGTTCTTTAGCTTCTACATTTCCCATACTATTCTTACCCTGCCCCTGTCTATTTTCTACCCACTATCTATGCTACTCATTCTCTGTACCTTCCCCCCCCTCCTCCTCCCATGCCCCTGTTGCTAACCCTCCATATGATCTCCATTTCTGTGGTTCTGTTCCTGTTCTAGCTGTTTGCTTAGTTTGCTTTTGTTTTAGGTGTGGTTCTTAATAGCTGTGATTTTGCTGTCTTTTCATTGTCATATTTTTTATCTTCTTTTTCTTAGATAAGTCCCTTTAACATTTCATATAATAAGAGCTTGGTGATGATGAACTCCTTGAACTTGACCTTATCTGAGAAGCGCTTTATCTGTCCTTCCATTCTAAATGACAGCTTTGCTGGAAAGAGCAATTTTGGATGTAGGTCCCTGCTTTTCAAGATTTCAAATATTTCTTTCCAGCCCCTTCTTGCCTGGAAGGTCTCTTTTGAGAAATCAGCTGACAGTCTGATGGGAACTCCTTTGGAGGTGACTGTCCCCTTATCCCTTGCTGCTTCTAGAATTCTCTGCTTCATTTTAATCTTGGCTAATGTAATTACGATGTGCTTTGATGTGTTCCTCCTTGGGCCCAACTTCTTTGGGACTCTCTGAGCTTCCTGAACGTCCTGGTAGTCTATTTCCTTTGCCATATTGGGGAAGTTCTCCTTTATTATTTGTTCAAATAAGTTTTCTACTTGTTGCTCTTCTTCCCCTTCTGGGACCCCTATAATTCGGATGTTGGGACGTTTAACGATGTCCTGGAAGTTCCTAAGCCTCTCCTCATTTTTTTGAATTCTTGTTTCTTCCTCGTTTTCTGTTTGGTTGTTAGTTTCTTCCTTCTGGTCCACTCCATTGACTTGAGTCCCAGTTTTCCTTCCATCTCTATCGGTTCCCCATGCATCTTCCTTCATTTCACGTATTGTAGCCTGCATTTTCTCATCTAATTTATGAGCAAAATCAACCAATTCTGTGAGCATTTTGATGACCAGTGCTTTGAACTGTGCATCTGATAGGTTGGCTATCTCTTCGTTGCTTAGAGGAATTGACTCTGGGGTTTTCATTTTTTCTCCGGTTTGAGCCATTTTTGGTGGGTTTTTTTGTTTTGTTTTGGTTTTAGTCTGGTCGCAGCTATTACGTAGAGGGGTGGAGCCTTAGGTTTTCCTCAGGGCGGAGCAGCCCAGTCGCTGGGTTGTGACGCTTTAGGTGGGGGCGGGGTCCGAGAGGGAAGAATGGCGCCTGTTCCACTCTTTTCTGGACTCCGGTCCCTTCTGCTGCTTCCCCTTCGCCTGGATTATTTGCGCGCGTGCGCGTGCTGTTACGTAGTGAGGGGTGGAGCCTCAGGCGCTCCCCAGTGTGGGGCAGCCCAGTCTCTGGGTGGTGACGCTGTATGTGGGGGCGGGGTCTGAGAGGGAACAATGGCGCCTGCTCCGCTCTCTCCTGGATTCAGTCCCTTCCGCCACTTCCCCTCTGCCTGGACCGTCTGCGTACGCGAATGCGGGATCCCCTGGACAGCCAGCCGCCCTGTGCGTCCTCACTGGGTCTGCACAGCTGCCCCCCTGTGCCCGGGGTCCGCCAGCTGCCGCCTGGGCGCCCGAGGACTGCCAGCCACCGCCCTGCACCTGGGAACTGCGAGCCGCTGCTTACTTGCGTTCCTGGGTCCGCACCTCCACTTTTTCCTACCGCGACTCCGCCCCTCTTACCGGTCTGGATGAATGGTTGTTGGACTTCCGTACAGTTCAATTTTCTATAAGTTCTGGTTGTTTTCTTGTTTCTAAATATTTGTTGTCCTTAATTTTGGTTGTGAGAGGAGGCACAGTGTGTCCGCCTATGCCTCCATCTTGGCCGGAAGTCTAGATCTGTCCATTTTTGACAGTGGGGTGTTCATATCCCTTACTGTAATTGTGTAGCTGTCAATATCTTGAATTCCTCCAAGATTTTCTTTATGTATTTTTGTGCTCCTATGTTGGGTGCATATATATTTAAAATGTTTATGTCCTTTTTGGTGGATTTTTCCACTGAGTATTATGAAGTAACCTTCTAGGTCTCTCTTTATGGCCCTTTTTTTTTGAAGTCTATTTTCTCTGATACGAGTATTGCTACTCTGGCTCCCCCCCACCCCCATCTGTTTGGTTGGAAAATTTGTTTCCAGCCCTTCACTTTCAGTCTGTGTAGGTCTTTTGTCCTGAGGTGGGTCTCTTGTAGGCAGCATATGTGTGGTCATGCTTTCTTATCCATTCAGATATTCTATGTCTTTTGATTGGAGCATTTAATCAATTTACATTTAAGGTTATTATTCATAGGTACTTATTCATAGCCATTTTTGTACCTGTGTTCCTCTCTCTCTCTCTTTTCCTTCATTTCCTTAAAGTAGTCCCTTTAGCATGTCTTGCAGAGCTGGTTTGGTGGAGGTCTATTCTTTTAGACTGCTTACATCTGGGAAGCTCCTTATTTAGCCTTCTAGCTTGATTGAGAGTCTTGCTGGGTAAAGTAGCTTTGGTTGCAGGCCTCTGGTTCTCATTACTTGGAATATTTCTTGCCATTGTCTTCTGGCTTGGAGCGTTTCCATTGAGAACTCAGCAGCTAACCTTATCGGGGCTCCCTTGTATTTTACTTCCTATTTCTCCCTTGCTGCCTTTAAGATTCTCTCTTTGTCTTGGAATTTTGCCATTTTAATTATGATGTGTCTTGAAGTGGGCCTCTTTGGATTCCTCTTGATTGGGACTCTCTGTGTTTCCTGGAGTTGTGTGACTTTTTCTCTCACCAAATTAGGGAAGTTTTCCATCATTACTTTTTCAAATAGGTTTTCAATCCCTTGCTCTTCTTCTTCTCCTTCTCCTTCTGGTATCCCTATTATACGGATATTATTACATTTCATATTGTTTTGCATTTCTCTTAATTCCTCTTCATTGTTTCTGAGCCTCTTTTCCTTTTCTTTCTCTTTCTGGGTGTTTTTTTCTACTTTGTCCTCCTGCTCACCGATCTGATCTTCTGCTTCATTGATCCTGCTTCTGATTCCTTCTACTGTGTTCTTCATTTCAGAAATTGTATTCTTCACTTCTTCTTGGCACTTGTTGATATAGTTTGCAGCGAGTTCATTGTAGTTTCCCTGTAGTTTCTGGTAATTCTCTGTAAGCTCATTGAGCTTCCTAATAACAATTGCTTTGAACTCAATATCTGATAGTTGAGTTGCCTCCATTCCATTTAGCATTCTTTCTGAGGCTTCCTCCTTTCCCTTCATTTGGGGACTGTTTCTTTGTCTTCCCATCGTTTGTGAGACTCTTCTTGTTAGCCTCAGCTTCTTAAATTGATCTGTTCTGGCTCCCTGGGTTATGGTGTGAACTTCTGTGGTAGAATACCTGTGAGATTCGGTGGTGCTGTCTCCTTGATCTCCGGAGCTCATTGGTCTTGGGCTGTCATTTATGTTGGCTCCGTGTTTGTCTTTGGGTTTTGATTGTTGTTGGGTCTTTCTTTGGTGGATCCTTCCCACCAGCTGGTTAACTGAGAGTCATTCTGTCCACCACCTCTTGTATTTTGTTATGCTGGTGTGGGCAGATTGTGTTGAAGCTGGTTTTTCCATGTGTACAAGGTTTTGATGATTCTCTCTTGCTCTTGTTCAGTTGTTTGTTCTTGGTAATTTCTCCACTATTTAGCTGTATTTTCAGGTAGGTCCTGGATTGAGGTTAGTGTGGCTTCCACTCCCTCCTTCACCTTCTTCTGATGTTATTTGTTGGTTGTTCCTTTGTTGGTGGGTTTCCTCTTCTAGCGTGTATTCTGGTGTTCACAGTTTCTACCTCCTCTTTTTTTTGTGATCAGTTGGAGGGGGAAGGCAAAATGGTTTAAGACAGCAAAAGAGTATTTTATGATATTTACAGTAGCATCCAGTAGAAAAGAGATAGGAGACCCTTTGGCTATGTATAGTGTTAACCATGTTATTCCACCCAACTAGCCACTTTTTAGAAGGATGGAAAGAAGATAAGAGTCTTATTGGGGAGGGAAGGATTGTGAGTTATATCTAGAAAGCAGTGAGGTTGTGAGAGATCAGATTCTGAGGTAAGGTGAGAGTAAAGGATAGTAAATAGGTGGAATGTGTGAGAGAATAGAGTTAACCACTACAGTAATAGAGTTCAGGAAACTGTGAAGTGGGCTAAGATCTGGGAGGGGTATTGCATAGTATTTACAATTGCATGGAACAGCTATTATTTACAATAATATTAGAGCAACAATCATATGACAGAATCTATGTGATCTGGATAACAAGAATAGGGAGTATAGGACCTTGAGTAGTGTGCTAATGGAACACAAGTAAAGTGAAGGACAGGAAATTTAGCAATACACTATGAAAGAGAGAACAGGGAAAACCTGACAAATGATAAAATATAACCAGCCAATCAAAGAAGACTAAACAGAAAGAAGAGGAATACAAAAATACTACTAAAATAAAAGGTGTAAGAATAATGAAAAAATAATACAAATATGTAATAACTTGCAGGTTCTCTCTAATAGCAAAGTGAAATTTGTCTCACTGTCTCAGCTGTTGGGATGAGCCCTCTGTGGGTCCAACTCTGGTATTTCACATTTCCAGGGGTTTTTTTTGGTCTCACTTTGGGTATTTAAAAAAAAAAAAAACAAGAAGAAGGAGGAGGAAGAGATAAAATTGGAAATAAAGGAAGAAAGAATAAAACAAGAAAGAAGGAAAGAGAGGAAAAAGGAATTGAGAGATAAAAAATAATAAAAATTAAAAAACAATTATCTTTAAAAAAAGCCTCTTGCTGGTTTCAAACTTGCCAAATCGGTTTTGCTGGTCTTGCTGGCTGCCCCAGGCTGAGGGGCAATTAGTGTTGATTTTCTCCCTTCCCGATCCATCTGGGCACTCTCCCCAGAGCCCCCGGGGACCTTGGATGTGCCATCCAGGCCTTCTGCAGAGTGCAGTTTCCCTGGGTTGCCGGTGCGTGCTCCACCAGGCTGCCTCCAGTCCATCAGGTTTGGGTGTGCAGTCTTCCCAGGGCTATGGGAGTACACACAGTGCCTTCTGTGCCACCTTGGGAGCGCTGTGAGGCTGGGTGGGGAGGAGGCTGGAGTGGCTCCTGCAGGAGAATTCCCCAATGTCTCTTTTTTCACTTTTTGAGAAATTCCTCCTACTCAAGCATGTCACTGCTTACAGCGGCTTGGTCTCTTGTCACTGTGAGACTCTCAACTCTCCCCAGCTGGCGTCCACAGACTCTGTGGGTGCTCACAGCCCCGGTGTGTTTGCCACTTAGTCCTTATTCCCCTCTCTGTGACTTCAAGCAACCAGGTCTCTACCCGTGCTGCTCAAACCTTATTTGGCCAGGGAGGGAGCAGTTGATCCGGCTCTCTCCCAAGAACCCTGTGGCAGACTTGATGGGCGCCATGCCTGGGGCTGCAGCCACCCTGGTCCCCATGCTGGTCCCTGGGGCCTTATCATCCTGAAGCACTCTCCTTACTGTCTGGTTTTTCAATGTCCACTACAACTTTTGGTCTCCTATCTTCATATATGCTGGGGTACTATTGGCTGTTTACTCTGTCCCTCTGCAGATCAACTAGGTTTCCCTCCTGTGTGCAGGGGGAAGTAAAATCCACTCCACCTACCTCACCGCCATCTTCCTTCTCCCATGAAGTCATTCTGAACTTCAGTGTTTATAGGGAAAAGGAGAACTGACAACTTGGGCTCACTGGAAGGAACAGGAAGTTAAAAATCTAACAGAAAAATTTTTAAAGAGAACAAAATTATTGTTACATTGGCTTTAAGTATATAAAGCAAACAGCAATTTTAGACTTAGTGCTATCACACTTTTGTTGTCTCCTTTGTTGTCACTTCAGAAAAGAAAAATGCAACTGGCTCCATTTAATTTCCGGTTATAGTGAATTTATAATTTATCACCCCACAAAAATTAGTATATTAAGGATAACTGGACCTTCTTTTTTAATTACCAGCCTTCTCACTCTGATTACAAAATTCCCTCTACAAAGGACAAAGAATTAAGAACGTAGGTGACAAAAGAGCCAATAGCATGCCTGCTCACATGAGTTTATTAGCTTATTAAGATGGATTAGCCCCTATCCCTCACAGACACATGGTTTTGACGAAACCAAACCAAGCAGTCAATTCAGACAAAATAAAACATAATAATAAAATCAATAGCTGGATTTAGTTAATGGGTCATTCTGTTCAGTCCATCCCTGTTGCCTGAATGATCCAACACAACCAAGTTGACATAACTAGTAACCATGACAACACTTATTTAACACTTTCAATGACGAAGATTATAAATACTCCTATTTGCTTATTTAAAGTTTACAACAGTCACATCGGGTAGATTTTATCTTCACATTTTGCATTTCAGGAGACTATGGTTGCAAGATAAGTAATTGAGCTTACTCAGTGACAGAGCTGGATTTTAACACAAATCTATTCTGTTTCAAGCTCCATGCCATTAGCCACTGCATCATACTGCCTCTGTAGGCTGCAAAATAAACATAAAACCAAGGTTAGAAAAAAACTTTAGAAGGTCTTAAAAATTTTTGAAAGCACATTTATTCGCACATTGGCTACTCATTAAAATAACTGAAGCACATGACCTCTAAGATTTCTTTCAGGAAAATCATCACCTAGGGCCTAACACCACCTCAGGATACCAGTCACTCTCAGCTGCACTCTGGTGCCCATGCCTCCTCTTGGGGACTGACCTAGGACTTCCTTCCCTGGTCAGCTCCTGAAGGTCCCCACCAAATTCCCCTGTCCTGGAATGCCCATCGCAGCTCTCATGTGGAGAATTTTGTGTGACTCTTTGGGGCTACAACCCCTGGGAAGAGGAGGTAAGACACTTCATCAAACACCGCATGCTGGGCCCTGGATTTTCAGTTGCTGTTCCTCTCCGAAACATCCCTTTTTACTTCTAGTCCATGATGATCCAGCAACCAGCCAATTGAAATAAACTACTATTCTTCAGGATGTAATAATTAAGGAAATATCCAGACATATGTTTTTGTGGTAAAAGCTATACAGGGGCTGGTATTCATTTTTCTTGATGCCCCACAATTCCCAGTGTGTGACTAGCACCACCACTTAGCTGGTCAGTCCACCCATCCTGATGGGTTAATCAGGTAACCAATTACCTATGGCTGTGGGATTTAGGGGTTGTTAGAGTGAAAAACAATCAAATGAACTGAGCCATCTGACTGAGGACTCACCATGTTTAACTCCGTGACTGATCAGCTGTGTGCATGGTGCTACCACTCAGATTAGCTGTAAGCATTTTAATAAGGACAATAAGGAGATATCCTTTAGGTAAATATCTCCTAGAGGGTTGAATCTAATATTTAACCCAGAGGGATGAATCTAATACTTGGAATCTCCAGTTCCAAGTGATGAACTCGGAAAATTACATAAGGATAAACACCGTTTTTCATACCTCAAATAATACTTTATACATTGATGTCATTTTATGTATATACAAAGCCAACCTTGGCCCCGTGGGCCATGGAAAAAAGAACTGATTCTAGGGACCCCTATTATAATATCGACTGCTGCTAAAACATAAGATTTTGGTATAGAAAGTCATTCAATATCTTCAAGACTGCTTATTAAGTTGTAGATACTTTCTAGAACCTTGTCCAGATTGCTATGCTTTTGTGACTCTATAAAATCTAGTCAAAGAGCAATCTCTATACTGGGAAGCATGTGAGTATTTACTTGTCTTAATCAGTCCCAGCTGCTGCACCAGAATACGAAGGCTGAATGGGTGAGGCCTGATTCCTGATTTGCAGAAGGCTGCCGTCTTCTCCTGAACATCTTGAGGGGGGCCAGGATGGGAATTTTGTGTCTCTTCTTTTTCTGAAGACATTGCTCCTATCATGAGAGTCCTAATTATTTCCTGAAGGCCTCACCTCCAAATACCTTCACATTGCATATTAGGGCTTAATTTTTTTGCAGGGGCGGGGGGCACAAACATTAAGTCTATAACAGTATTTTTTGTCTCAACATCACTATCATTATACTCATTAAAATTATTAAAGAAAAGTTTTTATTAAGTGTCTGCTTATGTTTCTCCACCAATAAGAATTCCACAGAGAGGGAACTCTCCTGGGTAATTCTTAAACAGACAGTGCTAATATATGCTCTAATCTTTCAAACAACTCTTCTGGCTAAGCATTATTAATTCCTCTTTGCAGGTAAGAAAAATAAAGCTCAGTGAAATTTATAACTTATCTAGGGTTAAAGAAAAAAAAAAAAATAAAGCCTGGTTGGTAAGTCAGCAAGATCTCACTCCAAACAATCAGATCCTCCTTCTGTTCATTGGCATGAATAGAAAACTAGCATTCTTTCTGTATTATAGCTAATTGGAGCAAACTGGACAGAGAAATGCAAGGGATGAAGGAATATTTTGGCAATCCTCCAGCGAAATATAGTAGAATCTTAGGGATTTATTGCTATGTAGCCAGGCCTAGGTTCAAATTCTGTTCCTGTGTTATTAGCTTTGTGACCTAGGTTATCTACCATGTGTTTCTGATATTTAGACATCTGGCTCCTTGCTGAGCCTGAAGAGACTGCCTTTCCTAGGTTTAGCCAATTCTTAGAGATAGTAAAGGACTCACCTAAGAGTGTACCTTTCATCTGCCAACCAACCACTCCAGAACCCATAACCCCAACAACCTGTATAGGATGCTTACACACCAGGCCACTATCCCGCTGCCCTGATTACTCAGGTCCAGCTGTCAGATAACTAGGGGCAGACCCTACACCCTAGAACCACCTGAAATTGTTCTAACTAGCCAATGCTCTACCTCCTTACCATGCTCCATCTGTTCCCTCCCCGGGAAGCCACAAAACCTCTTGCCCACATTTCTCTCCTCCTCATCTGCTTGATCAACTCTGCTGCTTCCCTGTGTGGCCTTGCATGATGCGGAGTGGTGTGATGTGTCTCCTCTTGGGAACTGTAAGTAACAAACTCTCTTTTCAATTATAGTCATCTCCTGATCTGTTGGCTTCACCATAATTGAATAATAAAATCTACATTTTGAAACACATTGGGAAATTGATTTAACCTCTCTGAGCCTAATTTTTTTTCTATAAAATTGCTGATCATAAGTTTCTACATGAGAAAGTGCGTGAAACGCATAGCACAGGGCCAGGCTTGTGGTAAGAATGCAACAACTGATAATATTGTTGATCTCCCTCATCAGATAATTATTATCATCACACAGTGTGCTTCTGGAAAACACAGACCAAATATGATTTACCTCTGCATCTCTGGTGGCTGGCAGAGGGTAGGCATTCAACAAAATGTTTGTTGAATTTCAAGTGTTAGAGCATTTATATTTCTCAGAGTTCTCTATGACTGATGTTAAAAAGCTACTTGAGTGACCCCGCCTTTATCATCAGGGTGCTTTAAGTTATCAGCACCTGTGCAGGATGACTGAGCAAAACCTGCATTTCTTGGTATATGTAATTTAACCCATTTATTTTCTAGGTAATTATGTGAACATAATAAGCATTTACATACCAAAAAACAAAACAAAACAAAACAAAAACAAACCCCAAACAATTCTTCCAAGTGAGGCTTCCTCAATCCTGCCTTCTAAACTACTAAGAATTTGAAGCTTGGGATATATTCTTTGAGGAAAAAAAATACATTTTCTTCTAAAAATGAAATAAATGTTCTTTCCTCATAACATAGTATCTGCTGGGTATAAATGATTGCCACATTAAGTGGAAACAGCATGCATCCTTTATAAAGAGGAATTTAAAATTACTCTTTACTTTTTTATTCTGACTGTGCATTCCAGAGGCATATTATAGCACAGAACCCTGGGGGGTGAATGGGAGCCACTCTCACGAAGGCTTTGAACTCAAATGACAATTAGTGAGGAATGAGATGATCTAAGTTTCTGTACCACGTGTGCAGGCTCTGATCTACCTCCAACACAATTTCTCTGTGTGTGCTGGGGAAATGTTACCCTGTGTGCCAAGCAGAAAGGGTTGGTGTTAAGAGCAGATGCTGTCATGTTTGGGCAATATTTTCTCAAACTAAAATTCTCTGTAATAATTCCAAAATTCGCAGTAACTGTGAGGGAACAGAATATGAGAGAGAAGAAATGTGGTTCTGTAAGAATTTCTACCATGAGCACTGGTCCTGACTGACAAGCGCATTCCGTGGGAATGGCCGGGGTGCCCAGGGATGGCCGCCTCCTCTCAGTCTTGCCTCTCTCGCCTTCTCTGCGTGTTGATGTAGAATGGCTTAAGAAGGAACTTCAGTTTTCCACTTCCAGGTCACAGGGTCTTTGGTTTTTTCCCCCTTGGTAGTTTTTGTCTTTTTATTTGCACTGCAACATCTAACTATTAGGAAAATTTGGACCAATATCAAGAATACATGCCTTCTTAATAATCTGTGTTTTTATGTGCTTACAAACTCACAGATGTTACTTGGCTAAAATTGCTTGGCCTGAAAAAAATAATGCATAATATTTAAATCCTCAGTGATTGTGTGCCTGTGCCAAATTTATTGCACTCATTATCTATAATTCTTACAAAAATTCTCTAGGCTATACTGTGGCTTCTCTTCAGATCGTATAAATCGTTCACCTTTTACAAAAATTCTCTAGGCTAGACATGTGACTGGAAATGGGACCAGCCTGGAGCAGGTCTGCCTCAGGCCTGTTGGTTGTATGTGGGCTCTTTGTGCAGGCAAGATTTCACAACACAAGTCCAGGTGATTTTGAGAGGACACTTATCAAAGCTGGGGGCGGTGAAACAAGGAAGGGACTAGAATAGAAGACGCAACAGGAGAGAGCCTAGGCAGGGTTACTTTGGCTCCCTAGAAATGTTATGGGAAAGAAGTGAGCCAAGGTGGAGCTGCTGTCAGCACACTGGAGAGTCAGAGAAAATGGGCCCTTGAAGATGGGGGGAGAGGGGGTTAGCCTGGGATGAGCTGCCACTGCTCATTGTTGCCCTAGTTGCAAGGCTTGTGGAGACCCTTAGAATTTAAGAGAAAGAAAATTCAATTTTAATGGGTGTGTCCTAAAGAGGACTTGTGCTGGCTTCTGTGACTTGAGGGGTTTTATCTGCTTTCCAAAGGTGGGGATTTTAGGCAAAGTTTCAGGGGAGATCTCAATAGATAATTAGCTTTTCCAGGTGTGCCCTTTCAGGGTCATGGTCTCCATTGATTGGTCAATGCCAGGGCAGGGGGTCATTAGTCACAGCAACTGATCCTGGCATCCCCTGGCTGATTTTGCTGCTTTTCTGAGCCTGGTGCTGAAATACAGCTGAGGCCTAGAATGTCAGGAGGTTTTAACTGTGTGACCAGCAATATACCAGGGGAGGAAAGACAATCCTGGGGTGAAGTCCAGCACCAGTTTTGCCTGTTGATAGTTACCTGTGGCTTTCTGCCCTGATTGGCCTTCTGTATCTGGCTATAAATTGCTCGACCAGTTTGTTCAGCTATCTGCCTCAGTTTCCCTATTCCACTTGTCAGGGAATTTTCCCAGCTTCTTACTGTTCGGCCTCAGACATACTCATTTTACAAATGTGGAAGGTTAAATTGAGTGGCAAACATCATTCAGATATAAATAGTGGCTTAGGAACTCTACAATCTGTGTGTTCTTCTCCTTCCTCTTGTGCTTCACATTACTATTCATTGTCAGTGAATTGACAGAGTTTTGAAAAGCATTTATTTGATTTTATAATATAGAGATGCATATACTACTTGTATTCTTTATCATATTAAAAAACAAAGGGTGGATTTTTCTGGTTGATTCACATTGTCTGCTTCCATAGCATTTCTGAGGAAAGTTGTTCTTTTAGTCCTCGTCCAGCCAGTTTTGAAACTGGATGTTTGACTATGCCTTTCCCTTTCCTGTGAAAACATTTCTACTCAAGCAGTGAGGAGTCCCAGGTATCACCAGACCCCCTCCTAATGTCAAGTTCCCCAAAGCTGAGCTAGGATGTTATTGATTTCCTGGTAACTGGGATTAGGGGTCCTTCGCACTAGGTATTGAATTTGGAATTGAGCATTCTTTCATTCATCAAGCACTACTGGGCTATTGATAATACCTGGGGCCCAGGCTTTTAATCAGTGGATGTTTGGATGTTTGTTCTGTCTTGCTGAGGTGATTTCTTCAGCTTAGCATATAAAACAGTAAGAATTATCAAACAGAAAGTTGCTTGAATGCCAGCAAAACAAGCACTGCGATATAAGCTAAATCCAAAAAGTTTAATAATGAATGTTACCCACTAAAGACTCATCAGAGGGATAAACTGAAATTCGGAGGATAGAGAACCATGAACCATGAATTAAAGGGCAGCCAGCCTCTAGGGGAGCTCCCTTCATCCGCACCCCACATTAACCAACCACTGTTGTGGCTGTATTTGTTGCCCTTTCTTAGAGCAGAGAATTATTTTTGTTTTTGTTTTTTTTTTTCCCCAGCCTTATCATAAACAGTTAATGTTGAGGAATTGGAAACCTCAGAACTAATGACCCTCTGTGGCCTCTGCTGTTTAGTGGTGACAGCAGGCTCTGCCATGCTGTATGTACCTTTCAGATTAACATGAGGGTTTTACTTGTTCAGGACTTAGCTCCCATTATTGTTCTGATATTTTTGTCACTATTGTGAAACCTTCTTTAAAAACATTGGTGTGGGAAAGAGAAAATGGAAATGCAGCAGACTGCAGAAGAGGAGGGGCCATTTGTGCAATGCAGCTTTGCTAGGGTTAGAATTGTGATGGGCAGTTAGACAGACATGAGCAGACAAAGAGGATGGGCCAGGTACAGAAGGTCGCTGGAGTGGAAAGCCCCAGTGCCTAGCAACAGGGGAAACTGGGAAAACAAGGACTTTATCCCCAGAGTAACCTTTCCTCCCCTAGTATGTCACTGGTCGTTCAGTTTGGACCCCCTGACTTTTTCTCCTTAGAGTTAACATCTAGGCCTCAGTTTTATTTCAGCTTCAGGCCCAGAAAAGCAGCAAAACCAGACAAGTGATGCCATAGCAGATATCAGGACCAATTGCAGTGACTAAGGACCCCCTACCCTAGTGCCTACCAATCAGTAGAGACCATGGCCCTGAAAGGACACACTTGGAAAGCTGATGGATATTCTATTGAGATCCTCCCCCTGGGACTTCTAAAATCTCCACCCTGAAAAGCCTTAAGGACAGTGGATGCAGCTCACTCTTTCCCTCCTGGGAGCACCCCTGCACTTTCCCCCACCTCTCTTCCCCCAGGTGTATTACCATTACCTTCCCCTCTCCTAAACTCCAAAGGTCCTTCCTGTGCCTTTATAATTTGTTTGCTGAACCCATTTCTTCTACAGCTCACTTCTCCTACCTCTGTGACTTTCTAGGTAAGCTTGCTCTTATAGTTTGAATCTTGGCTCTGAATTGCTTCCTAGCCAGAACTCAAGTACTGAAGTTGCTAAACTGAGATCCAGTCTGACCCCACCTGTCTAACACCTGGTGCTGCTGTTCTCACTGCCACCAACAGAACAGAGGGAAGCCAAAGTTATCCAGGCACATCTCCTGTTGGATATAAGTGGTATCAAAATGCCATAAACATAGAATATCTCTTTATTTCATTCTTTAATTTTGTTTATTAGAGTTTTATAATTTTTCTTACATAGATCTTATACATATTTTGTTAGATTTATGTCTAAGTATTTCACTTTTGGGAGGGCTAGTGTAAATGGTATTGTCTTTAATGTCAAATTCCACTTATTCGTTGTTGGTTGGTAGGAAAACAATTGACTTTTGTACATTATCTTTGTATCTTGCAATCTTGGTATAATAGTTTATTGGTTCTGGAAGCTTTGGTTCAGTTCTTTCAGATTTTCTCCTTAGATGATTATGATATCTGCAAATAAGGACAGTTTTATTTTTTTTCTTTCCAATCTTCATATCTCTTATTTTCCTTTCTTGTCTTATTGTATTCATCTATCACTTCCAGCACTATGTTGAAAGGATTGGTGAGAAGGGACATCCTTGTCTTATTCCTGACCTTAGTGGGAAAACTTTTAGCTTATCACCATTAAGTATGATGTTAGCTATAGATTTCTAAAGATGTTCTTTATCAAATTGATGAAGTTCCCATTTTTTCCAAGTTTTCTGAGAGTTTTTATCATGAATGAGTGTGGAATGCTTTTTCTTCACCTATTGAATTGATATGCAATGTTATTATTAATTGACCTCCATATATTGTATATTTTGTAATTAATATGTTTATAGTTAATCCGTCTCTGACTGATTTTCTCTCTCCCCAGGGAAAATTAACTTTTACTTCTGTCACGTGGTTAGGCTAAGCAAATTAACTTGAGCTAATGTGAAATTGGACTTCTGTAAAAACTGCCTATTTCCAATTACTTCTAAGTATGTAGCTCTCAGAGCCTTCTAGTGTGTGGCCCTTTGGAATTGGTTGCAACTAGAAATCTGGAATATTTACCAAGGCTCTTTCTCCCTGGAGTTTCCTGATATCTAATTTTTGTTCTTTGCTGTGAAATAGCCCAAATCCCTTTTAAATATCTCTACTTTTGCCCAGATTCTCAGTCTCTGTGCCATAACTTTCAATTAGCAAAGTCTGAAGTGGAAACATGGCACAAATATAGGCCTCACCTCTTTGGAATTCCTTTTATTCTATGCCAGGGGTGTCAATCTCATTTTCACCAGGGGCCACATTAGCCTCACGGTTGCCTTCAAAGAGCCAAATGTAATTTCAACTCCTTAACAGTTAAGGAGTAGTTACATTTATACAGCCCTAAAATTATTTTAGCCCTTTGAAGGCAACCACAAGGCTGATGTAGCCCCAAGTGAAAATGAGTTTGACACCCCTGCTCTATGCTTTTAGCTCTGCACTCAAATTCTTCCTTTGTTTCCAGTGAATTTAAATATAAAATATATATTCAATAATATATCTAGCTTGTCCATTTTTCTTTTAATTTTAAAGTGTATTTTATTGATCTTGCTATTACAGTTGTCCCAATTTTTTCTCCCCTTTATCTCCCTCCACCTTGCAGCTTCCCCATCCTCCAGTAATTCCCCCCTTAGTTCATGCCCATGGGTTGTACACATAAGTTCTTTGCCTTCTTTATTTCCTGTACTCTTCTTAACCTCCTCCTATCTATTTTATGCCTGCCAATTATGCTTCTTATTCCCTGTACCTTCCTCCCTCCACTGATAACTCTCCATGTGATCTCCATTTCTGTGATTCTCTTCCTGTTCTAGTTGTTTGCTTTGTTTTTGTTTTTGTTTTTTAGGATCGATTGTTGATAGTTATGAATTTGTTGTCACTTTACTGTTCCTGGTTTTTGATCTTATATTTCTTAGGTAAATCCCTTTAACACTTCACGTAATAAGAGCTTGGTAATGATGAACTCCTTTAATTTTACTTTATCTGGACAAATAATGGAGGAAAACTTCCCCAATCTGGAGAAGGAAAAACATTTCCAGAAAGTCCAGAGAGTCCCAAAGAAATTGGAGCTAAGGAGGAACACATCAAGGCACATAATCATTAAGTTACCCAAGATTAAAGATAAGGAGAGAATCTTAAAAGCAGCAAGAGGAAAGGAGAGAGCTACCTACAAAAGAGTGTCCATAAGACTATTAGCTGATTTTTCATTTTTCTTGTTATTTACTAAAGGAGGGTTGATCTCAATTGTTTGTCCACCAATGACAGAAGGGGAATTTTTGTTTTCTTTGCTCTTGAATCACATTATAGCTGGGTCACATTTTTTTGGACTTCGTTTTTTCCACCAAACTTTGAAGTCATTGCCTGCCGGGGATCGCTTTGTGTGGTTTCGGAGATTGCAGCCTTAAGAGAGCAGGCTCTGAAAGGGGCTAGTAAGTCTCCCTGGAAAACCAGGTAAAAACACAGGTGGCAAGCATGACTCGACTCTTAACACCAAGGATTCCTGTGGGAATCAGGCCTGAAATGTATATTTTATTCTTTGAAGATTGCTCTGCTTTGTTTTGTATAACCTTGGTGATACAAACTGGATGTTTAAGTTCAAGGCATAAGGAGTAAAATCCTCATCTCATGAAACGCATCTTAAAGACCCTCTGGTGTCAGCATGTCTCACAGACCCTGACCTATGACAGATCTCTGTGTTCCTTCAATTGTTATCTATAGATAATACCTGCTTTTGTATGACTATAGCCTTTTTGACATTGACTGATGAACTATGCATGCATGATGCATACACCTACACATACCATTCCCAATAAAAGCCATTTGGGAGAGGGGTTCAGGGTGTTCTCCACTAGAGGGAATTGCCACCCGCTTTTCTGCCAGAATAGCAAGATTGTGTCCAGGATGACTTATTTCTCATCTGTGGCAGACGGGAGGATTCTGTGGGCTAGAGTTTCTCCCATAACTGCCATTGTCTCTGACATTGAATAATGCTTAGAAAACTGTCAATTTCATCTTGACAAGGATTTAAGTCTTCTGCCTTGGTATCTAAAAATAAACTTTATCTGTTCCTGATCTCTTACAGGGGTACGAGGTAAACTGGGGTATGTTTTTGTAAAAACCTTTTAGGATAAAGTTTTCTTAAGAAGAACACCCAGAGATTCTCCTTCTGGGAATTTATCTGAAGAAACCTGAAATACTAATTCTAAAGAACATAAGCACCCCTATGTTCACTGCACCATTATTTACACTCACCAAGATATGGAAGCAGTACATGTGTCTATCAGATGAGTGGATAAAACAACTATGGGACATTCACACAATAGAATACTTCTCAGCCATAAAAAAGCAGAAGAGAATTTTACCCTTCGTGACAACTAGATGGACCTGGAGAACATTATGCTAAGTGAAATAAGCCAGTCAAAGAAAGACAAATAACATATGATTTCATTCATGTGCAATCTAATGAGCAAACTGAACTAACAAGCAAAATAGAAACACTCAGATGGAGAGCAGGCTGGCAGCTCTGGTAGGGGTGGGGGGTTAGAGGTGGAGAGATTGAGCAAAAAGGAGAAAGGATTCATGGACATAGACACCAGTCTGGGGATTGCAGTGGGGAGGGAGTTGAAGGGTGATAAATGGTAATGGAAAAAATGCAATAAAAAGTTAAAATGAATAAATATGTTAAAATGAAAACACCTTTATTATCATAGGTTAGCAAAATAGCCTTTAAATATACATGCATGGTAAACAGTGATTTTTTGATAAGAAAATTTGTTTGTAATATTTGGAAATAAGAAATTTTCTTGTGTTATATTTTAAATGTTTCTTTTTAAAATTTTATTTTTAGTGTTCTCTACCCATTAACATTTTGATGTATTGTCTGTTGAATTTCTTTTACTATTTTCTGTATTTACTGTGTTTATATCATGTTTTTAATTTATCAGTAATTTGAAAAACAGAAATGTTTATTTTAGTATTTTCTCTTTTTAACTTACTTAATTCCATAATAATGTTTTTTGGTTCCTAGGTAACATTGTAGTTCCCTTTTTATATACAGTTTTGTAATTTAATATGTTGTTTTTGAGTTCTTGTTGCCATAAGATTTTATAATATGAAACAATTGATAGAATTTACTTCTAATTCTTGAATTATAGTTTCATCTATCATTGGCTTTTCTGTTTGTTGCATGCACAGTGCGTTTGTTAAAGTAATGCTGGCTGTCATAATTTTTAATTTATAATGTTTCACAAGTGAAGGAAGTTTACCTCATATATAGATGTTCCTGAGATTGGCAGCTCTCTGCCAAGTTTATTTTCCAAGAATCCAGGCTCTATCTTGTGGCTCTACCATTTTCTTTTTCTTTCTTTTTATTTTTTTTGCATGATCAATTATATATATATAATAAATACCACCCCACCCCACTCATCTGTGCCTCCCACCCATGAACCTACCCACTTTGGCTTTGTCCATGTGTCCTTTATACTTGTTCCTTGATGGTCTTTTCCCTGTTATCCCCCGTTATTCCTCTCCCTCTTCCTCTCTGGTTACTGTCAATTTGTTCTTTATTTCAGTGTCTCTGGTTGTATATTGCTTGCTTGTTTGTTTTGTTGATCAGGTTCCACTTATAGGTGAGATCATATGGTATTTCTCTTTCACCACCTGGGTTATTTCACTTAGCATAATGCTTTCCAGTTCCATTCATGTTGTAGTGAAGGGTAGAAGCTCCTTTCTTTCTGCTGTGTAGTATTCCATCATGTAGATGCACCATAGTTTTTTGATTCACTCATTTACTGATGGGTACTTATGTTGCTTCCAGCACTTGGCCATTGTAAATTGTGCTGCTATGAACATTGACATGCACTATACTCTGTAGCACAATGGATAGTATATTGGACTTCTACCATTTTCAACACATAGCTTTCAAAGTCAAAATATTTGTCTGTATCAAGGTAGTAAAGACAAACAACCATATTATATTTCACGTGGAATGTCTTCGCCATTTCTTTCTTCCTTTCTTCCCACTCCTTCCTTTCTTATTTCATCCCTCATTTCCTTCCTTCCTTCCTTCCTTCCTTCCTTCCTTCCTTCCTTCCTTCCTTCCTTCCATTAGCCTAATTGCTATGGTTGCTTTATTTTCTATTTTGTTTCTTTTGGGGAATCTCAATGTACACAATTCTATTTGACATGATAAATTTTGGTTAACTTTAAGACTCTCTCCCCAGAAGTGTATTTTTGCTTTTTGTTGTTGTTATTCTTTTTCACCATGAGCTGTAGTGAGAACTGGATACTTTGTATTAACTTCATTTTTCTACAGCCTGGGGATTGGCAAAGAAATAGATAAAACTCAGCTCAGTTGGTGTGTTTTCTTAGAATAGTTCAAATCTATTTCCTCTCCTGAGACTTTTATAATGGGAATAATGAAGTAATAGCATTTACTCCTCCTTGCTGTGGCTAAGGTGAACTTATTATAGCATTTTGATAGTAACGGATCAAAGGTGTCACAGGTAGGCACAGGTAACCAGGTTCTTGGTGATCGGGACAGAGAATTGAACTGAACACCCAGAGTTTATAGCAGGGAACATGGGAGCAGGCCAACTCCAAACAGAGATTGACCTCATGGGCTAGAGGGATTCTATTCTTATGGGGTGGATCCTTTCTGGCTAGTTTTGGTGGGCTTTTACTGCGCACGTGCAGGTAGTTGTATTACTTTAAAGCTACTGCACATGTGGTCTCCCATGATTTTCCCTGATTGGCTGCCAGGGAAGGGGGTCCCACAATGTTACTGTATTGACCCCCCTTCTCCTAGGGTCCCCCATTATAGGTTCACCTTACCCATAGCCAGAGAATTATAGCTCTCCATGTTAGACATTGGTGAAAAGGAAAGGTATTATTTATTCAAGTTATACAGATTTAAGAGTAATGACTTAATGTCTTTGTTAAAATCCCAAAGTCCCTTAAAATACCCACAGGCACACACAGTCCTTCCTTCCCTCTTTGCCCAGTCTAGGGTACTGTATCTCAGGAAAAGAAATAGAAGTCCATGGCTCAGGTAGCCCTGGCTCTTCCCAATAATCCAGGCTTGGCTGGTACTGGGAACTGAGGCCTCCCTCGGTTCTCAGCACCACCAGCTGTGGTACCAAGATCTCCAGTTCTTAATCCAAACCTGAGTGGTACCTGTTCATGGCCCACCAGCAAGAGTCCTTTCACCCCTTTCCTTCCTGCAGTGTCTCTCCTGCATTATTCCAAACTGCTAAGAAAGAGCTCTACATCGCTGCTACATCTTTCTTTCCAGCTTCCTAAGCTTCGAGGCAAAGGGAGACCCAAAGCAGCATGGCTCTCCCCTGCCAAAGCCGCGTGGCGATTCTGTGCTAAAACCGAGTGGCAATTCTTGTCATGGCTACTGTGCCTGGGTTTAAATCCCAGCACTAATGTTCCTCTACAGCCCCATTTCCAACTCCTCCCACAATTGGCTGCACTTGCCAGTACTCCCATATTTTCCAGCTTTTCTGGGCTGCAATAGTAAGTCCAGGCAGGTGTGGGCCCATGGCGTGGAGCCAATCATCTCTAAGCTCTTATGCAGGCTCTATAACCAGGGGGAGTTGCCTCTGAGTTACCTGTTGGGTGGAAGTCACTCCCATCCCCGTCCCCTCAAAGCATGGCCACAGCTATTTAACATATCTATGAAACCAGTTAAAGGTTATAGATATGTTAAATGACCGTGCTAGAGGTTAGCTGCAAAACTGTTGCTATGAAAAACAACTTAATGGCCCTGCTCCATGTGTCCCATCCCCCAGCTCAGACTTGTGGGGGTGAGAACATCCCATATTTTTAATATTTCCTGGACACCCTGAGTTCTGGACCTCATTACAAATCCTTCTTTTCAGGGCCCCCTGGCTGCACACTCTTACAGATGGATTAGTTTTCCCAGAGTCATTGCACTTAATCAACTGGGGAAGGGTAGAAGACACTGCTCCCTTGGCAACACACATTAAACTCTAGCTCATATTTTTGTCTTCATTAGATAGCTCTCAAGCCCTTACATCTCTCCGAGAAGGTCAATTCCCTGCTTCACTTTTTTTCAATTTCCTGTTATAGGGATTTACAGTATTCTTTACAGTATTCTTCCCACACAACCCAGAATTAAAGTGTTCTCAATTATTCAAGTTATTCTGTTATTATACAGTCACATAAAGCAAAATAAACATCACCTTATGTTCTTGAAATAAACAGGGCAGCAAATAATAGGTTCCTGAAGATAAAAAGCTACCTTACATTAAAAATAAATGAATAAATGATCTACCTACATCCCTAAAATAGGAAAAGTGATTTCTAAACCGTATACCCTCTAGTTGGATATTTTAGTTATTTCTTTCGGTCAAAGTCATGTACAAAACTCAGGTCTTTCCTAAAGAAAAGATTGCCTTGAATTAATTGAATCAAACCCTAGGTTAAGTGAGAATTTTTTACCTCAAAACTCTCCTTTTGGCAAGCGAATAATATTTAAAGATAAGACATTTATAGCCTAATTCAGTTTATCAATAAAGACAGCTATCATGTTCTCAGGTAAAGAATTATGTAAACAATGCTACTTCTTGATCACATGAGATGATTAAGCTTAAAAATGCTTTAATAGTTGTAACTGATAGTGAAAACTCTGATAAAATATCCTAATAAAGATTTCAGCCCTACAGTTTCAGATACAGTGTTTATATTCTTCAACATTTTATCCCCATGTCTATTACAGTCTTTTGACCAAGGAGCAAGTAAATGAAAGGATAAATATGACTACTTTCCTGAAAAAAAGGGGGATAATGTGGTAAATGCTCAAGTTTAGTCAATTCTCAAATTACCACTTCCAAATAAAGGTCCGTATCTAAAGGACACTATACAAACTACTATTTTTTTCCCAATGAAACTTGAAGTTTTTGTTTTCTTAATGAATGCAGGCCATTTAAAAATCCCCAAAATATGCATCACATTGAAATTCTACCAAGTTCTAAGCAGCCACATTCTTTTTTTCTTAGCTCAGCTGCTAATTACTGTAAAATTTTGACAAGTAGTTCACACATTCCAAATTCTGTGCTCTGCTCCTCACAGACTCCCCAGACCCTTTAATCATCTCAGCGCTGTCAGCTGTGTCAGCACAGAACACAGGAGCACAGCACAGCCAATGAGGAGTCGCCCAGCGCCGCTTTCTTTCAAGCCTAGAGTGGCAGGCAGGATGCAAAGCATAAACTTGGGTGTCTTTTTCAAACACCTATTGAAGTTTAATGAAAGGGGAAGGTTTTCGTTTAGCTGAAGAATCAGAGAAACAAAAAAAGTTTGAGACATTTTAGTTTCAGAGGAGTCAGAAAATAGCAACTTGGAAATGAAAAGATGTTTGGGGTTTTGAATACATGGTCAGATATCAAATCTCTGCAAAAATTTGTGTAAGATTACCAAGAGGGAGAACAATATGGTGCTTTTCATTTCTCAGCACTTCATAGTTTATTCATCCAACATTTACAATTTTGTGAATATTTTTATTCATCTTCAGTGAGCTAATCATAAAACAGGTTGTCCATTTATTCATTCAGCAAACTAGTGTAGAATCACTTTATTAGATACAGGCTGGGTATCAGCAAAAGATACACAGTTTGATGCCTACTTCATTCTATACAGTAAAATAAATCATACTAAAATATTTATGTAGCATTACTTAAAAAACAAACATACTCAGCTTAAATGTTCATACCTCATCTTTTGAATTGTGGGAGCAGATCAAAATAGCAGGTAGAAAATAGATTTCAAGTTTTTCCAGGTTTTCCAGGGGCAGACTGGCAGAGGGCAGGTGGAGTGTGTGAACTGTGTTTTCATTCCAGCTCTGCTTTCACCTGGGCAAACTTGGCCAAAATTTCACTCCACATATTTCAATTTCATCATCCTGAAATGTGAACAGTAATAGCACTTACGTGGTTTTCGTGAGGATTACGTCAAGTTAAGACACACAAAGAATTTAGGGTGTTGCCTATCTCATTAAAAGTGGTATGTAAGTGGAAGCTATAACTATTTAGGATATGTCATTTAAATGTTTGGTAAAATTCAGCCATGAAGCCATCTGTGTTTGGCTTTTCCTTGGTAGATTTTTCATTACTAGTTTAATCTGCTTTTTTTTTAATTGTTAATTGAAGCTAGTTACTTATTATAGATTTACTTAGATTGTCTATTATTTCTTGCATAAGTTTTTGGACCTTGTAACTTTTTAGATGTGACCATTTCATCTCAGTTATTTAATATATTAACATACAACTCTTCCTAGTATCCTTTATAATCATTTGTGATTCTGTAAGATCAGTCATAATGTCTCCTCAGTCATTTCTAATTCTAGTAATCTGAGTCTTCTATTCCCTACCCGAATTCCCCCTCCTTGGTCTAGCTAGAGGTTTGTGAATTTTGTTGATCTTTTCAAAGAACTGGTGTTGGTTTTATCAATTTTCTATATTATTTTGTTCTCTACTTCATTAATAAATACTCTAATCTTTATTATTCTTTCTGCTTGGTTTTGGTTTAGATTTATCCTTATTTCTCAGTTGCTAAAGTGGAGGGTTAAGTTATTGAGATGAATCTTATTTTTTAAATATAATTTCTCTCTTAAGGACTGATTTAGTTGCCTCCCATAAGTGTTACTATGTTGTATCTTCATTTTTATTAATCTCAAAGTATTTTTTAATTTTTCTTTTTATTCTTATGACCCAATGATTATTAGGAGTGTGTATTTAATTTCCACATATTTTTATTGTTCCAGATTAATTTCTGTTATTCCTAAATTTTAATACATATTTTACAATAAAAAATTCAATAGACAAGATAGAAAGAAATACTGAAAGCTACTCTTAACTAAGAGTAGACAACAGAATAAAATAGTGTCATGATAGACTTATAGTTATCATAGTAATAAGCACATTAAATATAAATGGACAATAACTCAAAGAATAAATTGTCAGACTATATAAAAAGCAAGATATAACCTTATAATGTTTACAAAAGGCACTATAAATATAAAGGCACTAAATATTTAGGTAACTTTCAATATAGAGCCTTATTAAAAGAAAAGGATGAAAAATATACATTGTGCAAGAGAAGCATGAGACATCCAGTATGACTTCATTAATATTAGACTTGAAAACAAGGGGTATAACCCTAGATGAGAGAGCCATTTCCTAATTATAAAAGGAAAAATATCCTATATATAAATGTGTGTGCACTTAAAAATAGAATTTCAAAATACTTCAAAGAATTAAAGACAGAACTAAAAGGAAAATAGGCAATTCCACAAATGTATTGGCTATTTTAATAGTTCTTACTAATTAGTAAGAAAAAACAATAAATAATTAAGTATACAGAGGATTTGAGTAACATCTGTGTTGTTCTAAGGTTGTTTTCTAAAAAACAGACTCAGAGACAGACGTTTGTTCACACTTTTTTTATTCTCACCCAAGGACATGCATATTGATTTTTAGAGGGAGGGGAAGGGAGGGTTTAGGGGTGGAGGGGGAAGAGAGAGAGAGAGAAACATCAATGTGAGAGAGGAACATCAATCAGGTGCCTCTTGTACATGCCCTGACCAGGGACCAAACCGGCAACCTAAGTATGTACCCTGACTAGGAACTGAATCTGTGACCTTTTGGTTTATGGGAGGACAACCCAAGTGAGCCACACTACTTAGGGCTGTGCACAGAAATATAATGAAGGATAGTTTTGTAAACTTTAAAGAAGTGAAAAAAACAGAACTGAACTGAGGGACAACTGTATTTTGCCATGTATAATGTGAAATTTTTTGCCTAAACATTTTTTTAAAAGATTTTATTTATTTATTTTTAGATTGAGGGGAAAGGAGGGGGAAAGAGAGGTAGAGAAACAATGTGTGGTTGCCTCTCTCATGTGCCCCCTACTTGTTGACCTGGCCTGCAAACCAAGCATGTGCCCTGACTGGGTATTGAACCAGTGACTCTTTGGTTCTTTTGCCCAAACTTTTGAGGGAAAAACAAGGATGCACATTATATGTGGGTATAATGATTACATACCATGGGTGAAAAAAATGGGTATAATAATCCTGTGTGTACTGTGCACAAAAATGTGGGAGTGCTTCACACGAGGAAGTGCACTAAAAATGCTAAAATATGGTAACTGCTAAAGTACAAAATTATATCAATTGTGGTCTTGGTGTAAAGATAAATATTAAAGTCCAGAAATGGTCAGTACATACGCAGTCAATAAACATTTGACATGATGCCAACAGTCACTAAAAACCTGTGCATTTTATTTATGTAAAATAACTCAATTTAAAATGAAATTTAATACTTTGCTTTTCAGTTCTTGAAAACAAAACTACTTAAAGATAAATCCTCATAAATCAGAAATTAAGACAAAGACAGCAGGATGAAGTCATGTCTTAAAAAGCATCGATCTATTTAAATATAGGGTTAACATTAAGTGATTGTAGAAATTATGATTGTAGTACAGAATATACATTCTTAAAATTTTATCATGAAGATATTTACTATATGTGATGGGGTGAGGATTAGGAATAGAAAGTTTAAGCACATTTATTTCATCAGCTTTTATCATATAAATAATGTTCTAATTTTTGTAGATAATCCTTTCATACAGATCCTTTCATCCAATAGGATGCTTATGAATACATGTATAGAATGTGATTTTTGGTCAAAAAATTTGAAATAGTACCCTTATATATGTGTGTATACACATACACACATATATGTAAACTAAACATGAAGAGAGGAATACAAGGTTATATTTATGTTTAAGTATCATGCTCAATTATTATTAAGTATCAAATTCAACCACTAAAGGTATGCATTAAAATTTATAAAGATTTTTTTATGAATATAAAAGCTGAATATTTAAATTAAGTACTGATACAAAGGTAGGGAAAAAAACAGAAAGCAGAGATATTAACAACAGAGTTATTGGAATATGAGTATATTTAATATTTGAAATAACCCCTGGCACTGGCAGAAGCAAAAGGATTTCTGACATCCTGAGCTACATTAGTGTTTGTGAACATTCCAAGAGCTTCCAGTAGTATGAGTGAGCTCCAGACTTTCAATCCCTATAGGTTTCTGTTACAAGTTACATATTCCCTGAAGGAAAACTCGAATGGGCCCATCTTGGATCAGGATCTAAAGTGGATTAACTGACTATGACTGTGCAGGTAGGATGGTGATGTTTAACACACCTGAACAGGTAGCACTCACTCCAGTGTAGTTCTCAGAGAAGGAAAAATAGCTGTGAGCTGGGAAGATACACCAAGATGTGCCAATTAAATATGATGTCTAATTTTCATTTATTTTCATCTTTTACACTCAGAGCATTTGTTATTTCTTTTGTTGAAATTATCTTCTTGCGTGTATCAGAGAAAGACTGTCTGGATTTACCTAATCCCAGGAAAGTCATTTCTCTCCAGTTGTTCTAAAGGTGATCACTGTTTTTTTTAAAAAAAAAAAACAAAACAAAACATTTATTTGAAGAGCCCTCTAGATCAGTTAAATAAGAAAGTAAACTAAAAAAAAAAATGAGGCTTTTCACACTATTAGTCTTCTAGCATTAAACCAATAACCAGTTCTATGCTTACATTCAATGAACCCAGTTAAGCTTCCAATAATCATTAAATAGGTTATGTGAGATTACCTTTTTGAAAAGTTACATATATGGAATTGATTAATTTTTCTCTCAATTACCTGGATTTATCCAAAGAAAATTTTCAGTTGTATTTATTTGCCAATAATTTTAATTCAATAATTTTATAGCATTAAACTAAGGGTTTACAAATTAGGAATAAAGTAAATTCAAACCTTGGTTCTGGTTCTTTAACAGCTATATAATTGTCTTAATTTCCTTAACCACTCTGAATCTCATTTGTGTCATATATGCTGGAAAAATAAGGTATTCATATGATTTGTTTATATAAAATATATTTTTAAAGTGTATTTTTCAATTACAGTTGACAGTTTGAGGCATACAGCACCATGATCAGACATTAATATACCTTATGAAGTGCTCACCCCAGTAAGTCTAGTACCCACCTGACATCCCACATAGTTATTAAAATGTTATTGACTGTATTCTCTATGCTATAGTTAATATCCTCTTCACTGTTATTATAAGTATCAATTTGTGTTTTTTTGTTTTTGTTTTTATTTTTTTTTTTTTTTTACTTTCTATAAGAGTTAATTTGAACTGAACTGACACCATGTGCCAGTGAGCAAGATCTCAAAGGCTCCCTCAATTTGTACTTTTTAATCCCTTTCAACTTTCCCTCCCATTCCCCCCAACCCTCCTCTCATCTGGCAACCATCAATTTTCTCTCTGTATCACTAAATTTGTTTCTGTTTTGTTTGTTCATTTATTTTGTTTTTAAGATTCCATGTATAGCCCTGGCTGGTATGGCTCAGTGGGATGAGTGCTGGCCTTCCAACCCAAGGGTAGCGGGTTCGATTCCCAATCAGGGCACATGTGCCTAGGTTGCAGGCCAGGTCCCCGGTAGTGGGCATGTGAGAGGCAACCACACATTGATGTTTCTCTCCTCTTTCTCCCTCCCTTCCCCTCTGTCTAAAACTAAATAAATAAAATCTTAAAAAATAAAGATTCCACATATAAGTGAAATCATATAATATTTGTCTTTCTCTGTCTGACTTATTTGACTTAGCATAATGCACTTTAGGTCCATCCATGTTGTCCCAAATGGCGAGATTTTATTATTTTTTGTGGCTAGGTATTATTTCTTAGCCATAATTTTTATTATCTATTCATCTATTTCAAACTAGGTTACTTCCATATCTTGATTATAGAATGCTGAAGTAAAACACAGGGGTGCATATATCCTTTGGAATTAGTGTTTGTGTTTTCCTCATAAACATGGAAAGATACATATTTTCCAGATAAATATGCAGAAGTGAAATTGTTGAAGCATAAGGTAGTTTTATTTTTAATCTTTTGAGAAACTTCCATGCTGTTTTTTATAGTGGCTGCACCAAGTTGCAATCCCATCAACAGTGCATAAGTGTTCCCTTTTCTCCACATCATCTGCAGCACTTATTTGTTGACTTCAGGAAGATAACCATTCTGACAGGCTGGAAGTTTGTTTATATATATGTGTGTGTGTATGTGTATGTGTGTATATATATAATGTTTTGATTTACATTTCTCAGATAATTAGTGATATTGACCATATTTTTATATGGCTATTGGCCATCTGTATGTTTTCTTTGGAGAAATGTCTATTCAGGTCCTCTGCCCAGTTTTTAATCCAATTTTTTTTGGTTCTAAATTGTATTAGTTCCTTACATATTTTGGATATGAACCCCTTTTAGATATATTATTGGCAAATATCTTACTTCATTTAGTAGATTGTCTGTTTTTGTGTTTTGTTTTGGGTTTTGGTTTTTTTTTTTTTTATGATTTCCTTGTTCAGAAATATTTTGGTTAATATAGTCCCATTTGTTTATTTTTTTATTTTGTTTCTCTTGTCTGAGGATGTATTTCCCCAAAAAATCTTGCTAAGAGTGATGTCAAAGAGTTTAATGCTTATGTTTTATTATGGGAGTTTAATGTCTTTATTTTGACATTATTGCATTTTCATGTCTTGCACTTAAGTCTTTGAGTTTGTTGTACATAGTGTAAAAGAGTGCTCCAGTTTTATTTTTCACATGTGTCTTTTTAGTTTTCCCAAAACATTTATTGAGGAAAATACCTTAACCCATTGTATATTCTTGCCTCCTTTGTCATAGATTGTTTGACTATGTGGTTGTGAGCCTATTTCTGGGCTTGCTACTCTTGCATTGATCTATGTGTCTGCTTTTATGCTAGTACCATGATGTTTTAATTGCTGTGGGTTGGTAGTATAATTGGATATTAGATAGTGTGGTACCTTCAACTCTCTTTTTCTTAAGATTTTTTTAGGCTATTCAAAGTCTATTGTGCTTTCCATATACATTTTAGGATTAGTTTTCTAGTTCTATGAAAATGTTTTGATATTTTGATGGGGATTGCATTGAACCTATAGATTGATTTTGGTAGTATAGACATTTTAATGACATCAATTCTTCCTGAAATGAGTACAGTATATACTTCCATTTAATTTTATATTTTTTATTTTCTTTCTTCAATGTCTTTTTTTCCAAGTGCAGGTCTTTTACCTCCTTAAATTTATTCCTAGGTTGTTTTTTTTTTTTTATCAGTTGTATATGAGATTTTTTGCAGTATTTTTTCTTGACTAATTGTAGATGGGATTTAAAAAAAAATCTCTTTCTGATAGTTCATTATTGGTATATAAAAATTTAATCTATTTCTGAATACTAATTTTGTATCCTGCTACATTTCTAAATCAATTTGAATTCTAAATTTTTTGTTGTTGAAATATTTAGTATTTATCTTGTCATCTGCGAATAAGAACAGTTTTTCTTTTTCATTTTCTATTTGAATGCCTTTTTCTTTTTCTTGTCTAATTTCTGTGGATAGGATGTGCAATACTACATGGAATAAGAGCAGTGAAAGTGGATATCTTTGTCCTGTTGTTGATTTTAAAAAAGACACCTTTAGCTTTTCACTGTTGAGTATAGTGGATGCTGTGGGTTAGTCATGTGTGGCCTTTATTATGTTGAGGTATGTTTTGTCTAGCCTCACTTTACTTAGCTTTTATCATAAATGGATGCTGGATTTTAACAAGTGTTTTTCCTGTGTCTATTGATACAATCATATGATTTAGGTGGTATATCACATGAATTAATTTGCAGATATTGAATCAATCTTTCATCCCAGGATTAAATTTCATTTAATGCTGGTGTATGATGTTATCAATGTATTGCTGAATTGGATTGCTAATATTTCGTTGAGGATATTTGCATCTATGTTCATCAGGGGTATTGGCTTTTTTTTTAAAAAAAATAATGTGTTTGTTTTGGTATAAGTGTAAATGCTGACTTTATGAAATGATTTTGGGAGCTTTCCTTTCTCTTCAATTGTTTGGAATAGTTTGAGAAGGATAGGTGTTAATTGTTTGAATGTTTGGTAAAATTTCCCCATGAAGCCATCTGGTCTAGAGCATTTGTTTGTTGGGAGTTTTTTGAATACTGATTCAATTTTGTTAGCCTCTGTGTGTTTGTGTGTTTTTCAGTTTCCTTGTATTGATTTCGAGTAGAGAAGATGCTTGATATGATTTCAATCTTCTAAAATTGCTGAGACTTGTTGTGTTCTAACATTTCTTTTTACCTACGCAATATTTCATTGTGTACTTGAAAAGAATGCATATTCTACTGACTTTGGGTGAATTATCCTAAGAATATCAATCAATTATATTTGGCCTAATGTGTCATTTAAGGTCACTGTTTCCTGGTTGACTTTCTGTTTGGATGACCTACCCATTGATCATAACTGGGCATTAAAGTCCCATTCTATTTTTGTCTTACTGTGAGTCTCTCTATCCATCAATATTTGCTACATATTTAGATGCTCTTACATTGTGTATACAAGTGTTTACAAGAGTTATATTGTTTTGTTGAATTGACACTTCATCATTAAGAAATGCCCTTGTTATTTCTTCTTACAGCTTTTATTTTAAAGTCTATTTTGTTTAATAATAAGTATTGCTACCCCAGCTTTTTAAAATTTCCATTTGCATGAAATATCTTTTTCCATCCCTTTACTTTTGTATTGTGTATATGTATTTTAATCTCAAGGGGGTGTGCTGTTGGTATCATATATGTGGGTCTTTGTACTACTAGTCTTTGTACTAGCTTTATATTTGGGAGCCCACTGCCTTAAGTACGTTTGCCTGTGTCAGTGAAGTTTGATTTTTTTTCTTATTCCTGTATTTTATCTTTATAAAGAAGTCCCTTTAATATTTCCAGTAATACTGGTTTAGTGGTAATGAACTATTTATTAGGGTTTTTTTGTGTGGTTTTTTTTTTTTTGGTTTGTTTTGTTTTTGTTTGTTTGTTTGTTTGTTTGTTTTTGGTCTGGGAAATGCTCTTTCCTATTCTAAATGATAGTCATATGGGTTGGAACAGTCTTGTTTGTAGATATTTGACTTCCATCACTTTAACTTTTTGTTTCAATCCCTTTGAGCCTACGAAAGTTTTTGTTGAGAAATCTTCTGACGGTCTTGTGGGAGCTCCTTTGTATGTAACTGACTGCTTTTCTTTGCTACTTTTAAGAGTATCTATTGATCTTTAACCTTTGACATTTTATTTATTTTAAAATTCAATTAATTCATTTTTTAAATTTTTCTTTTTTGTTTTTCAATTACAGTTTATATTCAATATTATTTTGTATTAGTTTCAGGGATATAGTATAGTGGCTAGGCAATCATCCACGTTATAAATTGTTCCCCACAATATTTCAAGTACAAACCTGGCACCATACATAGTTATTAAACATTATTGACTATATTACCTATATTCTACTTTACATCCCCATTACCACTTTGTAACTACCAATTTGTACTTCTTAATCCTTTCACCTGTTTTACTCAGTTCCCCAATGCCCCTCCCCTGTGACTATCATCAGTCTGTTTTCTGTAACTATGTGTCAGTTTCAATTTTGTTTGATTTTTATGTTCTTTAGATTCTATATATAAGTAAAATCATATGATTTTTGTCTTTCTCTCACTGACTTATTTTATTTACCATAATACTCTTTAGATCATCCATGCTGTCACAAATGGTAAGATTTTATTCTTTCTTATGACTAAGATTCCATTGTATGTATGTACCACATCTTTTTTATCCATGAGTCATTTGGTTTGCTTCTGTAACTTGACTGTTGCAAATAATGATGCAATGAACATAGGGGTGAATATATTCTTTCAAATTTAATTATGATATATCTTGAAGTGGACCTCTTTGGGTCCATTTTTGGGGGGAATCTGCGCTTTCTGTATTGTTATGTCTATTTTCTTTACTGGGTTAGGGAAGTTTTCAGTAATTTTTTTCTTCAACTAGGTTTTCAATCCCTTGCTCTTTTTTTTTCCCCCTGCTACCCTTATTATTTTGGTTCATTTGATATTACCCTAGACATTTCTTAAACTATACACATTAAAATATTTTCTCTTTGTGTTCTGATTGGGTATTTTCTGCTACTTTGTCTCCCAGATTTCTGATTAAGTCCTTTGCTATATCTAATCTGTTGTTGGTTTCCTCTAATTCATCCTTATTTTCAATTATTATGTTTTTTTATTTCTTACTGTTTCTTTCTTATGATTTCTATATCCTTTTATATGTTTACTCTTTGTTGAATTGTCATAGATTTCATCCATTAATCCATAAGTTCAATGAGTGAACCAGTGTTTTGAACATTTTCTCTGGTAGATTGGTTGTTTCCATTTTCAGTTTTTTTTTCCCCCCTGGAGTTTTGTTTCATTCTTTCTTTTTGGACATTTTTCTTTGTCTTTTCATTTTTAATTAATCCCTGTGTTTCATTCTATGTATTAGGTAGAGCTTGATCTTGACTGAGTGTTCTTATGTAGAAGGTGTCCTATGGGGCCCATTGATGCAGCCTCCCTGGTCACCTAAGCTGGATGCTCCAACAGTGTCCCTCTATGGGTTTTGTGCCCTCCTGTTATATTTGAGCCTTGATTACTGTTGGTACATCTGTAGGTGGAGTTGTCCCTCAGGATGACTGGCTGTGATGACTGGCTCTGACTAAAATGAACAAGCTGTTGTCCTGGGGCTGACCCCACAGAGTGATAATCACTTAAGTGGGTCTCTGTTGCGAGCCAAGTTTGGCCTTTAGGTATGTTGTTTGTGGAATTTGTTATGTGGTACTCTTGTGTAGTCTAAAGCCAGCCATGAGGTGTGTTGATTTTAGAACCTCTTGGGTGGGGTTCTGGTGCAGGCCAAGTTGAGCTGCCAGTTGTGCCTATCTTGGGCATCTTGGCTGGAGCTATAAAGTAATCTGCAGTTGATTATCTCTTGCTCTGGGCTTGAAGGCACTTGGGAGAGGCTACACTGCAAACCAAGTTTGGCTCCTACTTGTGTTGAGTTTGAGACCCATTGGTGATCACCATGATGTGAGATAGGGGTTGTTGCCACTTATGCTGGCCTTGTGGATGCTTAGTTTAAGCTATGTTCCAGTGTAATTGTTCCAGGTTAAGACTGGTCATCAATTACACCAGGCTTGCAGTTACCTTATGGGAGTTACAATGCAAGTTGAGATTGGTCACCGCTTGTGCTGGTCTCGGGGCAACTTAGCAACAGCTAGAAAACATGCTGATACTGGTTGCTGCTTATTTGGAGTTTGTTGACTTTTGAAAGATGTGGGGAAAGTATGCATTGGAAGGGGCTGGGTCATAGGAAATCAGCAGGATTGAGTACATGGTGCTAGCCTGGTTAATGGAGACTGGGAGTTGGTGCCCATGCAATACTGGATGGATGGGAGAAGAATTCAAGAAAGATACAATGGTGTCTGCCAGTGCTCCATCCCCAGAGAGTGGGCCTGACCTATACCCCTCCAGCCTTCTCCATGAAGTCAGGCATTTTAATTCCTCCCTGTATGTCCCTGGTGCTTCTAGAACTGTTGTGCCTGTGCTGGAACTCAGAGCATGAGTGAATTTTTAGATTGAGCTAGTTTGTATGCAGGTCCTTTGAGATCTGCAGCACCTCAGTCTCTTAGAAACCCTTTTCTTTGTTGAATTCAATTCTTGTTGGTTTTCACAGCCAGATGTTATGGGGACTCCTCTCCTGGCAGTGAAGTCCTAGGTTGAGGAGCAAGGTGTGGGGCTGGGACCCCTCACTCCTCAAAGGTGACATCTGCAGCTGAGATTTTTAATTGCCAACCTACGTTTTTGGAATCTGTTTTGTGTCTCTGTACCTCCTACCAGTCTCCACATCCTTAGTTATAGGAATCCTGATCAGCTAGTCTTCAGGTGGTTATCAATGATGGCTGTTCTGTAATTTAGTTTATAATTTTGAAGTAGTCTCAGAAAAGGCCAGTGTAGAGTTTATCTACTCTGACATCTTGACCAGAAGTATGAAGTGTATCAATAATGAAAACATAAGGTAGAATATCACACATAGTGGTTGCTTTATAAATGGTTTCAAATCTTATAAGGAGTTTTTACTATAAGGTATGAGAACAGATGAAGAGAGAAGTGCTGACACATTGCTGAACATGATGGATTTCCACTGAATCTTTGCCTAAGAAGAGGGATGGGGAGATGAATAGAGAGACAATTTATTGGTTAATGGTAGAAAACACCACAAAGGCAAGGATAGAATCTTGCAAAAAGCAAAAGAACAAGAGGGAAATCTTGAATAGCTATGTTCAGAAGTCATATGTATTTATAAATGTATGGAATTTGTGGTGTTTTCTATTTAACAATGTGTTCTTTGTTAATTTTACCCACCTTTTATGGTGACAGATAACCTTTTATATTGTGCTTCTATTGTCTCTAAATCAGACATCTCTGATTAAATTTGGCTGCAGTATCAACCTTCTAAATCTCAGTGTCTTCAACAAAATTTCTTTTTGTTGTGTTGCATGTCTATCATGGATTAAATGCAATTTATCTTTATTCTGGGACACAGGATGAAGGAACACCCTTATTCAGGATATTTCCAGTCTTGTGGAAGAAGAAAAAGGAAATAGTGAAAGAAAAACACTATAGCTCTAAAAGTTTCTACTCATCAGTGGCACACATGATTTCTGCTCATAACTTATTGGTCAAAACTAGTTATGCTTAAAACTGAAATTAATAATTTTGAGTGTATAATCTTCAAACAAGAAAGGGTAGAGATTATTTTGTATCATAATATAACATAGCCTCTATCCTTTCCTCATTTTGAATAAAAATCTTATGGATTAAATAAGTACTAAAATATTACTAAGAAAATAAATTCATATTTTACTCTGATTTTAATTAGTGGTACATCCCAGTATTTTTTTTATTGTCAAGTATAGTGTAAACAAATTAAGAACTCCCTCAAGTTTCTAGCTTATACATCCAGATATATAAAGGCTTGAATGTTGCCACTATTATGCCATCAAAATATTATCTTTAGCTTACATGGATTCATAGCTACCAATATTTGAATAACTATTGAAACCTAATTCTTAGGAGAATTTCTAAAGTTTAAAATATGTAAGAATTAGGTAAAGAATTAACTTTTAAAGACAACGAAGAGAAGGAAGCTTGTCAGCTCGGCAAGATCACTGCTGACATCTAATGGATGGAAAATTAAGCCAAAAGGAATTAGGTCGGAGAGCTCTTCTGATTGACATGTGTTGCATTCAGAAAGAGTTTGGAGAATTGCCTATTAATTTCTTTTTTGGCCATCCAATTATACTTGAAAGTCATTGTTTTATGATGTTATGATGATAGCTATGGCAGACTATTTAATAGTAACATTTTATTGAAAAATTTGACTAATCCCTCTGTCAGTATATATTAAGGATCTACCATATGCCAAGTGTTGTGACATGATAGAAATGAAATCTTACAGCTTCCAATATTAAGGTTATTTGTTGTACCCGAAACTATATTAACTGCTTATATGTAAGTTTCACCTTATCTTTTTGTCAGGAATTCTGAAGGTTCTGATATTTTTTGCTTTTCTTGCAAGCTAACAATTTAGCCTGCCAGTTTCACTGTTGCTGGTAGATTACCTGAGACTCCTAGTTCAATCAGAAAAGAAATGTTTATTACACAGAGTAATGGCATGAGCTAGGGTAGCTAGAGTAGTTGCATGTTTTCAGAGTGCCTCCAAGTCCCAGTTCCCACACAGCTATGTGAAGAGGAACTGAAAGCACTTGCATAGACTGTCGGTTGTGTTAGAGAAGAGGAACACTGTGGTTAGAGCCCTGATATTTCATAACAGTCAATAAACATGTCCTTTGCTCCGCAGGGAAATATTATCTTCATTATATTTGACAGTAGGAATATTCGTCTTTTGCTCTGGAGGGAAACACTATCTCCGTGTTCCAAGGCTGTTCTTCTCTATACAAACACCCTTAAAAAGATAGTAAAAAATGAAGGAAAGTTACTACTTTTCCTTAAAGTGATATGCAAAACACAAGAAGATTGATCCCTGGAAAATTATATCCCAGTAGTATCTGCCCTACATTGCTACTCTGTCTTGACATCTGGTGAATTTCCCCATGAGAATGCCACTCATTTGGGCACTCTCATTAATCTGAACAACATGGGTTGGGATTATGTCCATCAATTGGCTTCATATATTATTTATAAGACTGCCATCACTAGGACTCTAAGCAGCAGGAGAACAATCTGCAGTATTGACTATTTGCCCCAGCTGGACCCAATTGGCTGAATTCCATAAATATCAGTGTCTACCATAGACATCCATATTATTTTCTTTTGAAATTTCTGCATTGACCTTTCTACTTGGTCCAAAACCTCAATCCAGGTGCAATGAGATGTATCAATGATCATACAGACTCTGTCCTGTACCATAGGAAGAAGTCTAGGACAATTTTATCATGTGTTACAACAGTAGCCATTGAGCTGTGGCTGATCTGAATACATTCCAGAACTGAGAAAGTATTATTGATCATGTCAGCTAAGTTAGGGGATAATAACATACCACTTTTTCTGATTGGATGTCTCCCACTGTAGGAGGGACTACCCATAGTGTATGCATAAATGACAAGTCATTTATCTCTCTAGGAATCTCTTCTGAATAACTTTGTGTGACCAGAGTTACTGGGAAAGTTTCCACAGTCATATGAGGGCTACATGAGCCTAGTGATCATGTTTTCTTAACTACTTTAAAGGTCCTACATTGGTCAGGGCCACAGGCTGACAAGGCTTTCTAGCATGGTCTCCTGTCTGGCCATTGGACCTTAGAGTCCCCAGTTCAGTTGACACAATTGAGTAAAGTCTTTGTTTTGGGGGAACTGCTTGAGAGAAGTCTGTGCATCCTGTTCTGTTTGTTTATGCCAGCAGTTGGGCAGAATTAGCTTCCCCCATGAGGCTGAGCAAGGACTATGAGAATGGGGCTGGGGAAGACATCCAAATGTGTTAAAAATGTCCTACCTGGGAGGTATAGGAGATGCTTTTTCCAATAGAATTCTCAGCATGGTTAAGGGCGATGATTATATCATTGATAAAGGATGGGGGATGGTGCACCAAACAGTCAGTTCACTTTAAAGTATTTACAACAACTTTGTAGAACAAAATAAGGGTATTTCCCTTCATGAAAAGGGTTTTAGGGGTGATTCTGAAAAACAAAGATGATTAATCTACCTCTTCCCCCCAGCCTTTCTGATGTCTGAGGTGTTCCTCTCCCTGGTGCCAGGGTGCTATTCGCTCTGCTGCCACAAATACAATGCACCTCCTTTCAGTATCAGTAACTTTGCCTTTTTTTTTTTTTTTTTTGCAATCATTTCCTATTCACACCTAGAATTTTTTTACAAAAAGATCAAGTATGAGAAAAAACATTTTCATAAATCTTATAGAATCCTGTTAAAGTTCCCCAATTTGGCCTGAATAAGTCACTATACAGGTACTCAGTGAACAATACAGTCAGTCAGAAGATGACCGAGGACCTATATATGACCTAGGAGCATGTCAATCCAATGTGAGAACCCTGGTGGCTGAAGTAGAATTAAGCTCATATTCTTTGTGCTCCCTTTTGGCTGGGCTGCTCTCCAAAGGACATACCAACCAAACTCGCCTGTGTTTCCCTTAGAAACAGTAAGAAGCTTCATGCGCATGGATGGTGAAGGAGGAATGAGTCTATGTAATCTCTCACACCTTTGGTCTTGATCATTATCCAAGAAGCAGTCACAAGGAGTTGATCCTTTCTTGGGACAGTTAAATTCTATGACCAAACTGCCTTACTCAGGTGTGTGGACCAGGAGAGCGTGAGAAGAGTATAGTCAAAAACTATTGTCAATTTTTGAAGGGGCTGTTGTGCAGTATCAAGTATAGGTGGATGAAAGGGAATATAGAAATTCCATGAAATACCTTGATTGTCAACTCATTAAGTGACTTTTGTGATTAATAAACAGTTATCAGACTGCAAATGGTTTAGAAGGTGAATCACAAGAGGAGGATTGGTTTTAAGGGCCATAATTGTGGTCAGATGCAGCTGTTCATACTGGAACACCGTAACAAGGAAAAGTATAAAGAGTGGTGAAGCACTACTGTTAGCCTGAAGGAGGACTCAAAGATTTGATCCAGTTAGTCTACAGGAGTGGATGAGAGCCATGCCCTGTTGAAGATAGTGCTCCTACCGAAGGACATGCCTCCACTTTTGCCATGGGTCACGAGACTGGCAAGCCGTGGTAACCTCTGCATCAGAAATATAGTCCTTTATATTGTGTCCACTCTAGGATAGTGGATGTATTGCCCTATCTGGTATGATGATGAATTCAGGCAGCAGTGGTGGCAATCTGAACTGTACGAACTGGAGTAGTCTCATCGGAAATGAACACTGTGTCTATGGTATGTTTTTTTCTTAATCCCTTTGTCTTTTTTACCCAATCCCACAACCCCCTTCCCTCTCACAGCTGTCAGTCTGTTCTCTGTTGATGAGTCTGTTTCTGTTTTGGTTTTCATTTTGCCCATTAGATTCCACATAGGAGTGAAATCATATGGTACTTGTTTTTCTCTGACTGGTTTATTTCACTTAGTATACTGCTCTCAAGGTCTATACATGATGTCTCAAAGGGTAATATTTCCTTCTATTTTACAGCAGAGTAATACCCCATTGTGTAAATGTACCATGGCTTTTTTTATCCTCTCATCTGCTGATAGACACTCGGGCTGCTCCCATAACTTGGCTATTGTAAATAACACAGCAATGAACATAGGGCGATATATCCCAGCATATATACTTTTGAATTAGTGTTTCGGGTTTCTTCAGATATATTCCCAGAAGTGGAATCCTGGGTCATAAGGCACTTCTATTTCTCATTTTTTGAGATAACTTCATACTGCTTTCCACAGTGGATGTAACAGCATGGTGATTTCCAGAAGGAAAGTAGGTGGAGGGAGGTAGAAGAGGGCATGGGGACATACATGGTGATGGAAGGAGACTTGACTTGAGGTGGTGAACACAATATAATATACAGATGATGTAGCATAGAATTGTACACTTGAAACCTATACAATTTTATTAACCAATGTACCCCATAAAATTCTATAAAAAACACTAAAAAAAGAAAGAAAAAGGACCCTGACCTTGGACATCTGCACGAGTAACCAAGATGTAGCCATGGCTGGTTTTCACAGTTTTGTGCCCCAAATAGGGTTTACTTTAATCTGCCGGTCTGTAGTGTACTAAGTGGTGAGTCACACAGCTAGGCCATTAACAAGAGCTCAACAGCCAGTAAAAAATACAAGGTTCACCAAGGGGAGTATTACCTGCAAAACAGAGTAATTGCATTGGTTTTGGTTCTCCAGAGGTAGAGCTGAGATACAACAGCTGCAGCAGCCCAATGGGTATGCTCAAGTTTTGGCTTAGGTGTATCATCACATCTAAGGCACACAGTTCCCAATGGTGTACTGAGAGCACAACTGAGCCAGCAGCTTTGTTTAAATAGTGGAGTAGGGGGATGAAGATTTCCCCCCCAAGTGATAGTTGTCAGGTTTAATGTAAAGCCAACATGGCTGTCCCAGGGCAGCCTGACTGTGTTCTTAAATATGCACGATCCATTTGACAAAGTGAGGCTGGATGGGCCTTCCACACCTTGTTAATTAATGAATCTAGACTGATCCACACCAAAATGGAAATATCAGCCTGGAGCATCATAAAGCCTCCATGAGTCCAGAGTTCAGTATCAACAAGAACCCAATAGCAAGCCAATAGTTGCTTTTCCACAGAGGGAGTGCTCCTGGTAGCCATGTAAAGGAGGTAGCAAGTCCAAACCAGAGGGGTGCCTTCAAATGGGGGCTCCTCTCTTTGCAAGGGGATCTAATCTGTAAAACCATGAGTCACAGAGATTTTTAGTTTAAAGAGTCACTAGAGAAATCCAAGCAAGATGAACACAATGAAAACCATACCTAGGTACAACATAGCCAATCTGCTGAAACCATGAGATTAAATAGAAAGTTTTTAAGGCAGTAAGAGAAAAAGTGATATGTAGGTTAATAACAGTAAGATACTGGACAACTTGTCAGAAACAATAATAGTCTGGAGAAAATGGAATGACTTTTTTTAAATTACGAAAGGGAAAAAAATCTATATCTAGAAAAACTATCCTTCAAAACAAAGGGTAAAATGAAAACATTTTTTGGTGAAGAAAAAAGTAGAGAGTTCATCTCAAGCATCTTGCATTGCAAGAAATGCTAGAGAAAATTCTTCATTCTGATGGAAGATGATAGCAGATGATAACTTTTCTCCAGATGGCCAGAAGCAAAGATCACTGGAAATGGTAATATAGAACACTAACTATAATTTTTTCCTCAATATTTTATAACTGACATATATTTAAAGCAAAACTTTAACACTATACAATATGTGTATAATGTATGTAGATATGAATATATGCCAGCACAAAAGGCAATGTGGTAAATGGAAACATTCTATTGTTGCAAAGTTTCTATAATTTAAACAAATAAATAATTCTCATTAGATCATGATAATTTCCAATTTATATTGTGATCCCTAGAACAAACACCAAAGAAATTAATGGAAGGAAGTACAACAAAAAAAGCCAAACAAGGAATCAAAATAGAATTCTAAAAATATTTGTTTAACCCAAAAGCAGAAATGAATGAGGGAACAGAATAACAAAACAAAACAAAACAAACAAAAACCAGATGAACCAAATATAAAACAAACACCAAATGGCAGATTTCATATGTATTAATATAAAAAGACTATAAGCTCCAATTAAAAGGCAGCTTATCAGACTTTATAAAAAGTAAGACTCAATTACTTCTCACAGAGATGTGTTTTTAATATAAAGTTAGAGTAATTGGTACTTGATATTCTCTTCAACAATAGGCATACTATCTTAGGTAGCTAACCTTAAGCCTTGAATTAGCCTGCAAATATTTACAAACAAAAAATGTAGAGACTGAGGTGATATCAGACTGAAATTTATTGTTGTTGGTATTATTTTATTATTATCATAAGACTGCAGTTATAATTCCTAAAAGAAAAAGTGAAAATCTGAAAGACATTTTAAAAGAAGGAAAAGATGGAATTGATAACAAATTGGATAGGAAATGGGATGAAAGGGTGAAAAATGACTTAGGAGACATTACAGAGCATTTTGAAATTAACATTCTACTGAGCAACCCATTTTTGTTGATTCAGTGGTTGTCATTAAGGACGCAAATATAATTTTTCGTGTTTGATTTCCTTTTTTTCCCCAGTTGGCCTCAGTTAGTGACAAATGAGTTCCAGATTGGGGGGAGAGCCTTAAATTGTGAGAAATGGCAGAACTCAAGAAATTCATGAGAGAAGAGTAATTGAGTTTCTAGCTAATTTTCTCCATAAAGTTGGTTTTTTTTTTCCAGCTAAATTTCCCCTTCTGGCACTATCAAAATGTTCAGCTATTTTTTTCTCCTTCTTAATCTTACTCATTCTTACATGTGGTCTTATATGTAATGGAAAAGCTTATCTTGCTGAGGGAGTAAAACTACAGATACATAATTAAGTTACAGTGTAAAGAACCCAGTGTCTCTGCCATCTCGACTCAATATACAGAAATAGGGAGGTTACCACATTATGAGACTCCGGAGTAAATTCCACATGCATTCAACTTGTGCCTCTAACTTATGAATAAATTATACCTCAAATTAAAGCTGCTTTGTTTTTTCCATGAAACAAAATGTTCATCTTTAAAATCACTCTAGAAATCTGCCTGGAGGGTTGGATTGATTGGAGAGCAGGTTGTGTTCATTACCTTCATTTTTTTGTTTTGTTCTTTGTTTGTTTTAGCCAAGTCTCATGGGAATGTTTTCTGAACATATTTCCTTTTAATGTCTACGGTACTCCTATGTTTAGATTAGCTTTATAAGCTCACAGCAGAACAAGAATTAGCCTCATGGGGATAACATCCCTGAAAAAAGACATTAATAATCCAAATAAATTCCAACTGTCCTAAGGAGATAAGATATGAAGAAATGTGCAGAAAGCTGACTGTAGATTGAAAAGAGACATAAAGCACATAAGAGACTATTCTAGGAATGAAACTACCTACCATTCTCTATTTGGATACCCACCATTTTAGACGACGATGTAGTGATTTACTAGAGCAAACACTGCAAGGTTGCTAAGAGTTACTGCATTTTTTGAAAGTACATATTTGCAAGTCTCAAAACATATTGTGCTACAAAGTTAGTTGAGAAAGCATCATGTAAAGTAATTCTATAATTATCCTTTCTTCCTAATCCTAAGGAGATGGTCTAGGCTAAAGCAAAGGGACTTCATGTTCACTGGTAACTATAAAATATTTTGGAAGGCAACTTTGTTTCCAGAGAATTAAAAAGCACAGTCTTGAATAAAATATATATTTTAAATAGTTACTGATTCTGTTTCTCTGGCTATATAGTTCTTCATTTGAGTAGAGTCTGCAGGAACAGAATAAAGCCTCATTAAGACTATATTCTGTGCATGTAGCTGCTTACCTGTTTAATCCACTCAAGGTGCCAGAATCTTGACTCTAATTTTATAAGATGGTTTTCACTCATCCCATAAGAAAACACTGAAAGCTCTGCTTAGGGAATATGTCAGAGGACAAAAGGAGGGCAATAAGAGCTATGTAACATTTTAGTTAAACACATATTATAATAAACTTTAAATTAATTCAGTGGCTTTTGATGTCTATTTGCAATTCTAATTACCACAAAGCTGATAAAAATCTGCCCTCAGGTGTGATAAGGGACCAGTTCTGATCTTCTCCGGGCTCTCTTTGGGTGTGCTCTGATCTCTGCTGCTTACTTTGGGTCCTAATGACTTACTTTGTTTCTACTTTTGCTTATCAGGCAGGGCCTTTATCAATTGTTTTCAGAGAAAGTGTACTTTAATTCCATGGGTTCTGTTCAATGCTAGCTTCCTATTTTCATATTATCAGAAATAGCTGTGGACTCTTGCAAGCCTCTACCTGAGGCAGTGGCTTCACTCTGTCATCTGTCTCCTCTCTATGAGATCACTGTCATCCCAGGTGCTGTTGAGATGGGGAGGGCATTTCAAAACCACTTCAATGGGAAAAGTAATTTTCTGTCCAGAGACTTTATAGAAAATGTTCTGCAATCTAGTTAAGCTAATATAATATGGTTGTTCTCAATTATGAAGTTCTATTTTGGTTGACCCTAGGAAGTCTCCAGGTAGTTGTGAACTATAGTTACCTCCCTTATAGTCTGTCTACCAGGTAGTAGGATACAAAGAAAACAAATTCTGCTATACATATCAAGGCTATTATCAAGCACAAAAATAATCACAGAACATGTTCAGTCATATTGATGTAATCCCAGCTCTCTGTCCATTTCATTGTTCCAACAGCATATTACATGATCACTGGGGACAAATGTAACATCATTCTACAGGGAGCATTGACTTAAGGTTATAAGTCAGGGCAAATGTCAACATTTTCTGATAGGTATTTGTGACGATTAATTTTATGTATCAACTTTACTAGGTGTGGGGTGCCCAGATATTTGGTCAATCATTATCCTAAATGTTTCTGTGAGGGTGTTTTCAGTCAGTTTAACATTCACATCAATAGACTCAATTAGGCAGACTTCTCTCCCTAATGTGGGTGGGCCTCATTACATCAGTTGAAAGCCAGACTACAACAAAAAGGCTGACCTTCCCCCAAATAAGAGGGAATTTCTGCCTCTGAGCTGAGACATTGGCTTTATCCTGACTTTGGACTTGAATTGAAACATCAGTTCTTCTTGGGTCTCAGGCCTGCTGGCCTTCAGACGAGAGCTTACAGCTCTGGCTCTCCTGAGTCTCCAGCTTGCTCCCTGTAGGTCTCAGAGCTTGTGAGGATTCTGTGGTTGCTTTAGCCAATTCCTTCTAATAATTATATACTATAGCCTTTTCTTGGTTCTGCTTTTCTGGAGAATTCTAATACAGTGGTAAAATACAGGTCTAATTTCAGAATCCTAAATTTAAGACAATTTGTAGGGTTGAACGTACTGAGTTTCCCAATTTTTACTTTGCTTTTACAAAGGTGCTGGAACAGGTCATGTTGCTGCGAACAGTAACTCCCCTCTGCATCTACCTGAAATGCCACGCAGTTCACTGATGAAAATGCATTTTATTATCCAGCGTGCTAACTTCTAAGGATTCTATTGATTGAAAATAAAGACAATTTAAGCCTCCGAATTGGAGGCTTACAGGACTATAGGCTTGTATATTCCCAGTAGAGGAACTCACTCCTGCCTCTAGATTATAGATTACAAATAACACATACAGAAGTAGCCTATACTGATATTTTAAAATCAAGTACAGACAATAATATAGCAAAACAGGCCACTTACTGCAGGTACATGAGCAGTAAAACCCTCTCTACGTAAGCTAGTAATTTCCTCTCAACAGCAGGAACTTGAAGCCTATTTCATTATTCTATGTCCTATATTACCAGGCTATCCAAGAAAGATGGCATTTTATATTTTGTATAAGACCAAAACTTTAGATGCAGGCTCTATTATCAACACTTTGAAGAGAATTTAGAAACAGGTGTCTTTGTGACATCCCCTGACAGGCTTCTATTCAGAATACCAGCTCACAAGCATTTCCAATGATACACCATTTAATTGCCAAAGCATAAATGCATTTTGCCACATTCCATGAAAGGAAATTACATGGCTCCTGGGTTCTTTTGAATATGTAATTAACAGACACAAAACACATTCATTCCATATTATCCCAGCCTGTCAGCTGGATAGCTCTTTCTTGAAAATTATCCCAAGAACTAAACACTCTCCTTCATAGTCATATTTATTCCTTGGGGTAAAAAAATAATATATAATTCTCAGTCTCTTTCATTATTTAAAAAAATACCACAGAGCACCAGGCTGGTGCCCATTGCCTCCTGAAACTCTTACATGTAGATAGAATCATCTAGGTACTAAAATACCTTCCTTTTTGGTAATAGCCTTTGTATATTTTTGTTGTTGTTGTTGTTGTTGTTATCTGTTGACTGGAGAGAGTGAGAGAGAAAGAGAGAAATACTGATTTGTTGCTCCACTTATTTATGCATTCATTGGTTGATTTTTGTACGTGCCCTGACCAGAGATCACATCCACAACCTCGGCATGTGGGGACGACCAACCAACTGGCTGTGCGGCCAGGGCCTGGCCTTTGAATTCTAATACAACCATTGAGGGTCCTCTTCCAATGTTGCCTCAGGTTAGCAACGCCATCAAGTCATGTAGTTTGATTATTGCTAACCACTTGCTAACTATGTTGGTTTTTAAGCCTCCAATGTAGTGTCAATTCAAATTCCAAATTTAAGAAAAATACTGCTTCCAAACAAAGGCTGTATCCAAATGAAATATCTCTCTTATCCATTTGGCATTCAACACAAGACAGCAGTAAATTAAGGGCACTTTCCAGTCTAACCAGAATGCTTGGGGGGATGCTTCCCTGGTGTCTTCCCCGACTCACATCAGGCTCTCAGGAAGCCTCAATCTATTTTGAATTTAAGGTATAATGACAACATACTCCTTAATCACAGCTCATTATTTGGATTAAAATTTGGGCCATTTCACCTGAATACAATCTGAAATGGAAGCATCGGGCACCTGGTCCCCAGGCTCAGTCAACTAATGAGCAAAAATAGTTTTCATTCCTTTATAGCAGGCCAATTAGCTTAAAGCAACAGGACAATCAGTTATTTAACTAAAATACCCCGTTATCTGATTAAATTTAGTAGCCTGTTTATGTAAAACAAGTAACCTAGAGATAAATTAACTGGAATCCCTTCTAGTAGATTGGAATCTATCGGTAATCTGTATGGCCTAATTGAATAGATTGCTATAGCACTTTCTAGATTGGATAAGACAGACAGTGTGAGAGGAAACACAGTGGTTTTATGACTACTTTGCTCTTGCCCCCTCCTTCTTCACTCCAGGGTGATTTTGGAAGCCTGTGCAGAATCCAGAGAGACTACTACAGGCTGAGAATGCCAGGCAGTTTTGTTTTGGCAAGTTTTGGTTTTGTCCCTGGGGCTTGAATGCCGTAGAGGGTAGGGAGGAAGAGGACAACACCTAGAGACTGTTTTCACAGATGTGGGCAGAAAATACATCTAAAGCGAGATTTCTAGGGAGGAGGGTAACAATATTGGAAGTTTACGTGGGTAGCAGGGAAGAAATTAGAGGCAGAAGACAAAGAACACAGTGACCTGGGGTGACTAGGCATCACTCCACTCACCTCCCAAAATGACGTGGCTGAAGTGGTTAGGAGAGATTAGACACGGACAGGAGCAGCAGGGTGAAGTGCCTCCTTAATAATCAGATCAGTAGCTGCCTGTGCACTGTGATAAGAAAATGCAAATGCCACAGGGTTAAGGGAGAGAATAACGCACTGTGTCTTCAGCTGACAAGGTCTGATTGTCCTGTAGGCCTGGGAAGGCTCAGCCTTCCAAGGGAAACACTTCTAAAAATAACCAGGTGCAAACCTCAGGCCTCTCAGGCTGCTCACAAATCCGTGTGCCCTTTCAGTAGCGCTCATTTAGAGGAGCACTCACCCTTGCAGCTCTCCACTGGTGTTAACGTGACTGGGGAGGAGCTGAACAAATGGGCATTCAACAGGATGAATTTCCAGGTCAGCATCTTGGAAGTCATAGTTAAGATGGAATTGTTTTTTTCTTGAAGCAGTATTGGTAACAGTTCAGAAGAGAGTTCTGGAGTTATATCATGTAGTTTCACATTCTAACTCAGCCATCTACTCTGTGACCCCAAGTAACTTTATTTCTCTGCCCTGGTTTACTCAGCTTATAAAATGAGGGGACTAATGTTTCTGAGAGGATAAAATGTGTGGTAGGTATGGAGGGATTAGACTAGGGCTTGGCACAGACTGATTCACTAACAAATTTTTGTTATGATTTCTGTGGCTCTCATATTCTGGTATGTGCCTTGGCTGAAAGAAAAGCCTTTAAAGTTCTGTGCTTTCTCTTGACAATGAGAATGTACATGACATCACGGTCCTTTTCTGTGTGCCTTTTTAAGTGAGGGATTTGGGTGGTGATTGTAGGAAGGAAGATGACAGAGACCTCCGGGAAATGGTGGCACCCACAGAAGTCTATTCACAGGAGACTGACAGGCTCCCACACAGGCAGGACTGGTGATTATTGCTCTCTTTGCCTTTTTTTATTTCCATATTTTACCGAAGCAACAAAGCTTCTTAATGTCCACACCTGGTATTTTCATCCTATGTGTGTAGCAAGTTCCACGTATCACAACAGGATAACTTGGTGGTACTGTTCCCAGAAATTCATTGGAAAATCGATTTTGAAGGAAAGAAGCCAAGCACCTCACACAACTAAACTGTTACAGGAATTCTGAGGGGTCAAAATCTTTTGCTAAATTAATGAAGTACCCATCTTGCACCTACAATTTACGTCCCCCTGCCAGTTCAATTTACTTTCTTGCCCATTTTCCTTTCAGAATGCAGGGCTGTCGGAACTGAACTTCATTTCTTTTTGTTGAGGCACCTGCTTTATATTCATTCACTGGGAGGCATTTTTATGTCAAGAAAACCACATTTGCTGTCATAAAATGACCCTAAGGTAATAAACCATGAATTATCTTTAAAACCTGGAAAAGAACTTTGAAGTTATAAACAAGTTATAAAATAATTTGCAGGCACTGTTATTTCCCCACCAGATTTACCTAAAGAGGCTATTTTATGACAAGATTGATTTGTTACTTAAATCATTATAAAGATGGCAAATGGCTATTACGATTTTTATTTACTTTTAAATCAAAAGAAAACTGGAGGTAGAAGGTGTGGGGAAATGCTCTAATATCAAGTTAACTGAAGAACTAGAAAATAATTTAAAAATGAGCAAGCACTTTGATGACCTCACATTATATTTCATATAATTGTAAGAGATGGGAAATTTGATTTAAATATGGTATATGGAATAAAGTGTTTAACCTTTATACCTATGCACACACACTGACATTTCATATTAGTAAATATCTACTGTGAAAATCATTGGGATCAAAGATGTACCAAGAGGGCTTTCTTTTTCCACCAGCAATAGGTGTTCTTACATTTTGTAACAAAGCCTCTCTAAAGAACACTGATAAGTACATCTCATGTATGTGTATATACATGCGTATAAGTATGTATATGCATGTACGTGTGTATGTATAGATGTGTGTGCCTACACATATATCCAGTTCATCAACCCCACTAATCGTTTCATTTGCCTCTCTGCATATTGTTTAAAATTTTAGTAACTCAAGTATTTGGGATGGTGATAGATAGTAAATAACTGATTTTTCAGAGTTGTAATGATTTTTTAAAATGCATAAAGTAGAAGAATAGATGAAAGAAGAAACTGAGATGAAGAAAAGATAAGAGAAAGGAAAAAGCAAAGGAGAAAGGAAGGATAAGAAGGAAGTTTCTGGGATGTTGAAGTAAAAGAATGGAAAGAAATTAGGGAAAGAAACTGATGAAATCATTATGTTTCTTATATATCACTAATATAATATGTTAATTATACCTCAATAAAAAATGAAAAAAGAAACTGATATGTCCCCTAAAGCAAGAGATATAAAGGAAAGAATAAACAAATGGGACTTCATCAAAATAAAAAGCTTCTACACGGCTAAAGAAAACATCAGCAAAATGAAAAGGGAAGCAATCATATGGGAAGATACATTTGCCAATGATAACCTTGGACAAGGGTTTGATCTCCAAAATATATGAAGAACTCACACAACTCCACTCTGGAAAGACAAAAAATCCAATTAAAAAATGGGCAAAGGACTTGAACAGACACTTCTCCAAGGAGGATGTACAGAGGACACAGAGACATATGAAAGGATGCTCAGCATCACTAGCCATCAGAGAGATACAAATTAAAACCACGATGAGATACCACTTCACACCAGTCAGAATGGCCATCATAAACAAATCAACAAACAAGTGCTGGAGAGGATGTGGAGAAAAGGGAACCCTAGTACACTGTTGGTGGGAATGCTGCCTGGTTCAGCCACTGTGGAAAACACTATGGAATTTCCTCAAAAAACTAAACATGGAAATGTCTTTTGACCCAGCAATTCCACTGATGGGCTTGTACACTAACCACCCTGAAACACCAATCCAGAAGAACCTATGCACCCCAGTGTTCATAGCAGCACAATTTACAATGGCCAAGTGCTGAAAGCAACCTAAGTACCCATCAGTAAATGAGTGGATCAAACACCTGTGGTACATTTACACAATGGAGTACTAAGCAGCCAAAAGAAAGAAGGAGCTCCTACCCTCTGTGACAGCATGGATGGTCTGGAGAGCATTATGGTTAGTGAAATAAGCCAAGAGTGAGGGACAAATACCACATGATCTCACCTATAAGTGGAACCTAATCAACAAAATGAACAAGTGAGCAAAATAGAACCAGAGACATGAAAATAAAGAGCAAACTCACAGGTACCAGAGGGGAGGGAGGAGCAGGGTAACAGGGAAAGAAAGGGGAGGGTTATCAAGGAACATGTGTATGTAAAGGACGCATGGACAAAGCCAAAGGGAAGAAGGATTGAGGGTAGGAGGTGGGGGTGGGTGGGCAGGGGAAAGTGGTGGTGGAAAAATAGAGATAACTGTATTTGAACAACAATAAAAAAGAAAAAAGAAGAAAGACACGAGGTACAATCTCTCAATTATGCATGAGTAAGAGACCCAAATAGTTTTTTGTTAATATCTTCGTTAATGGATGGGAGAAAAAGAAGAAAATAAAGTGCTGACAGCTTTTCTCACAATTGAAGAGATAATGGGAAAATGAAATCTTGTCAACCCTCAACTAAAAGTACAGAAAACAGGCTTGAAAACAGCTTTTAAAAATTAACATCTTATACTACACCTCCTAAAATATACATAATTTGCTTCCTTTTATTTTGTTTATATTTCTCTATAGCCTTTAACTGTTAGGGATTGAATTTGTCTGCCTAACTTTGTATAACTTAAAGAAATTGGGAGTTTATAGTCCACTCACACAATGGGAAGTCTGAGAACAGGTATTTGCAGGCATTAGCCCTGTTGCTAAAAGATACCCAAGTCCAGATGTCTGGGATTCTCTTACCTTTTCATTATCGGTCTTCAGATGTCCACACCAGAGCCAGCTCTCATTCTTACATCAGGCAGGAGGAAAGGAGACAGCAAATGGTAACAGGGCATGAACCTGCTGAGTCTACTACCTTAGAAGTAGCTTTTCAGGAAGATCTGTCGTTGTATTTACATCTACTTGACCAGGAGTGCATCACTTGGCCTTCACTGTTTGAGAGAGGGACATTTTTTTTTTAATTTTTTTAATTTTTAATCAGTATTTTTTAATTGTTGATATTGTACAGTTTTCTGTCTTTTACCCCGCCCCAGCCCACCACCCCAGCCCTCCCCACCTTCCTCCCATTTCCACCCCCCATAGTTTTTGTCCATGAGTCCTTTATGCTTGTTGCTCTAAACCGTTCCCCTTTTCCCCTGAAATTCCCTCCCCTCCCCCTCTGGTCACTGTCAGATTGTTCTCAAATTCAGTGTCTTTGTTTATATTATGCTTGTTTCTTTGTTTTGTTGATTAGCTTCCAGCAGCACAATTTATAATAGCCAAGTGCTGGAAGCAACCTAGGTGCCCGTCAGTTAATGAATGGATCAAAAAACTGTGGTACATTTACACAATGGAATTCTATGCAGCAGAAAGAAAGAAGGAGCTCCTACCCTTTGCGACAGCATGGAAGGAATTGGAGAGTATCATGCTAAGCGAAATAAGCCAGGCAATGAAAGACAAATACCATATGATCTCAACTTTAACAGGAGAGGGACATTTTGATGCAGGGTTTGATTTTGTTTTTAAAGTTGAGCCCTTTGCTGCTCACCACAAAATCAGGATTCAGTAAAGAAGAAGAGAATGAATGGTAGGTAGGCAGTTCTTTTTGAATTACATAAATTAAATATACTGAAGTTAATACAATGGATCTAACTGAACTTTTTCTTTGCTGCTGATATAGGTATTTACTGTAAAATTTAATACTTTTGTCTTAAAGTTATTCATTCTAAAACATAACTAAATGATTACCGATGATGACATATTCTTTTTATATACTCCAATCACTAAAAAAACTTGAAAAATGGACTTAAGTGTAAATAAACTATTTCCATGAATAAAATCAACTTAAAATAAAAATATGAAAATACTTTAATCATTGGTATGGATGTCCATAAATCTCTAGAAATACTTAGGATCATCTGTAATGTCATTTAGAATGGAAGGACAGATAAAGCGCTTCTCAGATAAGGTCAAGTTCAAGGAGTTCATCATCACCAAGCCCTTATTATATGAAATGTTAAAGGGACTTATCTAAGAAAAAGAAGATAAAAAATATGACAGTGAAAAGACAGCAAACTCACAGCTATTAAGAATCACACCTAAAACAAAAGCAAACTAAACAAACAGCTAGAACAGGAACAGAACCCCAGAAATGGAGATCATATGGAGGGTTAGCAACAGGGGCATGGGAAGAGGAGAGAGGGGGGAAAGGTACAGAGAATGAGTAGCATAGATAGTGGGTAGAAAATAGACAGGGGGAGGGCAAGAATAGTATGGGAAATGTAGAAGCTAAAGAACTTATGACACATGGACATGAACTAAAGTGGGGAATGTGGGTGGGAGAGGGTGTGCAGGGTGGGGGGAATGATGGAGAAATGGGACAACTGTAATAGCATAATCAATAAAATATATAAAAAAAATAAAAAAAGAGGGGAAAAAACCAAAATTCCCCTCTTTTTTTATTTTTTTATATATTTTATTGATTATGCTATTACAGTTGTGGTGTAGCTCAGTGGATTGAGCACGGGCCTGCGAAGCAAAGGATCGCGGTTCGATTCCCAGTCAGGGCACATGCCTGGGTTGCAGGCCAGTTCCCAGCATGGGACACACAAGAGGCAACCGTACATTGATATTTCTCTCCCTCTCCCCCTCTCCTACCCTTCCCCTCTAAAGATAAATAAATAAAAATCTTAAAAAAAAATAACAATAATGTTTAGCAGTTTATTAACGTATATTATTATATAAATTTAGCATGGCTGCATAAGAGAAAATTCAAAATAACAGATAAACACACAAAAAGTAGATACTCCTACTTACCATTTTGTGACAAAAGCTCTCCCCAAAGAACATTGATCTGTATATGTGTGCGTTTATGCACGTGTATGTGTATATATGTGTGTGCATACATATAGTGTGTGTATAGATCTATCATATATATGTATGTGCGTACATGCATATGTGTATGCATGTATACACACACATATATATACATACACATACATCTTATGATTTGACAAATTACTCAGCCACCTAACTTCTAGTTTTAGGTTCAAATATCTTTATCACTGTATCTTTTCTATTTTCAAGTTCGCTACATGGACAAAAATGGTTTCTGGGGTTTAAGCCATTTTCACTTTAATCAGGCAACAAGAAAGTAGAAGGAGAAACAGAGAGGCTGCGGAATTAAGTCGACTCCCTTTAAGCAATTTTCCTGAAAGTCCCATACAACAGTCCTGCATATATCTTATGGGCAGTAATGTATTTACCTGCCCACACTTTTTTGAAAGGAAGGCTGTAAAAAGTATTGGAGAGTTGATTATATTGTGACTCTAAATAAAGATTGAGTTCTGTTTTTATGGAAGAAATAGAGAATGGATATTGGGTGGCAATTTGCAGTATCTGCCACAGTGAGTTAAAACCATTCTACTTCAGCAGTTATCAGGGTTCTTGACACACAGTCAATAAATAGCAAAGTGACCACCCAGCTCAATTCTTGATTACAAATCACAGCTTCATAGCACATAAAATACGACAATACCAATGAAGACATATGGTTTGGACTGCTTATTGTAACATGTAGATCTTTGCAGCCTGTGTCCTTGTCTTGTGCTGATGTTCTGGCTGGCCTTAGCATTTGGTAAAATCTCTGTCCCAGTCCTAAATATCTGACCCTGAAAGATTTGCTGGATAATGCAGATGACAGTGAAGATTTGCATAGGGGAAGAGATGATCACTGCACATACAACAGAAAATGTCCCTACATGAAACTTTAAACCACTTGGTCTTTCTTCATGGGTTTCCTCCCTCTGGTAGCCCCATTTCTCCCCTCTCTTCCAACTCCTTCTTCTTCAGAAGCTTCCCCTGCCTTCTGTTTGGGCAAAACTCTTAACCAAATTGGCAAAGCTTTCATATTTCATCACAGTACCACCCACAATGGGCCCAGAAGCCATTCAAATGAAGACCACAGAGTGTCCCTTAATTAATCTCACCCACTGAACCTTGCCTATTACATGTTAAAGAGATATTAAATGTTCACTATTAGATCTAACAAGATTCTGGATTCTTAGCAGAGTACAAATGCATATGAGACGTTCCCATGGAGCTCCAGAAGTTTGAGTTCTATTGTGATATAGAATGTAAACACCATGAGATTAGACTTGCTCTGCTTGTTTACTGGTGGGTGCTATGACCATCCGCACTAAAAATCACTGGCAAGTCTCACCTTTATTTCTTGCTAGGGCCCAACATATTTTCTCTGCACCTAAGTATTCTCTTTTTCATGGCTTCTTTCAACAAATGCCATTCTGGAGTCTTTGGTCCTCATTTTTTCTGGCTTCTGTTCATGAACATTAGGAATACAAATTTGTCTAATTAATTTTTGCGTAAGTAGCAGAAAGAGTGCTCTCCACTAATAGAAATAGCTAACAGTATCTTACCTTTCTGTGAACCAAGCATAGTACTAGTATATTTATGGATTTCTTTCCATCCTCTAAATAGTTCTATGAGCTAAGTATCTTAAGCAGAACATAACTAAAATATTTGGAGAAGAAAGGGGCCTACAATACTCTGATGGAAATTTTGTAGTATTTTTACTTATTAAGGTAAAATAAAGCCATAGATTATGTTTCATAATTTATTAGATGACTTTTTCTATTTTGACAATTTTATTATATTTTTAAGGGTTAAAATACTTCCTACCCAGCAAACCCTGGCCTGCCTCTGAGAGATTGAGAGCAAGGTCCCTGGCCTTGTTCTCTGGCCACCCATACCTTACTTAGGATAATTAACATATTTGTGAATTGTAGGAGAAAGAACCGAAGCTTAGAGACATGAAATAATTTGCCTAAGGTTAGGTAACTTGTAGCAAGACAGGGATTTAAAGTAAGAACTAATCAACCACGAAGTTCATTTTCCTAGTTATTATGCTATTCAGTCTTTTAGGTTCTTAATATTAGAAGAGGCTTTCCCATAAATAAAGAATAAAAACTCTTTTGGATCAAACCATGAATGGTCAGATTATTCATTAAAAAGTGTGTGCTGGTAAATGTTTTAGAACTAGTCTTTCTCTCAAACACACACACACACACACACACACACACACACCACCCACAAGAAACAGCTCTAACTTTTAGCATTTGCAGATTTCTGTGATATAAATATTCAAGCAACCAATGTGACAATTGAAAGAGGAGCTGAGAAAAGATGTGAGCAAAAGGCTCTCTTAGCCAGAATGAGTCAGCACATCACTATGATAATTAGTAACAATATCAGAGCTGTGCATTAACAATTAGATAAGCTACCAATCTATGTACTAAATAAGGCAGTCTGTTTTGTAGGGCAGACAGATTTTTCAGCCAGGTCAATGAGAATTGAATCCCGGCCATACTGCTAAATAGCTGTATGACCACGTGATTGTGGACAACCTGTCTTCTCTGAGCCTTAGTTGCCTTATCTCTTACATAGTGATAACACCACCCACCACGAGAGATTAGCTGGATATTTAATGTAAAAACATTGAAACAGCCTGGAACAGGGTGTTAAGTGTGTTTAGTTCCCTACATAGTAGCACATTTATTTTCATTCATGTCATTGCCAAGCATTTATTAATTAATGAACACAAAGGAACAATTTTATTGTCTTTGTAAAGTATATTTTTTGTTTCCTTAATTAAAAAAAATTTTATTTTACCTTTTTCCAATTTTCAAAGAGATTTTAGTATAAGAAATACTTTCATTTCCTCTAACATCACTATTACAGCCAACATATCAACAAGCAAAACTAGTGACTATTACCTTGGTCTCAGTATTAGGGCGACAGCAGGAAGTGGTGGGGTCTGCTCCATTTAAATACAACAGTAATTACTGAGCTTCTGTCAGTTCCTATGAGACAACATATATTCTCAGTATTGCCACATCATTCCCTTTTACTAAATCTGTTTGTGAAACTTCCCAATTTTTATTTATTTTCCTTTTATAAATGGAAGTTTGTACCTTTTGACTACCTTCAACCATTTTGTCCACTCCTCATCCCCCATTTCTGGCAATCTGTTTTCTGTATCTATGAGTTTGTTGTTTGATGTTTTTAGATTCCACATATAAGTGAGATCATATGGTATTTTTTCTGTTTGACTTATTTTATTTAGCATAACACCCTTGAAGTTCATCCATGTTGTTGCAAATGTCAGGATTTCCTTCATTATATAGCTAAATTTTACATACATGTATATACACACACGTGTATATATGTATGTGTGTGTGTGTATGTATATAATCACATTTTATTTATCCATTGATGTATAGTTAGCTTAGTTGATTACATGTCTTGGCTATTATAAATGATGCTGCATTGAACATGGGGGTGTATATAACTTTTTGAGTTAGTGTTTTAGTTTTTTTCAGATAAATACCTAAAGTGGAATTGCTACACCATGTGGTAGTTGTAATGTTATTTTTTGAGGAACCTCTGTAATGTTTTCCATAGTGGCTTCACCAATTTATATTCCCCCCAACAGAGAACAAGGGTTCCTTTTTTCCTACACACTCACTAATGCTTATTTCTTGACTTTTTTAGAATAGCTATTCTAACAGATGTGAGGTTATAGCTTCCTTGTGATTTTTAAATTTGTTTTCTTTTATGACTACTGATTTTGAGCACCTTATCATATATCTGCTGACTATATGTGTGCCTTTTTTTGGAAAAATGTCTGTTCAGATCCTCTGCCCAATTTTTAATTGGATTGTATTTTTTATTGGGTATATGAGTTATTTATATATTTTGGATATTAACCATGTATCAGCTATAATTTGCAAATATTTTCTTTCATTTGTTAGGTTGGTTTTTCATTTCGTTAATGGTTTCCTTTGCTGTGCAGAAGCTTTTTAGTTTGATGTAGACCTGCTTGTTCATTTTTGCTTTTACTGCTAATGCTTTTGGTATTAAATAAAAAAATCATCACCAAGAATAATGTCAAGGAGCTTCCATATTTTATTCTAGGAATTTTATGGTTTCAGGTCTTACCTTCAAGTTTTCCATTCATTTTGATTGATTTTTATATATGGTTCAGTTCTATTCTAATATTAAAACATCTTCATTTAAAATACCATAAAACCACTGCTGGATATGTCAGATCTGACAGATCTGTTACCAGTTTGCAACTGCGGAATTAATAGATGAGGTGGTCTTGGGTAGCAGAAAAAGTGGGGAGAGGAGCCTGAACCAGGTATACAGGCAGGAATGATGAAGACAGGAGCATGCCTCGAGCAGAGTAGGAAGCGAGTCTGCCACTGGTGCAGAGAAGCACTCTGCAGTTGACAAGCTTGGATCAGTACCATTGGGAGTAATTAATCATGGTCTAAAATTCTAAGAAATGATGTTTGCCCATGCAAAATGGACACTTTTACATCATACAGTGACATAATCAATCTGATAGTGGTGGAAGATAAATCTGAGATCGGGAAGAAGTGCATGGAAGTGTCCGGAGAGTCCATGCTTGGTGCCAGGATGCCTGGGTTTGCATCTGGCTCACCACTTTGTAAGTCTGTTATTATGGAGAAGATGTTTCATCTCTCCAAGTCTCATGATCAATATTGTGGTGAGGGTTTAATAAATTACTGATTAGGAAGTATTTAGGAAGTATATAGTACATAGGAAACACTCAAAACAATGTTAAATGTGATTATGTGTTTAAATAAAGGAAATAAATGGCAGAAACATTGTTTAAAGAGGTCACTATAAAATGCAGGTACAAATTTTTCAATGAAAGATTCAAAGGCATCTGATGGACTTAGAAATGTAAAAGTAAAGACTAAGATTTTTTTTTTAAGTTGGCTAATAAGAAAAATGTCCTACCTTAACAAAAATAAGGAATTGTAAATGAGGAATCTTGTTATCAGGGGAAGATAAGTTCAACTTTAAATATGAGTAGAGTTGAGATAAAAATGAAATAAAATGTGCTGTCAGCAGTTGAAGATGTAGGACAAGAGGTAGACTGCAATTTAAATACGATACCTTTACTGAACTGCGAATGATGTGCAACACCTTATGTTTAATGCCGTAGAGGACAAACAGATTGTGAAACAATCTAGGCCCTTCATTAAACAACATGCAGTTTATTTAACATGGAAAACCAGAAAAAAGACACAAATTACCATCCCACCAGGTAAACACTGAAAAAAATGGTGGCAATTTGTAGTCTGGGTGCGTACAGGAGAGAAGATTGAGAATCGGCTTATTTGGCTGTAGTATGGAGGTTCTTTGGTTGTACACATTGTTGAAGCAGAAAGATTGGTTAGGGGCACATTAGACAGGGTCTTAGTGTTAGGATGAGGACTTTTATGCATCAGGTGAAGAGTGTGCACTGAGCATTTTGGCAGTGCCCAGGAAAACATCTATAATTCAGAAAAGAGACTGGGTTTTAAATTGCAAATTTGACAAACAACTCGAAATCATTGTTGAAACCAGAAAGTAAATGGGATTGTCAAAGGAGCAAATTCACAAGAAAGAGTCTGTGTTAGAGCCTTGGGTGATACTTACGTGGAAGAAATGGGAGGAAGAAAAACTTTAGTGAAAAGAACAGAGAAAAAAGTAGAGAGGACCTAAGATTATCTGCGTCCTGTCATGGAAAACAATGACACAGAATGCTGGGCAGCAGAGAGCGGAAATCAGGATTGGGGATGGGTTCCTGGGCCTCCTTTGCTCTTCTCCTTCAAAGAAAGCAGGGTCTGTGGACAAGGATGTATGCCCACTGATCTCGGTTCCACAGTGTAAGGGGCAGAATAGAAACAGCCAGGAGGAATTTAGAAGTCCAGAGTATTCCAAATTACAATTGAACATGCAGTTGATTTTCTTAGAAATGTATCTACATGATATATGACTATATAACTTGTTTAGATGTTTTAAAACTTGCTTACTTTTTATAGAAATGTCTCGTTTTATGTAGGCATATCTTGATAATGCAACTCCACTGCACTAAGAAAACCATTTTGTAGTTGAAGATGTATCAGCCTTGACATTACTGACATTTTGGACTGGATATTTTGCTGTGCAGGACTGTCCTACGACTTGTAGGATGTTTAATTGTATCCCTGGCCTCTATCCACTACATGCCAGTAGCATTTTTCAACAGGACAAAAGTGTTTTTAGGTACCAAGTATCCATTGGAGGACAAGATTTCCCCCTTCCCAGGCATTGGGAACCACACTACTCAAGTTCAGTATTAGCCAGAGCAAGGTTTTTTTCTTCTCTTTCTCTTTTCTTTCTGCAAGGAGAAAGAAAGTATACCTATGTAATGAAATTCTTGGAGTAATGAAATTTTAGTTACCAGATTTGTGACATAAAGAAATGACATAAATAAACACACATAGATTCACAGAAAGAGAAAGTTGTGTTTTCAAGTAGCTAATGAGTAGAAAAGGCTGAAGTTATAAAACCAAAAGATAAATTAAGCATTATATATAAAAAGATATGCCGGAGGATGGTATTCTCATTTAGTGGCAAATACAATTAAACAGACATTTAGTTTGAAGGAAATAAAGTCCTCCGTATATCGGGTGGCATCTTTACACTGATATAAATTGCAGTGAGAAGCAATTTGTATAAATCACTATTATTCCAGAGAGAGAAAAATATATAGACCAAGCAAATCTAATGTGACAGATGTTATAAATGTTATCATTTTAGTTTTTCATTTCAATTCCATCAGTTTATAGACTTCCTCCACTGATTATATTAAAAAGAGGATTAGAGTTTTTCCTGTCAGAAAAGACAACAGCCTTGTCACAAAGCAAATTCGTTTGCCCAAGGTGAGTTCTTTACCTTCCTGAGGATAAAATGGGCTCCATAATATAGTTTTCAAAACAAAACACCTTGGATCAGGAACAGGCTTAGAATCTATCTGAAATCACAGATTAAGGAAAAAGAAATCTCATCGGTAAGTAAACAGGTTTAGATAAGTCTACAAAAACATAATGAATTTTATGTTCTTTTCATATCACTAAATATTGAAATGCATAATACACAATACAGGGCCATATAAATGGTTCAAAAGGTCTGAATTCTCATAAGCAGAGAACACAAGAACAGTCTTACTGCAGAAGCTGGCAAGAACCTTTTATTCCTTTAAATACAATGAATGATGTAGAGCAAGCAGAATTTACCTGTCTGTATATGTATGTCTGTAAGGCTATTTCATGAGAAATAGTATTTCCACTTAAAATCTAGATCTTTCCTAAAATAATATACTACTATCTATTGGAGATGAATTGGCTATGCAATCTTAATGGCAAAATACAAACTTTATTTTGAGATTCATTTCAGAATGATGAGTTGAATACTTATTATATACATAAATATGTATGTAAACATATAATAATTTTAGTATGAGATAAACATATCTCATATAAACATGCATAAGTACAAATTAAAGATTGCTATTTGAAAGAGCAGATACCCATGAAATGGGTGTTCTGGACTTTACTAAATGCTGTGCCCTGAATTCTCCCCCAGTTCATGTGTTGATGCTGTGACTGTATTTAGTGATAGAACCCACAAGGAGATAGTGAAGTTTAAATGAGGACATAAGGATGAGGCCCTACATTAATATGACTAGCGTCCTTATACAAGTAAGAGACATGTGGGAAGCATGTGCTCAGAGAACAGGCCATGTGAAGACACATTGAGCAGATGGCCACCTGTAGGCCAAACAGAAAAGCCTTAGGAAAAACCATATTCATCACTACCTTGGTCTTAGACTTCTGGCTTCCAGAACTGTGAGAAAATAAATTTGTTGTTATGCCACCTAGTTTGTGATTATGACAGCCTGAGTGGGTAAATACACAGAGGAGGTTGTGTATGCCTGAGTTTACCCAAACCTGACTGCTATCTCTGCTACTATCTCTTAAACTTATAAGAATATATAAAATTTGAAAGATGTAAAGTACAGTATAGGGATTGGAGTAGCCAAAGAACTTACATGCATGACCCATGGACGTGAACAATGATGGGGGCATTGCCTGAGGGAGTGGGGGTTGCTGGTTGGCTGGGGGCAAAGAGGAAAAATCAGGATAACTGTAATAGCATAATATTTAAAGTATAAATAAGGAACAAGTAATAAATGAGAGAGTTTTTATGTATCTGAAATACCTCACTGCGGGGGGCTCTGCCCATAGGAACCCCCCCCCTCCGTTTGTCACGGATGAAAATAAAAACTACCAAGATATCTTCTGCTTGGGGAGGAAAGGGGTCAAACTCTCAGAGGAGAATGACCCAGAGCCCCTTCCTCATGAGGCTTTTATTGGGTTCCAATACACTGGAATAGAAGTTTAACATGTCAAAGAAATCTGAGGGCTTAATCCGAGCCAGTGTTTGTCAGGAAAGGGGGTTGCCAAACTTTGGGAGACATACTCATTTCCTCCTGAGACACTTATCACCTAAGGGAGAGCACTTTTAGCAAAGCAGGTTTCACAGGGCTTTAGGAATTCTTTCTTATGCCAATCACCCAGGGAGCCGTCCTGGCCAGCACAGGGCTGCACCGCTCACCCCCACAGTTAAGCCTATTAGGAAGCAGGAGACATCTCCCAGATGGAAATGAGGACTCGGGCTATGTCAGAATAGCCGGGGGGCGAGGGTCCATCACACCTTCTTTGCTGCAGCCCCCCGAGAGTCCTTCCATGAGGCCTCCCAAGTGGTTGTGTCTGGCTTAGGTTGCCCCTCCCATGAGGAATCTCACCCGTCATTGACTGCCAACCAAGCATTGGGGCCAGAGATGAATGAGGCAGAAGCAGTGCTCCTGCCAGGGAAATAAGCTTTGTCTCCTTAGTAGGTCATGTCCTCGTGACAGAACAGACCCAGATGAAGGGGGTCCCTTGGGCTCTTACACAGCCCACCATGGGGTGAGGGTTACAACTCCTGAAACCAGGCTGAACAGTCCACAACACCTAACCAGATCCTGGAGGTTGAGGAAAGTTTCTCTGAAGAAGCCACTTTAAAGGCTGAGGCAAGAATGAGTATGAGCCAACTACTTGAAGAGCTAACCAATGAAGAACATTGGAGGGGACCTGAGAAAGCACAGAGGTGAAAGAACCCAGACAGCAGAATGCCTACATGACTATATGGAGTATGCACAGTGGGGCTGCATAGGCAAGTGGGAGAAAAGGATGCTAAAAATACAGGCTAAGGGAAGACATGAGGAAACCTGATACAACATAATGTTTTCAAACCACTTTTTGTGTCTGGCAGAAAGAAAAAAGAAAAATCTACTTTGTAATGCTTCCAGGTAATTAATTTTACTATGGCAAATAATTATAAAACTAATTACCTTGAAGTGATAATTTAATGTGTATTGGCAGTAATTGAGTGGTCAAGTGAGATTAATTCAATTATATGAGAATATTTCTTTGGAGCTGGTGCAGAACCTGCCTGTATTGGATCTCTTGCATGAAATGTATGCCTGTGGGAAACCATTAAGTTGTTTGAAATGGAGCTAGAAAATGTGTTCAAAATATGTAAAACTGACTCCTGAGAAAAGTCTTCACTTGCCCAGGAGAGAATCAGATTCTCTTAGTTTGTCTCAGAGGTCAGCTGCCTGAAGAACTGCCACTACTGAGACAAATTCTTTGCCAAACCAGAGCTGCCCAGAGTTTGAGAGTTAATATTGCTAGGGGCAGAATTGCACACTCCTGACACATGCTATACCTCTAGGGGAGGGGTGTTGAACTTATTTTCACTGGGGGCCACATCAGCCTCAAAGGGCCGGAATAATTTTAGGACTGTATAAATGTAACTAGTCCTTAATTTTTAAGGAGCTGAAGTTAAATTTGACCCTTTGAAGGCAACCGTGAGGCTGATGGGGCCCCTAGTGAAAATGAGTTTGACACCCCTACTCTAGGAGAATGGTGAGAGTATGTGTTTCTCTCTGCTTGCTAAAAGCACCACTTAGTCTTAGCTGTAAGAATTAAATCTTTGCCCTAGCCAGGTGTCTCAGTTGGTTGGAGCATCATCCCACACACCAAAATTTTGTAGGTTTGATTCCAGGTCAGGGCAAATACCTACGTTGGGGGTTTGTTTCCTGGTTGTTGCATATATGGGAGACAACTGAAGAATGTATCTCTCTCTCTCCCCCCGTCCCTCTCTCTCCCTCTCTGCATCTCTCCCCTTCCCTCTCCTTCTCTGTCTAAAATTCATAAACACATTCTAAAAAAATTATATCTTTGATGACAGGTCAACTAGTAAGTATATCCCCAGTTTACATTATTATTACAAAAATATTCCTGCTAACTTTTCAAATAATTTTGAGTCAAAGTGACTTTTCAAAGTGTTAAACAGCTGGTGCTTCAGCCACAATCTATTATAACCCAGCCTGATAATTTCAGCAACTGAGTCTTCAATGCAAATTGCTCGACAATGCTTTTAGCCTATAATTTATATCTAAGGTGCTTATTATTGTCTACCCCAGAGTTGTTGAAATTGTTTAAGATGGAAAGGAGATGCCTTTAAAAAGGAAAAATGTGCAATTAGGTATGGCTTTCAAAATATCCACCAGGTAATCACTAGATTCATAAAACAAAAAATAATTGGTGAAATGAGTTTATTTAAGTCTACATCATTGTTGAGCTACTTGGTAGTTCCTACAGTAAAGATTTAAACATTGTAGGTAAAAGTCTCGGCTTGCCCCAATTTTACTCTCACCTATTTCCCTCTTAACTCTGCACTACACTTAAATAAACAAACAAACAAATAAACAAACAAATAAATAAATAAAGTTGTTCTGGGCCACATGCATTGTACAGCCTTCAGCAATCAATTAGTGAGCACTGAATGTAAAACATGTGCTAGGGGCTGACTGGGTGTCAGGGGTAAGAAAAAGGTGAATAAGAGAAACCCTTTTGTCCCCAAGGGAAATATTATTTAATGCAAGAGAGAGAAAGACATCTCAATAAATTTCACTCCAACTATGAGCTGACAGGTGCTAAAAGCAAAGAATGAGAAGTGACATCAGACCAAGACTTTAGTGCTAGTTGGTGGAAAAAAAAAAGAACAACACAGAGCAATTTTTAATAAAGTTAAATATACTGAAAAAATTAAAAAGTAGGTTAAAAGGTAGATTAAGTATATATAATAATATCAAACAGTAATTTTATTGTAAAATAAAAATAATTTATTATTCTTTATTAAAAGAGAGAATAATGAAATATTCATAAAGAAGATGAAAATCAAGCTTGGAAAACAGTGCATATATCTTTTCAAATTAATGTTTCAGATTTATTCATACACAGAGCCCAGCAAAAATAATGCCCCTTTTTCATTATAAAATGTTTTTCACTTATCTGTGGAATTTATTTATTTATTTATTTATTTATTTATTATTGTTCAATTACAGTCGTCCCCATTCCCCCCTTTACTCTCCCTCACCCTACCTGCCCCCGCTCCTGCATTCAATCCTCCCCCCCACCACATTGGCTTTGTCCATGGGTCCTTTATACATATTCCTTGATGACACTTCCCCTTCTTTGCCCCATTATCCCCTTCCCCCTCACCTCTGGTTACTATCTTTTATTACAAAATCATAAGCATGTAATTCTGTAACATAACAATATCACATTCAAGGACACCCTGTAACATTTTAGGTGAAATGTTCAAACTAAAACTATAAATTATTACACCCACATTGTTACCCTACCAACCACACTCAAGCAGGTGTTACTTCTGCTGGACCCTGTATATTCCTAGAAATGGAGTTGCTGTGTCATAAGGCAGCTCCATTTTTCATTTTTTGAGGTAACTCCACAGTGCTTTCCACAGGGGCTGCACCAGTCTGTATTCCCACCAAGAGTGTACTAGGTTTTCCTTTTCTTCATGTTGTCCCCAACATTTGTTTTTTGTTGATTTATTGGTGATGGCCATTCTGAGAGGTGTGAGGTGATATCTCACTGTGATTTTAATTTGCATTTGTCTGATGATTAATGATGTTGAGCATTTATTCATATGTCTATTGGCCATCAGTATGTCCTCTTTGGAAATGTGTTTATTTAGGATCTCTGTGCGTTTTTTTAATTAATTTTTTTATTTTTGTTGAGGTGAGTTGTATGAGTTCTCAATAAATTTTGGATATTAACCCTTCACCAGATGCATCATTAAAGAATATCTTCTTTCATTAGGTTGTCTTAATGTTGTGTTGACTGTTTCCCTTGTTGTGCAAAACACTTATTAGTTTGAAGCAATCCCTTTCTTCTATTTGATTGTTTGTTTGTTTGTTTCACTTCCCTGAGGAGTGAAAAAGTCCAGCCATTGCTAATATAAGGAGAACAGTTTTCGCCACACTGATGTAACCTGGAAGCCAAGAAGAGTGGACTGGAATGCACATGCATGAACAATGATGACTTCACTGTACTAGTCAGTGGGGGCAGTAGACACCACTGAGTGGCATGTGTACTCTGTGCTTGTTGCATTCAAAATGACTGAGCAAGTAAAGCAACAAATCTGCATCAGATTTTGCATTAAGCTTGAACATTCCTCCATGGAAACTATCTGGGTGATTCAGAAGGCTTTTGGGGACAATGCGATGAGATGAGTGCAGCATAAATAAAAGTGTAGTGCAAATGCTTCAAAGATAGTCAAGAATCTTCTCAAAGTGATCCACATTCTGGAAGGCCTGCATCAAGCAGAACACCTGAGAGTGTTGAACGTGTATAGGCTGCAATCAACAAAGATCAGTGACTGACAGTGTGAGAAATAGAAGCTGATCTGGGAGTTCCAAAAACTACTGTGTCTGAGATCCTCACACAAGATCTTGGCATGAAACATGTCACGGCAAAATTTGTTCCATGTCTTCTGCTACCAGAGCAAAAGAAACATCATGCTGCAGTTGCTAATGACTTGATTCAAACTGCTACCAATGAACCAGATTTCCTCAATAAGGCCATAACAGGAGATGAATAGTAGAACTACAGCTATGACCTGGAAGGGAAGTTCCAGTGGTCCCAAAGGAAGTGGTCTGGTTCCCCATGCCTGCGGAAGGTGAAGCAAAGTTGCAGCAAGATCAAGACTGTGTTAATTGTGTTTTTTGATTGGGAAGGTGTTGTCCACCAGGAGTAAGACCCTCTAGGCCAAATTGTTGATAAAGAATACTATCTGGATTTTTTTCATCGGTTGAGAGATGTAATATAATGAAAACGGCTACTGCTCTGGGTAACTGGTGATTGACAGCTTCATCAGGACAAAGCGCCCGCTCATACCTCATGTCTAGTGTAGTTTTTTGACAAAACATCAAATCACTCAGGTGACTCAGTCCCTCTACAGTGCAGATTTGGTGCCCTGCAACTTCTGGATTTTCCCCAAAATAAAACCACCTTTGAAAGGGAAGAGATTTCAGACTTTCAATGAGATTCAAGAAAATATGTCTGGGCAGCTGATAGTTATACCAACAAAGGGTTTTGCAGAGTGTTTTGAACAGTTGAAGGGATGCTGGGGGAACTGTGGTGCCCCACAGTGCCTACTTGAAAGGGAACTGAGTTCTCATTGTCTTATGTACAATGTTTCTTCTATCTCGTATCTTCAATAACTATCTCTATTTTTCATATTACATGGCTGGATAGCTTCTGGACAGACTTCATTTATCAGAAAAAATTTAGCTAAGAGAAATGTCAGAGATTTTAATGCCTATGTCTTCTCAGAGTTTAATGGTTTTGAATGTTACATTTAAGTCTTTAATCCCTATTGAGTTTATTCTTGTATGTGGTATAAAAAAGGCATTATTTACAATAGTCAAGATATGGAAGCAACCCAAGTACCCATCAATAGATGAGTAGAAAAAAAATTGTGGCACAATATATAATAGAATATTAGTCATAAAAAGGATAAAACCTTACCTTTTGTGACAGCATGGATAAATCTACAGGATATTATGCTAAGTGAAATAAGTCAGACAGAAAAAGACACATATACTGTTTCACTTAAATGTGGAATCTAAGGAGCAAAATAAACAACCAAAGAAAACAGAAACAGACATAGATGTAGAGAACAAACTGATGGTTGCCCGAAGTGAGGAGGGTTGGGGACTGGGTAAAAAATTTGAAGGGATTAAGGAGTACAAAATGGTAATTACGAAACAGTTATGGGATTGTAATATTCAGCATAAGGAATATAGTAAATAATACTGTAATAACTATGTATAGTGCCAGGTGGATGTTTAAATTATTGGGGCGATAACCTTGTAAGTTATATAATAGTGTAACAACAATGCTGTACACCTGAAACTAATATAAAATAATATTGAATGCCAATGGTAATAGAAAAATAAAATAAATGATTTTAAAAAAGAAAAGAGTGAAGTCCTATGTATATCGATTAGCTATTGAAGTAAACGTATATTTAGTGTTTCATATCAGATGTGGCTGAATGAAAATAAATTTTCATTGGAATTAGTGTTTCAATTATAAAAATTAAACTAATTCCATCATGAAACATTTATATAAACATAAACATTTATACATAAATATATAAAAGAAACATGTACTTAAGTAGTATGAAAAATACATTTTCTTTTATTAGCTTGGTGAGAGTTCTTTTTTTAAATTACTTTATTGTTGTTCAATTACATTGTCTGCATTTTCTCCCTACCCCTCACCTGCACCCCCTCCAAACCCACCTCCCTCTCTTGCTTCTACCCTGCCTCTTGGTTTTATCCATGTGTCCTTTATAGTAGTTCCTAAAAACCCTTCTCCCCACTGTCCCCTCCCCACTCCCCTCTGGCTATTGTTAGATTGTTCTTAATTTCAGTGTCTCTGGTTATATTTTGCTTGCTTTTTTGTTGTTGTTGTTCATTATGCTGCAGTTAATGGTGATATCATATGGTATTTGTCCCTCACTGGCTGGCTTATTTCACTTAGCATAATGCTCTCCAGTTCTATTCATGCTGTTGCGAAGGGTAGACTCTTGTTCTTTCTCTCTGCTGCATAGAATTCCATTGTGTAAATGTACCGTAGTATTTTCATCCACTCATTTGCTGATGGGCACTTAGGTTGCTTCTAGCACTTGGCTATTGTAAACTGTGCTGCTATGAACATTGGGGTGCACAGGTTCTTTTGGATTGGTGTTTCAGGGCTCTTAGGGTATAATCCCAGCAGTGAAATTGCTGGGTCAAAGGGTAGATCCATTTTTAGTTTTCTGAGGAAATTCCATACTATTTTCCACAGTGGCTGCACCAGTCTGCATTCTGATCTTTTTTTCCTCCCAAAGTGAATACAAAGAACTTTTAATCAAGTGCGAGTTTAAAATAGTTAAAATCAGCCCTGGAGGTGGAGTTTTCTTTTTCAGTATTGTAGATTTAAAGAGCCTGGCCTACTGCTCCTACAGTCACCTCAGATTAGATGCATCACCAGCTCATGTATCCTTTCCCCAGACCAGATCCACATATATTTTTAGTTCATCTCTTTTTTGTTTCCATAGCCATCTCCTTCTTGTTTCTGTTACCCCATCCCCTCTTTCACTACTAGAATACAAACCCGAGTAGTGTTTTGCTTAAGTATATTGAATGGATTTCCAAGTCTTTGGATAATGTCAAGACTGCTTATTATGCTATGACAACTCTCTACAATCCAGCCCTTCCCTCCCTCTCAGGAAGTCCATCCTTAAATTCTTCTTATATTTATGTTTCTGTCTTACTGGTTTAATCATAGTTTCCAAACATTGCAGGTATCTTATATTTCATCGTATGGTACTTCTGTTTCCTCTGCCTGGAATGCCATTCTTCAACCTATCTCAAAACTTAGTTCCAAATCCTTTATGAAGACATCTCCTAATCACTACAGGTAAACTTACCATTTTGGGACCTCTAATATACTATGAATAAACCTTTAAATATTAAGTAAAAATTATATTATAGCATACTGCTTATGAATCCTTCTTCCACGTAATAGATTTATAAGATCCTTGAGGGCAATATCTATTGTATCTTTGTTTTCCCTATAAATAATCACCTAGAAGTGACTATATACTAGTACCCTAGCAGTTTGGGATGGACAGTGTCTTATATAAACTAGAAAAGACAAAGACATTCCAGATTGTAATGACTTGTGAAATTTTATTAAACCCCTGAAGTCAAGATTCCATCAAAGCAAATAAATGGAACTCTTATGGTCATCTCAAAGATCGTATTTTGACATAAGTTTATATCAGAAAAAATACCTTTCTTCTTTTATTTTAATTAAAATTTCCTCATGGATTTTACCCTTTACTTTTGAATAATGACAATATTTTTCGATTAGTTATCTTTTCTTGTCTTACCACATAGATAGGACATATTAAATAATATTGAATAGACCCTGACCAGTGTGGCTCAGTTGGTTGGGTGTTGTCTCACAAAGTGAAATTTTGCCAGTTCGATCCCTGTTAAGGGCATATGCCTGGGATGAGTGTTCAGTCCTCAGTCTGTGGGCATACAAGTGGCAACTGATTGATATTTCTTCGTCACATTGATGTTTCTCCCCCTCCCTTTCTCCCTCCCTTCCCCCCTCTCTAAAAAAAAGACATAAAATCTTTAAAACAATATTGAATAGAATCAATCATTCTGGACACCCATGTCTCTATTAGCAGCAATAACTCATGTACTCGTGTAGGTAACTTATATTAGGCTAAGAGAGTTTCCCTTTATTATTAATTACTAGCAGTTTTTAACATTAATGGGTATTGAATTTAATCAAATGATTTATATATATTTTGAAATAATTGTTTCTCTATAATTTCCAAATGTGTCAAGCTAGATCTATAAGCCATTCTTAGGACTATACCAGATATGATTATACAACTTTTGAAAATTTATTTTTCACTAAATATAGTTGCTATGCAATATTTTGTTAGTTTCAGGTGTACAACATATTGATTCAACATCTATATACCTTACAGTGTGCTCACCACAATAAGTCTGGTAAATAAATGCCACTGTACAAAGTTGTTATATTATAGATTATTTTCTCTGTGCTGTGTATTACATCCCCATGAGTTACTGATTTTATAACTGAAAGATTGTACTTCTCATTTCCCTTCACCTTTTCTGCCAGCCACCCAGCTTTCTTCCCTCTGGCAAGTTTGTACTCTGTGTCTATGAGTCTGTTCTTGTTTTTTCTCTAGATCCCACATTTAAGTGAAATCGTGTTTGTCTTCTTCTGACTTATTTCACTTAGTATAATACATTTAGTCCCATCCATGTTATCTCAAATGGCAAGATTTTATTCTTTTTTATGGCTAAGTAATATTCCATTATATTCATACATATATATACACACATACATACACATGTATACCTACATATACACATTGCCATTGTTATCTATTTATCTATTGGTGGACACCTAAGTTGCTTCTATATCTTGCCTATTGCAAATAATGCAATGAACATAGGGTTTCATGTATTTTTTAGTGTTTTTTTTAAGATAAATATCCAGAAGTGCAATTTCTGTGTAATATGGTAGTTTTAATTTTAATTCTTTGAGAAAGCTCCATGATCTTTTCCATAGTGCCTGCCCTAATTTACACTCCTACTAACATTGCACAATGGTTCCCTTTTCTCTACATTCACTCCAAAACTTGCTTTGTTATGATTTTATAATAATAGCCATCCTGACAGTTTGAAATGATATGTCTTTGGGTTTTGATTTGCATATCCATGATGAATAGGGACGTTGAGCATCTTCTCGTGTTTGTTGGCTTTTTGCATATCTTCTTTAGAGAAATGTGTGTTTAGGTCCTCTGACCATTTTTTCAAATCAGATTGTTTATTTTTTGATGTTGAGTTGTATTCTTTATATATTTTGAATATTAACCCCTTACTGTATAAGTCATTTGCAAATACCTTTTTGCCTTAAGTTGTCTTTTTATTTTGTTGATGGTTTTCTTTATTGTATAAAAGCTTTTTAGTTTAATGTAGTCTCATTTATATATTTTTGCTTTTGTTACCCTTACTTGAAGAAACATATCAAAAATATTGTGCTAACACTAATGTCAAAGAGGTTGCTGCCTCTGTTTTCTTTGAGAAGTTTTATTGTTTCAAGTATTACATTTCATACTTTAATACATGTTTAATATATGTTTGTATAGGTACATGAAAGTGATTACACTTTTTTTGGCAAGGACATGTTTACTTTTCCTGAAAGCATTTAATGAAAAGACTGTCTTTTCCTCATTTTATATTTCTGCCTACTTTGTCATGCATTAATTGGCTATATAAGTGAAGGTTTATTTATGGGCTTTCTATTAAGCTCCATTGATCTATGCATCTTTTTTTTTTTTTTTTTTTTTTTTTTTTTTTTTTTTTTTTGGTGCCAGTACCATATTCTTTGGAATACTAGGCTTTGTAGTATTGTTTGAAATCAGAAGCATGATACCTCCAGATTTGTTCTTCTTTCTCAAGATTCTTTTGACTATTTGAAGTCTTTTTTAAATTTATATGAATTTTAAGTTGACTTCTTGTTTCGTGGGGGAAAAAAGCCTTTGGTATTTTGATAGGGATTGCATTAAATCTATAGATTGCTTTGGGTAGTATGGATAGTTTAACAATATCAATTCTTCCAATCATGGGTACTGCCTACCCTTTTATTCATTTGTGTTCAAGTTGGAAGGGAAGAAGTAAAATTGTCACTATGTGCAGATGACATGATATTATACACTGAAAATCCTAAAGATTTTCAAAATACAATCAGAACTAATAAATGAATTTAGTAAAGTTTTAGGATACAAAATTAATACATAGAAACCAGTGGTATTTCTATATACTAACACCTATCAAAAAGAGAAATTAAGAAGAAAAAAACCTCATTTTATGATTGAATAAGAAAAATCTAGGGGAAAAATTAGCCAAGGAGGTAGAGGATCTATACTCTAAAAACTATAAAATGTTGATGAAAGAAATTGAAAATGACACATTGGGTAAATGTACCACAGTTTTTTGTGTCATTTTCAATTTCTTTCATCAACATTTTATAGTTTTTAGAGTATTTACACAATGCGTCATTTTCAATTTCTTTCACAGTTTTTTGTGTCATTTTCAATTTCTTTCATCAACATTTTATAGTTTTTAGAGTATTTACACAATGCGTCATTTTCAATTTCTTTCATCAACACTTTATAGTTTTTAGAGTATAGATCCTCTACCTCCTTGGCTAATTTTTCCCCTAGATTTTTCTTATTCAATCATAAAATGAGGTTTTTTTTCTTCTTAATTTCTCTTTTTGATAGGTGTTAGTATATAGAAATACCACTGGTTTCTATGTATTAATTTTGTATCCTAAAACTTTACTAAATTCATTTATTAGTTCTGATTGTATTTTGAAAATCTTTAGGATTTTCAGTGTATAATATCATGTCATCTGCACATAGTGACAATTTTACTTCTTCCCTTCCAACTTGAATGCATTTTTTTCTTCTCTGATTGCTGAGGCTAGGACTTCTAATGCTACATTGTTTAAGTATGCTGAGCACGAGCACGCTTGTCTTGTTTCTGATGTTAGAGAAAAAAACTTCTAGTTTTTTGCTGTTGAATAAGATATGAGCTGTGAGTCTGGCATACATGGCCTTTATAGTGTTGACATATGTTCTATCTATTCCCACATTGTTGAGGGTGTTTATCATAAATAGATGCTGAATTTTGTCAAATGCTTTTCCTGTAATTTTTGAGATCATGATTTTTATTCTTTGTTTTTTTAATGTGATGTATTGTCATGATTGATTTGTGGATATTGAATCATCCATGTATTCCCAAAATAAATCCCAATTGGTCATATGTATGATCTTTTTAATGCACTGTTGAATTTGGTTTGCTAATATTTTGTAGAGAATTTTGTCATCTATGATCATTAGAGATATAGGTCTGTAATTTTTTTGTAGTGTCTTTGTCTGATTTTGGTATCAGGGTAAGGCTGGCTTCATAGAATGAGTTTGAAAAATTTTATTTCTCTTCATTTTCTTTGAATAGCTTGAAAAGGATAGGTATTGCTTCTCTATAAATGTTTGATAGAATTCTCCTGTGAAGTTATATAGTCCTGCACTTTTGTTTTCGGGGGAGTTTTTTTTTTTCATTACTGATTCAATTTTTTTACTAGTCATGTCTGTTCAGATTTTCTGTTTCTTCCTATATAGTCTTGGAAGATAGTATGTTTCTAAGAATTTATCCATTTCTTGTAGGTGTCCTATTTATTGGCATATAACTGTTCATAGTATTCACTAATGATCCTTTGGATATCTGTGGTGTTCGTTTTAACTTCTCTCTTTTTTACTTCTGACTTTATTTCTTCAGGTTCTATCTCATTTTTTTCTTGATGAATCTGGATAACAATTATCAATTTTGTTTATCTTTCAAAGAATGAGCTTTTAGTTTTATTGATATATTAGTCTCTATTTTAATTATTCTGCTCTGATCTTTATGATTTTCTTCTATTAACTCTGACCTTTGTTTGTTCTTATTTGTATAGGTCCTTTAGGTGTAAGGTTAGATTGCTTATTGAGATTTTGTTATGTCTTGGTGTAATCCTGTACCACTATGGACTTCACTTTTAGATTTTTTTTTTATTTGCTATGTCCCATAGATTTTTAAATGTGCTTTCATGTTTTTATATCAACATACCTTTAAAATTTTCATTTCAATTTCTTTTGCAGCCTGTTGATTGCTTAGTAGCATGTTGTTTAGCTTCTATGTATTTGTGGATGTTTTCCATTTTTTTCTTGTAGTTGATTTCTAATTTTATTGGGAAATCAATTACCTTGTGGTTGAAAAAGATACTTGAAAAGGTTTCATTCTACTTAAATTGATTGAGACTTGTTTTTGTGGCCTAAAACGATGATCTACCCTGAAGGATGTTCTATGTGAACTTGAAAAAAATGTGCATTCTTCTGGTTTTGGATAGAATGTTATGTAATAATCTATTAAATCATCACCTAATTTGATGTTGAAGGCCAATATTTCCTTGGTAATTTTTTTCTGGATGATATATACAATGATATAAGTTAGGTGTTTATGTCCCCTATTATTATTGTTTATACTGTCTACCTCTCTCTTTGCTTTATGTATTTAGGTCCTTCTATGTCAAGAGCATAGATGTTTACAAGTTATATATCCTTTCATTGGATACATCCCTTTGTCATTATGTAATGCCCTTCTTTATCACTTGTTACTATCTTTGTTTTAAAGACTATTTTATCTGAGTACTGCTACCCCACTTTTCATTTTTGGTTATAAGAAATATTTTTCTCTATCCCTTCATTTTCAGTCTGTGTGTATCTTTAGATGGTAACTGAGTCTCATGTAGGCAGCATATGTATGGGTCCTGTTTCTTTCTTTTTAAAAAATCTGTTTGATCACTTAGTCCATTTGCATTTAAAGTAATTATGGATAGGTATATACTTATTACCAGCAAAGTTTTTTGCTAAAAAATTAGCTGATACTCTTTTGGGAATTGCCTTGTGTATAACTAGTAGATTTTCTCTGGTTGCTTTTAAAGTCCTCTCTTTATTTTTGACCTTTGGCATTTTAATTATGATGTATCTTAGTGTAGGTCTCTTGAGTTTATCTTCTTTGAAACTCTGTGTGCTTCCTGGATGTGGACCTCTTTTTCCTTTACCAGATTACAGAAATATTCAGCCATTATATCAAATAGATTTTCTGTTCCTTTTTTCTCTCTCTTCTCCTTTCAAGACCCCCTATGTTGTGAATATTAGTACACTTAATGCTATCTCAGAGGTTCCTTACACTCTTATTTCCCCCATTTTTTTCTTTTTGTTGTTCCAATGGATTATTTACCTTATCTTCTAGATTGTGGATTCATTTTTCTTCATTATCTAATCTGTTTATTCCCTCTAGTATATTTTTCATGTTAGTTACTGTATCCTTCAGGCCTAATTAGATCTTTTTTGCATTTTCTGTTTCTTCTTGAAGTTCTCACTAAGTTCATTCTTCTCCCATGTGAATTGAACATCTTTATAAACATTGCTTTCAACTCTTTACCTGGTAGATTTCTTCTTCATTTTGTTTGTTCTTTTTCTGGAATATTGTCTTGTTCTTTCATTTGGAGCATATTTTGCATATTTTTCAGTCTATTCATTTTGCCTATCTTTTTGTGTTGTTTCTATACATTAGGTAGATAAGCAATGTCTCCCAATCTTGAAAGAATGGCCTTGGCCTGACTTGTGTGTCTCAGTGGTTGAGCATCATCCCATAGAGCAAAAGGTCACTGGTTTAATTCCTGGTCAGGGCACATTCCGAGGCAGTGCACAGGCTTGGGTTGTGGGTTCAGTCCCAAGCCAGGGCCTGCATGAGAAGCAACGAATTAATGTTTCTCTCTCACATCAATGTTTCACTCCCTCTCTTTCTGTCTTCCCTCCCCTCTCTCTAAAAATAAATAAAATCTTTTTTTAAGAAAGGGAAAAATAGCCTTATACAGAAGTTGTCCTGAGGTCCCCAGTAATGCATCCCCCCATCACTAGAGCCATGTGCTCAGGGACATCCCTTGTATGAGATGCATGTGCCTTCCTGTCATAGCTGATCTCCAATTGTTGTGGGTGCCCAGTGGTGGAGTTGATCCATGCTAACTGGTTTTGAGGACCAGCCATGATCTGACAACATCTCTGCCCCTCTAATCCATCTCAATATAACTTATTTATCTCCTTACTTGTAGAAATTCTGGTCAGCTAGCACTCAAGCCATTCTCAGCAATGATTACTCTATATTTAATTGAAATTTTAGAATGTGTTCAGGGGAAGAGATGAGTTCAGGACCTACCTACTCAGCCATCTTGATCCTGCCTCCCATGATATATTTTTTTAAAAAAAAGTTTGATTTGCATCTCTCTGATGGCTAGTGATGCTGAGCATCTTTTCATGTGTCTCTGGGCCCTCTGTATGTCCTCTTTGAAGGACATATCAGTGTCTGTTCAAGTCTTTTGCCCATTTTTTAATTGGGCTTTTTGTCTTCCTGGAGTGGAGTCATGTGAGTTCTTTATATATTTTGGAGATCAAACCCTTGTCTGAGGTATCATTGGCAAATATGTTTTCCCAAGTAGTTGGTTCTCTTTTCATTTTAATGCTGTTTCTTTTAGCCATGCAGAAGATTTTTTTTTAATTTACTTTATTGATTACACTATTACAGTTGTCCCATTTCTCCCCCATCATTCCCCTCCACCCTACACACCCTCCCCCACCCACATTCCCCCCTTTAGTTCATGTCCATGTGTCATAAGTTCTTTAGCTTCTACATTTCCCATACTATTCTTGCCCTCCCCCTGTCTATTTTCTACCCACCATCTATGCTATTTATTCTCTGTACCTTTTCCCCCTCTCTACTCCTCCCATGCCCCTGTTGCTAACCCTTCATATGATCTCCATTTCTGTGGTTCTGTTCCTGTTCTAGCTGTTTGCTTAGTTTGCTTTTGTTTTAGGCATGGTTCTTAATAGCTGTGAGTTTGCTGTCTTTTCACTGTCATATTTTTATCTTCTTTTTCTTAGATAAGTCTCTTTAACATTTCATGTAATAAGGGCTTGGTGATGATGAACTCCTTCAACTTGACCTTATCTGAGAAGCACTTTATCTGTCCATCCATTCTAAATGACAGCTTTGCTGGATACAGCAATTTTGGGTGTAGGTCCCTGCTTTTCAAGATTTCAAATATTTCTTTCCAGCCCCTTGTTGCCTGTAAGGTCTCTTTGGAGAAATCAGCTGACAGTCTGATGGGAACTCCTTTGGAGGTGACTGTCCCCTTATCCCTTGCTGCTTCTAGAATTCTGTCCTTCATTTGAATCTTGGCTAATGTAATTACGATGTGCCTTGGCGTGTTCCTCCTTGGGTCCAACTTCTTTGGGACTCTCTGAGCTTCCTGGACATCCTGGTAGTCTATTTCCTTTGCCAGATTGGGGAAGTTCTCCTTTATTATTTGTTGAAATAAGTTTTCCACTTGTTGCTCTTCTTCTTCCCCTTCTGGGATCCCTATAATTCGGATGTTGGGATGTTTAACGATGTCCCGGAGGTTCCTAAGCCTCTCCTCATTTTTTTGAATTCTTGTTTCTTTCTCGTTTTCTGTTTGGTTGTTAGTTTCTTCCTTCTGGTCCACTCCATTGATTTGAGTCCCAGTTTTCCTTCCATCTCTATCGGTTCCCCATGCATCTTCCTTCATTTCACGTATTGTAGCCTGCATTTTTTCATCTAATTTGTGAGCAAAATCAACCAATTCTGTGAGCATCTTGATGACCAGTGCTTTGAACTGTTCATCTGATAGGTTGGCTATCTCTTCACGGCTTAGAGGAATTGGCTCTGGGGCTTTTATTGGTTCTCCGGTTTGAGCCATTTTTGGTGGGTTTTTTGTTTTGTTTTGTTTTGGTTTTGGTCTGGTCGCTGCTATTAAGTATGAGGGGTGGAGCCTTAGGTGTTCCGCAGGGCGGGGAAGCCCAGTCACTGGGTTGTGACGCTTTAGGTGGGGGCGGGGTCCAAGAGGGAACAATGGTGCCTGTTCCACTCTCTCCTGGACTCCGGTCCTTTCCGCCGTTTCCCCTTCACCTGGATTATCTGCACACGCGCTGTTACGTAGTGAGGGGTGGAGCCTCTGGCGCTCCTCAGTGCGGGGCAGCCCAGTCACCGGGTTGTGATGCTGTATATGGGGGTGGGGTCTGAGAGGGAACAATGGCGCCTGCTCCGCTCTCTCCTGGATTCGGTCCCTTCCGCCACTTCCCCTCTGCCTGGACCATCTATGTGCTCGAATGTGGGACCACCTGGTCAGCCAGCAGCCCTGTGCGGCCTCACTGGTTCTGCACAGTTGCCCCCCTGTGCCCGGGGTCCGCCAGCTGCTGCCTGTGGGCCCAGGGACCGCCAGCCGCCGCCTGTGCACCTGGGAACTGCCAGCCGCTGCTGCTTGCGCTCCCGCACCTCCACAGAAGATTTTTAATTTGATGAGGAACCATTTGTTTATTCTTTCCTTTATGTCCCTTGCTTTAGGAGACATATCAGTGAAGATGTTGCTGCATGGAATGTCTGAGATTTTCCTGCCAATGTTTTCCTCTAGGACTTTTATGGTGTAATGACTTATATTTAAGTCTTTTATCCACCTTGAATTTATTTTTGTGCATCAGAGAGATGAAAATTAAAACCAAATGAGATACCACCCCTCACCAGTCAGAATGGCCAACATAAACAAATCAACAAACAAGTGTTGGAGGGGATGTGGAGAAAAGGGAACCCTAGTGCACTGTTGGTAGGAATGCAGACTGGTGCAGCCACTGTGGAAAACAGTATGGAATTTCCTCAGAAAACTAAAAATGGAACTGCCTTTTGAGTTATACCCTAAGAGCCCTGAAACACCAATACAAAAGAACCTATGCACCCCAATGTTCATAGCAACAGTTTACAATAGCCAAGTGCTAGAAGCAACCTAAGTGCCCATCAGCAAATGAGTGGATGAAAAAGCTATGGTACATTTACACAATGGATTCTATGCAGCAGAGAGAAAGAACGAGAGTCTACCCTTTGCAACAGCATGAATGGAACTGGAGAGCATTATGCTAAGTGAAATAAGCCAGGCAGTGAGTGACAAGTACCATATGATATCATCATTAACTGCAGCATAATGAACAAAAGAAAAAAGCAAACAAAATATAACCAGAGACACTGAAATTAAGAACAATCTAACAATAGCCAGAGGGGAGTGGGGAGGGGACAGTGGGGAGAAGGGTTTTCAGGAACTGCTATAAACGACACATGGATAAAACCAAGGGGGAGGGTGGAAGTGAGGGAGGGAGGTGGATTTGGAGGGGTGGGGGGAGGGGTGGGGAGAAAATACAGACAACTGTAAGTGAACAACAATAAAATAATTTAAATGAAATAGAAAAAAAGAAATCTTTGAGTTTGGTACAGTAATATTTTTACAAAGATTTTTTTGTGTCTATGGCCAGAGTGAGGTTGGCCTGTAATTTTCATTTGTATTTATTTTTGGTCTTTTTTTCTTTCTTTTATGTCATTAATATTCTATAGTTTATCTTATATTTACACATGTTTCTTCACTGTAACAAAATAATTAAATTTAGCTATATACTTTTCTTTATTTAAATTTGTCTAATTCTCCTGTTCTCATTGACTTTCAACACATATCAATCCTTACCTTCTCGCGGGCCTGCGAACCGAAGGATCGTGATTCGATTCCCAGTCAGGGCACATGCCTGGGTTGCCAGGCCAGTTCCCGGCAGGGGACATACAAGAGGCAACCGCACATTGATGTTTCTCTCCCTCTCTCCTTCCCTTCCCCTCTAAAGATAAATAAATAAAATCTAAAAGGAAAAAAAAAAGTACTTAAAAAAAAATAAAATCTTAAAAAAAAAAATCCTTACCTTCTATCAAAGGACATACTCATTATTCAAGATTTCTCCATGCTCTCACAATAATATGTAAAAATATATATGAATATTAATACATAATATATATTCAAACACATTGAAGTGATTTGAAGTGAATATATATTCAAACAATGGGGTAATTTTATAAAAATTGAATATTCTACATCCTTTTCTTACTTTTCAGCACCTTGCTTTATTCACTTAGTATTTCATAGAACTCTTTCCAGGTCAGATGGTAGAACTATAATTCTAATGGCTGCATAATTTTCTATATTGTACATGTGCCATTACTTATTAAAAGTTCTTATGGGACATTTACTCCTTTTTATGATGATGAAAATTGCTGCAAAAAAACAGCAATGTATATATGTTGTCATATACTGGTAATTTCTATTATATGCTTTCCTTGGAAATGGATTCTTGGAAGCATGACTATATGTATAACTAAATGTATATTTGATTCTTTTTCAGCACACTTTTAATAATGTCTATGATTCATACCAAATAGTATGCAAATCATAAGTGTGTTCCACATAGTTTAATATATAGAACTACTTTACATGGAATCATACTCTCTTGTGTATGACTTCTTTTGCTTAATATGTGTTAAATTAATTTTTGTTGCATATAAAAGTATTTATATCATTTTCATCACATGATATTCAATTGTATAAATAGACCTTACTTTATCCAAACTACAATTAAGCGTTTGGGTTGTTTCTAGTTGAGAGTTATTACTAATAGTGCTGTTATAAACATTCTTTTATAACTTTTTGCACACATAGGTTCATACATACATTCAATGGTATCGATGGGTCATAGGATGTGCTATGATACCACTTTACTAGAAACTTCTAAGTTTATCTAAAGTTGTAGTGCCAATTTACATTTCCAGTAGTAGTCTATAAAGGTTTCATTGTTTTACACTCTTAGCAACACTTAATAGTCTCTTTTTTTTTATTTTTTTTTAATTTTAGCCACTTGTCAAATGTGTGGTAATAAATTATTATGGTTTCAGTTTCAGTGTCGTGAGGACTTACGAAGTTTGGCACTTTTTCATTTATTGGTCACTTGAATATTTTATAAATTGCTTGTTCAGGTCTTTTATTTTCTTATGGTATTAGCTTTCATTGGTTCATAATTGTCCTTCATAGATTCTGGATTCATGATATACATTCACTATACTTTTTGCTTTACTTTTCTGTAATAATGTTTTTTGATAAATAGATATTTTAAATTTTTATGTATGTCATCTCTCATTCTTTGATTTCACAGTTTATGTTTTTGGTCTAGTATAAGTAACCTTCGCCAACCTTAAGCTTAAGATAGTCTAACATCTTCATGCAGAAGTTTTTATTGCTTTATCTATTACATTTAGAGTTATAGTCTTTCTGGAATTGACTTTTGCATGTGTTGTGAGGTATTTGTGAAGATTAAATATTTTTCTATATAGATAGCCTATTGACTTAGCATTAATTATTGAAGATATTTTTTCACACTATATTACATAGTCATCTTTGATATAAATCAAGTGACTATATATGTAATATCTTTATCTGCATTCTCTATTTTATTCCTCTGATTTATTAATCTGTCAACAACACCGCATGCCTTAATTGGTATAGCTTTATAATAAATTTTGATATCTGGTAATAAATTTTTTTCAACTTTGTGTTTCTTCTACAGATTGGTCTTGTTTATTCTTGACCCATTGCAGTCTCATATATATTTAAGAACCAGCTTATAAATTTATACACACAAACACATACATATTTTGGAATTTAATTTATAGATAAATTTAGAGTTAACTGCCATCTTATACTTCTGAATACTGTAATTTATAAAGCTCCATTTAATTAGCCAGGCCACTTTTGATTTCTCTCCAAAAAGTTTTATAATTTTTCTGTGTGTATGTCTTATACAACTTCTAGTTTCTTTGATTTTTTTTATCATTCTTTTTTAAACATTACAGCAGTTTCTTTTTTAATTTTTCTTTTTGTTTTTAAATATATTTTATTGATTGTGCTATTACAGTTGTCCCATTTCTTCCCCATCATTTCCTTCCACACTGCATACCTCCTCCCACCCACATTCTCCCCTTTAGTTCATGTCATGTGTCATAAGTTCCTTAGCTTCTACATTTCCCACATTGTTCTTCCCCTCCCCCTGTCTATTTTCTACCCACCGTGTATGCTACTTACTCTCTGTACCTTTTCCCCCTCTCTCCTCCTCCCACTCCCCTGTTGCTAACCCTCCATGTGATCTCCAGTTCTGTGGTTCTGTTCCTGTTCTAGCTGTTTGCTTTTGTTTTAGGTGTGGTTGTTAATAGCTGTGAGTTTGCTGTCTTTTTACTGTCATATTTTTTATCTTCTTTTTCTTAGGTAAGTCCCTTTAACATTTCATATAATAAGGGCTTGGTGATGATGAACTCCTTGAACTTGACCTTATCTGAGAAGCACTTTATCTTCCCTTCCATCCTAAATGACAGCTTTGCTGGGTAGAGCAATTATGCATGTAGGTCTTTGCCTTTCAAGACTTCAAATACTTCTTTCCAGCCCCTTCCTGCCTGTAAGGTCTCTTTTGAGAAATCAGCTGATAACTCTGATGGGAACTCCTTTGTAGGTGACTGTCCTCTTATCCCTTGCTGCTTCTAGAATTCTCTCCTTCATTTGAATCTTGGCTAATGTAATCACAATGTGCCTTGGCATGTTCCTCCTTGGGTCCAACTTCTTTGGGACTCTCTGAGCTTCCTGGACGTCCTGGTAGTCTATTTCCTTTGCCAGATTGGGGAAGTTCTCCTTTATTATTTGTTAAAATAAGTTTTCCACTTGTTGCTCTTCTTCTTCCCCTTCTGGTACCCCTATAATTTGGATGTTGAGATGTTTAAAGATGTCCTAGAGTTTTCTAAGTCTCTCCTCATTTTTTCGAATTCTTGTTTCTTTCTTGTTTTCTGTTTGGTTGTTTGTTTCCTCCTTCTGGTCCACTCTATTGATTTGAGTCCTAGTTTTCCCCCCATCTCTATCAGTTCCCCATGCATTTTCTTTCATTTCATATATTGTAGCCTTCATTTTTTCATCTAATTTGTGAGCAAAATCAACCAATTCTGTGAGCATCCTGATCACCAGGACTTTGAACTGTGCATCTGATAGGTTGGCTATCTCTTCATCGGTTAGATGAATTGGCTCTGGGGCTTCGATTTGCTCTCCGGTTTGAGCCATTTTTTGTGTTTTTTTTTTCTTGTGTGTGTGTGTGTGTGTGTGTGTGTGTGTGTGTGTGTGTGTGTGGGTGTCTGGTCATGGCTGTTATGTAGTGAGGGGTGGAGCCTTAGGTGTTCCCCAGGGCAGGGCAGCCCAGTTGCTGAGTTGTGATGCTGTATGTGGGGGTGGGGGTGGAGAGGGAACAATGGCACTTGCTCTACTCTCTTGGATTCCAGTCCTTTTCACTGCTTCCCCTTTACCTGGATTATCTGTGCATGCATGTGGAACCACCTGGTCAGCCAGCCACCTTGTATGGCCTCACTGGGTCTGCACAGTTGCCACTCTGTGCCCGGGGTCCGCTAGCTGCCACCCGTGTGCCTGGGGTCTGCTAGCAGCTGCCTGGATGCCTGGGAACAGCCAGCCGCTGCTGCCTGCGTGCCGGGTCCGCACCTCCCCTTTTTCCTGCCTCGACTCCGCCCCTCTTACCAGTCTGGATGAATGGTTGTTGGACTCCCGTACAGTTGAATTTTCTATAAGTTCTGGTTGTTTTCTTGTTTCTAAATATTTGTTGCCCTTAATTTTGGTTGTGAGAGGAGGCACAGTGTGTCCACTACACCTTCATCTTGGCCAGAAGTCTATAGCAGTTTCTTTTAAATATTTTATTTATTTTTAGAGAGAGGGTATGGGAGGGAGAAAGAGAGAGAGAGAAACATCAACATGTGGTTGCCTCTCATGTGCCCCATATTGGCCTGCAACCCAGGTATGTGCCCTGACTGGGAATCAAACAGGCAACCCTTTGGTGCAGGCTGGAACTCAATCCATTGAACCACATCAGCCATGACTGATTTTTTTGTCATTCTTGATACTAATGTAAATGGTTTAATTTTCAAGAAAACAAGAGTTTATAATTTTATCTGTTATTATGTAGGAATATATACTTATTTACATATTGACCTTGAATCTAGAGACCTTGTTACATTCATTTTTAAATGCTATTTTAATAACTAAAATTTTCTGTATACACGGTGATGTTATATTTGAAATATGACCTTCCCCTCAAACCATATGCATTATTTTTCTTGTATTTGCTATAGGGAAGACTTTTCATGATGTTGTACAATGCTGAGTGCTGGTGGTAATTGTGGAGGACATCTTTATCTTGTTTTTGAGCTCTGGAGGTACCAAATATTTTATTATTAAGTAGAATTTTATTATATGTGTATTTTTATATTGTTTTTAAGTTGAGTTGGAATTTATAAACCTTGAAGTACACAGATATTAAGTGTTCTGCATGATCTCTGGAGGTAGCAAATATTTTATTATTAAGTAGAATTTTATTATGTGTATTTTTATATTGTTTTTAAGTTGAGTTGGAATTTACAAACCATGAAGTACACAGATATTAAGTGTTCTGCATGATTAATGGTTACATTTGTACATACTTTGGGAATCACCAGTGGATCAAGATATGTGCAGTATATTCCAACTATCTCAGAAGGATAATATGTGCCCTTCTCCCACTTCTACCAGTGCCTCTGGCTTAGTGACTGAACCCAGTTGGAATTGAATGGGTAAGGAAACTCATTGATAAAATTCATAAATTATTTTCTGGAGGATAAAGCATGGTAGGAAAATGTGAAGGTTAAATTAATCTGCAGGGGTGAAAGATAAATATTCAGCCTTTTTCCTCCTCAGAATTAAATTTGCCTTTTGTTCTGTTGAAAAACATTAGTCCCCATGCCAAGTCCCACCAGCTACTATATTATTCTAAAATTATATCAACTCATGACCCAGCTGGTATGGCTCAGTGGACTGAGTGCTGGCTTGTGAATCAAAACGTCACTGGTTCAATTCACAGACAGGGCACATGCCTGGGTTGCTGGCCAGGTCCTAGGTTGGGGGGTGCATGAGAGGCAACTAATCAATGTTTGTCTCACACATCGATGTTTCTTTCTCCCTCACTTCCCCTCTCTCTAAAAATAAATAAAATCTAAAAAAAATAATATTATATCAATTCGGTCATACTTTTTCCCTGAAATATAAAATACTGTTTTTTTCTCTTAGTATAAAACAGTAGTAAAAAAATGGGTGAAGACTGGGAGAAAAATTAATTAACATAAAATATGTATATTGTAGTTTTGATCTCTGTTAAATTATAGTTAGTCAAAGAAGAAAACTGATAACTCTGTTGATGCTAGGAAAAAACAGAAACCTTAAAAATTATATAGTTTTTAAAGTTGCCAAATAGCTACAGGAACAAAGAAGTCTAAATAAAATAATTTAAGGATGGGTGCGGTGGGGAAAACTGGAGGCAGGAAAATGGAGACAATTGTACTTGAACAACAATAAAAAATAATAATTTTAGGAAAACATTAGCCCTTCAGAGATGAACAGAGATTGGTAACATTCTTTATTTCTTAATGCAGTTGCTTATTCTAAAGAAATAATTGGGTTGAAAAGTAAGACCATTTTAGGGAGAGGGACCTTAAGAAGAAGAGATCAACTGAGTGTTTTGCCCCTGCAAATTGGCTGTCATGGATGTTGACCAATTCTCCAGGTAAGGAAGTTGGGTGAGTTAATGATCCTGGACAACTGAAGGCTGACTGGACAATGAAAAGAAGTTGCTCAATTTTCCGTTGGTTAAACTTCAAAGCCCTACTGGAGGGTGGGGCCTATCACACTGTGGAGAACCAAAGCACAAATCACTTAAACTACTGTTTAAAATAAAGAAATAAGCACCTCATTACATAACAAAGAATGTATTATCCACTTGAGTCTCTACTGCTACTTTATACCTAAATTACAGTAGAAGAAATCTAGAAGACTTGCAAAGTACCAGGAAAACATGACCCATAATAAATTATAAGTTAAAAAGTCAAAAGAAGCAGAACCATAGAGAGTGCAAATGCAGAAATTAGTAGGCTAAAAATAAGTATTATAAATAAGATATTTAGAGTAAAACTAAATCACTGGGTGAAATAAAAAAACTGAATTCTACAGCTAAATAATTTAATATTTGAAGTAAATAACTTACTTGATTGGCTTAAAAAAGACTAGACACAGAAGCAAAAAATATTAACTTCTAAAAGAGTCATTTGAAATCCCAACTCACAGAGAATGAATTAATTCTCCCCTCACTTTTTTGTTCTATTTGGGCCCTTCATTGATTGGATGATGCCCACCTACACTGGTGAGGGTGAATCCCTTTACCCAGTCTGCTGAGTCAAATGCTAACCTCTTCCAGGAACATCCTCACAGACAAACCTCAAAATAATGTTTTGCCAACTATTTAGGTCTATTTTAGTCAAGTTAACACATAAAATTAATCATCACTACAAATATTGTGGTAGAAATTGTATATCCATATAAAAAAAAGTTAGCCACCATTGACACCTTCCTACCATACCCCTTACACCAAAAGTAATGCAAAATAAATTATAAACATGAATGTCAAAGATAAAATTTTTAAAGCTTCTTAAATTGAACAGAATTCTTCTGGAGTAGGAAAATATTTGTTAATTAGGATAGATAGGGCACTAACCATAAAAAATTGAAAATGGGACTTAAAATTAAAATCTTCTACACACCAAAAATATAAAGAAAAGGAAATAAAAAGACAAACCACAGACACAGAATATATTCATTAAACATATATCTGGCAAAGAATTTATATCCAGAACGCATTTAAAAAGCCTACAAATTAATGATGGCAACTTTATTTCTGTATTGCCGATAAGCATGCAAACAGGTTCTCAAGGCCATGACAAACACAAACCACATCCAAAATGGGATTTTTAAAGTTAAAACAAAAGCAAAACAAATACTTACTACATGTACCAGATCAGTGAAAAACTCCAACAATTCGTGAGGATGTAGAGCCTCTGAAACTTGTGTATTGAGAATCTAAAATTGTACAACCACTTTGGAAAACTGCTAGTCTCTAATAAAGTTAACCTTGCTTTGATTATATGAATCAACACTTTTCCATATACGACCATACATGATTTGCACAAGAATAGTTATTAAAATTGAACTGATGAAAATACCTAATGAGAAACAACTGACATTTTAAATAATAATAGATTAGATACACAGTTTGAGGGCCCCAAGACCTCCAAGCCCACCAATCTTAAACTGCAATGAGTAGATGCAACTTTGTGGGTTGATTGGCAAAATCTTAAGAGGAATCCATTCTACCCTAAATGTGTGTGTCCCACCAAAATTCAAATATTGAAACCTAATCTCCAATGTGAGGGACTTGGAGGTGGGGGCTTTGGGAGTGATTAGATCATGAGGGTGGAGCCCACGAGAAAGAGACTAGTGCCCTTATAAAAGAGGGCCAAGAAATTGTTCTCCTATCCTGTAATGTTGAGGTTGAAGTGAAGACCGCTGTCTAGGACATGGGCTCTAACCAAACGCAGTATCTACTAGTGCCTTTATCCTGGACTCCCCAGAGCTCTGAAGTTCTTGCACTTCCCAAAACCATAAGAAATAAATTGCTGTTGCTTATAAGCTATGTGGTCTGTGGTATTGTGTTCTAGCAGCCAGAACAGACTAAACCATGCTCTTACGCTTTGATTTTAGAACTTGTTCATGGGGACGAACGTTGCTAATTAAAGACAACTTGAAGGGGTTTACTGTATCCTTTAGGAATGCTCCTCCTGACCTTGAAAATGTCAATCTCCTAAATGTTGCCATCCATAACTAATTACACTGTTCAATCCAGCCAGCTTCTTATTGGCTATGGGAATATGTGGTAAGAATGCTGAATCTAGTGAGCTTATTTTCATACTTCATGTGTCATAAAAATGTGTTTAGTAGTTCAAGGTGACTTTGTGTGGAACACCTGACAAATGACATTTTCTGTTAAGCCATTAATGGAGGTGCTAGAAGAGGTATGGCAAAGCAATCTGACCCCAGAATATATTTCTGTCTCTGTGAGATCAACTTGTTCCCTCTGTGATGAAGGGTCCAATGTAAACAATCAGCCATCTGGTAGCTAGTTGGTTTCCTTGGAAATTGGTTTCTCTTGTTAGCAGGGTTTGTTCTCAATAATGATATATAATTAAGCTTAGGTGAGAGAAAAAAAGGGCTACTAAGCTACGTATAACTTCCATGACCATCATCCGGGCCCCATTGTATATGAGCCCACCAAGAAAACACCAAAGGGCCTGGGGAAAGAGGCGGAATGACATCAAATAATCGATCTTGTGCATCATATTATTCAGAATATCCTGGTATCCTCTAGTGGGCACTTTTGTAGAACATGAATATCATTATATTCTGTGCCAGGATATTCATCAACTTAAATCACTCTCAAATCTTGTCACCAGTATCCCAATTTTGTTCTTTTTAAGTCCTTAACTTACTAGCCAGCATACAGAATCACCTGTGAATTGGTGTCAATCTTTATCGTGAGCCATCTCTATCATAGGGAAGATACCCCATAACCACTGCCTTTTTCTGCATTTCTTCCTGGTTATAAACTACTGGGCCTATTTGTTCATAGTCCAGATTTTTTTCTTTTCTTTTTTCATTAATGGGTCTTACAGCACTTTCAATGAGGCTATAAGTAGGATGAGGAAGAGGTAGTGAAGCAGCGAGAGTAGGCACTGAAATTGGAACCACTTTGTGTAGTTTACGCATGCATTCTGGACCTGCTAGCACTGGATTGCCTGTTATTTCCACTTTGTAATGCAATGGCTGCTGAAAATGTTCCAATTTTATGATTTGGCAAATTACATAGCAAGTGCATAACAGGAAATTTAGATTGTAGAGACACCGGGTACCCCATAGTCATACATTCAGTTTTCCCTCGTGCCCACTAGCAAGCCAGGAGCTGCTTTTCAAGTGTAGTATAGTTGTCAGATGAAGAGAGCAAAGGGTGTGTGACCCCACTCCAAAGTCCTCAGAGTCTGCACTGTGCTGCTGCTATGGGGGGTTTTAGATGTTTCATTCAGTTTCTCTCCCGCATGTGTGTGTCCCAAACAGCGTGTCTGTGGGCCATACATCCCAAGGGACAGGGCAGCTTGCACTGAAGCCTGTATTTGCTGCAGAGTCATTTTGCTTCGAGGCCCCAGTTGAAATCAGGGGCCTTCAGTTCACCTAGCAAACATTGTGAAACAACATTCCTGAATAAATTATAGTTAACACCACATCTAGGATATTATCTCTACTGGGTCCCTTCCGTGGGGAGCAGGTCAAAGAATAGCAGTTCTTTTTTTACTTCATAAAAGATATCCCAACATGCTACAAATTGGTGGGTTCAGAGACACTGACGTTGCAGACACCTGAATGTGCATGAATCTTTATTGCTCACCCCTTGGCTCCTGTGTTACTTCCCACCTTTAGGTACAATAAAGACAATGTTATCAATATAATGAACCAGTGTAATGTTATTTTACACTATCAGGAAAATCAAGGTCCCTTTGGAATATATTGTGGACAGAGAGCAAAAAGGTTAATATAGTCTGTTGACAAGGTCATAATCGTATACTTTTGTTCTTAATATGTTAAGAAAAATGACTTCTAACTAACTTTGCTCATAGAAAAAAAATGAAGTTAATATTTGTATACTAGGTGCCAAGAGCTGTGTTGTTTTGCTCCAGAAATACAGCTCCAGAAATCATTGACACCACTATCTAAGTTTGTGCCGATGTATACTAGAAGACATGTGGGTGTTGCACTGTTCATACAAGAGAAAAGGAAATGAAATGCCCTCATTCTACAAATTAGAAGACCATATTTTGAGAACCACTGATCTTGAATGCCCCACTGGTTGCCTGAACTAATTGGGTAGGGCTGTCAAATTATAATCTTCAGACTAAAAACATCCCTATCACTTAGAAACTTAGATATACAGATACGTCTCCAGAAGACACCTATTAAGGCTACACTTTGGGAGTGGTGCTCAGCAACCTGTGTTTTAACAAGTCATCCAGGTGATTCTGGGGTATGATATGGTTTGAAAAGCACTGTTCTCTTTACTTACTATACCTGTCTCAAGTCTGAATTCTTGGGTAGGATATATCACCACAGGATGTTTGAGTTTTCTCTGGACTCATTGTGAGATGGATTGAAATAACTGGTTTATCTATCACCTGACTTCAATAAATCCCCCCTTTGACTTGTGAAATATAAGTAATGTTTTCAGTACCTAGACATTAGTATTAGTGAATAGCCAGTACCAAATTATATCCAGAAGGTCTGCATGTTTCCATTTTTGTAGTGCACAAAGATGATGGGAAATGGCCACAGGTATCTTTGGGGAGGTCTTGAGGTATGATTTAAAGTATACTGCATGGTTACATTGTATTGTTTAATTTTCTATGAAGAGACACTAGATCCATGAACTAGCTTGGTTAGGTCTTAGTATTGTGTGACTACTATGGGGAGCCAGATCTTTGGCAACAGATGGAGGAATTTTTTCCTGTATAGATAAAACAGTGCCTTAATAAACTTTCAATCTATTTCATTTCTAGGGAACTTTCAATCAATTAACAATCACCAAAGATCCCTATGGGTCAAAATACTGCAATTACCACCCTATTCCTGTGAATAATTTTCACAATTATGCCAAATTTTAGTTGCTGTTTTTAAGCACAGCAACCTGATCTTTTCTGTGTAGGATGTTATAATTTTTATTATAAACAAGGAACCCAATTCCACTGCTGCATCCTCCACCATTATCTCCGACCTACAGAAGTCAACCAGCACAGAACTTACCATGGAAGCTGGCATGATCTTAAGAATTCATTTCTCTTTTAAATTTTTTCTTTGTTTTATTGAGATATAATTGACGTACAGCACTGGATAATTGTAAGGTGTACAGTGAAATGACTTACATATACTGCAAAATGACTACCACAATAAGTTTAGTTAACATACATCTCATACGGATATAAAAATATTTCCTGTGATGAGAATGTTTGGGGTTTATTATCTTAGCAACCTTCTATAGGGAACCTATCCTCTTGGTATGGCAAATGTAGCCCAGCCCTATCAGAAAACCGACAGGCGTGAGTCAGCACACAGGAAGCCAAAGCCATGGATTGGTTTTCCCATGGGCAATCAGGCCTGCATTGTACCGAGGCTGCTTTGAGGCTTGCTTTTGCTAAAACCCTCTCACCTGAATTGAGGCAGCAAATGCTTACTGCATATCTCTAAAGTAACTTCCTAAAATCTTTGCTAAACCTCCCAAGTATGGAGTGTAACCAGTTCAACCACTTTTCCCTTTGCATTTACAAATATCCTTCTTTGATGTAATTAGCAACATCCTCTCCTTTGTTTTCTGTAAAAGGTAACCACCTAAAGCAAACCTGTGCACAGTTAATGAGGACCATCCTCGATGTAATGTGCTCAGAAAAGTAATAAAAGCCTGTCCAGGTAGGGGTCAGCGTCCTCTCTCTCACTTAGAGAGCGGCCATGCTGTCCCTTTTTCTCCACAGGACTTCTGTAGTCTGTGTGAATTTGTTCATCACAGCTACAACATACAGACCTGTGGGCCAGAGTACGCACCAACTTTCAAATATATTATACAGTAGTATTAACTATACTCATCATGTTGCACTAACCTTATAACTGGAAGTTTGTAGCTTTGCCCACATCCAATTCCCCTACTCCCTATTGTAGTTAACCACAAATACGATCTTTTCCTATGAGTTCGGTGGGTTTGTTGTTTGTTTAAGATTCTACATATAAGTGAGATTATATAATATTTTTTCTTTGTCTTGTTTTACTTAGTATAATGTCCTCAAGATCCATCCATGTTGTGGCATATGGTAAGAATTTCTTCTTTTAGGTACTTAGTAGTGTCCCATTGTGTGTGTGTTTTTATCTATACACCAAAATATTTTATCTATTTATTTGTTGATGGACATACGTCTTAGATTATAAATAATGCTGCAATGAATACGGGGGTGCAGATATCTCTTTATTTTTTTCAGTTTAACATCTATTTTGTATAGCTATGTCTGCCTTTTTTGGTTGCCATATATTTTTTCCATCCTTCTTAGCATGTGTTTTTTCTGTATTTTATTCTTGTTTATTCTGTTACGGTTGTCCCAATTTTTCCCCTTTTGCCCTCCTTCATCCCATCCTATCCCCTGCTCCCACAGGCCATCCCCGCCCTATTGTCCATGTCCATAGGTCATTCATACACGTTCTTTGACTACTCCCTTCTCCTTCTTTCAACCATTTCCCCTCATCTTTTCTCTGGCAGCTGTCAGTCTGTTCCATGTGTCCATGTCTCTGGTTCTGTTTTGCTCACTAGTTTATTTTGTTCATTAGATTCCTCTTATAGGTGAGATCATATGGTATTTGTCTTTCACCAACTAGCTTATTTCACTTATCATAATGCTCTCCAGTTCCATCCATGCTGTTGCAAAGGGTAGGAATTTCTTTTTCTTTCTGCTGCATAGTATTCCATTGTGTAGATAAACCACAGCTTTTTAATCACTTCACCTAGTGATGGGTACTTAAGTTGTTTTGAATACTTGACTATTGTAAATTATGCTGCTATAAACACTGGGGTTCATAAGTTCTTTTGAACTGGTGTTTTGGGATCTTTAGGGTATTTTCCCAGCAGAGGAATCACTAGATTATAAGGCAATTCTATTTTCTATTTTTTGAGGAAATTCCATACGGTTTTCCACAGTGGCTGCACCAGTCTGCATGCCCATCACCAGTGCACTAGGGTTCCCTTTTCTCCACACCCTTGCTACCACTTGCTGTTTGTTGATTTGGTTATGATGGCCATTCTGACTGGTGTGAAGTTGTATTTCACTGTGATTTTAATTTGCATCTCTCTGATGGCTAATAATGCTGAGCATCCTTGCATAGGTCTATGGGCCCTATGGATGTCCTCCTCACAGAAGTGTCTGTCCAGGTCCTTTGTCCATTTTTGTTTCTTTTTTTAAAATGTATTTTATTGATTATGCTATTACAGTTGCCTCATTTCCCCCCTTTATTCCCCTCTTCCCTGCACATACCCTCCCACCCCCATTCCCCACCTTTAGTTTGTGTCCATGGGTTATACATATAAGTTCTTTGGCTTCTATATTTTCTATACTATTCTTAATCTCCTTCTGTCTATTTTCTACCTACCATTTATGCTACTTATTCTCTGTACCTTTTCCCCCTCACCCCCTCCAACTCCCCTTATAATAACCCTCCATGTGATCTCAATTTCTGTGATTCTATTCCTGCTTTAGTTGTTTGCTTAGTTTGTTTTTGTTTTTGTTTTAGGTTTGATTGTTAATAGCTGTTTGTTGTCATTTTACTGCTCATATTTTTGATCATCTTTTTTTTTTTTAGATAAGTCCCTTTAACATTTCATATATTAAGTAAGGGCTTGGTGATGATGAACTCCTTTAATTGACCTTATCTGGGAAGCACTTTATCTGCCCTTCCATTCTAAATGATAGCTTTGCTGGATAGAGTAATCTTGGATGTAGGTCCTTGCCTTTCATGACTTGGAATACTACTTTCCAGCCCCTTCTTGCCTGCAAGATTTCTTTTGAAAAATCAGCTGACAGTCTTATGGGAACTCCTTTGTAGTAACTGTCTCCTTTTCTCTTGCTGCTTTTCAGATTCTCTCCTTATCTTTAATCTTATGTGATGTAATTATGATGTGCCTTGGTGTGTTCCTCCTTGGGTCCAACTTCTTTGGGACTCTCTGAGCTTCCTGGACTTCCTGGAAGTCTATTTCCTTTGCCAGATTGGGCAAATTCTCCTTCATTATTTGTTCAAATAAATTTTCAATTTCTTGCTCTTCCTCTTCTCCTTCTGGCATCCCTATGATTTGGATATTGTAATGTTTAAAGATGTCCTGGAGGTTCCTAAGCCTCTCCTCATTTTTTGGAATTCTTGCTTTTTCATTCTGTTCTGGTTGAATGTTTCTTTCTTCCTTCTGCTCTAAACCATTGATTTGAATTCCAGTTTCCTTCCCATCACTGTTAGCTCCCTATACATTTTCCTTTATTTCACTTTTCATAACCTTCACTTTTTCCTCTATTTTGCGACCATATTCAACCAATTCTGTGAGCATACTGATTACCAGTGTTTTGAACCGTGCATCTGATAGGTTGGCTATCTCTTTGTTACTTAGTTGTATATTTTTCTGGAGCTTTGATATATTCTTTCATTTGGGCCATTTTTTGTCTTGGTGTGCCTGTTACATAATAAGGGGTGGAGCTTTAGGTGTTCACTAGGGCAGGGCAACCCATGTTGCTGTGTTGTGATGCTGTCTGCGGAGGAAGGGTCTGAGAGGGAACAATGCCACTTGCTCCACTCTCTGCTGGTTTTCAATCACTTCCTCTGCTACCCACAATCAAATTGGGCCCTTCTGGTTCTGATTCCTGGGTGGGTGGGTTTGTGTACATTCTTGGACCCTGTGGGTCTCTCCAACAAACTCTCCCATTAGGCTGGGAGTTTCTCCCAGTGCCACCTCAATCCTCACAGGTGATTTTAATCAAAGGTTTTGAGGCTTTATTTCCCAAACTGTAACCCTGGGTTGCATGGTATTTCTCTCTCCCCAGTTGTTCCTCCCGGTTTATCTGCACATGAATGTGGGACTGCCCAGTCCACAAGCTACTGCCTTGCCTCAAGTCCTCTCCACCCTGGCTGCACATCGTACAGGTCTGGATGAATATTTCTTCTTTAACTACTTGGTTGTCAGACTTTCATACAGCTTGATTTTTCCTGTCAGTTCTGCTTGTTTTTTTTTGTTTTGTTTTGTTTTGTTTTTAAATTTGTTATTGTCCTTCTTTTGGTTGTGCAAGGAGGCACAGTGTGTCTACCTATACCTCCATCTTGGCCAGAAGTTCCTTTGCCCATTTTTTAATTGGATTGTTTGTTTTCCTGGTGCTGAGTCATGTGAGTTCTTTATATATTTTGGAGATCAAATCCTTGTCCAATGTATGTTCTCCCATACAATCAGTTCCCTTTTCATTTCGATGATGGTTTCTTTAGCTGTGCAGAAGATTTTTAATTTGATGCAGTCCAGTTTATTTTTTCCTTTATTTCCCTTGCCCTAGCAAATATGTCATAAAAAATATTGCTACATGCAATATCTGGAATTGTATTGCCTATATTTCCCTCTAGGACTTATGGTATCACAACTTATATTTAAGTATTTTTTTATCAATTTTGAGTTTATTCTGGTATATGGTGTAAGTTGGTGGCTAGTTTCATTTTTTTTACATGTACCATTCTAGTTCTCCCTATGCCATTTATTAAAGAGGCTATTTTTATTCCATTGTATGTTCACACCCCCTTTGTCAAATATTAATTGACCAAAGAGATGTGGGTTTATTCCTGGGCTCTCTATTCTTTTCCATTGTTCTATGGGTCTGTTTTTATGTCAGTACCAGACTTTTTTATTATAGTGGTCTTGTAGTATAGTTTGATATCAGGTATTATGATCCTCCAACTTTGTTCTTCTGTCTCAAGATTGTGTGGCTATATTTGGGGTCATTTTTGCTTCCATATAGATTTTTGAAGTATTTGTTCTAGACCTGTGAAATATGCCATTGGTATTTTAATAGGCATGGTGTTGAATCTATAGGTTCCTTTGGGTATTACAGATATTGCAATGATGTTGATTTTTCCAAACCATGAACAGGGCATATGCTTCCATTTACTTGTATCTTCCTCAATTTCTTTCCTCAGTGTTCTAGAGTTTTCTGAGTACAGGTCTTTTACCTCCTTGGTTAAGTTTATTCCTAGGTACTTAATTTTTTTTGTTACCATCATAAAGGAGATTTTTTTCTTAAAAATTAAGAAAAGAAACTCTTTTTCTTAGTTTCTGTTTCTGATGGTTCATCATTGATGTACAAAAAATGCCATTGACTTCTGAATATTGACTTTGTATCATGCTACTTCAGTGAATTCACTTATTAGGTCAAGCAGTTTTTGGGTGGAGCTGATAAGGTTTTCCATGTATCATGTCTTTTGCAAATAATGACAGTTTTATGTCCTCATTTCCAATTTGGATGCCTTTATTTCTTCTTCTTGTCTGATCACTGTGGCTAGAAATTCCAGGAATATGTTGAATAAGAACAGTGAGAGTGGACAACATTGTCTTGTGCCTGACCTTAAGGGAAACACTTTTAGTTTTTGCCCATTGAGTATGATGTTGGCAGTAGGTTTTTTATATATGATCTTTATTATGTTGAGTTATAATCCCTCTATTCCCACTTTGCTGAGCATTTTTATCATAAATGGGTGCTGGATTTTATCCAATGTTTTTCTGCATCTATTGATATGATCATGTGATATTTGTCTTTCATTTTGTTTACGTGATACATCGAATTTATTGGCTTGCAAATATTCTACCATCCTTGCATTCCTGGAATAAATCCCACTTGAACATAGTATATGATCTTTTTAATGTATCGATGTATCCAGTTTGATATTTTGTTGAGGATTTTCACATTTATGTTCATCAGAGGTATTGGTCTGTAATTTTCCTTCTTTGTTGTGTCTTTACCTGTTTTAGGGTTAGAATTATAGCGGACTTTTAAAGAGAGTTTGGGAATCTTCCCTCTTCTTAAATTTTTGGAAGAGTTTGTAAAGGATCAGTGTTAGTTCTTTGAATGTTTGTTAAAATTCTCCTGTGAAGCCATCTAGTCCAGGACTTTTTTGTGTCAGTAGTTTTTTTGTTTACTGCTTCAATTTTACTAGTTGTCATCTGTTTATTCAGGTTTTCTACTTCTTCCTGATTCAGTTTTGGAAAATTGTATGTTTCTAGAAATTTAACCATTTTTCCCAGATTATCTGATTTCTTGGCATATAGTTAGTTGTTCCTAGTAATTTCTTATAATCCTTTGTATTTCTGTGGGATCAGTTATTACCTCTCCATTTTCATTTCTCATTTTCTTTATTGAGATTCTCTCTCTCTCTCCCCCTCCCTCCCTCCCTCTCTCTGATCTGATTAACTGTCAATTTTGTTTATCTTTTCAAATAATCAACTCCTGGGTTCACTGATCATTTGAAATTTTTTTTAGTCTCTATGTGACTTAATTATGCTCTGATCTTGATTATTTCTTTCCTTCTGCTTGCTCTGGCCTTTGTCTGTTGTTGTTCGTCTAGTTCTTTCAGAGGTAGATTTAGGTTGCTTATTTGAGATTTTTCTATCTTCTTTAGTTAGACCTGTAATGCTAGGAAGTTCCCTCTCAGGGCTGCCTTCCCTGTGTCCCATAGATTTGGGGTTGTTGTGCTTGTTTCATTTGTTTCCAAATACTTGATTTCTTCCTTGATCTCATTGTTAACCCATTCATTATTTAATAACCTGCTATTCAGCTTCCATAGATTTGAATGTTTTTTGAGTTTTTGAATTTTTTCTTGAGATTGATTTCTTATTTCAAGCTGTTGTGATCTAAGTAGGTGCTTGATATGATTTCAATTTTCTTGAATTTTTTAAGGCTTGTTTTAGTCCTACCGTGTGGTCTTTCTTTGAGAGTGATCCATGTGCATTGGGAGGAATGTGTGTTTTTGCTTCTTTTTGGTGAAATGTTCTAGAAATATCAATTAAGTCCATTTGATCTAGAATATTGTTCAAGCTGAAATATTTTTGTTTGGAAAATCTATCCATTGTTAACAGTAGAGTGTTAAAATCCCCTACAATGACTGTATTTCTATCTCCTTCTTAAAGTTCTTCAAGGTTTTTTTAATATATATTTAGGTGCACCTATATTGGGTGCATATATATTTACTAGCGTTATATCTTCTTGTTGTACTACTCCCTTAAGTATTATGAAGTAACCTTCTTTGTCTCTTGTTATTGCCTTTGTTTTGAAGTCTATTTTGTCTGATATAAGTTTTCTTTTTTCATGTCCATTTGTGCATAATATTTTTTTCCATCCCATCACTTTCTGTCTGTGTATATCATTAGTTCTGAGGGGGGGGTCTCTCATAGAAAACATGATCCAGCATATATGCAAGTCATGTTTTCTTATCCATTCAGCTACCCTGTGTCTTTTGATTGGAGCATTTTATCCATTTACAGTTAAGGTTATTTTTGATAGGTACTTATTCATCGCCATTTTTTCCTTTGTACCTGTGTTCCTCTCCCTCTCTCTCCATGGATGGATGTGTGTGTGTATATATAATCAACTGGTCCTATAAGCCTACAGGAAACAAGTAGTGATGATATTTGATCCTGAGGAAGATTGGATCTTCTGTGATACAATTTTCTAAAGTTTTTTATGCAGGAAAATGACTAATTTGCCTAAAAAAAAGGTGCACTTTTGTTGGCAAAGGAATGCTAGGGGTGTTTGGTGATTTAAAGTTCGCAGGATTATTTCTGTGTGCTCAAATGCCCAGTCCCATTTCTTATGGTCCCACTACTTACAGACCAGTGGCCTTATTTTAGTGTAAGATACATGCACGAATTACAATCAAGCCTTGGGCTTAAGTCTCACCCATAACTGTCCTGAGAAACCAACTGCCATACAAATACTTTGCACCCATGTTCTGAGTTGACATTCAGGGCCTTTAATTTTTCCTTTGCTGGTTCATGCTTTCTTGCATCATGTTCTATAAATGTTCTATAAATATCAATTAAGTAATCACTTTTGTCATCAGGAGAATGACATGCCACAGGTGATCTCCCAATATCTTGGTCTGTTTGCACTCTATAAGATTCTACTACCAGTGTTAGTCTGGTTAATTGTGAATCTAGAGAATGCCATCAATACAGGTCAAGAAAGTAATTTGTGCTCTCCATAAACATTGAGCAATGCAATGGTAGAGTCTCATTTCCTGAGGTCCCTCTTCTACAAATTATTTTATCACTCTGAGTTTAAGCAGGAAAGAAGTGGCCTACTAAAACAGGTGACTTGAGTTTAATAAAAGTGCTTTTAAATAAATGAGCAGGATTAAGTGAAATTAACAGCCACAACCCAGTATCCCTCTTATGCCAAAGGGGCAAAGGAAGAGACACAGAAGGAGTAGGTACTGCAAGCCAGGGAGAGAACCTCTAATTGTACAAGAGAGAAACTTGACAGAAGATCTAGCCTTTATTAGAGGAATGTAATCAGTTTATGGCAATCCAGAGGGAGGCAGTTGGTTGAACAAATACTCTGTATGTTCTGATTGCCTGCCAATACCTCTCATTGGATGATGCCTATCAGAATTTAGAGTTCAAGGGAGCCCATCAAAGTAGTCCATAAATCCAGTCTTTAAGAGTTGGTGAAGAGTTGAGAGTGGGTCTGGGGAGGAAAAAAAAAATGGAAACATCTAGCACATCTCCCATTTAAGTTTTCTTTATTGCCACTAATAAAATGTCATCCTACAGAAAAGTTATATACATCCTTTCTTGAGTTTACTCCCTGTGATTTTTTTTTTTGGGGGGGGGGTTATTATTTCAACTGTCATCTTTTACTGCATGTCTAACTATTTGTTTTTGGTATGAAGAATTGCAATGGATATTAATATTTTAATTCTCTATCTAACTTACTAAACTCTCTTATTAATTTTAATAGTTTGTAAATCTTTTGCATTATTTATTGAGACAACTTTTCATGTATAGTTTTTTTTATGTCTTTCACAATCTTTATAAGTGCCCTTCCCCCATTTTATTTTTTTGTTTGTTTTTTTTTTTTTCACTGCCTTTTTGATCAGGTCTTTGTTCAAAATAAATTTTCCAACATGATTTGGTCCTTAAGAAATAAACAGATTTAAGTTTATGCAACAGGTTTCTTTCCTTCTTGTTTTTTTTTTTTCCTGCTGACTTCTTTTCAGCAGCTGGATTCTTGGTGATTGCAGTCTTTACTTCAACCAAAGGCTTTTTTGTTTCTTCTCTGCAACAGGCTTTCTGCCTGGATCTCCCTTCTCACTTGATTTGGTTTCAAGTGATGCTGTTGCTTTATCCACCTGGAAGGTCGACTATTGATCTGGCAAAAATGGCATTACAGCTTATGGTCTTTGCATATATGTTCAGCTTCAACATGATTTCAGGATTTTCAGGGAATTCTTTTTTTAGGACTCTGCAATTAATCTTGTTGCATGGTGCTTGAAGGGCTCTTTTGATCTCTGGTCTTTTCCAAATTCTGCCAAGGTCTGAACTGAGCATCTTGTGCATGGGGAAATTGCAGCTACTATGAGGGAAACAGTTTTATGCCAAGTGCCATAAAAATAATCTAACGAAGGACATTTCTAGTCCAAGTGCAGTAATGTCCCACATGCCCACTAGGAGTAAGTTTCAAAATGTTCAATTTGCCACACTTGTCTTCATCATAGAAGATGCCGGGTCCCTTGCACTGGATATAATGATAGCTTCTTGTTTTGCCTTTGCCAACTCTCATTTGCTGAGAGGCAGTAACCTTTTTATTACATCAGACCTTATGTTTCTAAAGAAGCTAGATGGTTTCCTTAATCTTCTCATGGTTTTCAACTTTATCTTTCACCACAAAAGGAAGTTCAGAAACTTCCTCTATACAATGACCTTTAGATGTAATCTGCCAGGGTAAGGCAAGGTGTCCAGTGCAGAGCAGATAGCATATGCTTCCATGTAGTGTTCACTCTGTGAGGCCAACAGTGCCAGGTTTTGGTTGGTGAAAACATATGGCCACCACAACACACATTTCCAGAAATACCTTGTCAAGAATGTGAGTACCCACCATCTCAAACTCTGGGAATTCAAACTCCAGCTCTGCCAGTACCCCAGGACTCAGCGCTGATTTGCTGACACACTGACTCACTGATGGCATAGGGCTCTTGTTTTAACACAAGCTGGTGAGCTACTGTGTGCAAAGTTCACAATAGCTAGTCAAATGGGAGCCTTGAACATAGCAGAAAAAATGACATTTTGCCAGATGACCCTATTTGGGGCTATCAGAGAATGAGCACATACCATCATAGGGAGAGTAAAAGGCCCACCTCCTCTCAGACCAGAAGATCCCATAGGAAATGCTATCCCCATCTTATTGAGCTGCTTAAACTTCCTAAATATATGACATTATAAACAAATGGTGATATCAGGATCCCCTGTTTTTTTTTAATTAAACATAAGTATTTTAATATTTCATTACTGTTTATTAAGAATTCTATAAGTTTTTAAAGTATTTTTCAGGTTTTTCAGTTATACATTACTGCATGACAAGTTACTTTAAAAATTAGTGACTCAAGACAACAACAAACATATATTATCTATAGATAAAGAATCTGAGAGCAGCTTCAGGGTATGATGCTGGCTTGGGATCTCTCCTGAAGTTATAGTCAAATATCAGCCAGGGATGCAGTAAGTTGTAGTCACCTGAAAGACCGGAGTGGAAATATCAGCTTCCAAAATTGCTAATACATGGGGTTTTCAAGTTGGTACTTGTTGGGTGGAGGCTTCAGATCCTTTCTTCATGGACTTACCTTTCAGATTTCTTGAGTGTCCTCACAATGTAGTAGCTGAGTTTCCTTAGAATGAGCAACCCAAGAGACTTTAAGGAATATATCAAAATACTTCTATAACAGCATTCAAGATCACAAGCTGTTATTTCCACATTATCTTACTGGGTTCACAGATCAGCCCAATGCTGTGTGGGAGGGAGTTACATAAGTGCATGAATACCAGGAGGTAAGGAACATTGGGGGGCATTTTGGAGGCTAACTACTATTATCAAGTTAATATTTTTCTTCTATTTCTTGTATTAAGATTTTTTTGTCATGAATTGTTTTATCAAATTATCTTTCAGGATTTATTGAGATGATCAAGACAGTTTCTTGCTTCATTACTTCAGCTTATCATTAGATAATCAATCTTATATTCTTCAATGTGTCTCCAAATAGTTATAATGTATTTTGCTAGATTAAATCTGTTAATATTTTCTTCTGAATAACACTTATTAAATTGACTAATGGTTTTCATAACCTATGCAGTCTTTTATTGTTTTGGTATCAATGGTATGCTAACCTTGATGTGGAAAGTTTTGTCTCTTCTAACAATTCCACATAAATGTTTGTGATCACTAATTGAAATTACTTTTTGAATGTTTGCTATAACTTACTAACAAAACTATCTGTGTTAGTTCATTCTTCTATAGGAATATATTTATCAGTTGGCTATCTTAAATATTAAAAAATCTGTCCAGGTGTTCAATTTCTTTTTGAGTTTTATTTCTTCTGGAAATTTTATGTAATCTATAAATTTTATTTTTGGGAAGTTGATCATGTTATTCCTATTACTTTTCATACACTATACCATTCAATCTGTCCATTTTTTAATTCTATATATTCTTTATTTGTAACTCTTTTTCAGAAATCAGTCTTTCCAGAAGATTATCCTATTTGTAGTAACTTTTAAAAACCCAACCAAACTGAACTAAGAAGCAAACTAGAGACCAACTCAAAGAAAGAGAGCAGGATGACAGCTAAGCAGGGGCAGGTTAGGGAGTGGAGGGATCAAGTGAAAAGGAAAAAGGACTCATGGACATGGACTAGAATGTGGTGATTGCAGGGCAAAGAGATGTAAGGGAGTTAAATGGTAATGGAAAAATACAATAAAAATTAGAAAAACTAAACCCAAATTTTCATATTGTTTGTCCCCTATTTTACTTTTTTTCAAAAATTTTCAAATGTATATGTCATTTTTGTCTTTGTAATTTATATTTACAATTGTGATCATACATGTTTTTTCTATGCATGGAAACACACATATTTGTCAGAAAATTTGCTCTTCAAAACAGAGGTGAATGCATTGACTGGACGCTGGTTGTGGAAGAACAAGCAAGGTCATCCTGGTCTGAGGGAGGGAGAGCTTGTAGGCAATTGAACCCACAAATCTGGATGGCTACCTGGAGACAGGGACAACAATAGAACCAGAATGAACAATAATTGAAAAAAATCTCTCAAAATTTGGGAGCTGGATACAAAGACCAGATGAAGGACAAGTGAGCTAGTGAGCGTGTTCTGCAATGACTGCTTGAAGCCCAGAGGCTTTTTGACAAACTGTTTATGGAACAGTTATTGCTTGCTATGTGTATTGGACTGACATAAAAAGGTAGCTGCTTTGGGGCACAGCGGGTTTTGTCTCTTGAGATGCAAGCCTGTGGTTTACTAGTGATGAGAGCAGTGAAAGAGTCTGATGATAATTTTCAGTTCAAATGAAAAAAAAAAAACCCCAAACCCTAATCCTTTGTGCTAATCTAAACTCATCAACCATGGGATGGTGATAGTTATGAAGAAAATCTCTCAAATGAAGTGATGATGAGGTCTTAGTGACTATCAGCATGACAATATTTGATGAAAACCACATTTCTATTGCATTAAAACATACAAATTTATTTTAAAAAGTATGATTTTCTTTAACTTTGAAATATATTATTAGTATATGTCACTTTACAGCCTGTAGCAATATACCATTCTGACTTGTGCTTCTGAATTCAGTATGACTGAATGACTTCCTTAAAATACATGCAGTAATATGGCCTTGTTCACCAGCTCCCAGGAACAGTGTGCTTTAATTAACATATGCATTACACAAATATCTGCTCATCTTAGTTTTCTGTATAAAAAGGATTGAAATTTGTTCTACCTAAGAAGCAAGATCAACACACTTAGAGGCTGGATGCAGATTTCAACATTTCAGAGGTTCAATTGTCATAACTGGTTTAACTAAACAATGCTGTAATGTACATTTCAGAAAACTGCTGGAAAGGAAAACCAATTTTGTGTTTGAATTGAATTCAAATAAATCTAGCACAGTGTATCTGTACTATGCATATCCCTGCTAACAATTTCTACAAATTAGTTGCAAAATCTTAAACTTGCTTGAAAAGAGGCATTGGATTTGTCATTTTTCTTAAACTGAAATTTTTTTCCTTATAGATTTATGGAAATACTTTGTGTCCTTAAAAGTGACTAATGTAGACATGCTGTTTTTTAATCTCTATCTAGGTGTGCTTTTTAAAACTCTAAACTTTAATTACAAGTTTACTCAGTTGACTCATTTTTGGAGGAGGACATAGACTAAATGAATTGGTTCTGGTGTATAATACCCAGGGTCAGATTAATCAATGGAAACATTCACTTAGACAACATTGGAAAAATGGCAACCCCCATTGTGCAACTAATGGTGCATGGAGCTCCATGGAGCTGGGCCATCCCTGCCTTGCAGCCTCCAAGAGGACTGTGAATATTTCTTAGCTTTTGTTATCAAGGGCACAGAAAGGAAAACTTGAAACTTTTCACTAGCTCATCTCTTTCTCTCCCTTTTCCTCCTTAAACTTCCTCCATTAATAGTACCTTCTCCATTCCTCTGGAGGTGATTAGCCTCATTGGCTTGCCCCACCCTGTCATTCTATCCAAGGGAAGATACTGTACTGAGCCATTGTTATCTCATTTTGTTATAGATGAAAGAATCCGAACAGTAATTTTTAGCATTCTTTTGTGGCAGCCTCAGGCCCATGCTTGACATCAGGAACAAATCTGTAGGAAGATCTTCATTTCGCTATATGATAACTAGCCATTCTAAATATTAGGAGACAAGATTGCAGGTCGTAGCCTGTCTGTTGGTGAAAGATAAATTTGTTAAGTAGTTGCAAGCATAATCTAGTAAATTCATTACAACTTACTGATGGAATAATCATCTTTTAAAGAACCTAATCGCATCTGTGAACAGACAATTATCATTTATTTCTTGCCTAAGTGAGTTGCAAAATATTAACTCTTGAATGGTTTCAGATCTACTTTTGTTAGTTTTAAATTTTGGTTCCCCAAAGAAATGCCAACAAATACACATAGCACATGCACACACATGCTTGTGCATATATGTCCACACACATACACATATTCTCAGACAATTTTATGATCAAGAACACAGCTTTTATTAGTTGCTTTTTATGGCAATGGCTTTGGATCCTTCCAACTAATGACGCAATCACCGGAACTAAAGATTTCTCTCCTTTTTTTACTTTCATTCTTTCCATTTCTTTGTAACTTTTTGCCATCTCCTATCTGCTGTTCCAGTTGTATGTTCCCGGTTTACCATTTTGTAATAGATAAATATGGTTATGTTAGGTGTTAATGAGAGGTGTTTTGATAAAGGATCAAGCCATAGAAGACTTAGTGTGGAATCCTGATCACTCTATTTTAAAGAAATGCTCTGTAAAAGAATATCTGTATGGAACATATTTACTAGGGGTGAGTGGCTACACACACACACAAAGTCCTTTGACTGCTCCCCTTGTACTTTCAAACATGGAGCAAATCAATAATGCTTGATACAGAGGTATTTGGAGATTTGAGAAACAAATTAAAGCTGCATGTTTAGGAACAAAAACAACAACAACAAAAAATGAGGCTCACGTGGTTATTCAGCCCTGAAATGGCAAGCCCGCAGAAAACAGATGCGGAGACCTGAAACCCCACGGTAGTTGTTGTCCTTCAGAAACACAGCTCTAATTTGCTATGTATCAAACGTCTCTTGGGGATTACATTCACCAATTATTACATTTACAAGGAAAGTACAGCAAAATGCAGCATCTGTCAGATGTGATATGAACTACTAGCTTGAGGTAGTTTCTATTTCCACATTAGATTGCACTATTTTGTGATGAAGTCACAGTGTTTAAAGCTGAGTTTTCATTGATTCTTGTGAACAAAATGAATGGTGAATAAACATCAATGTGGAATAGGAAATGGGGGCAGCAGAATGTAATCTGAATCTAAGGTGGAAGAAGGTCCAAGGGCACAACTCCACTTAACATGCTATTGTGATTATTTAAAATTAAAATAATTTATGTGTATATATTTTAATGTTACTAAGTTAAGCATAAATTGTTAAGTTGTTTGAGTCTAACTACTACTTAAACACAAGGGTTAGGTATTTTTTCTGACTAGTGAGCACCATGAAAAAATTAGTTAGACACTAAGGGTCCTACAAATCAAGAGTCTTGAAACCTCCCAATTACATAATTCTGTTGTTTCACCGTTTGTTTTAATCTGTTGATTTTTCTTTGAGAATAATCAAGAAAGACCTATGACACTGTAGGAAAGTTTTTTTGTTTTTGTTTTTAAATATGGGATGTGTGTGTGTATATATATGTTTCCTACACAGTGCCTAAGTATTTCCAGGTCCCCTGTCTCTAATCACCAATGCACTGAGGCAGGGGTTGTTTATATGACGTATCTGAGTACCATGATGTGCTTTCCACAATTCCCACTTCTGGTGTGAGACTGATGAGGTTGCTTCACGGTGGACATGGGATAAAAGCCCTTTTGTATGAAGACTTCTAGTGATTCGGCCCAATGAAAAAGGTGTGTAAATAAAGAAACTTTTCATACTATTTAATGAAGTAATTGATACATCGCACTTTAGGTTTATTGATTCTTGGACCAACCCAACAATGTGAAAATTGTCCTCTCCGTGGTCCTTACTCCACAGAATGTGAAAATTATCTAAATCTCTGAGGCAGCAATGCCAGGCCAATTAGCAGTAACCTTGCCCTCGACCTGTCAAAGGTCTTCATTATTCAGTGTGTAGCCCAAATTCGAATTTTTTCCTGAGCTTTTCCTTAATCCCCCAAATGATATTTGTTTAGTCTTCCCATACATTGATTATATTATTGTTTATATATGCTTCTCCTAGTTTGTAACTTCATTAGAAATAGAAATATACTCACGAAACCATGGTCAAATTGTCTCAAGGAGACTAATAATTTTAGCCATAGCCACAATGGAATGACTTTTCTTCTGTTTTGGAAAACAATGATTAACAAACTATTGTTGTTTATTGCAGGTCTCCTTAACCGTACCACATTCATTTAAAATGATAATAACTCTATAACATCTGGATAAATGAATGAGGCCTTGCCTAAATAACCCCAAGTGTATAGGAAAATTGATATTTCAGTGCACCCATAACCCACTGACACACCAGTGTACTCTAGTGTACAGATTGGTAAACTGAGTCTTGGGTCTTATGCTACTTTGGTTACTATAATATCTTCACATATATTTCTTGAAAGACAACCCATAAGCATTTTAGCAAATGTAACATCTAAACCTTACAAAATTTCCATAAAATCTCTCTGATTTAAAATCATTGAGCTTGCCAGTTAATGTTATTGGAGTACTGTGCAGCTCTTGCCAGTAAACACATCTTTTCCTGGGCTTCTGCCCCCAGAGGAACGTTTGAGGTGGGGTCAGTGAAGACTGTTGTTTTGAGATTCCATCACCATAACTATTTCTCAGTCACGGACTATTCACTGCACTAAGGCCCGTGGCACAGACCAGGTAAGGAACACAGATGAATGGGCGTGCTCGGTCCAGGGCAAGCAGTGCAAGTCACGTGACAACGCTGGCCTGCCTCATGTCCTGTCACTCCACTGTTCAAAAACCCACTGTGGCTGCACATAAATTTAGAATAAAATACAAATTCCTCACCATGCTTTCCATGGTTGTATGCTGTGTATTTCTTATTTCTTGACCCTCATTCAATTATTCTACAAATACTGAGTACCTACCATACTCCAAAAATTTTAGAGACATACATTAACAAAATTAAGATCCTTGCCCTCATGGTGTTAATGACTTAATTCAAGAGATAATGGACAAAGCTATAAAATAAAGGTGTATAATAAAATTGTTTTAGGGATAATAAAAGAGGAATATGAAAACAAAGTTGGGGAAGTTGAAACTGTTGAGAGTAGCAGCAGGAATCGAGTCAGACACTTTTTGTAAAGGGTCAGGTATTATTTTAGGCTTTGCAGGCCAAGGCTCTCTGTAGCAACTGTTCACCCTTGCCCTGGTAGCACTAAGGCAGCCTTAGGTGTAAGTTAACGAGTGGGCGTAGCTGCATTCCAGTAAAACTCCATAAAAACATGCAGTTGGCTTATTTCACCAATGAACTGTAATTTGAAGATTTCTGGATTACAGTATTAAGTGGTCACTGGGGAATGCTAGAAGGTGGAATTTGAGCAACATTACTTTCTGTTCCATTGTCCTGTGTAGTTTTAATAATATGTATCACCATGTTAACATGTTTTATGTGTGTGTGTGCGGGCAAGCTTTTTTCCCCCTCTCTCCCTATAAGTACATAAACGCCATGGGAGCAGTGAGCTGGTCTTATGTTGCTCACCACCTAGTGTAGTGTCCAGAACATAGTAGATATTCAATAAATACTTGTTAAATGAGTAGAGAGTGAATGTCGTTCCTAAAAAGGGCATTTAATATTCAATTTTAGCAAATTATTACCATAAAAGATTGAGGCATTTGTTATCAGATTTTCTATGTTTCGAGCAAAGCTAGATACCCAAATTGTTATGTAAAATTTCTCAATTTTATTTTATTAAAAATATACATATATATTGACCTTTTTTATTATTTTTTAGAAAAACAGGAAGGAGGGGGAGAGAGAAATATCAATGTGTTGTTCCACTCATTTATGCATCTGTTGGTTGATTCTTGTATATGCCCTGACCAGGGATCAAATCCATGTGACTGCAACTAATTTAAAAATATAAAAATTTTTGGATTTCAAACTGAGTATTTCTGTAAGCTAGTTCTGGAACTTCGGCTATATGCACATACCTTCATGGGGGAAAGCAACCGGTATTTTACTTTGTCTCTTTCCTACACTGTGCAGCGTGAGAGGTGATATGGGCAACTTCTTAGGGTCACTGGTTGGTAGCAACACCAAGTCACATTCACTCCTTAGGACATCCTACCCAGAGTCTCTGACTGTAAGAGCTGCCCATGTTGAAAGTGTGTTTGCTGTTGAAGCAATATGCTCTCCTAAGAAAAGGAGTTCATAGACTTCATTCATACAATTAGAATCTCAATCAACCTACGGAAAATTCTTTTTCACTTGCATCACATCTGTCTACTTGGCTTGCTCCAGAGGAGTGAAGGTCTCAGATCTTTGGATCTATGTGCTATAATTTTAAAGCAAGGTAAAAGTTAGAGGAAATCATATTTCACTGAATCAAAAGTACACTTCCTAGCACTGTGCCTTGCCCATGGTAGATATTTAATAAATAAGTATTGTTGGAATGAATGAATGAAATCTGTATTAATTGTTATATTAAAAAATATGTATTAATTAGAATAAAAATATTTTGAATATTTCAGAATTATTGTACTCAAGCCATGGATGTTGAAAATTTAATATATAAACACAATTCAATACCTGGATAATTGTTGAATCTATAATAAATGAAAAACTTGAAAGAGCTAAGGGTAACTGCTGATATGCTATGTAATACTAATTGTAGGTAATATTTATTGTATTTTTGACATGTGATTAGTACTAATTATCTTACACTTACTATTATTTAGAATAAGGTAAATAACACCATGAGTATGAAAAGTCGTATGATCTATACAGTTGAAAAACCACGGCAGGTGATTACTGTGCACTGACTCTAAGATGTACTAGCTTGTTTCTCAGTACTAGGGTTACTTATTTCAGATCATTTTCAAGATATCAGAAATGATAAACATGTGATACTCTAACCTATGAGATAAAGGCAAAGAATTGAATACTGAGTTTTTTAAGTTTATGATATTTTGCAGATCAGATTTGGAAAGAGCATGAATGATCTATATTTGTATTACCTTTAAGGGACAAAATTATCACAGATATCTAAAAACATACATATAATATTGAAGGTTTGGGAGTTGTTTTTTTTTTTTTTGGTAAAATCGCATTCTCTGTCTTCTGCCTTAAGCTCAAAGCAGAACAATTAGTTCATTCTGATGTACATGCCAGATGTGTGCCCAAAGTCCTTTCTTGGGGATACTGGTGACCTGGGTTTGGGCATAGGGAGAGTCAAAGATGGTACCCATCAGCCTCCCTAGTCTCTGATGGGGATTACAGTCAGGCTTCTAGATGTATGTTTAATTAGAAGTCTGCCCCTCAGGCTATGGCTCTGAAGATGTTAGTAAGCTTCTTTCATAGAAAAACTGGGTGTTTCTTTCTTGCCTCTGAGCTGTACTGTGGAGGGGTGGGTAGCTGTGGTGAGTCCTTTTATGCCCTTTAGATACCGTTTCTCAGTTTGCTATAGCCTAGTGGGTCTTCTGATACAAGACCCTTTGGCTTGCATAGCTAGTGTTTGGGGGTGTCATCTTTCAGGTGCAGGTCTTAAAATTTGGGTTGCCAGGTATTGGGTTCAGACCCTCTGCTCCTCAAAGAATCACAGGTCATTGTGAGTTTCCTTCCAATTATGGACTGCTCTGCTGAGAATGAGGTTCATGGTGAGATTGTGTCTCAGCCTTTTTTAGCTGTTTTGATGTATATTTTTCTTCATTTGCCAGATATGTAAGAGTTGCTCAGCTAGTTTTTGAGTTTCTTTTGTACAGAATTGTCCCATATGTAGCCATATATTTGATGTGTCTGCAGGAGAAGGTTAATTCAGATTCTCATACTTCACCATCTTGAACTGGAACTCCATTTTACATCATTGTCTTCCTTAAGAGGAAATAATTTTATTATCTTTATCTTGTGGGTCAGATAGCAGAGGGACAGCTATTTTGCAATCCTTGTAGGGTAAGTATCACACAGATGGTAAACGGCACAGTCAGGCTTTCTTGAACTACTATAAACAGTATTGAAAATTTAGCTAAAGTAGACTAATAAAAAGACATCCAAGAGTTGTTTCCTCAACCACACTATTGACAGAAATTATCTTTTCATTTACTCTTTTGATTTAACCATTTAAGTGATAAATGGTTAATGGAAGCTATATTATTATTAATACAAACATCCTGTATCTCACTCATTGTATCACATTGCTAACATTTCCATTTTCTGAGGTCTCTCAGGTCATTTACATACCTGCATTTGCCTTATTACAGTTGTTCATTCTAATACTGACTGAGCTTTAAATATTCCTTAAAAGCCACTCTGTGTATTGTGGTTGATTCTATTTCACAGTGTACAAAATGGTGTTGAGAATGTGGGGTAAGATCCCTTTTTTCTGTTAGTGATTTCAACTCTCAATCTCTAAAACCGTGACACAGGGAAACTGATATTAAAATTGTTTTTGTCAAAGTAAGGGTACTTCAGAAGTGAATAAATATAAAACAGTTATCTTCTCAGGCTCTTGAGTACTTTATTTGTTAGAAATACAAGTCAATACCACAAGATGGCACCTTCTTACTTTCAACATCTACAATTACAAACAATTATCTTCATAAAATGGTTTCAGGTTTTTAATGTGTTTTAGATATTATTGAAACCTTATAAAAGCAAGACTTGCTATAAACAGGATCGGAGTTTGATGTATATTAAATGAGGTCAGATAATTAAATTCAAAACAAGAATTTATAAATTTTCGGATAAGAAAATTGAAATTACAAAGGCAGAGTTGGTCATCATTAAACTGAATTACAACTGTGTGATTAATTCTATATCTACGTTGCTAAGTTTTTGTTAAAATGTAGTTTTAATAATTAAATAATCTACCTCATTCTCCAATATAACCACCTACTTCATTTGTACACCCCAACATTCAGTACACATTTCAATTAGAAACCACTAGCTTTCATCTACTCCATCAATTACACACACTCCTTTTTTTCAACAAATGCAATCCATGAAGTGCCATCATCCCCTAGCTACAAAACAAAATACAACATTTAAAGGCTAAAAACTTAGAGAATTTCTGAAATGGCAACCCATTCTCTCTGTGTTCATGAAAATAGTCAATCCAATTTGAAAGTCTTTGAAGTTATGTAAACTTTAGAAAACTCAGTGTTGAAGTATGGAAAGAATAAAGACTTGCACTAATATAGTGCGTAACAGCGCAGTGTCAGACTCGCATTTGCAGTAAGTGCCTTGGTTGGACTTTCCTCTGGATTGTCATCATGCTGCTGAAGATACAGTTTACTCAAGTCTGTGGGAATTCCATCATGTGTTCTTCCTCCCGTTTCCAAACAGGAAGAGAAGGGTTTTCAGTTCCCTTGGGAAAATAAAAAAAATAAACACACACACAAACAACTTGAACTCAAAATGGCAGACCAAATAATCCTTGACTCCATGTCCAAATGAAGTTGAGGCAATATTACTTTTGCAATATTTGTATTCTGCCTAATATATCACACTGTGAGATTCCTCAAAAAACTGAGAACTCCGAGAGCTACAAAAGAGAAAGCAGTTAAGGCAGTTGATGTCTACATTTGGATTTCTTTTTCAGGTTACATATCTAAGTCTCCATCGTAGGCTAAGGTCAGAGGCTTCTGTTGGGGAGGTGTGCTTTGATGTTGTTTTGGCTTCTTGCTGCAAAGGGAAGAAAAGAATTCCTGAGGTAAAGTTCACAGAGCTTTGTTTCATCTGCCAAAGACAATTGTGAGGTTTAGAAATTCAAGTGGATAAATGCACTTCTGGTTTTCTTACTGGTATACTTTGATGTTGTTTTTAGGAAAAACTATAGTGCTTTCAAAGTCTTAAAAATGGTTTAGTGGAAACAAGGAACATAGTAGAGGTCTACTTTTCTTTCTTGTTCTTATTTACACTCAGTAATATGAACACCTGCTGATCACTAATTCCTATGCTACTGCAACCTTCACATCAAAGATGTCTATCATCATAAGCTGCTAGAGTAGCCAGACTCTGGTGTCTTACCCTGATCTTGTTTTTAAGTAAACAGAAGTTCTGAGTTTTTAAGTGAACTTCTGCTCTGGCCTGAAACCCGATATTTAGCAGCCTGATATTTCCCATGGTTTGTCAGGGAAATTAAACTGAGTCAGCACCTTGCAAGGCCATTCTCACCTGGTCAGTTTTACTGGATGGCAACAACTTTGCCAGGTGTGTGGTGGCTGTTGTTCCTTCTTGTAGAGAGGGAAGCTGAAATGGAGTACCATCACCAATTCACACAGTGATGCCCCAGGTCTGGGGCAAAACCACCTCCCTTACACTCTTTGACTCTTAGCGTGGGTGACTATCAATTTATGTTCATGAATATTCATGGTCTGAACCATGCCTCACACTGCCCGGCCATGCCGAGTCCCTCCCCCGTTCCTGTCTTTGCTTTGCCCTGCCTCTAGAGCCCAGCTCTGTCTTGGATTATGCTCACTATCAGGGAGACCTCTCTCTCCCTGTCTCCGAATTTCTATACTATTTATTTTACAGTAATATCTGTTATTAATTAGATGCCCAGTAAGTGCCAAGCTCTTTGATGGACACTTTACATAAAATTTCTCAATAAATCTCAGAACATGCCTCAGATGGAAGAATCAGAACTGTTGCTGCTTTACAGAGCAGACACCGAGGGAGAGGCAGAGCCTGGACTCTAAGCAAGTCTAACACCCGCACCCATGTGTTTAACCTCTTTAGCACATTCTCTCTCTACACACGCTATTCCTTAGATGCTTGGTGGAAACAACTTGTCTACATGAATGAATTTTTATACTCTGAGGAAATTTACATTAAAAACAAACATTTTAATGTGTACAGTTCAGTGACATTTAGTACTTTCACCATGCTGTGTAACCATCTCCCCTACCTGGTCCAGAAACATTTCTGTCACCTCAAAGGGGACTCTGTGCCCATGAGCAATTCCTCCTCCCCGCACCCACCCCACCGACCAGCCTGCCCAGACACCGCTACCAACTTTCTGCCTCTGTGCGTTTGTCTATCATGGGTGTTTCACATATTTCACATAGATGGAATTATATGTGAATTTTGTCTGGCTTCTCTCATTTAATGGTTAAAATGAAGAATTTTATGATATATGAACTTTACCACAATTTAAAAAATGCTTAATAAAATTAAAATGGTTGTAGAGAGAATGTCCTATCTAGTTTACAATGTCAAGTTCTAATTTAAGGAAAAAATTATTTTAGGTTTGACATATAAAGCAAACTATAGGAGCTAAAGAGAGAAATTAAAATGATTTGGATGCTCAAAGGACATGGGTGGAGGCAGCCTCCAGCCAGGGATGTGGAAAGACAGAAACAATTTCCTGTTTTCCAGGTCTTTGCCACTTCCCCAAAGGTCCAAAGGGCATTTGTTATATAGTTAGATGATTAACATTCATCTTAACCACACACACACACACACACACACTCTAGTCATATTGATGGGTCAGGCTTTAATATGAAAAATGGACCCAGATTAAAATGGGCTCCTGAGTACTCTAATCTGAAACACTTAAAGGTATTAAGAAAACACACCAATAGGAGTTTAAGACAACTTGGAAGTGAAAATTTGTATGTCCACTCAGCACCCTGGTGGTGCTGGTAGTAGGGATATTGGGGGTTCTCTTAAGGTCAAAAGCACCTGGAGGTCCATCTGAAATGGTCCCCTCTCTCACCTGTATTTTTCCAAGGCTGGGGAAGAGAAAGTTAAATGCTATGTTGGCCGAAAAGTCAGTTTAGTTTTTTTCATAAAATAAAAGACACATTTTTCATTTTCACCAATAGCTTCATTGATTTGGATATTTTGAATATGCTGGCTATCTCCTGCATGGTGCAACACTGATTGTTCTAAATAAATGTCTTGATTTGATCACTATCAACTTCACCTGGTCTACCTGACCATGGAGCATCGTTCAGTGAGAAATCTCCAGCGCAAAACTTCAAACCTCTTTTGACACGTTCCATCAGTCACAACACCTTCTCCATACACTGCATTATTTTTTTGCCTTTTTACTGCTTTTGAAATAATAAAGCATAATACGCCAAAAATGTTGCTTATTTTCTTCCATCTTCAATATTAAAATGGCTACACAAAGATTCACCAATTTTGATACTTTTTAAAAATGTACACTGATATGACAGCTGTCACAATGAAATCTAACAAAACCATTTCGAATGAAGTTACAACTTGGTGCTACTAGTGCCTCTTACAGAAAAAAACAAAATGGACTTATTGGCCAAATCAGTGTAAGTGCTGTCAAAGAGTTTTTGGCAATCCACTCTCAGTTGTCATTTGCTAAATGTAATTAGGTAAAGTGAAATGGGATTGCTGAGTTCTAGGGAGTAGGGAGCAGGGATAGAGATGGTTGGATCTTTACAAAGAGAGAATATTTCCTTGGAGACAGCTAATAAGGTCTAGACACTGTGATCTGGGTCAGGAAAATTCTACTCAAAACATTACAGATATTTTTATAGAAGTTTTTACATATGGAATTATAAACAGTGTGTCTACTTCTAAAATAAAAAAAGAAAGAAAGAGGGCTCCCAAATACAAGGCTTGGATTTTTGTGGGCTATGGGTGTATTGGGGATTATTGTGATGATCTCATTTTATGATGAATTTTTTCATATTGTGTAACCTCTCAACTGACAGATACTAAAATCATAATTATGAATGCATGAGATCTGAGATTATAGAGTTTAAAGTTTCTCAAATGTTGGCAAATATTGATAAGCTGGTACTTTGTTGGGTAGCTGTGGCTTTACAAAGCTTCTGCTCTGGTAAAAAGCATGCTGAGAGTGGAAGCTGAGTGAAAGGGCTTCCCTCTGCAAAGCCAGTGAGCAGGAGGCCTTTCATTTTTTTTTTTTTTTTTCAATTACAATTGACAGGCAATATTTTATCAGTTTCAGGCATACAACATAGGGATTAGATGTCTATGTAACGTACAAATTAATCATCCCAATAACTCTAGTACCCATCTGAAACCATGCATGTTTATTACAATGTCATTGATTATATTCCCTGTGCTGTATTTTACATCCCTGTGACTATTCTTACAACTGCCCATTTGTACTTCCTAATCCCTTTACCTTTATCACCCACCACTCAACCCTGCTCCCAACTGGCAACCTTCAATTTATTCTGTATATCTGTGACGTTTTTCTGTTTTATTTATTTTACTGTTCAATTACAATTGTCCCCATTTTGCCCCATTACTCTCCCCTGCCCTACCCACCCCTGACCTTCCATATTCAGTCCAAACCCTCACTTTGTCTTTGTTCATGGGTCCTTTATACGTGTTCTTTAACTTGACCCTTCCCCTCCTTTCCTCATTGCCCGCCTGCACCCTGGTCACTGTCAGTTTGCTCTGTTTTATTTGTATGTTTATTTTGCTTTTTGGATACCACTTATAAGTGAAATATGATATTTGTCTTTTTGTGTCTGACATATTGTACTTACCATATTACCCTCTAGGTCCATACATGTTGCTGCAAATGGCAAGATTTTATTCTTTTTTTGTGGCTGAGTAATATTACATTACATATATGCACCACGTCATCTTTATCCATATCTTGGCTATTGTAAATAATGCTGCAATGAATATAGGGGTGCATATATCTTCTTGAATCAGTGTTTTAAATTTCTTCAAATAAATACCTAGAAGTACAACTGCTGGATATGGCAGATATATTTTTAAGTTTTTGAGAAGACTTCATGCTGTTTTTCATAGTGGCTGAACAAATTTACAACCAGTGCTCAAGGGTACCCTTTTCCCACATTCTTGCCAAAACTTGTTTATTGATTCAGTGGTGATAGCTATTCTAACAGGTGTAAAGACATATGTTATTTTGGTTTTAATTTGCATTCCCCTGGTGATTGGTGATGTTGAGTACCATTTCATATGTCTTTTGAAAATCTGTATGTCCTCTTTGGAGAAATGTTTATTCAGGTCCTCTGCACATCTTTTTATCAGATCATTTTTTTTCATGTGAAGTTGTATGAGATCATTATACATTTTATATATATTAACCACCTTATCTGATGTATCATTGGTGAATATCTTCCTCCATTCAGTAGGATGTCTTTTTGATTTGTTGATGGTTTCTTTCACTGTGCAAAAACTTTTTGTTAGGTGTAGTACTATTTATTTTTCTCTTTGTGTCCCTGGCCTGTGGAGACATATCTGAGACAATATTATTAAAGGTTATGTCAACGATTTTACTGCTTGTATTTTCTTCCAAAAGTTTCATGGTTTAGGGTCTTACATTTAAGTCTTTAATTCACTTTGAGCTTATTCTTGTATATGTGTAAAAAATTGGTAGTTTCATTTTTTTGCATGTATCTGTCCAGTTTTTCCAACACCATTCATTGAAAAGAATGTCTTACTCTTTTGCATATTCTTGTCTCCTTTGTCATAGATTGGTTGATCATACAGGTAGGGGTTAATTTGGGGGCTCTCTATTCTTTTCCATTGGTCTGTGTACTTGTGTGATCTATGCCAGTACCATGTTTTGATTATTATAGCTTTGGTGTAGAGTTTGATATCAGGAAGAATGATATCTTCAAGAATGATATCTTGTTCTTTTGCAATTGCCTTGGCTATTTGATTTTTTGTGGTTCCATGGAAGTTTTAGGATTACTTGTGCTAGTTTTAAGAAAAGTATCATTGGTATTTTATTAGGGATTGTACTTAATCTGTAGATTGCTTTGGGTAATATAGACATTTTAATGATGTTAATTCTTCTTATCCATGAGAATTCATTTGTGCTCCCATTTAATTGTATCTTCTTGAATTTCTTTCTCTAATGTATACAGTTCTGCAAGTAAATGACTCTTACTTCTTTGATTAAATTTATTCCTAGATATATTATTCTTTTTGATGCTATTGCGAATGAGATTATTTTCTCAATTTTTCTTCTGATAGTTCATATTTGGTGTATAAAATGCAATCTATTTCTGAATATTAATTTTGTATTGTGAAACTTTACTGAATTGATTTATTAGTTCTAATAGTTTTCAGTGGACTCTTGAGGGTTCTCTGTATATATTGTCTTGTCATCTGCAAATAATTACAGTTTTATTTTTCCATTTCCAATTTATATGCCTGTTATTTCTTTTTCTTGTCTCTTTGTGGTGATTAGGCTTCCAATACTATGTTGATTATGAATGCTCTAAGTCAGCATCCTTGTCTTCTTCCTGATCTGAGAGAAAAAAACTTTCACATTTCCTGTTGTATATAATGTTAGCTATGGTTTTGGTATACATGGTCTTTATTATGTTGAGTTTTTCCCTCTATCCCCAATGTGCTGAGAGGTTTTTTTTTTTTTTTTTATCATAAATGGATGATGGATTTTATCAATTTTTTTCCTGAATCTATTGATATAATCTTATTACTTTTATCCTTCATTTTGTTTATGCAGTGTATCACGTTAGTTGATTTGTGGATATTGAACCAAACTTGCATCCCAGGAATAATCCCAGTTGATCATGGTGTGTGATCTTCTTTTTTTATTGCTGAATTTAATTTGCTAATATTTCAATGAAGAATTTTGCATTTATTCATCAAAGACAAATGCTTAAAATTTTCCTTTTTCTGTTACGTCTTTCTCTGGTTTAGGATTCAGGGCAATGCTGGACCCATAAAATAATCTTGGAAGCCTTTCTTCCACTTGAATTTTTTGGAATAGTTTAAGAAGTTTAGGTGTTAATTCTTCAAATGTTTGGTATAATGCACCTGTGGAGCTATCTTGTCCAAGACTTTGTTGGTAGTTTTTTTTTTTAATTGATTCAATTTTGTTAGCAGTTGTCAGTTGTTCAGATTTTCTATGTCTTCCTGATTCAGCCTTGCAAAATTGTATGTTCTTAGTAATGTATATGTTTCTTCCAGGTTGTCCAATCTGTTGGCTTATTATTGTTTACAGGATTTTCTTACAATCATTTGTATTTCTTGTTACCTCTAGTCTTTCATTTATGATGTTGTTTACTTGGACTCTTTTTTTTCTTGATAGGTTTATTGATTTTTAAAAAAATCTTTTCAACCAGTTCTTGGTTTCATTTATCTTTTAAATTGTTTTTTAGAATCTATTTTATTTATTTCTACTCTGATCTTTATTACATCCTTCAACTATCCACTTTGGATTTGTTTGTTCCTCTTTTTTTTGTTGTTGTTGTAGTTCCTTTAGGTGTTCATTTAGATTGTATATTTGAGATTTTTCTTGTTTTTCTGAATTTCCATCTTAGAATCACTTTGACCATGTCCTGTAGATTTTGGGTCCTTGTGTTTTCATTTTCATTTGTCATGAAGTATCTTTTGATTTCTTCCTTGATCTCATGTTAACTCATTCACTGTTTAGTAGTATCTTATCTAGCCTCCACGTGTTGTTATGTTTCTTAGTTTGTCTTTTCATTGATTTCCAGTTTGATATCACTGTTATCAAAAATGTTTAAATTTATTGTGACTTGTTTTGTTGCTGAACGTGTGGTCTATTCTAGAAAATGTTCTATATGCACTTCAAAAGAGTGTATATTCTGCTGCTTTGTGGTGGAATGTCCTAAAATATCAATTAAGAGTCTCTAGTCCAATGTTCCATGTAAAGCCACTGTTTTCTTGTTTATTTTCTGTCAGAATGGTCAATGCATTGCTATTGATGAAGTGTTAAAATCCACTACTGTTACTTTATTACTGTTGATCTCTTTATCTATGTCAGTATTTGCTTTATATATTTAGGTGCTCCTAAATTGGCTGCATAGATGTTTACAAGAGTTACATCTTCTTGTTGGATCCATCCTTTATTATTATAAAGTGTCCTTCTTTCTTCACTGAAAGAAGCTGTTGACATGTCAGTGGGTGGGATTGATCCTCATGCTGACTAGCTGTGAGGACTGGCTGTGACTACAGTAAACATGCTGTTGGTATGAGATGACCCCGTGGAGATGGATTTACTTTAGCGGAGTTCTAGTGCTTGCCGAGTCCATACTTGGATGTTTTATTTGTGGAGCTGGTTGCATGGTACTCTTGGTATAATCTGAAGCTGGACATTGGGTATGTTGGTTCTATGCTCTTTTAAGAAAGGCTCTGGTGCAAGCCAAGATCAGCCATGGTGTATGTCCAGCCTGGGGCCATGTGGTAGGAGCTAAAAAGTGATCTGTGGTTGGTCGCCACGTTTACAGGGTTTGGAGGTCCGTGGGAGATGCCGTACTGTGAAACTAAGCAGACTGCCACTAATGTTAGAATTGGGTCTGCTTTGCAAGAGGTACACTGCATGCCAAGGCCAGCTGTAGTTTGTGTGGGGTTTGTGGACCTTTGGGAGATTTTAGGAAAGTCCATAGCATAAGCTGAGACAGTCTGCTTGTGTGAAAAAGCCCCTGAAAGAGGTTCAGACCAGACTCAATGTGGCTTCTTTATATTTTTAGTTATGAGACTGCTGTTCAGCTAATATTTGGATGATTCTCATTGATGGTGGTTCTATAATTTAGTTCTGAGTTTGATGTGATCATGGGGTGGTGAGAGCACAGCATTTACCTACTCTGCCATCTTGACCCAAAATTCCCAGGAGACTTGAGCAGAGGCCTCTGCTCTCTTTTCTTTCTCTCTTACTGATATTCATTATCCCCTTAAAAATAAATTTTATCTTTATACATATTTCACCTCAATTTTGGTATCAGAAAAGAAATGATAACACTAAATCAGCACCCACAAATGCTGGGCACATAGGCCCCCACCAGTCATTCTCTAATACATCATGCAACTCGGGCTTTGAGAGATGATTGAGGGACACATAATAAAGTGACCTCTTCCACAATCATTTGCATCTTAGCAAAGTATAAACCCATTCAGCCAGAAAAGTGAGTTCATTATGAACTGACAGGCAAGCTGCTAGCTCTTAGCAATGCTGGATTTAAGCCACAAGGACTCATCACCAGGCCGGTGGAGATTAAATAGTTTGATGAAAGCCAGAAACTGTCTTTTATTTAGGCAGTTATTCCTGAGGGCTGATCCTCTGGAAGTGGGGGCACTACTCTCAAACTTCAGCAAAATAAGAGCCCATTTACTGAGTTGTGCTGAGCAAGGCAGAATGGATGTCATTTTCTGGAGTAACTTCCAGGCATTATGTCTAGATTAACTACAAGCTCACCTAGTGGTTATCCCCATTAATTGCCTCATGGATCTTTATTGCCAGAGAAGCTGTAACATCAGCAATATTTCAAAAACTTCAAACAGTGATGGCAGAGGTATAGAATAGTATCTGAATGAAGAAGTTTTTAAGAAGACAATTTTCCTATATTTTCTCAAAAGCATTTCCAAATTTTATTATAAATTATTTTCATCTAAAGTGCATACCTGAGACTTGGTATATTATAGCAGTTGTCTTGTCTTAAGCCTTTTATTTGGGGGAGAAAATATAAAAACTCCCAAACTATCCTCCTGTAACTCTTAGCAAGCTACTTAATAGAATTATATGCTGTGATAGTATCTATCTGGATTCTTTAGGAAGCTCATAGGCAGCTCAAAGTTATATATTATGTGTTTTGATATCAGTTAGACCTCTTCCTAGGTCTGTAGCTTAATTTACATGAAAAAATAAAGAGCCTCTAAAACAGCCTCAGAATGCAGTAGACAATGCATTCTGTCTAAAGGAGTTTGGAAATTACAAAAATGAAAATAAACTGTGGAGACTGGAAGACCAGTGGAAAGAGCACATGCTCTAGAGTTAGGAAAACCTGGAGTAGATTACTTAAGGTGTATTATTTAACTGATGACTTTAGGTGTATTATTTAACTTTTCTGTGGATCACTTACTCTCTAGTTAAAGTAAGGATGATAAAAGCAACATCTCATTAGCTTGTCATGAGGACTGAATAAAGCAATCCATGTAAAATATTTTGTTTGACCTATAAATATTCAACATTTTCCCTGACCTTTGTTTCTAAAAATAATGAGTAGTACATTATATGTTTTACTTATGTACTCATTTATTCATTTGTTCATTACACATTTATCAGATATATCAGTAAAATATAGCCATTACATCTCTTGCCCTCCCTCCCATAAAGTTCTTGGGGTTTGATAGAGGAGGAGGATGCTTATACAAATAGCTACAATACCAGTATGGAGTAAACAGCACAGGGAGGAGGCATGGACAAGTTAGTCTAGATGGTGTGATAAGGAAATGTTAACATTTGAGTTTTACTGGGAAGAAATGGTGGAATGCCAGTAGCTGGTGATGAAAAATTCATTCTAGATGAATGGGATGTAAGGAGTAAACCACAGAAGCAGAGGCTTCCTTGTAAAATTAGAAGGTCCATCCTAAATGCTCTAAATGTTACTTCTCTCCCCAAAATTATCCTGTGAAAGGACGTTGTAGCTTTATACTCAACCCCTATAAATCTTTATATTACGAAGAGCTACCTTTACAATGCATCAAGTTGTTTTTTTTAATGAACAGAAACAAATATAAGCTTGAAAAACTGCATTCATAGGATGGGAGACTACAATAATGATTAAGTAACAGAGCTGAAAGATAGGTGCAAAATTTCAATAAAACTTATGAAATTAGATAATTTTTAATAAAAATGAAATCATACATAGTAGAGACCTATTGATGGGAAGGTATAACTAAGCAAATTGGTTAAATATTAGAGGACAAAATTGACTATTGAATATTTTATCAAAATAAGATAAAGTTTATCAATAAAGCAGTATTTTTGTGTTTTTAAATTTTCTTCAATGATAAAATGAGGACTTAAATATATTTGGGACTATACAACCCACCAGACTTTTCAGGGCATAGGCTAATGGTGAAAGCTGGAGTTGAAAGAGTTGTTTGGGCTCAGACTGTAGAAGACTTTAGTTGAGTAGTTGGGCGGGCAAAACACAACTTCCATTTTGCTGTCAATGGGGAGTCTCGGTGGTTGGTGTCTGAGTAGGGAGGGGCTGGTCGCCTCACTAAGGTTAAGGAAAACTAATCTGGCTGCAGACTGGAGAAGGGAGCATTTGTAATGAGTCCAAATATGGAGACATTGTGTTACTTTCCAAAGAGGGATCCATCAATAACACTAGACACTGAGGCTGAACAAAAATAGATAGGAGAAGTAATGTACAAAAATATTTATGTAACTTGGTCACTGAAAAGTGAGAAAAATTCTATTGATTTTTTAATATTAAACATCTCTAGAAAATTATTTGTTATCAGAATTCAGTGTTGTACCTGATTAATCCCCAGAGCTTACAGTCAGGGAGGCAGGGCCTCAGTAAATACTTGTAATCGAAGGAATGATTAAGGTTAATACAATTTTAAGTTGGAGGGAATGGAGAAACATAAAAAGGCAAAGTTTATAAGCATTATTGATACTAAATGTTAATTTTAGATCTCTCATATATTCAAGGAATGTGGGAGCCATAGAGTCTGGAATTAGGGATGTGGCTATTAACAAACAGAACACATTCAAGCTTTTAAAGACCAAGAGATTATCTGATTATCCTAATGTATTAGACCATTGTTTGAAGAGCAGTTTCTCATCTGTCAAACTTCATGTTCTTTGTTACAATTTAAAACTCTCCTCTTTTCCTAATCTTTTCTGGTGGTGGATACTTCCTATCCCTCTGACCTTCACATAAGGCTTTCAACCTCCCATTTTTTCAGTAAAACAGAATCTAGGCAATGCAGATATTAAAAATGGTTAAATCATTTGATTAAAGTGTGAATGACTAACTTAAGGTATTACTTTTTACTAAAACCCTGTTGAAGGTAAAATAAGGTGAATAGTAATACAGTTTCTAGAGATTCAATTTCAATCACTATAGGTGGTAGAAAAAGCATTAAAGCCATCTTATTTGCTTCACTTTGCAGACCAAGAGCAAAGGTTTAAGAACCTATATAGCATTGGAAACCAAATTTAAGGCTGTATATACAAGGCTGGATTTAAATTGAGATTAAAACTTGGGTGAAAATTTTAAGGGAGAAAAAAGTAAAGTAATACTTTGATCTCATGAGAATAAAAAAAATCCTTTGAAAATTCTGCTTAGGAAGTTAATAAAATATTCTCAGCATACTTGAAAACATTCAAATGTATTTACTTTTGTCTCGTTTCAACAGAAGCTCATCAACTAAAATATATTCTGTACAAAATCTAATCATCCTTTTCTGAGAATAATAAATTTTCAGGAACTAATCACTTACAAAATGAAGTTCCTGGAATTGACAATCAAATTTTCTTGGATAGCTGGCTGATATAGATAAACACTTGGATCTATAATTACAATGTACCAACAGGTTGTTTGAACCAACCTAACTGGTAAACAGAGAAAATTTTAAGAAAGAAACGTAAGAACTAGGATTACCTAGAGTAATGGTTCTCAGCTTTGGCTGCACATTAAAATTAGTCGGGGCACTACCAAACACCTAGACAACCTGGCCACACGTAAGATCCATTGAATCAGAAATGTCTGGGGCTGGGGCCCAGGTGTCAGTCCCCTGTAGGTGCCAGGAGATGGCCGCCCGCAGAAACAACTGCCAAGCTGAAAAGTGCTCGTATAAGTCAAGGCTAAAATAGGAAAGTCCTAACCCATGATTGGTCTTGTGTACCTTCTAATGTTATCTGAAAATGAAATAAAAGAATGTTATTTCAAATGAGGATAATAACAATAATGATCTCTCATTCCAACTATTCAATAATTTTGTCATTTATTTGTGGGTTCAAGTGTCCTGGTATAATGGTCAATGGTCCTGACACCTTTTAGTATAACATGATACCCACAAAAACATGGAGTACAAACTAATGATCAGTACTTACCAAACAAGGTAGGAAGTAAATACTAGGAAAATCATGATAAGAAAACCACCACCTGAAACACCATAAACCCAAACTTTTACTCGGCCATCTGTTTAAAATAGAGATAAAACAATAAGCTTAGCATACAACATCTTTATTTTTTATCTGAATTCTGAGTCTTGCATAAGTCATAAACAGAAATACCCAATTTTGACAATTATCAAATGTAAAATATTAGTCTATGAAAAATTTCAGTGCTAACCAACGCCAACAATCATTACTTCAAAAAATCTAACTGGTAAGCTCTTTTGAATTTATTTTCATGTGTATATTTTCTTGTACATGTAACACAAAAGTATTGTAAAACATCTTGACCACATAAATAGAACAAGAAAATAAATTATTACTAAGAAACAATCTTGCATGCAAAGAAAATTACTGTGACCACTTTTGGTGACTTTGCTTCCTGAATGATATTGAGTTAACAAAAACCTCATGAACCAAATAACTGTAAAATTATAATTATATGTGTACAAATATATTTTTATTTGATATTTGTCAGAATTAAAGAAAAATAGATTAACCAAATGGTCTGATCAATTTTGTGACTTCTATATAAGGTCTAGCTTGAGTGTATGCATGTTTTTCTATATATGGTAGATATTGGCTTGTTTCTTAAACTAGTGTCTTTTGCTCTATTGCTCTATTTTATATGAGCATATAGTTCACTAAACATAGAACTGTACTGCAAGAAACTGTATTCCTTTCTAAAAGATATACAGACCCAGAAGGTTCATTATACTATATGAATGTAATTAACTGCAGGTCTAAGACACAGATATTAGTATCTTATTGTAAATGTTTCTTAGGGTAAAAAATAATTAAAATCTGTTGTAAACAATACTTCTTTGGAATAAAGGTGTAATTACATTCAGTTATATAATGACTGCTAACCATAGTTTTTGCTTACAAGACACTTTCGAGCCTCGGTCAGGTTTTAGATTGAGGTTTCAATGTAGTAACAATATCTTTCTGTGGCCAGAAATCTTTTTACAAAGCTCCGAGTCTGACTGACCTCGTTCAGACGCTAATGATAAAATCCCCCAGTCTGACTCTTTTACATTGATAATTTAAAAAAGGCTCCCCTCCTTGAGTGAGTGAATGTGTACCCTTACTCTTATTACCCCTACACCTGACACAGCTGAAGTATTGGGAGGATCCAGTGCTTTTAAATCCCCAATGGAGAGGTATGTGGTCCATGACCTTTAATTATGTTACTTAAACAAAAGGAATTAATATAACTTTTTGTAATAACATAATAGATAGGGCCAAATTTCAACTATAAAAAAGACATGTGGTAAAAAATAAGTCATCCTGCCACCCTCTATCAGTCCCCCACCCAGGGGCCATCAGTTACCGGTCTCCCTGTGAACATCTCCCAGTTGTTTCCGCAAACACAAGCATGAGTTTGTACACACCAACACACACACAGTTTTTAAAAGACATAAATGATGCATACCATTCCCTTTGCTTTGGACTTATTTTCACTTAAAATATATGTTAGAAATATTTTCATTCTAGCTCATAAGCCTATTTTATTTTGAATATATCTGTTATATATATTACACAGTTGTATCATTTTGGTTTTCATTGTTCTATTTATACACATTGATGATGTTTCCACTCATTTGTGATATAACAAGTGATCATGGAATGAGGAGCATTTCCATGTTTATTTTAGCATGTGTGCATATATTGGTATGATGAATGGCTGGGACAGAAATTTTAGGTCACAGTGCTTGATAGATCACTGCGTATTGCAAAGATGCCCTCCTAGAGTTTGACTGAATTTACATTCTCTTCATGAAAACAGTACAAGTTATACCCTCTACCCAGACTAAATATATAGGGTCTGGCAGAAGTACACCTGCTTGAGTGTGGTTGGTAGGGTAATAATAGGGGTATCATAATTTACAGTTTTAATTTGAACATTTCACCTAAAATGTCATATGGTGTGCTTGAGTGTGATAGTGTTATGTTACAGAATCACATGCTTATGATTTTGTAATAAAATATTCTGTAATAAAAAAGGGGCATCATTTGTGCCAGACACTGTATATTATATATATGGTTATATATACATATGCAAAAATTTATATACGAATATATATTAACATACATATTACTCACGCTTTAACGAGACCCCACAAGGTTAAGGACCTCACTTGTGGACTTGAAGACTCATTTCCCTGGAACTTCACCCCAATTCTTTTCTGAAATATGGTCTATAAGCAAAAGGGGGGCCTGGCTACATTTTATATCACGTACCTTTTAAAGTTAAATAAACTGATTAACTCAATCACAACATGGATGAGATGTTTTTAAACATCTGTGGCATGCCCGGATATATGGGGGAATCAAAAGCAAGTTAAGATATTGTAGTCATCCTTCAAAATTGGTGATCTAGGGCTGGGCTCTGGTGTTTTGCTTAACTTAAGCACATCGTCAAGGCATTTTTGGTCCAGCAAAGGCCTAGGATCTGGAAGAAAAGTTCCCAGGGTATATTTTGCTTGAGTTTTGTCTCTAAGTGCCCTCTCCCTGCCCTCTCAGTCATGCCACTTTGCTCAGCCATTGGTAGCATTTCGTTTCTTAGAAAAGGAATATGTGATGATAGGCAGAGTATCTTGCTTTCACTTTCTGCCTGCTTTACAAGGTGGGAAGCAGAGACCAGTGCTATGTAAGGGCCTTAACGACATGCCTTTCAAAGCTTGCTGTCACTTACTAGTAGTGTGACTTCCCTAAAATTAATTTGCATGGGCAGTTTCCGACTCTTAATCTCTAAAATGAGAATAATAGCATCTCATTAGTTTGCAAGAACATAATGAGAAGATTCATGAAATATAGCCAGCAGAGAACCATGGGGTATACAAAAATAGTGAATGTTCATTCCTGTCCTTAATAACCACAAATCCCTGAGCCCTGCAGGCCTGACACTGTGCTGATCCTCATGACAGTCCTGCAGGGTAGGTGCCTCTGGACTGATCTCACAGATGAGGAGGCAGGCCCAGAGAGGTGAAGAAATTAAACTCAGTCACACAACAGGCACATTCTGAGCCATGATGCCCACAAGGTCTGTCTGCCTTTGAGACTGATGCTCTCTGCTGTTTCTCCTGTGTTCCTCAGACCAGACAGGGTCCCTGGACATTTCCTTAGGTATCTGCATGTTCCTGAGAATCTGTTCCAATTTTTTATTTTAACTTAATTACATACACATTTACAGTTGTAAAAACATACACTGTCGCAGAGATCATTTACAATTAAAAGGTACTTTTAAAGGTTAATATTTTGACTACTTCAGTGTCTCTTAGACTGGGGTTGACAGACTTATCCTAAACAATCCATGAAAAATTTTCTATTTAAAAGGGATCACATTGCCTCTTCCTTTGTTCTTTTTCCGTCCAGTCCTCCATTCTTTCAGTCACGAACATCGGTCTCCACGTAAACCCTCACCCCCCCATATGAAAATTTACATTTCTTAACACATAACTGAAACATACCTGGATCAAGGGGTTGAAGAGACCATCCTTTAAACATATCATGAATTTTTGACTTCACAGGTCTGTTTTTCCCAGCAAGGTTTTTCACATGAGCTTTTTTGTCCTCTGAGCCTGGTACTTTCATGCAGTAATCCAGAAAACCATTTGATCTCATTATTTCTGTGTAGCCCTTCTCACAACCACAGACTCCACCCTACAGTGTAAAAAAATATTTTTTGTGGTTACACATTGAATTGTGCAGATGACTAATTTATTGGAATCACTTAATATCTGCCTATGTCATTACAATTTTGGGTTCTTTAGCAACAGATTTGCCAAAAAGATGAAAATCCAATTATTTCATCTTTCTGAATTCTAAAGTTAATTGGCAAATAAATCACCAGCTTTTTCTAGTGGTTTACCATTCTTATATCTTCCAAATATGAAATTACAATTTGTCAATAGAGGGTACTAACTACATGCTTTTTTCTATCATAGAAATGTTTAAGGCATTTAATCAAATTATCCTCAACTTTTCCCATTAGCTGTTTCAGCTTCCTGCCCACTCACTCCAATCTGCCCTCGGCAGTGAGAAGCAAAGCAATGGAACTGTGTACATATCTTCTTTGAGATATGTGCTCTTTGAGCTCTGTTGCGGCTCCAGCTGCTGAATGCCTCTCTCACCTGCTACCATCAGTCAATAGGTGGTCTGAACTACCTCTCTGCTTGTAGGCTTGGTTCTGCACTCCATGAGGGCAGCCCAAGGGGAGAAAGAAGAAAACTTCACCAAAGGCACGTGTGAATGAGAAGAAACCTGTTTGAGGAACATGACACAACTCTCTAAAAACTATATATGTATTGCAGATTATGAATGCCATTGACTAGAATACATAGAGCATTTTGTATTATTTCCTGAGCATCTGGTAGATAGGAGGTATGGGAGAATAAGGAAAAGGATTTCTGCTCTAAAAATTTATGTGTGTGTGTATGTGTACATGTATAATTTTTATACATAGGCATTTATTTACTTAAATTGAACTATACACCAAAGAATATTTATGCACAACCCATGAACACAGACAACGACATAGGGACTGGCTTGGGGTGGGGAGAGAGTGGGGCTGGGAGGAGGTGGGGAAAGGGAGAAAAGTGGGAACAACTGTAACAGCATAAACCATAGAAATTAAAGCAACAAAAAATAAAAACTTATACTACGGTATTTATAATCAATTTTGCTAAATAATACTTAGCAAATATGAACATGTATTTATAATAACTTTCAAAATAATTTAGGTAGATGAAAGGCCTAAGAGTCAAAGAATAAATCAGTAGAGAATATTTATTGACAACTAGAGCTAATATAAATGAGATATCTGAAAAACGGATTTGCCTATAGACAGATTTATAGAAAAAAGACTGCTCGCCGTAACACATGCCCCTGCAAAAACATTCTCAATAGTTGTGATTACTCCCACAGATGCCTCTAGATGGTATCGTGGGCACATGGAACTGCTGCCTGACTCTCCCGGACTGGAAACCATCCAACAGCATATGCACAACACAGCAATTAAAATACTTGTACAAGTCTCCAGCACATGACTCACCTGTGTACAGTAGGAGAAAGGTTTTCTGCAGGCTGGATTACACTGGCGAATGGCAGCCGGACGTGCCTGAGGGGAGCAGCCTCCTACAAAGGAAATCCCACCATCATTTGCAGATTTTTCTATGATAAATATTAAAAACATTTTTCCCTTTCTGGCATGGGCCATTTTGTAACAGTTACTATTTTTTTTTTTTTTTTTTTTTTTATAAATCCATTGGCTGACATGTGGCCCAGTCTTATTTTATTGATTATTCCAGGATGGATTGAGATGGGAGGCTCTGTGAACAGAAGCTATTTATAGAAGTTTTTTACACCTGCTCACTGGCAGTGTGGTTCTATCATACGGCTATGCTTGAGGGGACAGTCTTGACTGCCAGCATCAGTAAAAGAATTGGTGAAATCTCAATTTAAGGTCAGGAACATAAAATACATCTGCTTGAGACTTATTCTACATATATTTTTCTCCACTTCTGGAATACCCCAACTAGATACTACATCAATTCCCAATAACCAAATGCTAAAAGAAGGACACTAATCAATTTATTGGCCCAGAATATCAAACACTTTGGTAACATTTTAAAACATTTCAACCAGGATACAGGCACATGTACATACACACACCCTTCTGACCCCCACACATATTGTTAAGAGCAAATGTATAGGCTCCAGGAGAAGCAATCATACAGCTAACACAGTACTTGGCACAGAACTCATTAAATGCTTTTGAGTAACAGAATGGAATAATGCATGCTTCTGTAACCTGAAAATCACTTACATGGTAGTCTTGCCCTCCTACATTCTGAGTACTAAGCAAAGAACTTGCATATTATTCAAGAGCAGTATTTAAACTTTGTTTATAATATTGGCTGCATTTATACTGTAGCCTTTGCCTTACTATAATCACCAACCAGTCATAGTTTGATTTTATAGCTATCAAGAAGCTTTGGGCTATGTCCATCAAATCTACACTTTTCCTAAGAATGAAACAGCTAAATCCCTAGTTACTTAGAAAATAATTCACACAATTAAAAAAAACACACTCCAGACTTAGCACTTTGGTGTGAAATTATTAATTTAAGCATAAGTGGCAATAACCACGTTCTGTTGCTACCAATTGTGTTTGGAGGGTTTTATTTTTTCTCACTTTTTAAACCAGTGACGTCCAAAGTGCAGTGTGAGGACCCCTGCAGGAGGGGATCTTGTGAGGACCAAGAAGAAAATATTTGAATTTACATAGTTTATACAGCATTTTTGCTTACATTTTAGAAATGAAATTAAGCTCTAAGAACACTCAGCAACCTGAGATCCTGCATCAGGTGTCCACACGTACTTTGTGCGTGACGTGCCCTGGGCCCAGAACAGGAGAGCGCAGCCCACGCCTCCTTACCCCTCGGCGTGTGGCAGAAAGCATATGGTGCTTTCCATGTTCCTGGTCCAGTTGATTTACAAGAGTTTTAATAATAACTTATAAAATGTATGGGTAGCTTAAAATAAATTATTGTATGAGTAAACTATGGATTAAAGAGAATACCAACAATGCAAAAGCAAATATACAAGGAAAAGGCAGAACTGACAATCCTATTCCTATAGAAGAACAGAAATTCTCCCTACAATAACTTGTCAGTCTAGTACCAAGTAGCAACAATAGCAATTTAATGACCTCTGATAAGAAGGCATAAAAATATCCTTTAAAATAATTAAGGCTGCTTCTAGATCAAATTGTATCTGTTGTCAGGAATGAGGAGCCCTTCCCTCAGTCTGCATGTCAATATTAAGCAATAATCATGGCTGTCGCCATCTTTAAAAACTAAGCTTGCAGTGAATGAATATAAGCATCTATAATGTGCAGCAAATTTTTTGCTGCATTAACGAATATAATGTATTAAATTGTTATATATCCTAACAAACCCTTTTAACTTTAATTTCTGTATGTTTCATAATATATAAGCATATAATATGATATATAAGCACATGATATGTTGAAATAAGCCCTCAAACACTTTTTACTAAGAAAGTACATGATTTAAAATTTTAGGGACCATTGTTTTAAGCTAGCATCTGTCTTTTTCAGTCTTTGTCCCAGATCATGATATTTAAGATAATTTAATTGTGTTTTAGCCTATTGCTTTAACTTATCTGGTATGTTATGGGTCTTTGTATAGAATTGTTTGCTTTCTGAGATGCAAAGGTCTAATGAATACTTGACAAGATCATCTAAGGTTATCTGTCCAGTCTTTCTATTCTTATAATTTGTAAGCTAATTCTCCTCACAAACAGTAACACTCAGAAATGTTTTGCAAGTACCCACATGAACCTTAGGTAGAGATACCTGTGACATTAATGCCATCTGAACGTTGGCACCATACAGTCCGTTCATTATTGTTCCAAAGACTTGCTTTCCATGTGTAGTGATAACATTTGCCTCCTGCAAGCAAATAAGATAACAGCAGTTCTATTATACCTGACATAAAAAAAGAATAAGCGTAATCAATCAAAGCTGAGAATTGAAAAGTGTTTTTGGTACCTGTACAAGGACGTGTTTCTAGAACCTGCTGGGGGCAGCTGTCTTGGTTTTCAAAAGACTGAATTATAAATGTCCTTGACCTAGATTGGCGGCCCATTGTCTCAAAACTTCTTCCATCAATGCAGGTTAATTCACACGGGCTCCACTCTGACCATTCTGTTAAATGGCAGTCTCCTGGGCGATTGTGCGGTACAAAGCAGGGGAAACAACACAGAAGCTGGCACTTGACAATATTTACATGAACAGGTTCACAGTGAGATTTGTGGTAGTGGCAGCACAGTGATGGGGTGGGTTCAGGTACCACACACTGTACCTTCACCAATTTCCAATTAGAAAGTACTAAAAATGATTAATTACTTTATGATTCAATATAGGTTAGGAAGAGAGTGCCAAAACTAGACCGGCATTACTTTGCTTTAAATCATAGTCATATTTAGAGAACACTATGCATCCGCTAGTGATAATAAACATTTTAAAAAGGAAAATGTAAAGATTAAAGTAACTAAGTTCTCAAGAGGTAGCATAACATAAAATCGATGTTCAGAGAAACAATATAAAGAGATTAAGTTGGTCTTTGAAGTGAATAACTTTGAGCTTAAAGAATGTTGAATTTAATAAACTAAATATACACACAAACTTCTGTGTATATATGTACACATGCATGTATATGTGTTTACATACATGCACATGTATTTTACATGCCATACTATAAAGATATATTAAGCCAGCTTAAACTTATGCCATATACTGTAGAATTAGAATAAATTCATACATTTTATGTAACTATTAATGACCTTCACAATTACATAGAACATGACCATTTGACAGAGTGCTTTCATGAACAGACAGCCTTACTTATCTCAACCATGCCATTCCCCAGGGTTCATCCATTCATGGATGCAGTCAACATTTTCTGAGTGCTAGCCAATGTGCTAGGTGCTGTCAGGTCAGGTATTATTAACATATTTTCTATGCCCCAGGTAAACCACCAGAGAAGTGAGAGACAGGATTCTCACTTAGCTCTTAAATTTCCATGTCCAGTGTTTTGTTCTCCTCTGGCCTACACTGCCTCCATTGAAGTTATGTGTACATTCCAAAGTTATAACCACAATTAAAAATGAGTTAAAGTTAGTTAAAAAGTTCCATTTTGATGAGATAGAGCTTCAAAAAAAGATAAAGAAGTGAGTAAGTAAATAAGATCACCATCGAAGGCACTCCCAATTGTTTAAAACTGCATACCTGGGCAAGGCACAGAACACAGCTGCTTCAGGATGACATCCTGAAGGGGCACTTCTTTACACTGTGTGTTGTCTACATGTACAGCAGAAGCAGAGACTGAACCATTGTGGACCACGCAGGAAAGGCTGCGTATCTGGACTCCTTCCCCACAGTCTCCACCCTGTGAAAGGAAAGGATACTGTCAGAATTACCCAAGTAATCAGTATCTTAGAGCTTTGGCTCCTGCTATCTCGTTAAAAAAAAAAAAGCAAGCCCTCCTAGTTGTATATTTCAGCAGGTTCCGCCTCTTGGGAGTTCCCTTTCAACTGTTAACAATAAAGTATCACTAAGCAATTCTTCAAGAGCTAATAGAGAAGCTGCAGAAAAATGCAAATTTATGCCATGAAATTTCTGTTCTCAAAATATGACCATTCATTTTGGAACTCAGCCAGAATTGACTGAAAAAGAAAAAATAATATGTAATTTGTCTAGGTGTATGCGATAAAGTGGCCTAAACTATAACCACTCTCCCTAAAGAGCATGCACAGCCACAGGACATACATTTCCTTTTTACTCTGCTTGTTTTCCCCTGTAGGGAACTCAGCACTTTCTCATATGGATTAGGCTGGGGTTTCTAGTGCAATACTGATTTTCTCTATTTCCATGAGTTGATTTCCCAGCATGCATTTTGTGATGAATAATGTTCTTTGACGATATTTACAAATACCACTCAGATTATTCTTGGCAATTAGAAAAAAAATTGTACAGTGTCTCCCAGAAACACAGGCTTAGAATTTAAAGGTGCTTACTGGTTACCTGGCCTAAGCATTTGCCTGACGTAAGGTTTCCTACTCTACATTTCGGCCAGAAATGAAGAAATGAGTGTTCATGAAATGAGTGTTCTTTCTTCAGTTTTAGTCAGGTGTTCATACTCCAAAAAGAAGTCCATTGGCTGTTTTGATAACTTTAGATGATAGCTCTCTTTTTTGCACAAATACCTTAAAAAACAGAGCCTCAGGCAAGCTTTTCCGATGGGGAAGTAAACTCCCTCCTTGCAAGACTAAGAGTAAAAGAAAAGAATCAGGAACAGAAGGAAAGCGGATATATAGGGTAGTGTTACTAAGCTGGCCTCAACTTCAAAGTTAACACAGTTGCTTTCTTGATCACCTAACATCTTTCAGACAGGCCACATGGTATCCCCGTACCCTCAGTACCATCCATGAGGTGCTGAAGCAGGAAGGGAGAGGCATTTAAGTGCCAGCTCCTCCTTGGATCCACTTCTCATTAACCAACCATCATCCCAGGGAGTATTAACTGTTCCAAGGTGTGCTACTCAGTTTCTGTTAAGTCCAGAAGTTGGTGGAAGAGCTAGAGCTTTTCTGACTACTGCTAGTATAGTTGAAGGGGGAGGGTGAGAAGGAGAGGGAGAGGGGAGAAGAGAAGTAGTGCACAAGCCTTTGCATCTCTGTTCCTGCAGCCAGGAATGGTATGTGCTAAAACCCACCAATCCATTACTAGGTGTCAGTGTGGTAACTGTGCTCTGCACTGGAACACTGGATTTTACCTCCTTATTTCTCTCCACCACTGGACTCAGAAACTGCATTGCCTTGGTCTTGGAGCTACCGTGGCTCTTGCAGTAGCAGGAGTAAAAAAGTTTCGGGTGGTCAGCTAAAGCAATCGGGACAGTTTTCCAGGACACAGAACAGGTGATGAGGGCTGATGGGCACCAGCCAGGTCAAGGCACAGCTGCAGCAGCTACTTTGTGTCAAGGGCAGCTTGTAGATGGACCACTGGAGGGGCAGGGTGGTATACAGTGGCTGCTGAGAAAAATTCTTTATGTGATGAAGTCAGGATTCAAAGGTACATCGGTAAAAAGAAAAGGTGCAACTTGGAGGAGGTCCAAATTGTAGGAACTTAAAGCCTCCAGAATCCTAGTAGGCACAGAAACCAGGACCATCATATCCTCTTCTAGAGGCATGTTAACAAGAATTATAATCCATTTATCCAAGATGGCAGTTCCCACACTTGACTTATCAATGCCCCATAATTGCTCTAACTATTTTTACAGCTGTTGTGAAATTGTCAAAAAAATGCACCTTAATTTTTAGTCTAAGTACTTTTATTTTGAAGATAAGCGGAGGTTTAAAATCAGTTTACAGTAGGTTCATTCAAAGCTAATGTTGCAGTAAATGTTTACTCCATGAAGTAGCAAATAACTAGTATAAATTAAATGTCATATTAGGGGAGGATTTTCTCTTATAACTTATTATTCTACATGTTGGATCTAAGAATTGTCTAGGGTGTATGTTTTGTTATAGAGTATCAGACTTTGTGTACTTGGAAAGAAGAATCTGAAGACCCAGCAGCATGTATGAAATTTGAAAACACTGCCATCTGGAACCTCAGAAAGAGAACATGTAATTGAATCGAGTTTTGTTTGACATTCCAGGAGATGGAGTATAAGGAAATGGTAGGAAACAAGTCTACATCAGGGGTCACTTTAAAAACCAAGATAAACTATAATATGCTCTTAGTTTGTATCTGTATTCAACCTTAATCTCTCATACTTTGGATGACAGCAGCCACATATGAAGATGAATCCGCATCAGAATGATAATTTCACTCATAAAGCAAACATTTGCTCACTCTTACTCCCAAGACTTTATACACTTGGGTCTGAAAACAGAGCCTGGCTTTTTAGAGCAAGATTGTCAACACCGAGGATTCTCTCAGTAACTCCCCACTGGCGAGATCATTAATGGACTTTTTGTACACTCTTAATTGGCATCACCAGATGCGGATAGGCAGATGGTGCTAATAATCATAATTATAGTTTTAATTAAAATTATAATAGCCATTACAATTTATAAGCTCTTCTTTTTACCAGGCACTATGCTAAGCATTGTAGAGGGGAGAGGGGAGGGAGGAAAGGGGAAAAAACCAGGAAGGGTCTGGTCAAGGAACAGTTATAAATGATGTATGGACATGGACAACAGGGTGGGGAAGGACTGTGGGCGTGGGGGATGGGCAGGGCAGGGGAGAGCAGTGGTGGAAAATGGGGACAACTGTAATAGAACAACAGTATAAAAAAAAGAATTGTCTACTACCTACCAAAAATCTCCAGTAAAATTTGTACTATCCCTACCCCCATTACATAGGATTTAAAAAGAGGCAGGGAGTGTTTAGAAACTTTGCAAAAATTGCAGAGCTAGGAACCGGCACACCATTGATCAAAATTAGGCCTGCTAAACTCCAAGAATCTGAGCTCCTAAAACAGATCAACTAACATATGTGTGGACACATGTTACCCGCTGAGGAACTTGGAGAGAAAGTGGGGAAGAAAAGTAAAGACTGAGGATAAACCCTCCCTTTTGCTCATCTCTTTCCATGTAAGATAAGGGCAGACTTGAAATTTCAACAATGCTCTGTGCAAGCTTCTCTTATTATGGTTTGATACTTGTCGACAGCAATCAGCCACTTCAATATCATCACCACCCTCAGTGAATGAGCAGGTTATATGCCTGCATTTGGTGGGTTAGGATATAATAGGACAAGGAGAAGAAGAAGTACAGTTGTGAAAGAAATGTTTTTCCCTTGCGTGCAAAGGTCCACATGTATTTTTATCAGAAATTCTAAAACCTCAGCTTAAATATGAATTCAAGAAAAGGCAACTTGCTTTTTCTTGAATTCATATGTAAAAGATACTGTGTCTTCTGTCTCACAACAGGTTCACAATTCGGCTTTAGAAAAGCAGAAATGCAATTTGAACTCAGGAAAAAGTCAAATACAATATAATGATTCCCTTCTTTTTTGCCTCTGCTTTTGTGTTACCTTCTTTATTCTTTCTTGCTTCTGAATGACTGGCTTTATCCACAAGGTGGGATAATGTGGCAGCTAAGAGTTCCTGAATACAGTACCTTTGAACAGCTTTAATTCCATTTAGAATTCTTAGGGAAGAACTGAATGTGTCAGTTAGTGGGAATAACCTCATCTGGAATTCTGAGGAGCTCTGAAGTTTCTGTATACATTTGCTCTTATGGTCTCTAGGGTCTCCAGGTCTGGCTATTGCTAGAAGATGCCATAACCCCACATTTGTCACTACACCGCTACAGAGAATGTTCTAAATCCACCACTCACTCTTGCCCCTACGGTTCTGTCAAAAACCTCAGCAGGTAACAACAAAATGAAACATTACATTTGGCATTTCCCCATCATGTTCCTGTGGGACAAGATGGCAGGCTTGTCTATCTAAAAACAAAAACAAAAACAAACAAATAAAAGGTAAAGGCTCCTGAACCCAAAAAGACAGAATGGAAAGTAGGAAGAACTAGTAAGGTATTGTAACAGTTACTTGCCTGCTAAGAGCTAAGACCTGGAGCGCGGAATGTGTCAGCCCCCCCCGCCCGCCGCCCTCCCTTGCTCTTCCCTCCCTCGTTTTTTCCTAAATTTCTTTTTTCCTCTCTTCCCCTGGAATGGGTTGCTGAATTCTTTGAGCTTATTTTCTTTACCCTGTCAACCTCTATTGCAATTATAAGGAGAAATATTCCTGTCATTTTCTTAATTGTGATTCCAAAGCCTTATTTAGAAACTGCTAAATGTTTAGGAATGAAGATTTTAGACTAGTAGACAAAAAAAATCTGTATTTAAAGCCCTTAGGTTAGTATTGAATTACTCAGCATAGTTACATTATTTCCTGTGTAAAGGAGACTGAACAAATGTACTGCACATCTTTGTTCCTCTGGGATTTAGCACAGTCCATGGGCATTTAAATCCCACCAGACAAAAATGCTGCATGACAATGTCATCTGACAGGAGCACCAAACATCTTCATGAGAATACTCTGCGGATTTCTTAATGCACAGTCAAAATTATTGTTACCTAATTATAATAAGCTTTGGAACATGAACTGAAGGATAAACTAGTAAAGTAAAAAAATAGGGAAAAAATCAATGTGCATTTTCTTATACAGGAAAGCAGAGAGAAAATGCAGTGGAGGATCTTTGCTGACCCAGCAAAATTCTGGGTATGTGATATATTATGCTGTTTCTAGGCATTTATATTTCAGGCCAATAAAAAAGTAATCATTGTGGAAATTATAGGAACCTTGGTTTATATAATAATGTTAAAATATAACTTTCATACACTTTTGGTTTTCTGCCCATATGCAAGACTGTGCCTAAGCCTAAATGTGCCTCTTTAAGAAATACAGTCTACAGCAAGCTGTGCATTTCCCTAGCATCAGGACTTTGTCTAATTAAATAACATTTTGATATTTCCAACAAGTCAGGAAAATAACAGAATTCTTGAGGATGCCAAGGACATTGACAGTCCCAGTGACCCCACTTATTACAACCAGTGCCTAATGAACGGCTATGTATTTTCCTAGCAGTATAACTCTGCTTGAGGTTAAATCATCTTATTGTATTTCCCCCTGTACTCCATTGCATAAATATACATTGTGCCAGGCCCCTGCTGCTGTGAAATTTGTTCCCTCAGCACATAGGTTTGACCAGACAAGTGCTTTGGACATATGGAGAAGCATTTCTCTAAGCATCTTTACATGACCTACCTCCAATTTACATGCAGACCAGTTGCTGAGGACCCAGCTGTAGCAGGGGGTCACCGGACAGGTTTTCTGCTGAGTAAGCTCTGGGGGGCATGGCCGTCCTTCCCCTTGGGTTGGCAGCATGATAAATCGAGTCCGGCTCATTCGACCTAAAATGTTAAGAAAAATGTCAGCTTTTGGCTTACAAAGGAATTAAAGGACGAAATGTTGCTTTACATATACAAGTCTTCAATAAAATACACTGAACTTTGTCATGTCCAGCTTTCAATTTTCCTGCTATCTTAATTTAGGTTTCTACAGAGACAGGTTATCTAAAGTCTGCATGATGCTTAGGATCTAAAATTCTGTCTTCTACTTCTTCAGTGTTCCCGAGTTCAAGCCGTGTATTGTTGCCTAATAAACTGATCCTGTAAACATTAGCAGAATATTAATTAATTCAACAAATATGTATTTGTTAAGCTGTAGTATCACCCAGGCATCCTGCTATATGCTATGGACACAGTAATGGAATTACCAGGTGTACCTTCAGCCATCACAGAACTTATATTTTAGGCCAGGATTACAAATATTAAAAATAGAGACAGTTGCATCTTCTTTATCTGGTAGCCTATAAATTAGCAAATAAGTTAAAAATTACACACAATCCAAAACACCCTAGAGAATTCCTTAGGAAGATTTTACTCCAAGGTCCCAATAGTTTTTCTCAATTATTTCAACATGGCTAATTTTCCTAGAGTTTAAAACTTTTTTTTTTTCACTAAGCACAGGATGAAGTTATTGCCTTATGCAAAGGAGCCATGATGTTTAAAAAATATGTTCAAATTCTGGTATTCCATAATGAAATAAAATTGGTTAATAAGAATAACTGAGGAAAGAGCAGGGCTCCCATGTCAACTCACACCGATACCTAGAGGCATTAGGTCATAAGCTCAGTAAGTAGAATAGTGGATGGAATTTAAGTGTTTGTATTTCTCTCTCTTGGTATCTCCCTCACTCACTCTTTTCTCTACTCTTCTTTTACTGCTAAGGTACTATGTACATATAGTTTCATTTCTATTTATCTGTGGATATAATGTTCTCCCATTGTTGTTATAGATTAATTATTTAATTGTATTTGTGATTAAATATTCAAGGAAAAAACAAGGGTCCTATGAGAGAATGTTATAGGGATACATCCCATTCTGGGTTGGAATCAGAAAACATTTCCTTGAGCAGTTGAACTTTAAGTAGAAATCGTAAGTAGTGTAGCCAAACATGATATACAGAGTGTGTCCCATGCAGAAGAAAGAGCATGTGAGGAGGTCATGAGATGAAAAGAAGTAGAACATGTTTGAGGACCTGACAGAAAGCCAATGTGTCTGAAACACAGTCAGGGAAAGAGTAGGTTGAGACAATGTTGGTAAAGCTATTAAAAGTGGGGTCTTTTAGTCAATTCCAAAGATTCTGCATTTATATCTTAAGAATTGGAAAGCTAGTGATGACTTCACTTCTATGTAGAATTCAGTCCCTGGATGGGAACGATTCTCAGATGTTCTCAAGTTTGAGACAAGCAGGGGTGACTCACACTTTCAGTGCACTAGATAGCTCACTGGTCACCAGAATATTATCATAGATTTGGTGGTCAACTAATGCTCTCTGAGAAGACCCTTGAAGAAAATCAGGAAGTTCTAACCACTGAATTCTAAATTCCTCAAAGTTTGGGCTTCTGTCCCTAAAGTGGTGTTTCATATATTTTAAGCACTAATTAAATATTTGTTTAATTCATGTATTCATAAATTATCTACATGATATTATCTGGTATCAGATAATGTATCAATTTTTGATTTAATAATATCAGTACAATTATTAAGCAGGTACCACATACGAGGCAATATTTATAACAATCCTAGGGGAAAATTCTATTATATTCCCTGTAGATGAGGGAACTGAGGCAAAGAGAATTTAAGTCATTTTTCTAAGGTCAAAAAACTCCTAAGTTGCAGAATAGAATTCAAACTCTGAAACTTGTGATCCAGCAGAAGCTATATTAGTCAGGATGCTGGGTAGATACAGTTAAGATAGCAAGGATAGTACCAAAAAGGTATTAAAAAAACTGTGGATGATGGTAAAATTTTGTCAGAGATACCATGGGTTTGGTGAAGAATAGGATTTACCCATTCTGCATCCTTGGGTGTTTGGATAGATGTTCTCCCTGGCATCTCTCAGATCAAATCATATAGGTTGGACATCACCTCATCCATACGAACACATTGGGCCTAAGATTTTATCTTAATTCTTGTGTATATACTCCTCAGTATTATAATAATCTTTATGTTTATTTACTTGACCTAAATATCCATTACCTTAATGTCATTATAATTACATTTTGTTCTAAAATCTGTTTTTGTAAGAATAATGACAATTCAGTATTGCCTTTATTGTAACTACAGAAGCTCTATTTCATTACAATCAAATAACTCCAAGCTTGTTCTTAAATTGATGGCACATGGATAGCCATTATTTTAGAAATATCTTATTTATTTCCACTAATGTGATAGATATCCTCTCCTGGACATAGGGGCGGAGAGAACCTGCCTAGTGGATACAACAGGGAACAAACGATGCTATTACTTTGTGAAATAATGTAGTGTTGAAACCATTCACTGAAAGCACAGTCATATGATTTCTCTGCCTTTTGCTATCCAATCACAAAGATTTTCAAACAATGCCAATTACTACCAGCAATATATTTTTAAAACCAAGAAGCCCATAACAACCCCAAATTTTGAAGTATATTGTTATATTTAACTGCCTAATATTAAAGTTCAGTTAAGAAGCAAAATTGTTAGGCATAAAATAGACAGGGGGAAGGTTAAGAATAGTATAGGAAATGGAGAAGCCAAAGAACTTATATGTATGACCCATGGACATGAACTAAGGGGGGATGCTGGAGGGTTAGCAATGCAGGGCAGAGGGGGGGTAAAGGGGAGAAAAAAATCTGGACAACTGTAATAGCATAATCAATAAAACATACTTAAAAATTAAAAAAAAAATTCCTAATAAAGGCACAAGTGTCTAAAAGGTAACTCCTAGCCCTGGTATTTCTGTCGGGTACTCGACATCTTTAATGTGCGTGTTTTTCTTTTTAAGTCAGGGACATTTGGTTGTATAAATTAAATAACCAGAGAAAGTACCCCTCAAATTAGATACTCTTTCTCAAGTCCTGAAGTTTTAAATATAAAATCTAGCTACATGGAATATGGATGGTATAACAAGGAGGCCTACCATCTCCAATGACAGTAGTCTGATACTACCTGGGATTCTAAACATCAGACTGGATGGAAAAGCCAACCAAACTATATCTCAGCAATGACTATTCCAGAAGGGACCCCCTAAAGGCAGGAGCATGACAGAACTGTTTCAGCAATAGTAAACTTGCATGTGATGGGGGAAACAGTGGGGGTTACTGTAAAAAAATGATATTTAAAATTATGACATAATATAGAATATTAAAAAAAGATAATTTAAAAGTAATTGATGTGTAGTGAAAAGAAATCTGGGCTTGGTACCAAAATTCCCTAACTGAAAACAGTTCTCTCAAATTAACAGCGAGTAGATGCTGTGAGTGCATGAAAGCATTTTAACTCCTCTGAGCCTAAATTTGCTCTTCTGTAAAATAAACTTAAGTATAGAACAGTCCTTATTAACTGAGGAAAATTATGCTGGGGGAAACCCCACTTAAAAGTGAATCTATTTAAAATGGAAATTAAATTATTTGAAATAAATAATAAAATGTCTAAACGGGACATTTTCTGGAACTGAAGAGTATGCAGTCGGTTTATTTGCTCTAATATCAACCACTATGCAGATTATAACGGCAACTATGCACTCACTATTAGGAAAAAGAAGAAATCAGCTACTGGTATTTCTTACATCATTTTATGATTATCCTATAAAAGATCCATTGTTTCATGACTGGCTTGACCAGTTTGATGATAACATCTTTTGCCTTTGAGCCACGTTTCGTCAGTTTTCTCAAGAGCCCCCTTCAGTCTCCGGTGTTCAGTTCTCTCTATTTTGTACTCCATTTGCAACTCAAGATTGGCCAACAAATACCCTGACGCAGTGACAGCACATGTGCGTCAGTGGAGGATGCTTGTCGACTGGGGAAGGCTTTCTAATGGGTGAGGTCACTGGTGAATAATTTGGTATTTTGAGGGGTTTCACTTCCTATAGGGACTCACGATTATGGTGACTCAGGTGAAGAATGCTGAGATGACGTGGACTCCTCACACTTATCTCTCACTGACTGAATAAGTAAAACATATATAAATCACCTGATAGCATATCTAAAATATAGTAGGTACTTGTTAAAAGTTTTAACATTTTTAATAATTTATTTTAACAAGTATTATTTCATATCAATTCCTAGAACAAGCCTATAAGGGGTACATCAAATGTGCTACCTGTATTCATACTAAAAGCACACAACTATGAAATCCATGAAGATTCAGCCTGCTCCCAACCCCAAAAACCTGGCATGCCCAGGTCTGGACTACTTTAGTCCTCAAAGTAAGAGTGAAGGTTGCTGCCATACATATCCTCATGTTTCCAGTCTGGCAGTGGGAGATCTTCTTAGAAACTGCCTGGACTTGTTTGGGTTTAGGAATTCTGTTTGGAACCTGAATTCAATAATAGATATAGACAATCTGCTTAATGAGCAATACCAATGAGCTGTAGAAGCAGAAATTGACTCTATTCATCTGTTCCTCAGGCTATAAAAGAGAGAAAACACTTTCTACAAAATATGTTTCAATTTAATAAAAACACAAATTATGATAGGGTAAGTTTGCTAGCAATTCTCTCTGAGCCTTTTTCTCTCCTTGGGAAGTATTTGAAACTCGTTATAATCAACAGTGGTATTAGGCCTACTCTTAAATTCACAATAATTATAATACTTGCAAGGAAGAAAAAGGGACTTCCTGGTAAGACCTTCAATTACAGAAACAGGCAATGAAGCATGCAAGTGTAACACACACACACACACACCACTCAAAATTCAAAGAGATACCAGAAGTTTAAGCCTGCACTTAAGTGTAAAGCGTATCGGCCCAGGTCACGTTCCTATTAAACTGTGGTCAGACTTTACTCTGAGGCCTCAGAGACAACAGGGATGTGGGAAATTTTAGGCAATAAAAATCCCCTGAAAACTTGTGAAGAACTTGTCAGTCTATACGCTCATAAAAAGAAATTAAGTCAAATGACATGGTTTTCTGTTCTGACCATACTTTCAGATCCAAGTAGCCAGCAGCCATGCACCTCTATAGCACCGTGTTTTAAACAATGGTTCTTCTGTGGCCCTGACACATGATAAATTAAATTAACTGATAATTATGGTTCTGATAGCTCTGGACAATTTAAATATGACCCAGGCAAACAATGTAAACTATGTACATAGAAGAGAATGGGAAAGGGAATACATTAGTAATGGAGCAAAGAAGAACATACCTATTTAACCTTACATTGTTCATTAAATAAACTATCCGAGCAATTTACATGAATGTACCTGTAAACTCCAGTGCACCATGGACAGAAATACAGTAACAATACATGAATTGACTTGGAGTATATAGCATGTTATTTGAATAGTATTATTCCTGGTTTGCTTTAAACCTAGGCATTATTTCCTTTGAGTATGAGTTAAATTTTTAAGGCATAGTCACAATTGTCAGCCCTTTGAAGGCAACTGCGAGGTCAATGTGACCCTGGAGAAAATGAGTTTAACACCCCTGGCTAGCACCTCACCTGTAAAATATGCCTATACTTCATAGTACTCTTGTAAAAAATTACTAAAGTACTAAAATTATATAAAATCCTGGCATCTATAATTGTGCCTTTGATGAACAGATATTAAAAAGTAGTTATTCTAATATTTTATCATTTTACAGATTAAAAAAATAATTCAAGCAAGTTTGCCAAGACCAGCTTAAAGTTCTACAACTTGCCATTGTAAAAGCCTGCTCCAAAACACAGATATTCCAGTTTCTTATCTATTCTTTCTTTTCCTGTCCTACCATTTAGCTTCTTGATCTTTTGTCACAGGAGTTAATTAATTGGTATGGTAAATAAGTGTGAACTGTTATAACTATCGGACTGTGCCTGATCACGAACACACACTGGTCACATTTTATAAAGATACTAAAAACAAATTTGACTGGCTTGCCTTTGAAATCTAAAAGAGAAAAAAAAGCTGAGAAATTTCAAATTTGTGATGCTTTGTAGTTAATATTAGATTATTTTTTCATTACGAGCTACAGTTGACAAAAATTATATGCCACTTGGAATCACAAGAGGCAGTCTGGATTACATAGTGTAGAAAAAATATTATAAACTCATGTACATTGAATTAAAAATATGAAACAGGAAAAAAATCATGGCCTTGGATTAAAAACATTCTTATAATTATTGGCTAAATAATTATAAATAATTCATGCTATGCTAAATTTAGGGAGTCCTACATTCTACTGAACTGATGAAAATTCAACAGACAGAGAATATGACTAACCCAAATATTAAGCTCTTCTATTACAAGCTTTGATCTTTGAAATCTATCTAAAAAATGCTTCAGTGGAAGCTTAGAATCAGTTTCTTTCTAACATAAAATAAATTGAATTCAAACTGTTCTGACCTTGAAATCTTTAACACAATTAGAAAGTATATATGCCGAGCATTGGGTGTACACTAAAGAGGCAATCTGGATGGCTGGAATGTAAGGAGACACTCATTTCAAATTTCCCCTCAGATCAGTGTAGTTCTGTGGATTTGAAAGTGAAGTGTGGCTCCTGGGGAAGCATATTCAGAATATCCAGCATACCAGGTTTTCCCTGACAACCTACTGAATTCATATTCAGAGACAATCAAACAATCGTGTGAGCTTTGGCCTTTGCTAAAGAAGTCAGCTGAGAGCTGCAGGTGCTAAAGTCAGACTCCTGTGCACCTTGCTTTCCCACTTTAATGTGACTCAATAAACTCTACCTCCACTTGTGGTCCCTGCCCCATTGCCCCAAACAGGTAGGAAAAAAAAAAAAAAAAAAAAAACAGCTACTGGCAGACTGTCTTAGGAGAGAGAAGCTGCAGATTTTTTTTTTACCTTAAACAATTTCATTACTTTCTCTTTTTCATCACTTTTAATTGTTATTCTATTGCAGTTGTCTCAATTTTTCCCTCTTTGCCCTCTTCTGCCCATCCTACCCGCTGATCCACAGTCAATCCCCACACCATTGTCCATGTCTATGGGCCATTCATACATGTTCTTCGTCTAGTCCCTTCCCCTTCTTTCCACCATTATCCCCTTCACCCCTCCCCTCTGGTTGCTGTCAGAATGTTCCATGTTTCTTTGCCTCTGCTTCCATTGTGCTCATTTGTTTGTGTTTGTTTATTAGGTTCCTCTTATAGGTGAGATCATACAGTATTTGTCTTACATCGCCTTGCTAATTTCACTTAGCATAATATTCTCCAGTTCCATCCATGCTGCCATGAAGGGTAAGAGTGCCTTCTTTCTTTCTGCTATGTAGTATTCCATTGTGTAAATGTACTACAGCTTTTTTTTAGCCATTCATTTACTATGTTCTATTCTTTTTAGTACTGTGCTATTCTTTTTAATATTGAGGTTGGACACAAATATAACTAGAAAAAGTCATTTTTATATTTTTGCCTATAGGTTCTAACATAGAGCCTTGAATGGAACAGATAGTAAAAAAATGTAGCTAGTAAAGAAAACAAGTTATAAGAGCTATTGACCTTGTCATTCAATTTTGACATAAATGTCACCTCCTCAGGAGCCTTTCTCCCCCCATCCCTCACTTCCCTGCAAGATACTTGTTACTCTCCCTCACATGACCTGTTTTTGTTTCAGCATCTGTTAGGTTTGTGTTTATTTACTTGTTGATTTCCTATCTCTCTGTCTTGTTATCATCTAATTTTCCTGTAGAATATTAAATTTATGAAGTGAGGGACTTAGTTCCACACACAGTACCCTCAGTTAAGGCACTCAGGAAGCATCCAATAAGTATTTGCATGAATAAATTTCTCGAACAGTTGTGCCTTCAAGAATAGAACTCGAAATAGCAGGGTCATTATATCATTTGTATTCCACAGTGCCACTCTTGACAATGAAAGAGGACACAATTAGATGCCTAAATAATAGGTGTCAATTTTATAAACCTTGTTGAATAAATTAAGAAAAAAACAAGAATACATATATATACACACTTAGACCACTGAAAGGTTTGTCAGATACAAGGATTAAGGAATATTTTCTAAAAGGCATTATTATCTTACAATTTAGGAGATCAAGACATCTAAGGTCAAGAAAGAATTCCCAAGAAATTAGCTGGAAATGATTTAAAACTAGTGTTTTATCTATGTGCCAGTGGATATTATTTAGATAATTTCCAAGTGTTTTATATAACTTGATTTCTCCAAGTACCATATTTTGCCTTGTATAATGTATACTTTTTGCCCAAATTTTTGAGGGATAAATAAGGATGTACATTATACATGGGGAGTACTAATTCTGTATCTATATAAATGTTTTTAATTCTTTTATTTATGCTTATGCATTAACAGTGTAACTCTAGAAAGTAATAACTATATCCGTATGCAAAATAAAACCCTGGCATACAATAATTGGTTTTGTTGAACTTAGATCAAGTTGTAACAAAAGCAGTTTCAGCCAATGATTCAACGAAATGCAACAAAGAGTGACGTATTGTTATCCACAGAGTAAGACAGATGATGCTGATTGTCATCCACTTGATAAAATAGGCGATGCCAACTTTATTACCATAGGGTGAATAGGATGACATTCTCTCTGTACACTTTAGGCAGGAGATATTATTAGGAAATCCCTTGGAAAATGTCAAAATGGTTTTCGTACACTGCAAGATTTAAGCTAAAAGTTAATAAATATGCTACAAAACATGGCAGTAGAGCTGCCGAGACTCTTTGGACCTCCGCCCTCAGAGAATGTCAGCAGATTGTGGAGGCAACAGAATAACAGCTGCTTCAGATGCCAAGACAGAAGGCAGTGCAAGGGAAACCCCCATAGTGGCTGGAGGTGGAGAAGGAGGTGAAGACCTGGATTTTGGAGCAGCAACAAACTGGGATCTCTGTTTTGACCAAGATGATACAAGAAGAAGGTAAATGGACTGCATTTAAAAAAAAAAAAAAAAAAAGCATTGATGCTTTCTCAGGGACATCTAAATGGTGTTTTAACTTTATGAAGAGGTTTGAGTATGAGGCCACGAACGAAACTCAATCCAAAACTTCCAACAACCTATGAGACTCAGGTTTTGGAATTTCATTCTTATGTTATCGATCTTCAAAAGACTTAGTATAACTTTGAGCTGTCCCAAATCACCAATGTCGATGAGGTCCCATTCACATTTGATGTGCCATCCAACAGAACTGTGGATGTCAAAGGAGCAAAGACAGTGGCTGTTAAAACAAGTGGTTGTGAGAAAACACATTTCCCTATTGTTCTAGCCTGTTGTGCAGATGGGACAAAGCTACCACCTATGAGCATCTTTAAAAGGAAAATGGTTCCAAAAGGAAAGATTCCAAGTGGAGTTAATGTCCATATGCATGAAAAAGGATAGATGAAAATCTGGTTTCACAAAGTCTGGTCACAGAGGCCTGGAGGATTACTTAAAAAGCCAGCTTTGCTTGTTCTTGATCACTTCAGAGCCCATGTTACACAAAGGGCAAAAGTATTGCAGCAGACTTGAAACCCCAACTTGCTTTGATACCTGGTGGGCTAACCAGCCAACTGCAACCTCTTGATGTGTCAGTAAACAAACCGTTTAAGGCCCTACCGAAGAAAGAGGGGACGTTGTGGATGCAGCCAGCTGGTAATGATTTAAGTCACTTACAGGCAGGGTGAAGAAAGCATCCATCGCCCAGCTTTGTGATTGGATCCTAAGATTGTAGAACCGTGTCAAGACGGAAGTAGTTGTGAAGTTGTTTAAAAAATGCAGCATCAGCAATGCTGTGGATGGAATTGAGGATAATGAAATTTACCAGGATGAGGAAAGTGACTCTTCAGAAGACACCAGTAATATAGAAATTGAAGAAGATGATACTTCTGATATTGATGGTGATAAAGAGTTCTTGGCCTTCTATGATGTGTAAATATAAATTCATTACTGAAACATAAAATTTCTTGTACTTTGTATCTGTCCTTGTGTTTTGTAATTATTTGTTACATAAAATTTCTTGTACCATACTATGTTCAAAAGTAAATGCTCAAATTTCTTTACAATACAAAAAAACAAATATCTAAATATAAATTAAAAATTGAATTAAAAAAATAAAGTGAAAGATTTTTTTTCCCAAAATTTTGGGCCAAAAATGAGAATGTTCATTATTCATGGCAAAATTTAGCAGTTAACATTCCTTCGCTCTTTCCACTGTACATTAGTTTACACGATGACTTTCCCTAGGAAATTTTTGTTTTATTGTTTATTTTTGTTTATTATTCAAAGAATTAGAAAAGGTGAATTGAAGTTCAAACTAATTGCCTAGAATTTTCCAATATTGGGATCCAGATTTGGAAGGTGTTTCCTTTTTGTTTTTTTTCCTGGTAGACAAGGAAAGTCTGATGAGTCCATATCACTAATAGAACTCTTTGAAAAATTAAAGTGATATTTTAATATTAAACTTACAATTTGGGGTCTAATTTTTAAAGGTGATTTGTTAGTATAGCAGAGCCATCTGTCATGTTTCACTGACTTAGCACAGTGGCAAAATTAGGACTTTCATGAAAACTAATAACAGACATCTTCTGTTTCTTTGCACTGAACAGATTCTTAGGTAATAATACCTAAGATTGATGTATTTATTTAGGGGGAGAGGGAAACAGCCACTGGCAGGGGCTGGCTGCCTTTGAGCTTGTGAGCCAGTTTGCAAGTTTTTCTTGTTCAGGCTTTCCCCTACAGTCCAGAACCACTTGTGCAATGAAAAATATCAACAGAAATGTCTCCAATGTGCCAGGTACTATGCTTCATGGGAACTGGGGGAATTTACCCATGAAGAAACCAAATAGTGGGTTTGTCTCCTTAGGTAGATAACCATTAAAATGTAATTCGTGCGTGACAAAAGTAGTAAGAGGCAGTAGGGGGGGTGATGGTGAGATGTTTCACAGAGGGAAAGGTTCCAGGGTGCAAAGGAGAACCCACTCAAGGATGTGACTGAAATGTACAATAGTGGAGCTCAAAACACCAACTGGACAGAGCAAGGCGATAGGGATAGAGAGGCAGGTATGGGTGAGATCCTGCAGGTCCTTGGGGACCATGCTGACAACACAGGACGTTGTCTTTCTCTACTTTTCCATTCTGCCTTTTAGCACTCTGGAGTCACACATACCAGCAGAGGCCCATGCAGACAAGTCTATAGAGATCATGGCCACAGGATACCCAGGGTAGGTCACTAGTGGACAAAAGAGGAACCAGTCATTCTGATGGAAGACATCACTAATATGAATAACACCTCTCACTTGTATGAGTCTTTAGTGAACTCATCAACATACAAATTACCTATTTATTTCTCTACTTACTATCTCTCAACTAGAGTATAAGTTCCATGAAAATAGGTAAGTTATCTTATTTCTCTACTGCTGCAACCCCAGCACACTGAACTATAACCAGCACATAGATAAATCCTTAATGGATAAATGAATTGATGGATGACTCTGAAGCCAACAGGAAAACAACTGTTCAGATTTGCGTTTTAAAATTTTCACTTAGGCTATGAATGTAGCATATGGATTTTTAGTGAGGTAACAGTAAGATGAAAGGTGACAGTAAGATGAAAGATGAAACAGGAGGTAAGGTGACTGAGTTTATGGAATAATCTTTAAAAGATACTAGAGAGTTTCTGACAACCCTTTCTACTGGTGGGTAGGAAGATGATAATGGGAATTAACATATACTAAATTAACATATTCTAGGCACTTTCATATGCTTTACATCATTTAATTCTCAAACCGAAAATAGTGCCTCTAATATGTGCATGAATTCTATTTTATAGATGAAGCATCTGAGACTCAGAAAATTTAAGTAACTGACTTGAGCAGCTGCAATATGAACCTAGATTGTCCAATTTTAAGGTGGATGCCCAACTGGAAATTATGCCATGGTACCAATCAGAAAACTTGAGGAACTATATAGGTCAATCACTGAAATCTTGGTCCTAAAACTTACCATTTGGTTTTCTGAGGTACTTTGCAGGCTCTAAATTATGCAGGAAATGGTATATTTTTATTAGACATTGTGATTTCTACATTTTCATTTTGAGTAATGCTCTGTACAGAAATAGTTTTCAACTTCCTTAGCCACATTAAGCCAATTCATATTCTGGCTATCGTTTTTAGCTCTGCCCTTTTCAGGATCTTTGGTAGAGTTCACGGAAGAGCCCTCTTTCCATGCTGTGTCCTGCCTCAGTTTTTCAGATGATCCAAACTAAGGCAGAGAATTATCAACAACCCCAGCACACTCGTTTGTGAGTAGCTCAGTGATTCCAGTCCAGTGATCCAGTCACAGAACTTTCAGATACCTACTTTCAAATATCTTTGACTACTGGATCCAAGTCTGGGCATCCCCTTCTCCCACCCCAATTCCATGATTCCTCCAACTTATTGTTCACATTCCCTTCTTCTCCCCTGCTTAGTGCCTAGTTGTATAACAGGATTTCTCTTTAGGTCCAAATTTCTGACATTTACTTGAGATAAACTATACCTCTCTTTCAAGGCTAGAATTCTATCCTATCCTAAACCACAGTCTGTGCATGCCTGTTATCCTCTTGTTGACTCTCGTGCATGGGCACATGTGTTGGTCCCTACTTCAGCCTAGTGGCTGGAGTGCTGTCTATGCTTCTGTTGGTGTGGCTTCTGGGCATCAATTGCTTTCTGCATTTCTTGCCATTGTGGAAACTTCATTTCCTACCCTACCATCTTACGTGGAGCTGGGAATATGAGACTGATTTTTGCCTAGTGGAATGTAGATGGGAAGGATGTATGTTACTTCCAACCTGGTCCATAGAAACCTCCACAGAACCAGCTGGATATAACCCTCCAGAAAACCTTGGTTATTTTGAAGTGGTAGAGCCTGTACTAATCAGTATCCTTAACTACTTTCTGTGGCATAAACTACTTTACCTTTCTTGTGAGTGAAAAATTAGTCTCTGGTCTATGATGTTAAGCCACTTTGATTTGGGCTTTCGCCTTAATAAAAGCATAAATTTTATGTAGGTATCTCTGAACCCAGAGATAATTCTTCCAAAAACAGCATAGGCTGACATTTTTATAATTGGTTGAGCTTATGACCTTTTGAATAAATACTGTCCCATATAGCCGTTAGCTCTTCTGGCAGTGGCCACGGTTCCCAGGTCAGTTCTTCAACCCCTGCCTCATCATAAAGGACTGATATGAGGCCAGCCCACTCTCTTCTCCCCTGTGTCAGCCTCATGTTGCCTTCAGCTGGCCACCATGCCTATGCCCATTCTCCAGCTACAGCATACTGAAAGATATTTAAATCCAAATTGTTTAGTGGGGAAAAAACATAGGGAATCCAAATACCTCCATGGCCACAAGTCTGTGAGCACCCTGTCCAAGCTGTCCACCCCGAAAGCTGACAGTCCACCACACATTCCACTAGGCAGTGAGTGCTCATCCTCTGGGGCTTCTCCAAGTTACGCTGCAGACAGAAATAAAATATAATTTTGCTAGAGAAGTCCTATCAACAGCAAATCAAAACATTATCCTTTTATGCAAAAGACTGCCCTTTATTCTATGATGATAATCTTTTTACATTTTTGTGGGGAAAAATACCCTTTCTTACATAAATTGTTGACAATCACAGAAAATGTTTGTCTTCAGTTCACAAAATCAAAACTTGTCATCCAAAATTTCTTTTTATAAACGTTAGCATAGACCTGCAGTCATGGTACTGGGAAAGCAGCTGGTCCCGTGACAAAGAGATCTGTCCTGTCATTGATCTGGCAGTGAACCAGAAGGAGGGCCCAGCGCTGAATTCCAGCACCTTGTTTATCTGGATGGGCCAATAGTACAGAGAGGGCTCAAAACCAACAACTAGCTAGGCTGAAACATAAATAAAATAAGAATAAAACCAAAATCAATAACCATTCTAAAGTTTATTTAAAAAGAGCATTATGCCAAAAAAAATGGTCATGGGCTTAATCACAGGAAAAGCTGATGATACAGTTCGTTTTCCTCTTGCTCTCTCTGAAACCTGAATCTAGGAAAAATCCACAAAGTTTCTAATGATCAAGGTAGAAGAGGTCTTAGCAAAAGAATAAATCACCTAAGAAACACAGAATAATTAAAAATTCTGCTTTAAGAATGACACACTGAGTGCTTCTTTAGAAAAACTTTGATGGTCAACACATGTTAAATGTTAGAAATATCCATACCAAAATGAAATTAAGGATTATAGTGCAATTACTTGACAAGTGGGCAAAATGGAAATTACCATATGGGATCTGTTGCAGACCGTTCAGCCTGGTTTCAGGAGTTGTAACCCTCACCCCATGGTGGGCTGTGTAAGAGCCCAAGGGACCCACTTCATCTGGGTCTGTTCTGTCACAAGGATGTGACCTACTAAGGAGACAAAGCTTATCTCCCTGGCAGGAGCACTGCTTTTGCCTCATCCATCTCTGGCCCCATTGCTTGGTTGGCAGTCAATGACGGGTAAGACTCCTCATGGGAGGGGCAACCTAAGCCAGACTCAACCACTTTGGAGGCCTCATGGAAGGACTCGGGTGGGTTACAGCAAAGAGGATGTGATGGACCCTCGCCCCCCGGCTATTCTGACATAGCCCGAGTCCTCATTTCCATCTGGGAGATGTCTCCTGCTTCCTAATTGCCTTAAAGCCTGAAACTGTGAGGGCGAGTGGTGCAGTCCTGTCCTGGCCAGGACGGCTCCCTGGTTGATCCGGACATAAGAAAGAATTCCCAAAGTCCTGTGAAACCTGCTTTGCTAAGAGTGCTCTTCCTTAGGTGACAAGTGTCCCAGGAGGAAATGAACATGTCTACCAAAGTCTGGCAACCCCGCTTCCTGACAAACACTGGCTCGGATTAAGCCCTCAGATTTCTTTGACATGTTAAACTTGTATTCCCGTGTATTTGAGCCCAATAAAAGCCTAGTGAGGATGGGGCTCGAGGTCATTCTCCTCTGAGAGTTTGACCCCTTTCCTCCCCAAGCAGAAGATGTCTTGGTAGTTTTTATTTTCATCCGTGACAGAGGGATGGGGCTCTGCAGGTGGAGCCCCCCCACATCTGGCACTCAGGACAGGGCCCCCCCGCAGGATCTATTATCCATATAAGATATATGGATGTTTGAGTTAGGTTAATAATTTGGGACTACTTTAAACTAATATATTTAAAAATAATTGTTGGCCACATGGTATTTAGAAAGCAGACAAACTCGTTTTTCTATTAATGAAAAATTTTTATCTTTTTTGTGTCAAAAGATTTATTAGACAAAAAAGTAAGATTTTTTTCAATTATTTGAGTTGTTGTAGACTGCTGATTTATTTTTCTTGTAGCTGACTTTTTTAAATATATTTTATTGATTATGCTATTACAGTTGTCCCATTTCTCCCCCATCATTCCCCTCCAACCTGCACACCCCCTCCCACCCACATTCCCCCCCTTTAGTTCATGTCCATGTGTCATAAGTTCTTTAGCTTATACTTTTCCCACACTATTTTTGCCCTCCCTCTATTTTCTACCTAAAGTCTATGCTACTTATTCTCTGTACCTTTTCCCCCTCTCTCCTCTTCCCACTCCCCTGTTGCTAACCCTCCATGTGATCTCCATTTCTGTGGTTCTATTCCTGTTCTAGTTGTTTGCTTTTGCTTTAGGCATGGTTGTTAATATCTGTGAGTTTGCTGTCTTTTTACTGTCACATTTTTTATCTTCTTTTTCTTATGTAAGTCCCTTTAACATTTCATATAATAAGAGCTTGGTGATGATGAACTCCTTTAACTTGACCTTATCTGAAAAGCACTTTATCTGCCCTTCCATTCTAAATGAAAGCTTTGCTGGATTGAGTAACCTTGGATGTAGGTCCTTGACTTTAATGATTTGGAATACTTCTTTCCATCCCCTTCTCGCCTGTAAAGTCTCTTTTGAGAAATCAACTGACAGTCTGATGGGAACTCCTTTGTAGGTAACTGTCCCCTTATCCCTTGCTGCTTCTAGAATTCTCTCCTTCATTTGAATCTTTGCTAATGGAATTATGATGTGCCTTGGTGTGTTCTTCCTTGGGTCCAACTTCTTTGGGACTCTCTGAGCTTCCTGGACTTCCTGGTAGTCTATTTCCTTAGCCAGATTGGGGAAGTTCTCCTTTATTATTTGTTCAAATAAGTTTTCCACTTGTTGCTCTTCTTCTTCCCCTTCTGGTACCCCTATAATTTGGATGTGGGGACGTTTAAAGATGTCCTGGAGGTTCCTAAGCCTCTTCTCATTTTTTTGAATTCTTCTTTCTTCCTTGTTTTCTGTTTGGTTGTTCGTTTCTTCCTTCTGGTCCACTCCATTGATTTGAGTCCCAGTTTTCCTTCCATCTCTATTGGTTCCCTGTGCATTTTCCTTCATTTCACTTATTGTAGCCTTCATTTGTTCATCTAATTTGTGACCAAAATTAACCAGTTCTCTGAGCATCCTGAGCACCAGGGCTTTGAACTGTGCATCTGATAGGCTGGCTATCTCTTTGTTGCTTAGATGAATTGGCTCTGGGGCTTGATTTGTTCTCCCGTTTAAGCCATTTTTTTCGGGGGGGGGCAGGGGGGTCTGGTTAGGGCTGTTATGTAGTGAGGGGCAGAGCCTTATGTGTTTCCCCAGAACGGGGCAGCCCAGTTTCTGGGTAGTGATGCTGTATGTGGGGGTGCAGTCAGAGAGGGAACAATGGTGCTTGCTCCGCTTCCTTTCAGATTCCAGTCCTTCTGCCACTTCCCCTTCACCTGGATTATCTGCACGCGAATGTGGGACCACCTTGTCAGCCAGCCTCCTTGCGAGCCTCACTGGGTCTGCACCATTGCCACTCTGTGCCTGGGGTCTGCCAGCTGCTGATGCCTGTGCACCAGAGTCCGCCAACCTCCACTTTTTCCTGCCTTGACTCTGCTCCTCTTACCAGTCTAGATGAATGGTTGTTGGACTTCCGTACATTTCAATTTTCTATCATTTCTGATTGTTTTCTTGTTTCTAAATCTTCGTTGTCTCAATTTTGGTTGTCTGAGGAGGCACAGTGTGTCCACCTACGTTCCCATCTTGTCCAAAAGTCATTGACAACTTCATGAGAGGCAGATATAATGAAATTAAATGCTAACATAAATCACTGACTCTTGGTTGACAGAGCTCTACCATGCATTAGCCAGTTTCAGAATTTCACCAAATGGGACATCCAATTTCAGATGGTCTGGTCTTAGAGTTGGTGTCGGTCTGCAGCTGCACTTTTGCTTTAGAGAGCATGTTGTTGGGATACTACTTAACATGGTTAAATCAGAACAGATGAGAAAACTTTTGTATTGATTTCAGTTTCTACTTGTGGACTCCACCTATGTTAGGAGAAATGGGGCAACTTTTATTTTGCCAATATGTTTTTAAAAAGTTTCTGTGGTGATCTGATTCAACTGGCCCCATATTTTCAATTTATTCCAAAGATTGTTTAGTAATTCTTTTAGTGTAACAGCATATGATCATATTTATTTCTATTAAATTTCCCCCATTGTGCTTTCACTTGTACATTGGGAAGGTAATGACAATTTTTTTTGAACAAGTTTTAACCAAACTCCATATAGTTTGTCATGGGAAAAACAAGAGCAAAAATTTTCAAACCTGCCAATTTGAAACTGGGTAGGGAGGCATTTTAACTTAGTTTGAGAAGAAAAATACAACTGCGCTAATTATCTAGCAATCAAATACTAAGAAAATTAGCAGAGTATTCTAAAAGTAAGTGTCAGTTTTCTTGTTATATGCAATGGACAGTGTTTATCACATATGGAAGTGAATCTCCTGCCCAACACCAAGAATCATATCTAAATATTAGAGCCACCTGATGTCAATAGTTTGTTGGCCAGCTAATACATATAAATGAGTTATTAAAAATCATAAATATATATTATTTATTTATTATTGATTTTTTAGAGAGAGAGAGAAAGACATTGATTTGTTGTTCCATTTGTTTATGTATTTATTGGTTGACTCTTGTATGTGCCCTGACCCGGGAAAGAACCCACAAACTTGGAGTATAAAGACAACACTCTAAACAAAGGAGCTACCCAGCCAGGGCAAAATATATATATTTTAATGAACACATTTCCCCAGTGCAAAATGGCCTTTCCTGGTCATTGTGACTAAGTTCAAACTAGTGAGATATTACTGTATTGTACTAGTACTAATTTCTCTAACTGAACCTAAGCTGTGATGAGAAATCAATCTGCCATCTATATCAAGCATCCTGGAAGTTACACACCAATATTAATGAAAACAAAGCCTTGGGTGTGAAATACAAATACAAACGAGTTACCTGCTCACATCGGTCCATGCTAACTGGCTTGCCGTCACTGCGCACACAGCTCAGAAGGCGGGTCCTGACACCTTGCCCACATGTTGCATTTTCACTCAGCTGGCATGTGCTCCACTCTACAGACAAAGAACCACCAAACTGAGTTTCAGAATCATGGCCATGAGCCCTGGCTGGTGTAGCTCAGTGGATTGAGCATGGGCTGCAAATCAAATTGTGGCCAGCCTGATTTCCAGTCAGGGCACATGCCTGGGTTGCAGGCCAGGTCCCTGGTGGAGGCCACATGAGAGGCAATGACACATTGATGTTTCCCTCCCTTTCTCTTTCTCTAAAAATAAGTAAATAAAATCTTTTTAAAAAGCATGGCTATGAAGGCAAAATACAACAAACCTTTGATATCTGCATTGGTAGAGAAGGATAGTGTGCACATAATCCTAAAACCACTTTCAGCTGGCTTCTGAAACATCATGCAAATCTCTTAAAGAAAAACAATCAAATCGATAACAGTGAGTCACCTTCCTAAGTTTGTTTTCTTGAGGTAAAAAGCCAAGTATTTGTTAGAAACCATCTCACAGTTGGCTGGGAAGGAAAGGAAAGGTACTAACCAGGAAACCAAGCTTGGAATCATCTATTTGCTGGGGATAATAGAGAAAATAACCCAGAAATGAAGCTTGTCTTTGATGTAAACTTGAAAATATTTTCAAGGAATAAATATAATCATCAAAACAATTTGGTACATTTGGTACAGTGAAATCAAGAGAGGTACCCCAAAAGGAAAGAGTTTAACATATTCAGAACTATATGGTCTGTCCCCAAAACTCTATATTTAAAAAATTATTCTCTCATCAAAAAAGGTTTTATAGATTGGATAGTTGTATTACAAAGTAGTCAATTGAGAGTTCAACTAAAATCTCCCATAATTAATCTGTTTCTTAAAAAATTTTTATTGTTGGTGTGGATAAAAAGAATGATCTTGATCATGTGCAGTGAAACCTTTTAAAGGAGCTTTTCCATATTTGGTAAATGATCTGAGAGTTTAAAAACAGCAAACTCTTGGTATAATAAAGTCAGTGTTTTAAAGACATGCTTTTTCACTAAAGCAAATTTAATTATATTTCTGAAAAATCACTGTGAAAACCAAGTATCTGAAGCACCTTTAACTTTAGAAAAAGGACAAAAACACGAGGCCATCTTTCAACTATAAAGGCAACCATACCACTCCACAGAACTTTCTACAAGGTTTTCTACATGAGAAATCTCAGTGGTGCCACTGGGATTTCAGTGGGGAATTTGTTTCAGAAAATAAGATTGCTTTGCACTGCAGGCACGTGGCAGTTTGGTCATCAGTATTGAATTCAATGCTGAGACTGAACATGGTTCCACATTTTGTAGCATTTCGTATATCTGCTACTGCGGGAAATGGTGGGTAGCAGATCAGCGTAACTAAACAGTTTTTGGTATTGTACATTGAGCACCATCATTCCCAGGAAAAATCTTAGTGGCTTAATAACAATGCTGTTAAAATTCCCAGTGCCTCTCAAACATCCCTGTCCAGACGGCAGGCCTATCTTTCACCCACGCTGAGATCCATAGAGCAAGTACATCACAAGCTTGAGTTTCCAAGACAGGATGAATATATTCTTTCCTAAGCAGTAAATTACCCCCTGATATTTTTATTGTCTGTTTATCATAGCTTAATTCAACTTTATTCTGAACTATTGCCAAATTTTTCTAAGCATCTTTGAATTCAGAGATTCCAGGTGGCATTGCTGACTCTACATGCCAAGAGTAGGTATTTCTTGCTAAAAAGGAACACTGAAAATATCAAACTCTCAGCCTGTCCTGCAATACACTTGTACATCCTATTGTTGGTCCTTAATCTGAAGAATGAAAATATGTATGAATATCCTCCCATTAGTCAACATTAAGGGAAAAGGGCATGGCCGTGGATTTCATTTATACCTGTCAGATTGTACTGGAACTGGAAGCAATTTTCATTGAGGAGGCAAGGCCGCACCTGGGAGTCTTCAGCACACGTTGCCCTGGAGCTCAGGGAGGGCCTCAGCAGATGGCGGGTTCTTCTCTGCATTGTGTGGGGGTCACATGACTGTGGAAACCAAAGAGCAGGAAGAGTTAGGGAAGACCCAGAGTTAGCTGATAAATTATGATTATCTGTATACATGTAGGGACATGTGCAATAACTACAGGGAAGAGACTATTGAAAACATTAAACATAATATTTAGGACATAAAACCATTATGTGATGCAATGTAAATAGTTTTCAGTGTTGTCTCCTGTCAACTCTTTATTTTCTATGTTATAGTGAAGCCTACATTTTTAATCTCCATGTCTAATTAGGTACATAGAGCCTATTTCATCAAATAAAATGTACTCTGTACTCTCAAATAGGCTGCCCCTTAGCAAGTGAGTGATGTATTTGGAATGTTTAAATGAATGAACAAAGGAAGACACGATCCCGGTGCCCTTGGATAGTCTAGCCCAATGGAAAGAACCACACAGAACATTTTAATGAGAAATCATTTTTAAAATCCTGGAACAGAGAGATACACATTGAATTATGAAATCGATATTGGCAACAGACCAGAACTTTCCTCTTATTCGGGAGGCCCTCTGAGTCACTGATGATGAGCCACTGCCTGCCATGGCTTTTTCAGCAAAATAAATGTACCAATGTGAACTTCAGAGATCTCCTGCAAATATCACTTTTCCCATGGGTCCACATGTTCTCTCATAGCTTTGAAGCATGTAATGCCCTTGAGCCAAGTAAACCTGCCTGCCACATCTTCTCCAACTGCTTTATCCACAGTGGACCTCAAGCCTCTCTGACTGGAATAATCTCCTTTCAGCTGTCCTACATCCTATCCTTCCCCTCCCTCACAACACTAATGGGGCTTTCATCACTGACAGTCTTTCTTTTAATAATTACAAATTCTCCTCTTCTCTACTGAACAACATTCTACCCATGCCGAGGATTACTCCATGCCACCTGCTTCTAAACATATATATGTACACATACATTTATATGTTGTACCTGCCTTTATAATATTATTATTCTTTATCACCCTGGCTTCTTCCTTTCTTTATAAACTCTTTGGATCATGGTTTCTACTTGCATATCACTCCCTAATATCTTGGTATATATTTTACACAATGGTTGCTCAAAAAATAACATTAAATATGGTCCACAACAACACAATTCCAGACCCAGAAGTCTAAAGAAGTACAGAGATGCTCAAGCCACAGGAGAAATAAAAATCTCTGAATTGAAGTCACTAAATCATTGTTACCATATTTGGGATGTTCTATTTATTTTTTATTCCTTTTACCTTTGCAGATATTACAGCAAGAGCATAACCTGTAAACAGAATCTTCACTGTTAATCACAGTGATAATGTCCGGATGCACTAAACTATGCAGAACGATGCCACAAACTTTTTCTAATTTGAAGTGTCTGGAGCCGTTGAAAGACATTCACTATTCACGTGACTTTATAGTTGGATAACCTGCCAATACTTATAATGTAATTTTATATTTTAATTTTATTGAATGATCAAGAAAGGCCACTAAAACCAGGTAATTATTCTTAATTATCTGCAAATTAATCCCATGCTAAATGCTTACCAATAGTTTATTATTAGTTCACTAAAGAATTTGTTCATCTGCATAGGAAGGAATAATAAAAATATGTGCCAATGAAAGAACATGAAATTATCTTGGTAGATATTCCTGATTACTTCTTTTCTATGCTATAAAAAATTAACATCTGGACCAAGTGAATATGCATAAGGACTTAACTACCTGTTTAGCCTACACCATCAAATAAAACAAAAAATGACAAACACACACACATATGTACAAATAAAATTGCTAGGTAACCTTGAACAGTTCATTTACATACTCTGTACCTTATTTCTTTATCTAAACCTATGAGAAAGGGGTATATTTTGATAAGATTTAAGGATTTCTTCTCAGTCTATCAGTCTCTAGTTTCTAAGAATGGTGGATATAGTTTTGAACTATCTTCTTGAATCTAACCTGTCATTCATAACCATGTGATGTTGATAATCGCCTTTTAGAACATATTGAAAACTGACAATGCGGTTAACTCTTCCACTAACACCTCTTCCATAGAAACAGGCAAAGAGGGGAGCATGAGGGACTAAAACCTACAAACACAACCCAACCTCATCTTAGGCAATATTTTCACATTCCACCTTATAAACATTGCCCTAGCATTGCTTACCAGTGATAGATGGGCTACTTTTTCTCACAGGGACATAGGCATGGGGCTAAGAAAAAAAAGAACGGGGAAGAAGACTTACATCTTCATTGGACCAAGACTCCTCAAATATAAACTTGGATCTCCTGTTTCCTGGAGTATTTCTATAAAGATGTGTTGTCAACTTTATAAATAAAAAAGTGAGAAAGCAATGTGTGGATAACTAACCCAAAGTGAACTCTGGGCCATTCCATTATAAAAAAATCAATGTTATATGGCTCAACTTTATTTGCTAGGAAAGGAGATGACCAATAAGTACCCATTACAATACTCCTCACTTCTCTGTGATTTTTCTTTCTGTGGTTTCAGTTGCCCAAAGCCAACCATAGTCCAAAAATATTCTATAGAAAATTCCAGAAATAATTCATAAGGTTTAAATTGTTCATGTTATGAGTAGTGTGATGAAATCTCACACCACCTCACCTGGGATGTGAACCATCCCTTTGTCTGGTGTAGCCACGCTGTGTATGCTCCCCTGTATCTGAGGGAATAGAATTATTTCTCTAATTCTCATACATTTTTTATAAAATCTAGAAGACAGTTCCCAGAAAAATATAATTTATCATTAAATTAATACGCATATCAATAAATCAATTTTATTTACCCATATAAATAACAGATAATTTAGATATTTTAAAATAAATCTGAATAAGAATGTATAATTTGATATTTTTCTCATCAACACTGAACTATTAACAATCACAGTGTAATAAAATCTGGCATAATTACAAGTACTTGTGAATTTAAGTCACTCTGCAAATTTCTTGTCTGGAGATGAGCATGATTCCAAGGCCTGTCCTTGCCAGCTCTCATTACATATTGAAACCCAATGCCTTTATTCTCTTACAAGGTTTATGTGCTGACTCTGAGCTGGTCTCTCCCTCATTTAGTCAATTAGCCTTCCTGCCAATAGCTCTGCTATTTCTCTCTATATCTTTCATAAGACAACAATGGATATATGCTATGAACTTGACTTTTCTCATTTGGAAAAATGGGGTGAAAAGATTCATAAAATTCAAATGAAATTAAAGCCTCATTCTCAAAGTCTGATAAAGCATAAGAAAACCTCTAGGGGAGAAAAATCTGAGACTGAAGAACTGTTAGTCATGCCTCTCATATTTAAAACTTGCTCAGAGATTCTAAGGGGATCATTACAGAAGTAAAAAAAAAAGTTCTTTGCACATTACAGTACAACAGGAAAGCAACATCAAAAATATATAGACAGTATGCTCCTTAAAATTAAGTGAAATGTTATCTCCACAAACCTCAAACTGAGAACAAGTATGACCAATGACTGAAGCTACATGACCTCTGTGATGTCCGCATCCGATAAGAGACAGAGAAAGGTTAAAAAATAGATATTTGCATACCCCAAAACAACAAAATGAAAAATTAAGCCGGAGCATCATGAGATGTTTAATACTCTCAAAGCAGGTGACCGTAACGTTTCCATGGAGATGGTTTGGGAGCTGATGCAGTCCAATGAACTCTCAATATGAACAAGCCAAAGCTCCCTTCTGGGAAGGTTTCCTGAAAGAGACTGGTGGGAAGAGTTTCCAAAATCAATACAACAAGAAACTAGTAATGCAGGAAGAGGAAGGGGTGGTAAACAAAGTGGGGAGGAGAAAGGAATCCTGTAAAATCTCACAAAGTAAGCTGATATAATTTTGAGCTCTCAGAGAGAGACAGCACACCATGGACAATGGGAAAGAAAGCAGGAAAAAACAATTCTCAACTACATCTCCTTCTAAAAGTTCACAAAATTTGATTTTGCAGGAAAGTAAGCAAGGGATAGGATTAAGTTCAAACCCCACAAAACAGTATCATGAGGAAAGAAAGAACAAATGTCAGAGATAATAACCCCATAGATAGAAAAGTGCAGCCAAAAGACATGCATGAAAAACAGATGAAAACTACTATTTGAAACTACATCTTGATGAAAACAAGATGTGAAAGAAAAACAAATAAAAATACAAAACACCCAACATGCAAGTGATAGGAATCAGTAAATAGAAATAAAATCATTTTCAGAAATAAATACAAAACTAGGCAAAAAAAAGAATAAAAACACAACAAATATGCTTCAAATACAGAAATGGAAAAAGAAAATTGGAAATTAATAAATTATTTATCAAGAATTTGAGAAAAACTGATGAAGAGAAAAGTGGGGCAAAACAGATGCCACATGCACATAAAATTTTACAAAAAAGAAAACCTAAGAGAACAGAACAACACAGAAAGTTTCAAGAAAAATTTTTAAAAGACTTGAAACTACTATTTAAAGGATATATTGGAATCACTAATACTGAGATATATCCTAGTAAAATTATTAAGCTTTAAAGAAAGACCTACAACCTAGATTACTCTACCCGACAAAGGTATTATTTAGAATGGAAGGACAAATAAAGTGTTTCCTAAACAAGGTAAAGCTGAGGGAGTTCATCATCACTAAGCCCTTATATGAAATGTTAAAGAGACTTATCTAAGAACAAAGAAGAAGATCAAGATTATGAACAGCAAAATGGCAATAAACTCACAACGATCAACAACTGAACCTTAAAAAAAAAATAAGCAAACAACTAGAACAGGAACAGAATCATAGAAATGGAGATTACATGGAGGGTTATTGGCAAGGAGGGGGATGGGGGAAAAGGTCCAGGGAATAAGAAGCATAAATGGTAGGTAAAAATAGACAGGGGGGAAGTTAAGGAAATGGAGAAGACAAAGAACTTGTATGCACGACCCATGGACATGAATTAAGGGGGGCATTGCTGGAGGGAACAGGGGTACCGAACAGAGGAGGGCAAAGGGAAAAAATGCAACAACTGTAATAGCATAATCAACAAAATATACTTAATGAAAATAAAGAAAAATAAATATTCTTTGAGTATCTAGGCAAGAATATGAGAGGGTTTATAAAGGCAAAAAGTCAGATTATCATTAGACTTTTTGACAGGAAAACCTCATGTCAGAAAAAATTGCAGAACCATAATAAGGAATACACAAAGTAAAAGAACCAATTATGACCTAACATTTAATATCTAGCAAAGTTGACTGTCAGTGAAATGATCATAAATAAATTGTTAAAAAATGCAAGAACTCAAGGGATATGATTTCCATGAACCGTTCTTAGGAATTTACTGGAAACTGAGTTTTACACATCTAATATGGCAGGAAAGTCATAGATGTAAAGATATGTGGAAAGCCAAGTTTACATGTAAAGATATGTGGAAAGCCAACTTACATGCAGTACGGTATTTGTATTTGTTTCTCACTAACTGCTTTAATTCACTTGGCACAATATTCTCCAGTTCCATCCATGCTGTTGCAAAAGGTAGAAGTTCCTATGTGATCTCACTTATAAGAGGAACCTAATGAACAAAATAAACTAACGAGCAAAACAGAATCAGAGACATAGAAACATGGAACAAAATGACACTGGCCAGTGGAGAGGAGAGAGAGGGATAACAGTGGAAAGAAGGGGAAGGGACTAGGCAAAAACATGTATGAATGACCCACGGACACAGACAATGGTGTGGGGATTGACTGTGGGAGTCAGGGTGGGCTGGGTGGAGGAGGGCAAAGGGGGAAAAATTGGGACAACTGCAACAGAATAACAATAAATAAATAATTAAAATTAAGAAATTAAAATTAAAAAGAATGTATACTCTGAAGATATAGGTAAAATGCAGATGTAAAAGAATGAGGAGGGCCTATGTAAAACTGTAACATTTGTAAGTATTTATGTTAGTTGTAGTACAGGGATTATTATTCTGAGAAGGTTTTCGTATTATGTGGAAAAAAGCAAATGTATAATTATATATTATCTCCAGTGTCCTTGACAAAGTTGATTCTCAGTATAGAATAAAGGGGATATCAATGTATCAATAAGACAGAACTTATGTGAACTATTATAGTTCATCTTTATAAACTCACAAAATATTTCAGCTTCAAAATAAGAAAAATAATAGTAGTGTATATGTCAAAGCTCTGCCTACTAAAGTGGCCTAGAAACAGAGGTACCCAGCAGGAGTGGGCATCCCTAGGGTTCTTCCTGTGGCATTAAAGAGCCCTTTGCACTAAAAGAGGCAGAGCTTTTTAGAGAAACAAGAGAAATGTGCAAGATGAGCCTGGTTACATCTTGGCCTATCAGACAGCAGGGATGCTAACAAGGACCACCAGTCTTTATTCAAATGTTTGTCAAACAAATGTCTGAGCATTAATATAAATGATAAGAGAAACAGATCAAAACATCAACTTTATTTAAATCTGTGATTTCATAACTATACAAAAATAGTCACATGCAGTGAAGGATGCTAAGAAAACAACTCCTTATTTTGAAAACTGGTAAACGAAGAGCAAATACACATTTTTTATGCTGCATTTTCTACATAAAATGGATCAATAGTTAATAACAATTGGGGTAAAATTTATCCTTATAAAAGTACTTCCAGCCCTGGCTGGTGTAGCTCATTGGATTGAGCGCGAGCCTGCGAACCAAAAGATCGCGGTTCGATTCCCAGTCAGGGCACATGCCTGGGTTGCAGGCCAGTTCCCAGCATGGGACACACAAGAGGCAACCATACATTGATATTTCTCTCCCTCTTCCTCTCTCCTACTCTTCCCCTCTAAAGATAAATAAAAAAAAAAAATTAAAAAAAAAAAAAGTACTTCCACAGGTGAGGAAGGATGTTAGAATATAGGTGTTCCAGTTTTTTCATATTGCCTAAATGGTAAAAAAAGGTCTAGGAATTGAACACCAATGATACCTAAATTCACAAAAAGAGGTAACCAGACGTGGCCTTCTGAAAAAGAGCACACATTCTATGAAGGAGTTTTGCCCTGCATCTGATTGCACCTCTATAACTCCCAATTGACAGGAAAGTCAAGGACAGAGGGCCATATTAAGCCTCCCTACTGGGGATGCATTTACTAGACAGACTGGATAATTCTATAGAAAAGATAGCCTGTTTTCCTTACCAATGAATGGTTATTGAGAAAAAAAAAAGAAATGAGAGAAGAAACTAGGTAAAAAATATATCTAAAGTCATTATAAAAACCGGCATAACTAAGCTATAATGTTCAGCTATGCAGATTATAGTTCTAAAGGAAAAGATCACAGAAGTCAGTACAGAATTTGCTTCTGAGACAGGTGAGGAGGTTATATTAGGAATAAATGGTAAAGCTTTTTGCAGGTAATTTGCCAAGTTTCTGCCTTCTAACCTGGGTGGCTGTTTGATAACTAAACTGAACATTTATTTTGTATGGTTTTCCATATTCGGATTAAAGTCAATATTTTAAAAAGTTAAAAAATTTTCTCTTATTATCCTTGGTTTCTTTTCATTATAGGATTTGATAGTTTCCCATCAGCAGACTTTTCCTAAGTGTGTTGTTTTCTACAGTGTGTTAATAGATCCCAATGGAGAAAAAGCAAATGCATTTAGAAAACATTGAAATAAATAGTGCTAAGCAAGGATATTTTTACAATAGATCTTTACTATATTTGGCAGAGTCTTCTATTAAGTCATCGAAATTTATTCTCTCTTTCTCCCTGCACATAGAAGTGAACCACAGGACTTCCGGCCAAGATGGAGGCGTAGGCGGACACACTGTGCCTCCTTTCACAACCAAAATTAAGGACAACAAATATTTAGAAACAAGAAAACAACCAGAACTTATAGAAAATTGAACTGTACGGAAGTCCAACAACCATTCATCCAGACCGGTAAGAGGGGCAGAGTCGCGGTAGGAAAAAGTGGAGGTGCGGACTCAGGAACGCAGGCAGCAGCGGCTGGCAGTTCCCAGGTGCACAGGCAGTGGCTGGCGGTCCCTGGGGCCCACAGGCAGCAGCTTGCGGACCCCGGGCACAGGGGGGCAACTGCGCAGACCCAGTGAGGACGCACAAGGCGGCTGGCTGACCAGGGGGTCCCACATTCGAGCACGCAGACGGTCCAGGCAGAGGGGAAGTGGCGGAAGGGACCGAATCCAGGAGAGAGCGGAGCAGGCGCCATTGTTCCCTCTCAGACCCCGCCCCCACATACAGCGTCACAACCGAACGACTGGGCTGCCCCACACTGGGGAGCGCCTGAGGCTCCACCCCTCATACGTAACAGCACGCGCGCGTGCACAGATAATCCAGGCGAAGGGGAAGCAGCAGAAGGGACCGGAGTCCAGAAGAGAGCGGAACAGGCGCCATTCTTCCCTCTCGGACCCCGCCCCCACCTAAAGCGTCACAACCCAGTGACTGGGCTGCCCCGCCCTGAGGAACAACTCAGGCTCCACCCCTCATACGTAATAGCTGCGACCAGACTAAAACCAAAACAAAACAAAACAAAAAACCCCACCAAAAATGGCTCAAACCGGAGAAAAAATGAAAACCCCGGAGTCAATTCCTCTAAGCCGTGAAGAGATAGCCAACCTATCAGATGCACAGTTCAAAGCACTGGTCATCAAAATGCTCACAGAATTGGTTGATTTTGCTCATAAATTAGATGAGAAAATGCAGGCTACAATACGTGAAATGAAGGAAGATGCATGGGGAACCGATAGAGATGGAAGGAAAACTGGGACTCAAATCAATGGAGTGGACCAGAAGGAAGAAATTAACAACCAAACAGAAAACGAGGAAGAAACAAGAATTCAAAAAAAGGAGGAGAGGCTTAGGAATTTCCGGGACATCGTTAAATGTCCCAACATCCAAATTATAGGGGTCCCAGAAGGGGAAGAAGAGCAACAAGTAGAAAACTTATTTGAACAAATAATAAAGGAGAACTTCCCCAATCTGGCAAAGGAAATAGACTACCAGGATGTCCAGGAAGCTCAGAGAGTCCCAAAGAAGTTGGACCCAAGGAGGAACACATCAAAGTACATTGTAATTACATTAGCCAAGATTCAAATGAAGCAGAGAATTCTAGAAGCAGCAAGGGATAAGGGGACAGTCACCTACAAAGGAGTTCCCATCAGACTGTCAGCTGATTTCTCAAAAGAGACCTTCCAGGCAAGAAGGGGCTGGAAAGAAATATTTGAAATCTTGAAAAGCAGGGACCTACATCCAAAATTGCTCTTTCCAGCAAAGCTGTCATTTAGAATGGAAGGACAGATAAAGCGCTTCTCAGATAAGGTCAAGTTCAAGGAGTTCATCATCACCAAGCTCTTATTATATGAAATGTTAAAGGGACTTATCTAAGAAAAAGAAGATAAAAAATATGACAATGAAAAGACAGCAAACTCATAGCTATTAAGAACCACACCTAAAAGAAAAGCAAACTAAGCAAACAGCTAGAACAGGAACAGAACCACAGAAATGGAGATCATATGGAGGGTTAGCAACAGGGGCGTGGGAGGAGGAGGGGGAAGGTACAGAGAATGAGTAGCATAGATGGTGGGTAGAAAATAGACAGGGGCAGGGTAAGAATAGTGTGGGAAATGTAGAAGCTAAAGAACTTATGACACAAGGACATGAACTAAAGGGTGGAATGTGGGTGGGAGAGGGTGTGCAGGGTGGGGGGAATGATGGGGGAGAACGGGACAACTGTAATAGCATAATCATAAAATATATTAAAGAAAAAAGAAAAAAAAAAAGAAGTGAACCACATTTCCCCACCTTCCTTGCAGTTGGTATAACTGTGCAACTCTGGTTTCACAAATGAGAGGGAAGTGGGAGACTGTGTGTGACACTCCCCTCCTGACCCTAAAGCCTCCCACACACCTCCCCCATTCTCCTCACCGTCTCCAGTGAGTTGGAACGGCGACAACAGGAATGACTTTCCAAGCCAAGTTGAAGATGACAGACCCTGCACACTCTGTATTAGTCTGGGCCCAGAATGATTGCATGAAATGGACAGTGTCCTTTTCCCATTGAGGACTGTTATGTGGCAAATGAAATTATATTCCATTTGAATCATACACTTTTGGGTTATATATTTTCACAAATTATCTAGAATTACTTATGACTCTCTTAAAGTCTCACGTTTTTAAGTATCAGTTTAGCATTTCATATGACACATTTAGGAAATATAGATTTACAGGTTTAAAGACATAAATGAACATGAACTTCCTTGTAAATTAGAAATCGTAAAATTATTATTATGTATGTGAATCAATTCCTATCTTTGAAAACTCTTATAGTAAGGTTTCCATATACTTTATTTTTTTAAAGATTTTTATTTATTTATCTTTAGAGGGGAAGGGTAGGAGAGAGGGAGAGGGAGAGAAATATCAATGTATGGTTGCCTCTTGTGTGTCCCATGCTGGGAACTGGCCTGCAACCCAGGTATGTGCTCTGACTGGGAATCGAACCGTGATCCTTTGTTTCGCAGGCCCGCACTCAATCCACTGAGCTACACCAGCCAGAGCAGGTTTCCATACACTTTAAACAAATACTTTTTGAGAATACGTTAAATGGAAGGCACTGCACCAATGAATAAAACGTCACTCAGGGAGGATTTTCTTATTATACTTTGGATTTTTAAGAGATCATAACTTGTCTGCACAAAAGACTTACAATTACAATTTAAAAGAACATGTTAAGGATTTAAAAGGAAATGTAGTTATTTCATCCTTCCTATACAACAAAAGCATTGCTGAACTTGCCTGTGAGGAAGTCAAGTTTAATTTACTAACTGTGTTGGAAGGGAAGGTGGCAGGTAAATGAGGTTGGTGTTAGTCACCCAAAGATGTACCCATCGGTGCACGACTATCAAAAAACTATGGTACATTTACACAATGGAATACTATGCAGCAGAAAGAAAGAAGGAGCTCCTGCCCTTCACGACAGCACAGATAGAACTAGAGAGTGTTATGCTAAATGAAATAAACCAGGTGGTGAAAGACAAACATCACGTGATCTCATCTTTAACTGGAACCTCTTCAACAAAACAAACAAGCGAGCAAAATATAACCAGAGACATTGAAATAAAAAACAAACTGAGAGTAACCAGAAAGAAGGGGGAGAGGATAACAGGGAAGATGGGGAAGGGTCATCAAGGAACGTGTATAGAGGACACATGGACAAAGCCAAAGAGGGGTAGGATTGAGGGTGGGAGGTGGGTACGGCTGGGGTGAGCAGTAGGGAAAAAACGGAGACAACCCTACTTGAACAACAATAAAAAAACCCAAAGAAGTATTTTTTCAAATGTCAACTTGTGATATATTAGTGGGTTGTGAATACTATATTATTAACTAATAATTTTACAATGCTTATTATGGTCCGATCACCATTTTATGTTTACATTAATTCATTTTGTCAACCTAACAGCCTTATGAGGTAGACATATAATCTCCCCCATTTTACAGATGGCACAGAGAGATTAAGTAATTTCATCAAGATCACACAGCTAGAAAAGGGAAGAGCCAAGATTCCAATCCCATCAGTCTTATAGAGTACAAGTTCTCAGCTATGCTTCTTGGTTTTCCATTTAGTGGGCCAAAAACAGCACTTTTAAAACTGAGAGATCATAGCATAGAAAATGTCTATCATATACTCATAATGAAAATATTTTCTGAAATGGTTATTTATGAATACACACACATATGTAAGTAGATCATGTATATGCCCATTTGTTATATAAAATATGTGTATTTCCTACTGGTTCTCATGGTCAAAAACATTCAAAAGCCACCAACCTAATAAAAATGCTTATCGAAAGAATTATTTCATTAAATGGACTGTCATGATCATTATGGCAAGACTGTTTTTATTATTTAGGTTTGCTTTTTATTTTTCAAGCATGAACTGTAACTTTTTTTACAGGGGTGGGTGTTCATTCTTTCTAGAGTATTTCTCTCTACCATAAAAAGTATTTGTGTCTTTAAATACCAGGGTTAATTTCAGGACAGAATACTTATTAAATTAAGTTTGTACCTAAAAAAACTCCTGTTTATTTTCAATATATTTTAAATATAATCCTGTAAGAAAAATTAATTGATTAAGCATATTCCTTCCCATAGGAAATGCGTATCGATGTAGGTTGCTGCCTGTAACCTGTCTAGATAAATTGGAACTAGACAGAGGGGAGACCAACATGGGGTGCCTGAGTAAACTTTTCATGTATTGGAAGAGCAATTACATTCAGAACATTCCCTTCCACAGCATTCTTTATGACAGAATAGGAAGTGGAGTCAAAACACAAAAACAGTTACTCACCCTTTAGGCTCGGGGTAATACACCTATACCATGGGCATGTATTGGGAGGGAGTAGAAGGTACATTACCAAACGGGGCACTGCAGTGGTAAGGTGTAGGAAGCATTTCAGTGTCCATGTTTTAACTCCTCTCATCTAATGATCTGGGCATTCTTTTGACCTTAGCTAAATTCTTCTGTAGGTACACCATGGTTCACGTGTGGTTCCAGGTGAACATCATCTGGAAATGTGTTAAAAATGGAAATCATCGTGCCGTATCCCAGATTCAATGAGTCAAAAACTCTGGGGGAACCTCACAGCTCCTAGGCTGGGGTTAAGCAACCTATGCTTTAATGAGCCCTCCAGGTAATTCTAATGTACTGTCTAGTTTTACAACCACTGTCCTCAAACCTCTGCTTCCACTTTACATGTGCACCAACACACTCCTCATTTCCCATCCCCAGCATCCTCCTCCAGTCTTTCCTGCCTCTGCTAGTGACAAGTCCAGCCCCCTCAGAGCTCAGGCCAAAACCTTTGGAATCATCTTTGATTTCTTTGGTTTTTCTTACATACCCCAAGCAAGTCCTTTCAGCTCTAACTTCAAAAATAAAATGTATGATCTACCTACTCTCCATTTACACCACTCCTACATTGGTCAAAGTGACTATTACCTTTCACTTTGATTATAACAATAGCCTCATAACTGATTCTGTTCTTCTTGTTCTACAGATGACATTGAACTCTAGGGCCAGAATTAACCTGTTCAAATAATGCAAATTCGATCCCTTAACTCCTCTCTTTCATGCCCTTCAATGGTTTCCCAACTTAGTGTGAAAATCGAGTCCAATTCTATTGCCTGCAAAGTCCTACACAATCTGGCCCTTCATCATCCCTGAATTTCATGACCTACTATTTTCCTGTGCGCACACCACTCTCTTTACCACTCGGGCCTCCTAGGCGTTCTTGGAGAACTCCAAGCATCCCCTCATCTCAAGGCCTTTCTTGCTGTCTCTTCTATCTGCAGTGCTCTTCTTCCAGGACCTGCATGCCTTGCTCCCTTACCTCCTTCAGTCACTGCTCTCCTACTCAAGAGGCCTTCTGTGACTATGCTGTATAAATATCAGTGACTCCTCCATGTCACTCTTTGTCCCTGTATGTATTTTCTCAATATCAGTTATCACTATCTGACATACTATTATATGTTAAATTAATGCTTTTTGAAGCATCTGTTTTAAATTATATATCTTCCCACTATGAGAATTAAGCTCCATGAGAGCTAGGACTTGGGCTTGTTGATTGTTGATGTTTCCAGGACCTGAAATAGGCTCAGGCTCATAAGAGACACTTTGATGCACAGATTTCAGCAGACTGTCTATTAGTGAGTGATACGCATTGCCAGGGCACTCTGGCTTTCTCACTGGCTCAAACAGAGAGAGAGCAATGATCACTTAGCATCCCCAGGACTTTGGGGCAGCTAATGAATTTAAATGAGCATAATAAATGTAAGTACTCTGAGTTTCTGGGAGTTTGGGAATTTACAAGTACAGTGAATTTTTATTATTAATGTGTTTTGCATAGGTAAAAAGATAGCATACAACAAAGTAATATTACTATGACATCATAGAAAACCTGATCCAAAATTAAAACTGTCAAAACTAAAAGTGACCGATAAATGAGAGAGGCCAGAGGTTGGATTTCTGAGCACTACAGTGATGGGGTTTGTTTCTTCCTACTTATTACCCTAGACTTGAAGCATCCAACAAGTATGTATGAAAGAACGGGCTCTCATAGCTTCTGCTTGTCTTTTGGGAATTTAAATTCCCAAATATAAGTAATAATGGGTAATAACAATGGGAATTGAAATCATATTCTGGATGCTATCCTGTACCCCGAATAATAGGAACAGGCAACATTTTAGAGTATGAACACATGCCTCATACTGTAATGAAGATTCCACAGCAATTATCTCATAAAGCCCTTTTCCCTTAATCTAACCTCCCAATAATCTAGGTGTAATTCTTGGTATTACAGATGATGAAGTTGAAGCTTAAAGAATATAACAACTTTACAGTAGGTGTTCAAGCAAGAATTTTAATCTGGGAGCCCTAATATACTCCTCAGTATCTTCAAATGTAATGATACTTGCGGAGTATTTTGTGATAGGGACAGTGGGTAAAACAATACATCACAGAGCTGTATTGTGACTGTGGCTTTTGTGACTATTTATTGTAACCTGAAAAGCACTTAGTATAGATGGTGATAATTAGAGATGGAAAAGGAGAGACCAGATGTAAGGAACCATGGCTTATTAACTAACCAAAAAGTAAGATAAATCACAGACTGAAGAACAAGAGTCAGCCACGGATAGAACAGTGAATAAGGCTTGCTGCCTACCTTTGAGGAACCCATCGATGCTCCCAGTCTAGGGTCTGGCTTGTCAGATTTAGGGAGTTAATTGGAAGCAGGAGTTCCAGACACATGTCTCAGTGTAATGGGACTGACAAGGGCACGGGCAGAAGCTATGATATCATCAAAATGATATAATGTTCCTCATAAGGCTTTGCTGGACCACTGCTAAGAGGAAGTTAGGATGACACATAAATGTCAGGAGATTGTGGCTTAGCTAAGATGTTTGGGTGAAGATTTTATAACAGTCACAGACATACCCACATACGCCTCTGGCTGGTATTTTATAACACTAAGAAATTGTGAAGGTACATATTTACAAACCAACCAGAGGGCTTGGAACAGATGAATAATATGTGGTATATCCAATAAGAGAATCTGAGGTTGTCAGTTCTTTATATTATTATTGGGGATTGGGCAGGAAGAAAAGACCCAAGTAGAGGCCAAAATACTGGCCTTTCTTCCTCAGAAATGTCAGAGTCATGCAAGAGAAATAAAGACTGAAGGGACTAAAGAGATATGATCATTAAATGCAATATGGTCTGGATCCCATAATCAAAGGAATATGAATGCTACATAGGCATTATTGGGACCACTGGGAACATGGGAATATAGCCCATGCACTATCTACAAGTATTATGTCATGTTGTATTTCCTCAATTTGTTAACTATGCTGTGATTATGTTAGAAAATACCCTTGAATTTAGGAAATGCATATGGGATTATCAATATTAAGGGTAAAAAGCATATTTTGCCTTCAAAATATGCTCAAATGGTTCAGAAATGATAATAGCATGTGTAAATATACACACAAATACCATTCTTCGTATGTGTGTGTGAGACTGTGTGTAGAGGCCTGGTAGAGAGAGTGTTGACCAAGCTTATGTGGCAAACTTAATAATTCTATGTGTACATTTTCTGTAAGTTCAAAATATTTTGAAATAAATTTTCTTCAATGAGAGAGAACTATAAATGGCACTGGCATACCAATATTCAGGAGATACCAATAAATGACCAAAATGAGACATGCATTCATAACTACATGCTACTCAGATTCTTTATGTGGCAACTCCTGTTTGAATTGAGGGCACACTCTTTTAAAAATTAAATGTATTGGGGTGACATTGGTTGCTAAAATTACATAGGTTTCAAGTGTACGTTTCTATGATACATCATCTGTACCACACTGGGTACCCACCACCCAACGTCAAATCTTCCATCATCATAGATTTGACCAACTTTACCCTTTACTGCCCCACCCCAGCCCCTTTCCCTCTGGTAAACCACCTTACTGCTCTTTGTGTCTAGGCATTTTTGTTTGTTTGTTTTTCTTGTATGTTCATTTATTGCTTTTAGTTTTATATTCCACATATGAGTGAAATCATAGTTCTCAACTTTTTCTGTCTGATTTATTTCACTAAGCACACTAACTCTTAATCTCAATCTTTCTCTCTTTCTCTTTCTCCTTCCCTTTCTTCTGCATCTTTTCTTTTCCATGTGATGCTCACTTTCTTTCATCACTCCAATCCCCAACCACGTAAGGACCAAATGACACTCAAGCTAAAATAAGCAATAAACTGCACTGGGGCTCCTGCCAGAGCTGGGCCAGGAATGCTGTTTGTAATGAAATCCCAGGACAAAAGTCCTGGTCTCTGCCTGCAGGGTAGAAGTGCAGGACCCCTCTTTAGACCCCAGAAAACTAAAAGGTGGTCATTCCTGTGATGTTCTTGTTTGACTGTTTGTGCCTCTCTGTGTTCTCTGTCCTCACCATAAACCAAAGAAAGTGTCAAACTGCATCTAGGATGTCTCTGGTCTCTGTTTCCTTTTGCCTTTCCCTTCCCACCAGAGATGTCTGGGCCCCCTTTCTCTCAGAAGAATCCCACCCTTGCTTAGCCAAAGTGTCTTGATCTGCTAGAGGAAAAATTGTTATTAAGGGCTATGTTCAGAGCTAGCAACACAGAGGGAGATTCTGATCTAAGTTTATTCTTCCTATTCACACCGTTGTTCTAGGCTCTCATTCTCAATCTTTTCTTTCTTCTTTTTAACTTTTCCCCCTCCTTCCTCATTATGCTCCTACTCTCACCTAACTAACCCTTCCTCATCTCTGAGGTTTCTATGTAAATAATCTCTCCCTGGAAAATTTACTGATCCTCCAAGATATTAGAAAATGTGTCAAGATATGCTCTCATGACACCCTGTGCTTTTTCTCCTTTAACATCTTCTGCTTTGTTGAAATTGATTAGATATTTTACATGTCTTTCATAAAATTAGGTAGGTTTCTTCAGGACAAGGAATCTTCATTGTCATGGCTCCAGTGTCTAACATAGCATTTGTCACAGAGCAAGCACTTAATACTTGTTGAAGAGAAATATTTACTATTTACTTCTGCTGAATGATTCACACGTCAATCCTTGCCTGCTGTAACTTCTGAGTTGTGCACTATTTTCCAATTTTCCTAAATGACTGAGGTTAAATAATCCTCCCAAGGTGCCAGAGCTAAGAAGGGCACAGAGAGGAGAGAGAACGCAGCACATTTGGATTATTTCTACAGCTCGAACTTATTTCCTACAATTGTTTACTCAGCATTGCTATGGATCTAACACTTGCCTGCCAGCATGAACATCAGCATCTGGAAAGTAAGATACACAACTTAATTGCATCTTATCTGAGGGCCTTCTGAAATAGAAAAAAATCATATGGGGGATAGAAATTTGATATCCAGAAAATCTATAATTATAAACTAATTTAAATAAACTGTATCTGCAATTTCAGAATTATCATTTTCTATTAGTACCAAATAATCAATGCAGTATTTAAAAATTTAAAAAATCCCACAGATAAATATCAAGAACTAGGGAATACTAGTGGGATATGATAAATCTAATATAGTGAAACACATTACGTATTTATTTAAGAAACAACAGTTCATAGAAAATTATTCATAGATATTTTTCAAGGTAATATGTATAGTGTAACTTAAATGGAAAGGAGGTTGAAACTTAGAGAGAAACACATAAATTTTAAAAAGCATACAGAAATGCATACAGAAACCAGCAAGAGGTGTCTCTGTCCATTACAGCTCATCAGACATGCCATTTTGTGGAGAGTTTCCATGGCGATCAATACTGTCATATGCAATAGGCATCGATACATTTCCACACAACCAACCTGCAGGATGGAAATGATGCAAAGAGGGACTGGTAGGATAACCTTCAGGTACTGTAAACACATTTAAAATTCAAAGTGAGCATCTGGCCTTTTCTTCTTGGTCATGAAACATGCAACTGGGATGGAATAGAAATCACTAGTAAAATAGGATATGGATCACAAACCTGAGTTCAAAACTGCTAATGTGTAGTAGTTTGATACTGAAGTTTGAATAATAGCCATCATTGACAGTAAAGACATCTCACATAGCTCAAAGAGAGGAATTAAGTCATTTCAAAAACTTAAATTTTATATTTCACTATTTTAAAAAGTTGAAATAATCATGCACTTTATAACTCTTGAAGACAATTCTGTACCTTCTTTCACAGAGCTATAAGCAGTGAGAAATATTCACTATAAGTGAATTTGGGTTCACACCCTGTTATTTTAAAATTTTTGGTATTACAAATTTTTTATATATTTGTAGTTCTCAGTAAAAAAATCACATTTGATATTTCAAAAAGTAATTATCATATTCACTTTTGTAGATCAATAAACTGAGTTTCAAAGAGTGTCAGCAACCTACCAAAGTCACACAGCATAAGAACAGAAACCAGAAGCTCAACATCCCCTTTCTGCTACCTTCTTAGATGCCACACACTGCATGAGGTGCTGTCTTTATATACCTGCTTTATGAATGATATTTTACTAATACTAATTCAACAGCAAGAGGAATCATTTTATTATTATAACAGTGGCTAATTAATTAGTCTCCATTCCCCATTCTAAGTTATATAGTTGACTGAAATCTTTTAAATACAATAGGCAGTGATTTGGATGCTCCTATATCAAAATTATCCTATAAGAGAAGTTAGGGATTTCAAGAATCTATTTTAGCACAGTGTGATTATGAAAGGGACATTGGCAGAAATCTATTTCCTTAAGAAACTAAAGTCATTGCCTCTAGAAATAAAAGTCATTTTTCCATATCTGTTTCTTCACTCACAGATTTACCTTACACCATTCACAATAAAATGAAGACAATGAAATGAGATCAATTTGAGATTCCTTTGAAAAACAACAAACTTTCTACAACTACAAAGTGGCGTTGTCCAATTGTGGGGCTCTCAGGGGAAGAGGAAGAGTTCATGCTGTGCCAAGAGAGAGCAGTTCATCAAAGTGTCCTCTAAATGAAAATCTAGAGTCCTCCAGTTTCAGCTCATCATCAATTACCCAAAGGTTGGAGCCATTAAATCCAGTGCCACCAGAAACAAATTGAAAATTGGTAGAGCACAAAATAGATGACAGTCAGACCCTGGGATGGGAGTCGGTGAGCATGAGGAGGGCTGACGGCAGGTGTGGCACAAACAGAATCCCCATTGCAAGGACTCTCCACTGGCCACTGACAAGGAGTAAAGAATACATGTCAAGGAGAACTGAGAGCGTATTCCATTAAGAAGCATGGTGTGTTCCCTTAGCCTGGGAACAGCACCAGACAGGCAAAGGAAAGCAGTAGGTTAACATGGGAAGTGGCAGGCCACTGTAAGTTCAGAAAGAAACAGTTAACGGAGGCAAGATAAGATGAATTCTACTAAACAGACATGATGACTTTTCGTAAGATTAGAATAACTTTCCACAATTATGAACAAGTTAAGTCGAATGGAGGAATATGGTTGCCATCTTTTGAATTAGGCACAATTTCAAATTTGAAACCTCCAACCTCAGGTATTATGACTCAGATTAGTTATTTTACTTCTATATCTTTTACGTTTCTTCCTAATAAAAAGGGGCTAATAATGCTATATGAGTATTAAATGATATAATACATACAAAATGCCTAGCATAGAGAAACGCTGTTTGTTTTTAATTGACTCTTACTTAAAAGAAAGTTTCCAAGGATGCACTGAAACTAATGGTGAATACTGTTTCCAAAGGTGAATGCCCACTCTAGAGGCTTTAGGATGGGTCCTGAATTCTAATGAAACTGATAGAGTTAGGAGTTGACAAAATGTGCCTGCTATGATTCCTATGTAATTGTGGGGGGTGGGGGCGGGCAGGTACAAGGAGTCAGAGAGAGAGCAGAAGAAAAAGGAAAAAGAGAACAAAAAGGAGGCCTAAAGACGTTGGAAAATACTCACTTCTTGTGGCCACAAGCCTGCAGGGAATTCTGAGTCTTCTGGGAAGGACAGGTTCGTAGGGAAAAGGCAGTGAGCAACCAATCATGAGCAGTGAAAATTACTCCATATGCTTCTTGTAGATTTCTTAGTATATATTAAATTCCCTAGTTTCTATTAAATAGCAAAGCTCTATAAAAGCATTCAAAATGAATATCTTTGAGCTAGATGTTTATCGATATCATATGAGAAGAGAGGAAAAACCAGAAAAATCTCTAAGGTTTTCTTCAGAGGGTTGTAAATCATTGAATTATGAGTTACATAGATATTTACAAGCTTGGCCTAGATAGAGTATAGTAATCTATAAATGCTGTTCAAGTGATTTATGGCACAACTGTTCTAACACATTAACAACAGCAGGAAATGCATTTAATTTATTCTCAAGGAGGCACATTTACATTATTCACAGCAAGCCATTTATGGGGAAATGTGCAACCCGTAAACTAAAGTGAATGCATCTCTAGTGGGCTTTGAACAGCTAAAACTGTCTAATGAATGCTCATATCCTAACTTACTGTACAGGCCAGAGCAAATGTTCTCCAGCTATCCTGTGAGCACTTTGTGAATCAGTGAACGTCTCTAGCACGCATGGCAGCACCTGTAGGCTGAACTCGTCTGGGTCCTGAATGGGAAAGAACCTATGTTACTTTCTGAAATTTTGCAAGGGCATGAAAAAGAAAATCATCTATTATTCCTGATCTTATAGTTCATATTTGTCAGATGTAGCAGAATGATAATTTAAGGTTCTGAGAATCCCTTAGAATTTTTGGCTACTGTCTGGAAAATGAACCATTGCTCTAATTTGCACTCTTCTTGCATCAAGAATGAAAATGGTTCTGGGCTTCTCTGGCTTCTTTATTAAAAAATATACATGTATACAGCTTGGAGACCGAGGTGAGGAAGAAAGACAGGAACAAGAGAGGGAGTGAGAGAATGAAGGAGCAAGAGACATAGGAACAGGGAGCCCCGTGCTAAATTATCAGCTCCTTTCATATGTTCTATCATTTATTTCTCTGAGGAGCCCCTTGAGGTACAGTTACCTAAATAACTACAGTATATATGTGAAAAGTGAGGACTATATCTCCAGACACATTACACTTCTAATAGTCAATCTTTTACCAATAAACAGTGTAGGCACATTTTAAACCGTAACTGACTAAAATGTGTACTCTGCAGGTCTTAGCTTAGAAAACTCAGTATAACAGAATATTGCTCTTTTACTAATTTAGACAGCTCGGTTTTATAAAATGAAATATGGTGTGTGTTTGAGACATAATACATTTCATTGATTTTTGGGTACTGTGTTCTTGACGATACCTCCAGTTTCTCGAACTATATGCCCTCTGTCTCTTGGCCATTAGTCAGGTTACTCCCTGTGCCTATGCAACGTAAATGAACTAGAAGCCTGATGAACTCTGTTGTAGTGATACGGTACCTATGAACAGCCACCATCTTTTAAAAGACAACAGTTTGTCCTCTCTTTTGCACACTTGACCTTCTTGGATTAGTGAATAACTTTGACAGCAAGCTCATACACCTGATGCATTTAAAATACATACTCAAAAACCGTGTGCATGCGGTGAAAGGCCATAACCTGAAGCCTGATGGATGTTGGAGAGTTTCATGGTTTAAAACTGGTTGAAAGCCAGGGAATCATAACTCAGTGTTACAGGTTTGTGATAATATAGGCAGAGTTCCATTATTCTAAATGCCATTACGACAGGCTATCACCCAGCACCATCTATTTCTACGTACTGCTCAGCTGTCCATGGCCTCAGTCATTTGCTGCATTAATTACCATGAGGTTCTATTGCAAGAAGTTGCTCAACAAACATGTCAGTCCATTCCTTTCAAACTAAGGGTCCTTCTCAATGAGAACAAAGTGTAAGAGTCTAATTTAGTAACAAAGTAATTCTTATTCCTAGTTCTCTGGAAAGGGAAAAGTCTGAACAGGACAGAACAGAGAAAAGGGCAAAGAGCTTTATAAAAATGAAAGTGCTACATTTTATTTTATTTAAAAAGTTTTACCTCAAAGTGTTTTACTAACCCTTTACAGAAAAACGAATGAGTTAGTTTTGGTCACTGACCGGACCATGACTAACTGTCATCCTATAGGAATAACTGCTTAGCCTCGTATCTCGCCCACAGTGGGGACATGATTAGATCTGTCCCAAAGCCTTCATTGTGCAAGTATAATCAATATTCCTCTCACTTTAAATTTCCTCGGCACTCATCGACACATTCTAAAGAGCCTAGTTTTATTCCACTTTGATATTTTGTCTGGTGACTGTGTCAGTGCGTACATGTAGAATAACCAGAGGGAAATACATATATATCACGGTGTAATAAATTTTATCCTGTCTATATAGTTCCCGCATCTAACTTTTTCGAAGTTGTGCTGATATTCTTAAATCACCCCTAATAATAACTACTTCCAATGTAGTAATCTCTACATTCTAATAAAATTCGAATAAAATTTCAAAACCACACACTACATAACCTCATACCCATGATTTTGGAACCCGGGCTTCCAAGACATGCTACTTTCAAAATGTTCCTTTTATGTGAACTACCACACAATAGCTTAAATATTATGAAACTAATAAGCAAAAGTTATTGTACCCTTTTATTCTATTGTATCTATGGCGATAATGCACTCTCTAGCATCTCTGAAATTTATATAGAGTCATGTTGTTTTATTATCTCACTTCAAACCTTTGAAAAGAGTGCAAAATTTATAGTAACAGGAGAGTAAATATACTTATCAGTCCACTGACACTGGATCATAGAAAATATCACACAGGCTACCGATTTTGAAGTAGAAGAAAGAAGGAGAGAGGTAGCAGGAAGAAGAGGAGGAGGAGGAAGGGAGAGGAGATGGGGAGGAGAGGCGGGAGAAGGAGAGGGCAGGGAGGGTGGAGGGAAAGGAGGGGAAAAAAAAGAACAAGAAGAAAGACGGAATAAAACAAGGAAAATTAAGGAAACTATACATGTGAGGAATTCAGCACAACTCTCACTTTAACTCTGCGTGCACTTTGAAGAATTTGAAGTCAATTCATTTTATTCTGATGTAAGATAAACACAAGCTGAAATACACCTAAAACTGTTTGATATTGGATCAGTGTGTTTATTGGGATAAGATTTTGGTGTGAGGAGCTTTATCTGCATATTTGAGAAATCAGAAAATGATGCTCAAACACGCAGCTAAGTGAAGTGTGTTTAAAGGAATATCTTTAATGAAAGTTTTTAGGAGTGTGCAGTTTTCAAAACACATGTTAATTCTATATGCTGGCAATTCAAAAATAGTTCCTTAATCTGCCATTGAAGATCTTAGTTCTCTGCCCCTATTTAAATGAATCCCTGCAGTTTGCTAATAGCAACCTTGCACTCCAGCTAAGACAGTTCCTGCCTCCATCCTGCCCATGCTGTCTGTCTGTGTTGGTGATTTTCTATGTACTCCCTACACTTGCAAGTCATGTGACTTTCACTAGCTGTCGTGAGCAAACTCTTGGGTTTACAACTGTCTCATTCTCTTCTGATCTTACAAAAAGATTTAAAGGATAAAATGTTTTCATATTGTTTTCTGTTTTTTTTGTTATTTACTTGTGTAAATACTTGTTTTTCTTTACCGATTTGCTGTTTTTTAAGGATTAGAACAATGTAATATATATCTTCAGAAGTACCAGGCAATGAATAAACTCTGTAAAGCTTATACTCAATACTTAATAATTTGAATTAAATATTAACTAACCATCTAATATAACCTTCACCTAAAGAAGTTTGTAATAAATAACATTACTTTTTAAAGGTTTGTGTAACTAATAAGTCATTCATGATAGATCTGTAATTATGTCTATTTTTTTCATTACCACATATGGAAATGCATATATATAAGGTCTGTCTGGAAAAAGTCCAGCCATTGTTAACATAATGAGAATGGTGTGTGTGACATCAATGAAATCTGGCAGCCAAGAAGAGTGGGCTGGAATGTGCATGGGTGAACAATGATGACTTCACTGTACTAGTCAGTGGGGGTGATAGATACCATTGAGTGAGCGTGTGTACTGTGTGGCTGTTGTACTCAAAATGACTGAGCAAGTAGGGCAATGAATATGCATCAAATTTTGCATTAAGCTTGAACATTTCTCTGTGGAAACTATTTGTATGATTCAGAAGGCCACAGCTATGTGCAGCTGGTGATTGGCAGCTTCATCAAAATGACATGCCTGCACATGTATCACATCTTATGCAGAGTTTTTTGGTGAAACATCAAATCACCCAGGTGACTCAGCCCCCTATAGAACAGATTTGGCATCCTGAGACTTCTGTTTTTTCCAAAAATCAAAATCACCTTTGAAAGGGAAGAGTTTTCAGACCATCAGTGAGGTTCAGGAAAATACAAAGGGACAATTGGGAGAACTGTGGGAGGTCCCAAGGTGTCCACTTTGAAGGAGACTGAGGCATCATTGTCCTATGTATAATGTTGCCTATATCTTGTATCTTCTTCAATAAATGTCTCTTTTTCATAGTATGTGGATGGATAATTTCTGAACTGATCCTGTATAGATCCTGTATAGATTCTGTATATATCCTATATATACAGGGGTGTGGTAAGTAGGTTTACAGTTGTTTGTATAGAAAAATAAATAAATAATATAAGAATAAACTCTGCATTTTGAGTATTCACAACTGTACACCTACTTTTGACATTTTTAAATCAGTTTCCTTCCAAAGGATAATCAACAAAAAGAGATGTTAGCCTATCTATAAAAGATAGTTCATTCTGTTTTAAAGTAAAAGTTGACTACTTCCAAAACCAAGCCAACATAATAAATTTTTTTATTGTTCAAGTACAGTTGTCTCCATTTTCCCTCCACCACTCTCCCCTGCCCCACCCACCCTTCCCTCCCTCCCTTAATCCTACTCCCCTTTGGCTTTGTCCATAGGTCCTTCCTTTATACATGTTCCTTGACAACTCTTCCTCTTCTTTACCCCATTATTCCTTTCCCTTCCTCCTCTCTGGTTATGGTCAGTTGTTCTATATTTCAATATCTCTTGTTCTATTTTGCTCATTTGTTTGTTTTGTTGATTAGGTTCCACTTATAAGTGAGATCATATGGTATTTGTCCCTCACCGCCTAGCTTATTTCTCTTAGCATAATGCTTTCCAGTTCCATCCATGCTGTTTCAAAGGGTAGGAGCTCCTTCTTTCTTTCTGCTGCATAGTATTCCATTGTATAAATATACCCATTTTTTGATCCACTCATTTATTAACGAGCACTTAGATTTTTAATTAAATTATTCTGGATTAATACTTGAAAATTTTATGTTAAATAGCAATTGATGTAAAAGTTGCACAAAGAAGGCAACAAAAATTTTAGGAATCAAGAATTTTTTTAAATATTATGCCACTGCTATCACTCCTTTGAGAAAGTATTTATTTTTTGAATGTTGGGATTTGCTGGCTTTTCACTCCTTAGTTGCCATACAGAATAAATAAGCTAGAAATCATGAAAAGATTTATGGAACTCACCACGACAAGGTTCTCACATTAATCCCCAGAGAAGATATGGTAAAAAAGGGAGACAACTTGAACAAATAAAATAGGCATACATGCCATTTTTATATTTTCTTGTAAGTATTGCCATTTTAGACTAGATAATGGAGTATAGGAAAAGCACCAAAGAAGAGGATTTGAGTTTTGGAAGCGATCACATACACTGAAGTGGTGAAATATCCTAAGAAAAGGAATTCATCTCGTGAAAACTGGAAACACTGGGTTTTCTACAAATAAAGAGCAATTTTAGCAGAAGTGAAATTAGCATAGTAATGACATACAAGATTAATATTTAAAAATTAATGAATATTTGGCCCTGGCTGGTGTGGCTCAGTGGATTGTGTGCTGGACTGTGAACCAAAGGGTCGCTGGTTTGATTCCCAGGCAGGGCACATGCCTGGGTTGCGGGGCAGGACTCCACCAGGGTCACTCAAGAGGCAATATCACATTGATGTTTCTCTCCCTCTCTTCCTCTCTCCCTTCCCTTGTCTAAAAGTAAATAAATAAAATATTAAAAAATTAGTGAATATTTGAACAGTAACAATCAATATTGGGAAAGTGAAGATAGCAATTTCATTTATATGTATTAACATCAAGAATAGAAAAAAATGGAGACAATTATACTTGAACAACAATAAAAAAAAAACAGAAGTAATGGATTAAGAAATGCAAGACTTCTTTACTGAAAACCATAAAACCATCCAAAAAGAAATTTAAAAATACTTTTAAAATGGAAAGCAATATCATGTTCATGGATTGGAAGACTATTGTTAAGATATCCATCCTCTCAAAATTGATCTATAAATTGCATGGTATATCAAATAAAAATATAGCAGGAATGTTAGGAGAAATTGCCAATTCAATTCTAAAATTTATATGGAAAAGCAAAAGACAGAACATTCTGACAATCTTGAAAAATTTTAAACATTTGCAGATTTATATTTTCACTCTAAATCCATAGCAATTAAGACAGTGTGATATTGGTGTGTGGATAGAAAAATAGATCAATGGAATAGAATAGACAGTCTAGAAATAGCAACCTATATCTGTTCACTTGATGATATACAAAGGCAAAAATGTAATTCAGTGGGAGGAAAAGAAGGTCTCTTCAACAAATGATGCTCAAGAAACTGGCTATCTGTATGTGGGTGTGGAACACTCAGCCTATAGTACATTCTCAGTGCACCATTTGGATTCTTTGGATATTTTTACTAGCTCTGAGCACCTTTTTCTCTGTTTTTTTTTTCCCCCCATGTTTTGCTGCAATTGACTTGTACTTGAGACTTTCATGTGATTTCCCTTGGACACTCATCCTGTCTTCCTGAACCCCTAGGAAAATTATAAGTGCCTACAATATTTAATGTCTGGTTGTAAAAAGGTGGCCTATAGCTGGTGAAGAATTGGTGACAGCAGACATGATCCTAGTTCCTTGGCTGAAGAAGGGACATTTCTGTGGTATAACTATGCTTTATAGAATCTTTCAAGGTCAGGCTGAGTTGAGGATTTCATTTGAAGTGGCACCCTTGTTTGGTTCTTTCCTATTAAATTCTTCTTCCCCACTATCATACACTGACATTGAATTGTTTTCAGGCTCCAGCTTTGGAAGAACCTAACTTAAAACATACTAAAAGCATGTGGCACATGCAAATTTTCTGAGAGGGATTATACATCTAAATGTGAAAACTAAACATAAACTTACTAGAAGAAAATACAGTAGAAGAATTTTATGGCCTACAGGAACAAATTGACATTAACCATGAGATAAAACAATAAATAGATGTCATCAAAACTACACTCCGCTGCTAGAATAAAACAACACACTGTAATGAAGTTAAAAGAAAAAGATAAGCTAGTGATTGGGAGAAAGTGTTCACAATGCAAATATCTGACAAAAGGACTTACATCCAGAATGTTTTTAAAAAATTTTAAAAACAAAATAAAAATAGGAGAGTGACACCAGTAAGATGGCAGAATAGGTGGTCCTTAAGTTCAGCCTCCCTCACAGAAAGGCCCATAGAAACTATCAACAGACCAGATGGCTTTGTAAAAATCCCAGAACCTGGCAGTGAGGCTGATGTCACCTCTTACTTTGGTCCACAAAATCCAAGAAGACTACATTGGAAGGGTAAAAAGAATGGTTTTCCTTTGACTGTATGCCCCTCCCCCAGATGGTACAGTACTGCACCCAGAGGATTCCCCTGAGCCTGGTTTCTACAGTGGGAAAAGAAAAGCCCAAGACTGGCATCCAGCTTCTCCAGTGTTACAGGATGCTTCCCAGAGGCCCACTTAGGTTTCACCTCATGAGGATGGCTTGGGGAATCAGCAAACAAGGCTACTGCAAACTAGCTGAGGACAGAGAAGGGAGTGGCACTCACAGTAACAAGCATGTGAACTTGGCACACTGTGTTTCTGAGGCCAGTGGAGCCTGAGCTGATATGCCAACCAGCAGTCTGCTCATTTCCATAGAGGAGCTGGTGGCCCCATCTACCCAGGGAACTTGTTCAGTAATTCTGCCCAGTCCCAGATTGGGTCCCCAGCCAATGAGCCATCCAGGCCATGGGGTCCATTTTACAAACCCCAACCTTGACAGTAAGGCAAATCAGCAGCCCTGCCCAATTGCTGAGTTAAGATTCCAGCCCCACCTGACCAGGAATCCTTGAGAGAGACCCTGAGCAGCCACAGAGCCCATGCCATGGCCAGCCAGGGCAGCAGATCATGCCAGCAGTTTTGCATAATGATTGGGCAGAACCTCCAGCCTTATCTGACCAAGGACCCCAGCCACAGACCATAGGCAGCTATGAGGCCATCCGATAGCCCTGCACAGACAGAGAACCTCCCCAGTAGCCTTGACCAAATGCAGAGCATACCCTCTGGCCTTGCCTGACTATGGAGTCTGGCAGTGACCATAAGAAGCATTGGAGCCCAGCCTATATTACCACCCCACTGTGAAACTCAGCATACAGCCCCACCTGGCAACAGAACCCGTCCTACAACCCTGCTCAATTGCTGACCATAATTTGTGGCCTTATTCAGGCAAAAATACCTGCCATCAATTCTTTCCAACCATGAAATCCAACAAGTTGCACTGCCTTTTTGCTAAATACAGCCTGTGACTGTCCAACCAGATGTCCACTTGAATCTGGAAATCAGCCAGCAGCCCTTCAACTTCAGAGCGTGGGCAATGGCCCTTCCTATCTAGAGACCAAGACAGTAAGCCTCACTGCCTCAAAGATTAGCAGCTGACCCATTCATAACCTCAAACCAAACCAACTGATGGAGGTTTATCCCTGCTGAATGGAACTTCTAAGGGTTGAAAGAAAAGGCCACTGCTCCAAATGCAATGATACCAATGTAAGGATAATAAGAACATGGTCAATAACTGATTCTAAAGAAATGGAGATTTATGAACCGTCTGAAAAATATTCAGGATGATCTTCTTAAAAATTTCAGTGAATACACAAATAGACAACTAAAAGTTTTGGCAAACAATGCATAAATAAAATTGGAAGTTCAACAAAAAAATAGAAGCCATCCAAACAAACATGGAAGTCCTAGAATTGAATCATACAACAATTGAACTGAAAAATTCAACAGACAACTTCAACAGAAGACTCCACAAGTAGGAGGAAGAATCAGTGAACTCATAAACAAGTTACCTGAAACTAACCAGTTAGAGGAACAAAATGAAAAAAACAATAAATGAGTGAGGAACATCTATAGTGCTTATGAGATGATATCAAAGAAACAATATATAGCCTCATAACAATGTTCCAGTCAATGATGGACCACATACACAACAGTGGTCCCCTAAGACAATAGAGCTGAAAAATTCCTATCACCTAGTGACATCATAGCCTTTGTAATTACTCACGTGTTTGTGCTGGTATAAACAAAGCTACTGTGCTTCCAGTCATATAAAAGTATAGTGCATACAAATATGTATAGTACATAATACTTGACAGTGAGAGTAAACAAATATGTTTTGGTTTATGTACTTACTATACTTTTTATTGTTATTTTAATTTGTACCTTTTCAGTTTGTAAAACAGTTTGCTGTAAAGCAGTATGCCCTGTTACATAGGTAGCAGGCTCATATATCTCCTGTTTACTATGTCTGTCAGTTGCACTATTTTCTCTTGTACTTGATTTAATCTTAGGGTTTTTGTTGTTGTTGTTGTTGTTGTTTTGGTATATACTCCACAGGCTTGTAGCCTAGAAGCAATAGACTGTATGTATCCTAGGGGTTGAGTAGGCTATAACTTCCAGGTTTGTGTAAGCGTGTGATATTTCCACAATCACTCATGATACATTTTTCAGAATATAACCCCATCATTAAGCGGCAAGTGGAGGCAAACAAAGGGACAGAAAGTTTACTTAAAAATAATGGCTGAAAACTTCTCAACTATAGGAAAATAAATGAATATTTAGATTTATAATGCCTAAATATCTGCAATAGATTGAACCTGGAAAAAGTTACACCAAAACACATATATTGTCAAAGTCAAAGACAAAAAGAGAATTTTGAAAGCACAGTGCAAACATACATAAAAACACATGTATAAACCAGTAAAAGTAAATATACAATCAAATGTAGATAGTCTAGTATTGTAATAGTAGTTTGTAAATCATTTTCAGCTCTAGTTTAAAAGTTAAAAGGTATTAAAGTGACTATGATGACAATAATTTGCATTTGAATACACACCATTTAAAAATGTAAATTGCAAGAGCAATGACTTAAAATGTGAAGGAGGAAGGAGGAAAAATACAAAGTTTTTACATATTATCAAAATCAAGTTGTTACCAGCTTAAAATAAGATATTATCCCTAAAAAGTATTTTGTGTATTGATAATTCCCATGGTAACTACAAGAGAATGATCTGTAGTAAGTACATAAAAGATTAAGATAAAGCCCTGGCCAGTGTGGCTCAGATGGCTGGAGCATCATCCTATAAACCAAAAGATAGTGGGTTCAATTCCCAGTGAGGGCACATGTCTGGGTTGCTGGTTCAGTCCCTGGTCAGGGTGCATGCCATGAGAGAGACAACTGATCAGTGTTTCTCTCTCACATCAATGTTTCCCTTTCTTTCTCCCTCTTTTCCCCTCTCTCTAAAATCAATGAGCAGTCCTGGGGTAAGGATTAAAACAAAAGATTAAGATAAAGGATCCAAAGAATACCACTACTAAAATTCATCATATCACAAAGAAAAACGACAGCAAGAGAGGAAGAAACAAAGGAACTACAAAATATCAGAACACAATGAACAAAATGGCAACAGTAAGACCTTATTTATCAATAATCATTTTAAATATATATATGAAATGCCTGAATGGATAAAAAAGGTATAATGACATATTGCCTAGGAAAGAGTTACCTTAATTCTAAGGACACATAAGTTGAAAGTGAAAGGAGGGAAAAAGATATCCCATGCAAACAGAAACCAAAAGAGAACCGTACTGGATATACTTATATCAGACAAAATAGACTTTAAGTTAAAAATAGTCACAAGAGATTAAAAGTTCATCAATATATTAATGAAGAGGTCAATACATCAAGAAAATATAAGAATTGTAAACGTTTGCACATCCAACATTGGAACACCTAGGAATATCAAATACATACATATATATATATATATATATATATATATATATATATATATATATAGAGAGAGAGAGAGAGAGAGAGAGAAGAAAGAAAGAAAGAAGAAAGAAAGAAAGAAAGAAAGAAAGAAAGAAAGAAAGAAAGAAAGAAAGAAAATAGTAAGGACCTTTAATATCCTACTATCAACAATGGATATATCATCCAGACAGAAAATCAATAAAGATACAGTGAATCTGAGGAACACTATAGACAAAATAGACCTAACAGACCAATAAAGAACATTCCATCCAGCAGTAGTAGAATACACATTCTTCTCAAGTACACACAGAAAATTCTCCAGGATAGCTTATATGTTATGTCAGTCTACAAAACAAGTTCTAAAAATATTCAAGAAAATAAATTATAATTAACTATCTTTTCCAACCATAATGGTATGAAACTAAATATTAATAAAAGGAAGAAAATAGATATGCAGGGATAAAACAGCACACTCCTGAATGAGCAATGGGTCAAGAAGAAATCAAGAGAGAAATCAAAAAATATCTTGAGACAAAAATGGAAACAACATAGCAAATTTTATGGGATCCAACAAAAGTAATTCATAGCTCTAAGAGTCTACATTAAGAAAAAATCTCAACGACATGACCCAACATAAAATAATACAGATTAGGGCAGAAATAAATAGAGTATTTAAAAATATCTATAAAGCAACTATCTGGTTATTAAAAAGATAGAACAATTGAAAACCTTTAGCTAGACTTATCAAGGAAAAAAGAGAGGGGACTGAAATATACTATAAATAAAAGGGAAGACATTACAACTGATAATACAGAAATATTGATACAAAAAAATCATAAAGGACTGCTACGAACAATTACATACAAACAAACTGGACATTTAAAAGAAATGGAGCCCTGGCCAGCAGCTCAGTTGGTTGTAGAGTTATCCCTTACACCAAAAGGTTGTGAGTTCTATTCCCAGTCAGGGCACATACCAATGTTCCAGGTTCAGTCCCTGGTTGGGGTGTGTATGGGAGGCAACTAGTAAATATTTTTCTCTCTCTCCCCACCCCCTCACCCCCCAGCCCTCACTCTTTCCCTCTCTGAACTCAATAAATACACTTGGGTAAGGATTAAAAAAAATGGATAAATTCCTAGGAATACAAAATGTAACAAGACTGAATTTAAGAATAAATAGAAAATCAAAAAGACCAATAATGAATAAGAAGATTGAAGGAGTAATCAGAAACCTTCCAACACAGAAACCCCCAAACCAGATGGCTTCACCTGTAAATCCTGTTATTTAAAAAAAATGACAACTAATGCTCCTTAAATTCTTATAAAAAAATAAAAGAGGAGGGAACACTTCCAAATATTTTATAAGGCCAACATTACTCTGATAATAAAACAGAGTACAGTAAAAAAAAATCAACAAATTTAAAAGGCAACCTATGGAATAGAAGAAAATATTATTGAACTATATATCTGATGAAGAATTCATATAAATGCATACACTCAATAGTAAAAAAAATCAAATCCAATTAAAAATTGGTAAGAGACTTAAAAAGACATTTTTCAGTGAAGGCATACAAATTAACAACAGGTACATAAAAAGATACTCAACATCTCTAATCATTAGGAAAATGTAAATCAAAATGACAATGAGGTATCACTTCACACCTGTTACAATGACCATCAACAAAAACACAAGAGATTCCTCTCATAGGTGAGATCATATGGTGTATTTCTTTCTGCTGCATAGTATGCAATTGTGTAAATGTATCAGTTTTTTTGATTCAGTCATTTACTGATGGGCACTTAGGCTGTTTCCAGCATTTGCCTATTGCAAATAGAACTTCTATGAACATAGGGGTACATGAGTTCTTTTGAACACATGATTCAGGATTCTTAGGTTATATTCCCAAATACCATATGATCTCACCTATAAGAGGAATCTAATGAACAAAATAAGCTAGTGAAGAAAATAGAAACACAGGCATATAAATGTGGAACAGACTCACAGTGGCCAGAGAAGAGAGAGAATAGAAATAATGATGCCAGAAGGGGAATGGTATAGTTAAAAAAGCATGCATAAATGACCCATGGACATGGACAACAGTATGGGCATGGACTGTGGGGGTGGGGGCTGGGATGGGCTGCGGGGGGGGGAAGGGGGAAATTTGGGACATTTGTAGTAGAATAACAATAAAAAATCTTTAAAAAAAGAGAAGAGATAATAAACATTGGTAAGGATGTAGAGGAAAACATTTTGTACTATTGGTGGCTATGTAAATCAGTACAGCCATGTGGAAAACAGTATACAGATATCTGAAAACATTAAAACTAGCACTACTATAAGAGTTAGCAATCCCACACCATGTCACATTATTCACTGTAGCCAAGACATGGAGCCTAAGTGTCCGATATATACATGAGATACACACATGTACGAATATAGTGAAATACTATTCAGCCATATAAAAGAAGAAAATACTGTCATTTGCAACAACAGGAAGAAACCTTGGGGGCATTATGCTGACTGAAATTAGACAGAAAAAGACAAATACTGTATGATCTCACTTATATGTGGATCTAAAAATGTTTAATTCATAAAACCAGATTAGAATACTGGTCCGTTATCTGAGGCTGGGGAAATAGGAAGATATTGGACAAAGAGTGTAAACTTTCAGTTACAATGTGAATAATTTCTCAGGATCTAATGTACAGCATGGTAACTACAGCTAACAATACTGTATTGAATACTTGAAATTTGCTAAAAGAAGATAAAAATCAAGGTTAGAAAGGAGTACATATATTTTTTCAAATTAGTGTTTTAGATATCTTCCTATAATGGGTCCAGCACAAATAGCATCCCTTTTTATTACAAAATCATAAGCATATGATTCTGTAACACAACTATATCACACTCAAGCACACCATACATATACCATTTTAGGTGAAATGTTCAAATTAAAACTATAAATCATTACACCCATATTATTACTCTACCAACCACACTCAAGGAGGCCTTAATTTTGTCAGACCCTGTATATCAAATTATCACATTGTATACCTTTAAACTTATACAATGATATTTGTCAGTCATTTCTCAATAAATTTGGGCAAAAAAGAATAGCTCCCCCAAAAAATGATTTCATTGAAAAAAAACAGGTAAAAGACTTAAACAGGCACTTTACAAATAAGATGTCTAAATGGCCCAGTGCATATAAAAAAGTATTTGACATCAGGAAAATGTAAATTAAAATCACAATGGGATATTATTACTCACCCAATGGAATAGCTAAAAATTGTTTAAATACCTTGAAAATGCTAAATCTGAATGAGGAAGTATTAGAATTAGAATTGTCAAACATTGCTGTGGAAATTGTATAAAATGGTTTCTTAACTTTGAAAGTTATTACAATGTTTCTAATAATAAATCTATATGTATCCTGTGATGTGGCTCTTCCATTAAGAGTTACATGGAATTGCTTGTTAGCATTGCCTTGGACCCTGACACAATGCAAGCCTTAGAGAAGAGCAATGGTACAGTTTGCTAAGTAGTACTTTCTTGAGTAGTACTTTCTGGATCTTTTATGATTGTCTTTTAGTTATGTGTTTAATACGTGTTTTTTAAATATATACCTATACTTTCAGTTAACAAATCCATGATATGTATATATATTCTATAAAATGGTAATTTCTTTTCATGAAAAAAATCAAAGAAATGAATACGTTGAATCTATAGATTGTTTTGCATAGTATGGCTATTTTAATGATGTTAATTCTTCCTATCCATGAACACAGTATATACTTCCACTTATTTGTATCTTAATTTTTTTCTTCAGTGTCTTATAATTTTCTCAGTACAGGTCTTTTACATGCTAGGTTAGATTTATTCCTTAGTATTTTATGTTTTTTTGAGAAACAATTGTAAATGGCATTGTTTTCTTAGTTTCCCTTTCTGATAGTTCATTACTGGTGTATAGAAATGCAACTGAATTTTGGATATTTATTTTGTTTCCTTCTACTTTACTGAATTTATTTATCAGTTCTAATAGTTTTTGGTGGAATCTTTAGGGTTCTCTCTCTTGTCATCTGCAAATAATGACAGTTTTACTTCTTCCTTTCCAACTCAGATGCCTTTTATTTTTTCTTCTCGTCTGGTTGCTGTGGCTAGGACTTCCAGTACTGTGTTAAATAAGAGAGGTGAAAGCACACATCTCTGTCTTATTCCCAATGTTAAGGAAAATGCCTGTAGTTTTTGCCCATTGATTATAGTGTTGGCTGTGGGTTTGCCATTATGGCCTTTATTATATTTAGGTATATTCCCTCTAATCCCATTTTGCTGAGAGGTTGTTTTTTTTTTATCATAAATGGGTGATGAATTTTATCAAATGCTTTTTCTGCATCTACTGATATGATCATGTGGGTTTTTTTAACTTTTTTTAAAATATTTTATTTATTTATTTTTATTATTTATTTATTTATTTATCTTTAGAGGGGAAGGGAAGGAGAGAGGGAGAGAAACATCAATGTGTGGTTGCCTCTTGTATGTCCCCTGCCGGGAACTGGCCTGGCAACCCAGGCATGTGCCCTGACTGGGAATCGAACCGCGATCCTTTGGTTCGCAAGCCCTCGCTCAATCCACTGAGCTACACCAGCCAGGGCTGATCATGTGGTTTTTAATACTTCATTTTGGCTTTGTGGTATATCACATTTATTGACTTTCAGATATTGTATCAGACTTGCATTCCCAGAATAAATCCCACTTGACCATGGTGTATGATCTTTTTAATGTATTGCTAGATTCAACACAATTTCTAGGAAGATACCGGTGGCATATGTCACAGAACTATAACAAACATTCCAAAAATGTATATAGAATTGAAAAAGACCCTGAATAGCAACAGCAATCTTGAGAAAGGGTAACAAAGATGGAGAAATCATGCTACGTGGTATCAAACTATACTACAAGGCCATAGTGATCAAAACAGCATGGTACTGGCATAAAAACAAACATGTAGATTAACAGAACAGGATAGAGAGCCTGCAATAAACCCACACACCCACACATATTAACAGTGGTCAGTTATTATTTGACAAAAGGGGCAAAAGACATATAATGGGCTAAAGATAGGTGTTGTGGACCATTCAGCCTGGTTTCAGAAGTTGTAACCCTCACCCCATGGTGGGCTGTGTAAGAGCCCTAGGGACCCACTTCATCTGGGTCTGTTCTGTCACAAGGATGTGACCTACTAAGGAGACAAAGCTTATCTCCCTGGCAGGAGCACTGCTTCTGCCTCATCCATCTCTGGCCCCAATGCTTGGTTGGCAGTCAATGATGGGTAAGACTCCTCATGGGAGGGGCAACCTAAGCCAGATGTGACCACTTGGGAGGCCTCATGGAAGGACTCATGGGGCTGCAGCAAAGAGGATATGATGGACCCTCGCCGCCCGGCTATTCTGACATAGCCCGAGCCCTCATTTCCATCTGGGAGATGTCTTTTGCTTCATAATCTGCTTAAAGCCTGAAAGGTGCAGCCTTGTGCCAGCCAGGACGGTTCCCTGGGTGATCGGGCATAAGAAAGAATTCCTAAAGTCCTGTGAAACATGCTTTGCTAAGAGTGCTCTCATTTAAATGATAAGGGTCCAAGGAGGAAATGAGTATGTCTCCCAAAGTTTGGCAACCCCCTTTCTGGACAGACATTGACTCAGATTAAGCCCTCAGATTTCTTTGAAATGTTAAACCTATACTCCTGTGTATTGGAACCCAATAAAAGCCTAGTGAGGAAGGCGCTGTGGGTCATTCTCCTCTGAGAGTTTGACCACCTTTCCTCCCCAAGCAGTCATGTCTTGGTAGTTTTTATTTTCATCCGTGACGGAGGGATGGGGCTCTGCGGGTGGAACCCCTGCACATCTGGCACCCAGGACAGGGGCCCCCACAGATAGGCTATTAATAAATGGTGTTGGAAAAATTGTACAGATACATGAAAATAATAAAACCAGACTGCCTTGTTATACATGAATAAACTCAAATGGATAAAAGACTTAAATCTCAGACTCAAAACCATAAAAATCCTAAAAAAAAGAGGTAGTAAAATCTTGAACATTTCTCATAGCAATAGTTTTTCTGAGACTGAAGATGGTGATGAGGTAGGAGGGAGCAGATACCACTTCTCCCTACACATGAGAGAAAAACATAGCCAATCTATGGAGGAACAGAGCAAACAGCCAATAGTACCCCAGCATATATGAGCATAGGAGACCAAAAATTGTAGAGGACATTGAAAAACCTCACGGTAAAGAGAATACATCAGGACAATAAGGTTGCTGGGACCAGGGCAGGGGACCAGGATGGTTACAGCCCCAGGCCCAGCACCCACTGGGTCTGCCACAGGGTTCCTGGGAGAGAGTTAGGTCAATGGCTCCCTCCCTTGCCAAACAAGGATTGAGGAGCACCAGGAGACACCTGGTTGCTTGAAGGCTCAGAGAGGGGAATAAGGACTAAGTGGCAAACACATAGGGACTGTGAACACCCACAGAGTCTGTGGACACTGGCTGGGGAGAGTTAAGAGTTGGGCCATGATGGGCTCTGACCCAGATAGTCCCCTGTCTGGGTGGAGGATTGGGCTATTCGAGAGGCCAGGTCTCTGTATGGAGAGGCAGGCTTGAGCAGGAGGAATTTCTCAAAAAGAAAAAGTGAAAAAGGAGACACTCAGCGGCTGTTTGGGGAATTCTCCTGTAATAGTCACTCTGGCCTCCTCCCCACCCAGCTGCACAGCGTTCCCAAGGTGGCGTGGAAGGCCCTGTGTGCATTCCCGTAGCCCTGGGAAGAGTGTGTACCTGAACCGGAGAGACTGGAGGCAGCCTGGCCAAGTGCACACGCCGGCAACACTGGAAGAGTGCACTTTTCTGAAGGTCCAAGCCTACACCCATAGCCCCAGGGAAAGTGCACTCTACAGAAGGTCTGGCACCCCTACCCAAAGCCTGGGGAGAGGCACCTGGCACTCACACTTGTAGCTCCAGGGACAGTGTGTGCCTCAATCTGTCGAACCTGAGGGACCAGAGGCTTCTGCAGAACAGGGCTGGAGGCTGACTGACTACAAATCGGGAAGGGAGAAAAGCTAAACCAATTGCCCCTCAGCCTTCTGCAGCCAGAAAGACAGGCAAAACTGTTTTGGCCAGTTAGAATCCAGCAAGATGCTTTTGTTTGTTTGTTTGTTTCAAGTAATTCTTTAATTTTTTAATTTTTATTATTTTTATCTTTCAACTCCTTTTTCCTCTATTTCCTTCTTTCTAGTTTTATTCCTTCTTCCTTTCTTTCCCATTTTATCTCTTCTTCCTTCCATCCTCCTCCTTCTTTTTTTTATTTTTGATTCCCACAAGTGAGACAAAAAAAACTGAAACTGTGAAAAGACCAGAGTTGGATCCAAAGACGGGTCATCCCAACAGCTGAGACAGTAAGACAAATTTCACTTTGCTACTACAGAGAAACTGCAAGTTATTGCATATTTGTGTTATTATTTTTTATTATTCCTATGTTTTTTTATTTTATTAGTATTTTTGTATTCTTATTTCTGTTTAATCTTCTTTGATTGGCTGGTTAAATTGTATTGTTTGACTGGTTTCCTTTGTTCTGTCTTTCATAGTGTATTGTTAATTTACTATCCTTCACTTCACTTGTGTTTTATTAGCACACTACTCAAGATCCTATACTTCCTATTCTTGTTATCCAGATCACATAGATTCTGTCATATGATTGTTGCTCCATTATTATTGTAAATAATAGTTGTTCCATACAATTGTAAATACTACACAACACCTCTCCCAGATCTTAGCCCAGTTCAGTTTCCTAAAAGCTATTACTGTAGTGGTTGACTCTATTCTCTTACACACTATACCTATTTACTATCCTTTACTCTCACCTCAGAATCTGACCTCCCACAATCTCACTGCTTCTAGATCCAACTCACAACCCTTCCCTCCCCAACAAGAATCTTATCCTCCCTCCACCCTTTCTAAAAAGTGGCTAGTTGGGTGGATTATCACAGTTAACACTATACATAGCCAAAGGATCTCCTATCTCTTCTCTATGGGAAGATACTGTAAATATCATAGAATACACTCTTGCTATCTTAACCCATTTTGCCTTCCCCCTCCAACTGATCACAAAAAAAGAGGAAGTGGGAGCTGTGAACACCAGGATACCTGCTGGAAGAGAAATCACACCAACGAAAGAACCACCAAAAAATAACAACAGAAGAAGGAGAAGGAGGCAGTGGAAGCCACACTAACCTCAATCCAGGATCTAGCTGGAAATATAACTAAATAGTGGAGAAATAACCAAGAACAAACAACTGAACAAGAGCAAGAGAGAATTATCAAAACCTTGTACACATGGAAGAACCAGCTTCCACACAACCTGCCCATACCAGCATAACAAAATACAAGAGGTGGTGGACAGAGTGACTCTCAGTTAACCAGCTGGTGGGATGGATCCACCAAAGAAAGACCCAACAACAATCAAAACCCAAAGACAAACACAGAGCCAACATAAATGACAGCCCAAGACCAATGAGCTCCGGAGATCAAGGAGACAGCATCACTGAATCTCACAGATATTCTACCACAGAAGTTCACACCATAAACCCAGAGAGCCAGAACAGATCAATTTAAGAAGCTGAGGCTAACAAGAAGAGTCTCACAAACGATGGGAAGACAAAGAAACAATCCCCAAATGAAGGGAAAGAAGGAAGCCTCAGAAAGAATGCTAAATGAAATGGAGGCAACTCAACTATCAGGTATTGAGTTCAAAGCAATGGTTATTAGGAAGCTCAATGACCATACAGAGAATTACCAGAAACTACAGGGAAACTACAATGAACTCACTACAAACGATATCAACAAGAGCCAAGAAGAAATGAAGAATACAATTTCTGAACTGAAGAACACAGTAGAAGGAATCAGAAGCAGGATCAATGAAGCAGAAGATTGAATTGGTGAGCTGGAAGACAAAGTAGGAAAAAACACCCAGAAAGAGAAAGAAAAGGAAAAGAGGCTCAGAAAGAAAGAAGAGGAATTAAGAGAAATGTAAGACAATATGAAATGTAATAATAGCCATATAATAGGGATACCAGAAGGAGAAGAGCAAGGGATTGAAAACCTATTTGAAAAAGTAATGATGGAAAACTTCCCTAATTTGATGAGAGAAAAAGTCACACAAGTCCAGGAAACACAGAGAGTCCCAATCAAGAGGAATCCAAAGAGGCCCAATTCAATACACATCATAATTAAAATGGCAAAATTCCAAGACAAAGAGAGAATCTTAAAGGCAGCAAGGGAGAAAGAGGAAGTAACATACAAGGGAGCCCTGATAAGGTTAGCAGCTGACTTCTCGGTGGAAATGCTCCAGACCAGAAGACAATGGCAAGAAATATTCCAAGTAATGAGAACCAGAGGCCTGCAACTAAGGCTACTTTACCCAGCAAGGCTCTCAATCAAGATAGAAGGCCAAATAAGGAGCTTCCCAGACAAAAGAAGTCTGAAGGAATACACTTCCATGAAACCAGCTCTGTAAGGGATGCTAAAGGGACTGCTTCAAGAAAAGAAACGAGAGGGGAATGATGGGGGAGAAATGGGACAACTGTAATAGCATAATCAATAAAATATATTTAAAAAAAAAAGAAAAGAAACGAAAAGAGAGAGAGAAAGGGAGGAACACAGGTATGAAAATGGCTATGTATAAGTACCTATGAATAATAAACTTAAGCATAAATGGATTAAATGCTCCAATCAAAAGACATAGAATATCTGAATGGATAAGAAAGCAGGACCCACACATATGCTGCCTACAAGAGACCCACCTCAGGACAAAAGACCTACACAGACTGAAAGTGAAGGGCTGGAAACAAATTTTCCAAGCAAATGGACAGGGAAAAAAAAAAAAAAAGCCGGGGTAGCAATACTCATATCAGATAAAACAGACTTCAGAAAAAAAAAAAAAAAGCCCAAAAAGAGAGACCCAGAAGGTCACTTCATAATACTCAAGGGAAGAATCCACCAAAAAAGACATAAACATTGTAAACATATATGCACCCAACATAGGAACACCCTAATACATAAAGAAAATCTTAGAGGACTTCAAGAAAGATATTGACAGCAACACAATTATAGTAGGCGATTTTAACACCCCACTGTCAAAAATGGACAGACCTGCCAAACAAAATTTCAACAAAGATACTGTGGCATTGAACAACACTGTAGATAAAATGTACTTAACTGATATATATATAGAGAGAGCCTTTCATCCCACAGAAGCTAAATACACATTCTTAGTACATGGAACATTTTCAAAGATAGACCACATTGATAGTACACAAAACAAGTCTCAACAAATTCAAGAAAATTGAAATCATATTAAACATTTTCTCTGACCACATGGGACTGACACTAGAAACCAACTCCAAGGGTAAAGACCCAAAACATTCAAAATTGTGGAGATTGAATAGCATGCTATTAAACAATGCATGGGTCAAGAATGAAATTAGGGAAGAAATCAAAAAGTTTCTGGAAACAAATGAAAATGAACTCACAACAACCCAAAACTTATGGGACACAGTGAAGGCAGTCCTGAGAGGGAAGGTCATAGCAATACAGGCCTACCAAAAAAAGATAGAAACATTTCAAAGGAACAACCTAACCCTATGCCTACAAGAACTGGAGGAACAACAACAAAGACAGCCCAGAGCAAATAGAAGGAAGGAAATAACCAAGATCAGAGCAGAATTAAATGACATAGAGACTACAAGCACAATTCTAAGGATCAATGAATCCAGGAGCTGGTTCTTTGAAAAGATAAACAAAATCGACAAGCCTTTAAGCAGGCTCATCAGAAAAAAAAAAGAGAGAGAGAGAGAGAGAGAGAGAGAGAGAGAGAGAGAGAGAGAGACAGTACCCAAATAAACACAATCGGAAATGAAAGAGGAGAGATTACAACCGACACTACAAAAATACAAAGGCTTGTAAGAAATTAGTATGAAGAATTGTATGCCAAGAAATTTGAAAACCTAGGTGAAATGGACAAATTTCAATGAAGAAGAAGCAGAAAGCCTGAACAGACACACAACAGCAGATGAAATTGAAGCAGTAATTAAAAAACTCCTGACTCCCAAAAGCTCTGGACCAGATGGTTTCACAGGAGAATACTACAAAGCATTTAAGGAAGAGCTCACCCCTATCCTTCACAGACTATTCAAAAAAATCCAAAATGATGGAAGACTCCCAAACTCTTTTTATGAAGCCAGTATCATCCTAATCCCAAAACCAGATAAAGACACAACAAAGAAAGAGAACTTCAGGCCAATATTGCTGATGAACATAGATGCTAAAATCCTCAACAAAATATTGGCAAACCGCATCCAACAATACATTAAAAAGATATTACACCATGACCAAGTGGGATTCATCCCAGGGATGCAAGGATGGTACAACATTCACAAATCAATAAATGTAATACATCACATAAACAAAAGCAAAGACAAAAATCACATGATCATATCAATAGATGGGGAAAAAGCATTTGATAAGGGATTTATGATAAGAACACTCAGCAAAGTGGGAAGAGAGGGAGCATTCCACAACATAATAAAGGCCATATATGAGAGACTTACAGCCAACATAGTACTCAATGGGCAAAAACTAAAATCTTTTCTACTAAGATCAAGAACCAGACAAGGGTGTCTGTTTTCACCAGTCTTACTCAACATACACTGGAAGTCACCACTTCTATTCAACATAGTATTGGAAGTTTTAGCTACAGTGATCAGACAATAAAAGGAAATAAAAGGCATCCAAATCAGAAAGGAGGAAACAAAAGTGTCATTGTTTGCAGATGACATGATAGTGTACACAGAAAATCCCATACAGTGATCCCTCACCTACCTCAGGAATTACGTTCAAGAGACCCCTGCCATAGGTGAAAATTTGCAAAATAGAGGCATTATATTTGTTTTGTTTATATATATATATATATATATATATATATATATATATATATATATATATAACAAATATATATATGAAGCCTTTATATATATATATATATAAAGGCTTCATAAACCCTTCCCACACTCTTATAAACCTTTCCCACTCCATTATTAACCTTACTCTTAAAAACACTTCATACGCTCTTAAACAACTTCTACACTCTTAAACCTACGTAATTTTAACAACATATAAAATTTTATATGGGTACTCATCAGTTAAGTATACAGTCGTCCCTTGCTATATCACAGTTTACTTGTTGCGGCTTCACTGTATCTCAGGTGTGAAGTCGCAATAAGTGAACTGCGATATAGAGAGGGACGACTGTATACTCCACCAAAAAACTGCTTGAACTAATAAATGAATTCGGGAAAATAGTGGGATATAAAGTCAATATCCAGAAATCAAAGGCATTTTTGTATACTAACAATGAGACATCAGAAGGAGACATCAAGAAAAAAATCCCATTCGATATAGCAAAAAGAAAAATAAAGTACCTAGGAATAAACCTAACCAAGGAGGTAAAAGACCCGTACTCAGAAAACTATACAACACTGAAGAAAGAAATTAAGGAAGACACAAACAAATGGAAACATATACCGTGTTCATGGATCAGAAGAATTAACATCATCAAAATGTCCATACTACCCAAAGCAATTTACAGATTCAATGCAATACCTATTAAAGGACCAATGGCATATTTCACAGACATAGAACAAATACTTCAAAAATTTATATGGAACCATAAACGAACTCGAATAGCTGCAACAATCTTGAGAAAGAAGAGCAAAGTAGGAGGGATCACAATACGTGATACTAAAATATATTACAAGACCACTATAATCAAAACAGCCTGGTACTGGCATAAAAACAGACAGACCAATGGAACAGAATAGAGAGCCCAGAAAGAAACCCAAGTCGCTATGGTCAATTAATATTCAACAAAGGGGGCAGCAACATAAAATGGAGCAAAAATAGCCTCTTCAACAAGTGGTGTTGGGAGAACTGGACAGCTACATGAAAAAAAATGAAACTCGAGCACCAACTTACACCATATAAAAAGATAAATTCAACTTGGACAAAGATTTAAATATAAGTCATGACACCATTAAAGTCCTAGAGGAGAACATAGGCAGGAAAATCTCAGATATTTCACGCAGCAACATTTTCACTGATATGTCCCCTAAAGCAACAGACATAAAGGAAAGAATAAACAAATGGGATCTCACCAAATAATAAGCTTCTGCCTGGCTAAAGAAAACAGTATTAAAATAAAAAGAGAACCAACTGTATGGGAAAGCATATTTGACAATGATACCTCAGACAAGGGTTCAATCTCCAAAATATATAAAGAACTTACATGACTCCACTCTAAGAAGACAAGCAACCCAATTAAAAAATGGGCAAAGGACTTGAACAGACACTTCTTCAAAGAGGACATACAGAGAATCCAGAGACACATGAAAAGATGCTCAGAATCACTAGCTATCAGAGAGATGAAAATTAAAACACAATGAGATACCACTTGACACCAGTCAGAATGGCCATCATAAACAAAGCAACAAACAAGTGTTGGAGAGGTTGTGGAGAAAAGGGGACCCTAGTGCACTGTTGGTGAGATTTCAGATTGGTACAACCACTATGGAAAACAATATGGAATTTTCTCAGAAAACCACAAATGGATCTGCCTTTCGACCCGGCAATTCCACTGCTAGGATTATATCCTAAGAACCCTGAAACACCCATCCAAAAGAACCTATGCACCCCAATGTTCATAGCAGCACAATTTACAATAGACAGGTGCTAGGAGCAACTTAGGTGCCCATCAGTAAATGAATGGATGAAAAACTATGGTACATTTATACAATGGAATTCTATGCAATAGAAAGAAAGAAGGAACTCCTACACTTTGCAACAGCATGGACGGAACTGGAGAGCATTATGCTAAGTGAAATAAGCCAGGCAGTGAAAGACAAATACCATATGATCTCACCTTTAACAGGAACCTAATCAACAAAACAAACAAACAAGCAAAATATAACCAAAGACACTGAAATTGAGAACAGGCTGACAGTGACCAGAGGGGAGAGGGGAGGGAATTTCAGGGGAAAAGAGGAAGGGTTTGCAGGAACAATTATAAAGGACACATGGACAATAACAAGGTGAGATGGAAATGGGAGGGAGGTGGGTAGGGCTGGAGGGGTGGGCTGGGATGGGGGTAAAAGGCAGAATACTGTACTTGAACAATTAAAATAAAAATGAAATAATAAAAATAATAATAATTTTTCTGATATATCTCCTCAGGCAAGGGAAACAAAAGAAAATATAAACAAATGGGACTACATCAAACTTAAATTTTTTTTCACAGCAAAGGAAACCATCAACAAAATGAAAAGACAACCCACTGAACAGGAGGACATATTCACCAATGATACATCAGATAAGTGGTTAATATTCAAAATGTATAGAGGACTTATACATCTGACCACCAAAAAACTCCAACACAATCCAATTTTAAAAAATGGGCAAAGAGACTGGAGAGAAGATGGCGGCGTGGTAGAAGGGAGCAGACCCCATTTCCCCTCTACACATGGGAGAAAAACCGGGTCAATCTACGGAAGATCAGAGCAGACATGGAACAGTAACACAGCATATTGGAGAATAAGAGGTCGGAAATTATAGCGGACACTGAAAAACTAGCGGTAAGGAGAGCTCTTCGGAACAATAAGAGCCCAGGGTTCCAGCGCACAGAGAATGAGGGGGCTGAGGCCCCGGCCCAGCGCTCCGCCAAGCCTGCCCCAGGGTTCTGGGGAGGGAGCTGGGTCAGCCGCTGAACCGGCTGGGAGATCTCAGGGGCCACCGCGAGACTTCAGCCAAAGCCCAGCGAAAGTGGTTGCCCCGAGAGGGAGCAAAAGTGGGTGCCCCGCACCAGGTCCCTGCGCAACTTTGAACCGAGTTTTTGTGGTCGCCGGGCGACTACGAAAGCACAGGCGCCCCAACAGCAGACAGAGGCGCGGGTGAAGTGAGACAACTACATGAAAATAGGCACCCTCAGGGGACCGCACACGGTCGCGGGCTAGTGGACACTCGTGAAAACATAGGCGCAGGCCACTGGAGACAGCTGTGGAGCCAGAGGTGCCAGTTCACGGTCGGGTGCTCAAACTCGGACAGTTCAGGCCCAAGGTGCAGGCGCCAGATAGCAGCTGGAATGCAGGCCCTTCTCAGGGGCAAAGGCAGACGGCTGTGCACGTCTGGAGAACCTAGCACACACCCATAAACTCGGAAAAGTGCGCACACACCAGGAGGCTCAGATCCCACGCTGGAAACCCTGTGGGGAGAGGCGCCCACTAACGCTGGGATACATAGCACAATGAGGACTGAGTTCTGAACACAGAGAAAAGCAATAAGATCACCCCTTGGCCATTGCAGCCAGCAAGACCTGAAAAACCGGCTGGCAAGTTTGAAAACAACAAGAGGGTTGTTTTTTTTTTTGTTTGTTTGTTTTTTTTTTAGCATTTTTTTTTTAAAGATTTTATTTATTTATTTATTTATTTATTTTTAAGATTTTTTATTTATTTATCTTTAGAGAGGAAGGGTAGGAGAGAGGGAGAGGGAGAGAAATATCAATGTGTGGTTGCCTCTCGTGTGTCCCTTGCTGGGAACTGGCCCGCAACCCAGGCATGTGCCCTGACTGGGAATCGAACCGCGATTGTTTGGTTCACAGGCCCGCGCTCAATCCACTGAGCTACACCAGCCAGGGCATGTTTTTTTTAATTTAAAAAAAAAATTTATAGCCCTGGCTGGTGTAGCTCAGTGGATTGAGCGCGGGCCTGTGAACCAAAGGATCGCGGTTCGATTCCCAGTCAGGGCACATGCCTGGGTTGCAGGCCAGTTCCCAGCATGGGACACATAAGAGGCAACCATACATTGATATTTCTCTCCTTCTCCCTCTCTCCTACCCTTCCCCTCTAAAGATAAATAAATAAATAAATAAATATTTAATAAAAAAAATTTATATATATATTTTAATATATATATTTTTTGGCTGCTTATATTTGTGTGGGGGTGTCTGTGTGCGTCTCTTTTTTGTTTTGCCAGTTTGTTAGTGTCTTTTTGTTTGTAAGCCTGTCTATTTATATGAGTTTTTAACTACTCCTTCTTCATTATTTATATCTTCTTCTTTACTCCCCAACTCCTTTTGCCTCCCTTGAATTCCTTCTTCTCTTATCCCCTCTTCCTTTCTTTCCAATTTTATCTCTTCTACCTTCCTCTTTTTTCCTCTTTCTTCTTTTTTTTCATCCCCCCCCCTTCTTTTTTTAAATACCCACGAGTGAGACAAAACAAACAAACAAGCCTGGAACTGTGGAAAAAAAAACAAAACCAGAGTTGGCCCCCAAAAGAGGGTATTCCAGCTGATGAGACAGTGAAAGCGGTGAACAACAGGATATCCGAAGGAGAATCCACCACTGAATCTCACAGATATTCTACCACAGAAGGTCATACCACAAACCCAGGGAGCCAGAACAGATCAATTTAAGAAGTTGAGGCTAACAACAAGAGTCTTACAAACAATTGGAAGACAAAAGAACAATCCCCAAATGAAAGGAAAGGAGGAAGCTCAAGAAAGAATGCTAAATGAAACAGAGGCAACTCAACTATCAGATATCAAGTTCAAAGCAATGGTTGTCAGGAAGCTCAATGAGCTCTCAATGAGCTACCATGAACTACAGCTAAGTTATGATGAACTCACCACAAAATATATTAACATGAAAAAGGAAATAGAAACTATCAACAAGGGCCAAGAGGAAATGAAGAACACAATCTCTGAACTGAAGAACACAGTAGAAGGAATGAAAAGCAGAATCGATGAAGCAGAAGATCGGATCAGCGAGTTGGAGGACAAAATAGAAAAAAACACTCAGAATGAGCAAGATGAGGAAAAGAGGCTTAGAAAGAATGAAGAGGGTTTAAGAGAAATGCAAGACAACATGAAACGAAATAATATCCGTATAATAGGGATACCAGAAGGAGAAGAACAAGAACAAGGGATAGAAAACCTGTTTGAAAAAGTAATGATGTAAAGCTTCCCTCATTTGGTGAGAGAAAAAGCCACACAAATCCAGGAAACACAGAGAGTCCCAATCAAAAGGAACCCAAACAGGCCCACTTTAAGACACACCATAATTAAAATGGCAAAATTCCAAGACAAAGAGAGAATCTTAAAGGCAGCAAGGGAGAAAAAGGAAGTAACTTACAAGGGGGCCCCAATCAGGTTAGCATCTGACTTCTCAATGGAAACGCTCCAAGCCAGAAGAGAATGGCAAGAAATATTCCAAGCAATGAGAACCAAAGGCCTGCAACCCAGACTACTTTACCCAGCAAGGCTTTCAATCAAGATAGAAGGCCAAATAAGGAGCTTCCCAAACAAAAGAAGTCTAAAAGAATACACCTCTACCAAACCAATGCTGCAAGAGATACTAAAGGGACTGCTTTAAGGGAAGAAAGGAAAAGACAGAGAAAGAGAGAGAGGAACACAGGTACGAAAATGGCAATGAATAAATACCTATCAATAATAACCTTAAATGTAAATGGATTAAATGCTCCAATCAAAAGACATAGAATAGCTGAATGGATAAGAAAGCATGACCCACGCATATGCTGCCTACAAGAAACCCACCTCAGGACAAAAGACATACACAGCCTCAAAGTGAAGGGATGGAAACAAATTTTCCAAGCAAATGGTCAGGAAACAAAAGCTGGGTTAGCAATGTTCATATCAGACAAAATAGACTTCAAAAGAAGGGCCATAAAGAGAGACCCAGAAGGTCACTTCATAATACTCAAGGGACGAATCCACCAAGAAGACATAAATATTGTAAATATATATGCACCCAACGGAGGAGCACCTAAATACATCAAGAAAATTTTAGAGGACTTCAAGAAAGATATTGACAGCAACACAATTATAGTAGGGGATTTTAACACCCCACTGTCAAAAATGAACAGACCTTCCAAACAAAATATCAACAAAGATATTGTGGCATTGAACAACACTCTAGAGGAAATGGACTTAACTGATATATATAGAGCCCTTCATCCCAAAGAAGCTAAATACACATGGAACATTTTCAAAGATAGACCACATGATAGGACACAAATCAAGCCTCAACAAATTCAAGAAAATTGAAATCATACCAAGCATTTTCTCTGACCACAAGGGACTGAAACTAGAAACCAACCCCAAGGAGAAAAACCCAAAACCCTCAAAATCATGGAGATTGAATAGCATGCTATTAAACAATGAATGGGTCAAGAACGAAATTAGGGAGGAAATCAAAAAGTTTCTGGAAACAAACGATAATGAACTCACATCGACCCAAAACTTATGGGACACAGCAAAGGCAGTCCTCAGAGGGAAGCTTATAGCGATACAAGCCTATCTAAAAAAGACAAACATCTCAAACAAACAACCTAACCCTTCGCCTACAAGAACTCGAGGAACAACAACAAAGACAGCCCAGAGCAAGTAGAAGGAAAGAAATAACCAAGATCAGAGCAGAATTAAATGACATAGAGACTAAAAGCACAATCCTAAAGATCAATGAATCCAGGAGTTGGTTCTTTGAAAAGATCAACAAAATCGACAAGCCTTTAAGCAGGCTCATCAAGAAAAAAAGAGAGAGGACTCAAATAAACACAATCAGAAATGAAAGAGGAGAGATTACAACTGACACCACAGAAATACAAAGGATTGTAAGAAATTAGTATGAAGAACTCTATGCCAAGAAATTTGAAAACCTAGGTGAAATGGACAGGTTTCTAGAAAAATATAACCTTCCAAAACTCAATGAAAAAGAAACAGAAAGCCTGAACAGACCAATAATGGCTGGTGAAATTGAATCAGTAATCAAAACACTCCTGACGCACAAAAGCCCTGGACCAGATGGCTTCACAGGAGAATTCTACAAAACATTTAAGGAAGAGCTAACCCCTATTCTCCACAGACTATTCAAAAAAATCCAAAAAGATGGAAGACTCCCAAACTTTTTTTATGAAGCCAGCATCATCCTAATACCAAAACCAGATAAAGACACAACAAAGAAGGAGAACTTCAGGCCAATATCGCTGATGAACATAGATGCTAAAATCCTCAACAAAATATTGGCAAACCACATCCAACAATACATTAAAAAGATCATACACCACGACCAAGTGAAATTCATCCCAGGGATGCAAGGATGGTTCAACATTCGCAAATCAGTAAATGTAATTCATCACATAAGCAAAAGCAAAGACAAAAATCACATGATCATATCAATAGATGCGGAAAAAGCATTTGATAAGGTACAGCACCCATTTATGATTAAAACACTCAGCAAAGTGGGAATAGAGGGAGCATTTCTCAACATAATAAAGGCTATATATGAGAAACCTACAGCAGCATCATACTCAACGGGCAAAGACTAAATTCTTTTCCACTAAAATCAGGAACAAGACAAGGCTGTCCACTTTCACCACTTCTATTCAACATAGTATTGGAAGTATTAGCCACAGTGATTAGACAAGAAAAGGAAATAAAAGGCATCCAACTTGGAAAGGAGGAAACAAAACTATCATTGTTTGCAGATGACATGTTAGTATACATAGAAAATCCTATAGTCTTGGCCAAAAAACTGCTCGACCTAATAAATGAATTTGGCCAAACAGCCGGATACAAAGTCAATATCCAGAAATCAAAGGCATTTTTGTATACCAACAATGAAACAACAGAAGCAGAAATCAAGAAAAAAATCCCATTCGATATAGCAAAAAGAAAAATAAAGTACTTAGGAATAAACCTAACCAAGGAGGCCAAAGACCTGTATGCAGAAAACTACACAACACTGAAGAAAGAAATCAAGGAAGACAGAAATAAATGGAAACACATACCGTGTTCATGGATTGGAAGAATTAACATCATCAAAATGTCCATACTTCCCAAAGCAATCTACAGATTCAATGCAATACCTATTAAAGTACCAATGGCATATTTCACTGATATAGAACAAACTCTTCAAAAATTTATATGGAACCATAAACAACCCAGAATAGTGGCAGCAATCTTGAGAAAGAAGAGCAAAGCAGGAAGGATCACAATACCTGATACCAAAATGTATTACAAGGTCACTGTAATCAAAACAGCCTGGTACTGGCATAAAAACAGGCACGTGGACCAGTGGAATAGATTAGAGAGCCCAGAAATAAACCCTAGTCTCTATAGTCAATTAATATTCGACAAAGGGGGCAGCAACATAAAATGGAGTAAAAATAGCCTCTTCAACAAGTGGTGTTGGGAGAACTGGACAGCTTCGTGTAAGAAAATGAAACTCAAGCACCAACTTACACCATACACAAAAATAAATTCAAGGTGGATAAAAGACTTAAACATAAGCCGTAACACCATTAAAGTCCTAGAGGAGAACATAGGCAGGAAAATCTCAGATATTACACGCAGCAACATTTTTACTGATATGTCCCCTAAAGCAAGGGACATAAAGGAAAGAATAAACAAATGAGATCTCATCAAAATAAAAAGCTTCTGCATGGCCAAGGAAAACAGTATTAAAATAAAAAGAGAACCTACTGTGTGGGAAAACATATTTGCCAATGATATTTCAGATAAGGGTTTAATCTCCAAAATATACAAAGAACTTACACGACTCCACTCTAAGAAGACAAGCAACCCAATTAAAAAATGGGCAAAGGACTTGGGCAGACACCTCTCCAAGGAGGACATACAGAGGATCCAGAGACACATGAAAAGATGCCCGATATCGTTAGCTATCAGAGAGATGCAAATTAAAACCACAATGAGATACCACTTGACACCAGTCAGAATGGCCCTCATAAACAAAGCAACAAACAGCAAGTTTTGGAGAGGTTGTGGAGAAAAGGGGACACTAGTGCACTGCTGGTGGGAGTGCAGACTGGTACAACCACTATGGAAAACAGTATGGAATTTTCTAAAAAAACTAAAAATGGATATACCTTTTGACCCAGCAATTCCACTGCTAGGATTATATCCTAAGAATCCTGAAACACCAATCCAAAAGAACCTATGCATCCCTATGTTTATAGCAGCACAATTTGCAATAGCCAAGTGTTGGAAGCAACCTAGATGCCCATCAGTAAATGAATGGATCAAAAAACTGTGGTACATTTACACAATGGAATTCTATGCAGCAGAAAGAAAGAAGGAGCTCATACCCTATGCAACAGCATGGATGGAACTTGAGAGCATCATGCTAAGCGAAGTAAGCCAGGCAGTGAAAGACAAATACCATATGATCTCACCTTTAACAGGAAGCTAATCAACAAAACAAACAAACAAGCATAATATAACCAAAGACATGGAAATTGGGAACAGGCTGAAAGTCACCAGAGAGGTGAGGGGAGGGAATTTCAGGGGAAAAGGGGAAGGATTTACAGGAACAAGTATAAAGGACAGATGGACAAAAACTATGGGGGGGGTGGAAATGGGAGGGAGGTGGGGAGGGCTGGGGTGGTGGGTTCAGGTGAGAATAAAAGACAGAAAACTGTACAAGATCAACAATTAAAATAAAAATTAAAAAAAAATGGGCAAAGAAACTGAATGGGCAGTTTTCCAAAGAGGACATACAGATGGCCAATAGACATATGGAAAGATGCTCAATGTCACTAATCATCAGAGCAATGCAAATTAAAACCACGGAAATATAACCTTATACTAACCACAATAGCTATCATCAATAAATCCATAAAAAGTGAGGGTGAGGATGTGGAGAAAAGGGAACCCTCATGCACTGTTGGCAGGATGGCAGATTGGTGCAGCCAGTGTGGAAAGCAGTGGCTTTTCATTTCTCAAAAATGAAAAATGGAACTGCTTTATGATCCAGCAATTCTACTTTTGGAATATATCTGAAGAATCCTGAAATATTAATTCAAAAGTTTATATGCATCCCTATGTTCATTGCAGTGTTATTTACAATAGCCAAGCTTTGGAAGGAGCTCAAGTGTCCATCAGTAGATGAGTGGTTAAAAAGCAGTCGTACATTTACTCAATAAAATACAACTCAGCCATAAAAAAGAAGAAAATCTTACTGTTTGCAACAGCATGGATACACACGGAGAGCATGTGTATCTAAGTGAAATAAACCAATCAGGGAAAGATAAGTTATCATATGATTCATCCATAAGTGGAATCTAATGAACAAAAAGAAACAAAACGGAAACCCACCTGTAGAGAACAGACTGACAACTGTTAGAGTGTAGGAGGCTTGTAGTACTGGGTGAAAAAGGTGAAGAAATTAAGAAAAAAACCTCATAGACACAAACAACACCTTGGTGACTACCAGAGGGAAAGTGGGGAGGGCAGAGGTAGAAGACGGTACAGGGGGAACAAATGATGATGGAAGGGACTTCACTTTGGGTGGTAAACACACAATATACAGATGATGTGTTATAGAATTGTACATCTTAGACCTATATAATTTTATTAACCAATGTTACCCCAATAAATTTAGTAAAAAGGAGAAAATGAGTGCAAATATTGAAAAAACAACTCACAGAATGGTCAGAGTAGTTATACTCATAAGAGAACTAAAGTAGAAGTGACCCAAATGTTCACTAATGAGATAATACATAAATAAATGATGCTATATTTCTACAATGAAATAATATGTGGCAACCAAAATGAACAAACGAAGAACCTCAACAACAGTCATAAATCTCAAAAACATTATATTGAGCAAAATCAGCTAGACTAAAAAGAATATATACTACGATTCCATATAAAGTACAGGATAATATGAAGCTAGTGAGGTCATACACAAAAGGGTACATGAAGTTCAAGGCAAGCAAAACTAATAGATAAGATAGATGTAAGTGTAGTGGCTGACTTAGAGTAGGGAACTATCTATAAACTGAAAAATGGTACCGAGGTACTTGTAAGGTGCTAGAACTGACCTATATTTTTATTTACTTGGTGGTTAATCAGGTATATGAAAAGTAAACAAGCTGTACCTTTTAGATTTGTACATTTTAAGATATGAGGTGTACACCTCATCAGAAGACCATTAAAATTTCCTGGAATTGGAATGGGAAAATGCACATATAATATTCTAAGCCATCCTACAGTGGATAATAGAAAAATTCAGCAAGAGTGGAGATATATGCAGTAATAGAAAATAATGAAAGGTCATGTAGAAATAATGATTATGGTCTTAGAATACATAAAAGCACTGGAACTTGAAATTTTGTCATAATAAAGTAAACAGAAAGTCAAGGTATCATTCCAACTTGCTGGAGGTGATATTTTCCAATTACACTACAGCAAATAAAGAGTATCATATTTTTTCTTTTTAAAAATAATTTAGCATTTTTATTTTTTAAGATTGTATTTATTTATTTTTAGAGAGAGGGGAAGGGTAGGAGAAAGAGAGGAAGAGAAAGAAACATCAATGTGTAGATGCCTCTCACCTGCCCCCTGCTAGGGACCTGGCCTGCAACCCTGGCATGTGCCTGGACTGGGAATCAACCAGCAACCCTTTGGTTCACAGGATGGCACTTTTTACACTGAGCCACACCAGGCAGGGCAAGAGTACTATATTCTTAATGGCAACAAATGGTGTAATAGAAAAAGAGAAAAAGATTAACATTTTCTATGTGGAAATATACAAATTATTTATGATTGTGTAAGATAGAGAAGCTGGCAAAAGGTAATCCTCTTGATCTATAATTTCAGATTATATTGACAAAGCTGGGAAGTTTTGGGGAGAAATAAAACAAGCTAAATATCCCTGATATGCACTGTTCATAATTTAATGTTTTGTTCAGAATTTTATAATACAAAATTACATGCTCAAGACTTTTTAACAAAAATTACAGATAATTAATAGTAATATTAAACTACTCAAATGCATAGAAAAATACAAGGCACCGTCCATCAAGCCACTGGAAATGGTATGAATTTCAAGGATCCTTTTTGTAAAAAGTGTGCATACAGATACCAGTTCTAAAAATTAAAATAAATTTTAAACACCCCCATGAAAAGCTAAAAACACTAATGCATGTGTGTAAAACAAGTCTTTTTAAAAGAAAATAAATAAAGGGAAGAGAAGAAAATAATGAGGGAAGATAAAGACATGTGAAAACAAAAGTAAAGCAGAAGGATCTGTGGAAGACAAAGTAGAATAAAATGACAAAGTTCTAAAGAAAGAAATATCAATGGAAAATTATTGAAGCAAATATTTACAAAGCTTATTGTGCTAAATAACATGGTATCAAACTATAGAAATAAAACACAATTAAAAAGGCAAGGAGAATTTGACAGAAATACAATCATAATAGCACACTCTAGCAGACCACTGTCAGACTATAATTTTTCAAGTTGACTAACGACAAATATGAACAAAAGAGTGTTGAAAAATATAATAAATAGAGCTGAATTTTTCTATATCTATAACATGAATTCTAAGGAAGGAAATAACTCATTTTCAATCATAGTAGACCATTAGGAAATATTGATCACGCACCATTCTCTTAGCAAACCTTAATACATTTCTAAAAGCAAACAGAAAATAATAAATAGAAAAGATTAAATAATTAGGAAAGGCTTTGAAATGTAAAAATTTAATGTCCTTTGAATAACAACTATTTAGGACACAAGGATTTTGAAATTTGGTGGGCTTGTCAAGCAGCAATGAAAATAAGAATACTTCATATTAAATTTAAGTTCATAGCCAAATCCTTAATATTGTAGCTGGTTTTACTTTGTCCAAGTTCAATTATAGATAAATCCTATAATATTCTTGATAATAATATCCTTGAGTGTTTTCATTACTACAAAAGAGAGTAAATATATTAAAAGTGTTATTATTCTAGTTGGAAAACTGTATACCTTAAAATCCAATGAATATAGGTTAAGTGCAAGAGCCAAAATAACAAATTAGAATATTAAAATAAGACTAGAATTGATCATGAAATAAAACTTTGAAAATAAAATCTCTAACATAAACTTCTGACAACCTAAACCAAAATACAGAAAGAAAACAAACAAACAAAAGGTAAATGAAAGCAGATACAATAATCTATACAGAAAGTCTCTCCCTAAGGGAATTTTTAGAAAGTATCAAAGAAAAATGTTCCCACAATTAACTCAGGAGATAATAGAAAACCTGAATGGACTGATAATCTTGTGAAATTGATGATGTAACTAAAGGTTGCCTACCAAAAGGCTATGTTTAAACAATTTCACAGATAAATTCTTTCAAGTATCGCATTTTTTTCTTAGATAGGCAAACTTTTACAAAGCAGAAAGAAAAAAAAAACAAGCAACATTTGTTTTATAGCATGTGATAGCCTGCCTTCACTTATAATGCTAATACATAAAAAGAAAATTATAAGTCAGTCTCTCTACCTATCTATCTATCTATCTACACACACATACACACACACCTATATTGACAATGCACTAAAATGCTCAACTACATAATGTAGATACTAATTCAACAAAAAAAACTAGTGCTACAATATAACACACATAAAAACAAAACACATAAACAATTGGATTGTGTTTCCTGGGAAAGCAAAGATGCCTCATAAAAAACTTTCAAAATATCATGAGTCCAGTGATTTACACACACACTTACACATGCATGCACAAAGTGACTGCAATATATGCCAAGTATTTATTAAAGACTATCAAAGGCCATGCCTGATAAAACCTCATCCATGTATAGAAATAAGCATGTGACCATCACAGTCAGGTATACTAGGTAAGTTTTGGTGCCTATTGTGCACAAATTCCCATTCCAGCTGGCCTCACACTGCCCACAGTTCTACCTCAGAAAATAGTCATCAAGTTGATAGCTAGATTGCTGTGTCTTGGCCAAAAAGTCTTCGTCTGGTAGCTTAGCCAGTGGTCTACCAGTACCCAATACTTCTGTAAGGGAATATTTTGAGTACTGCTCCGGGAAAAAGGAACGGCAGAAGCCCAGCTCAGACATGCAAAGCACAGGTAGGTACTGACAGCAAACAGAAAAATCAAGAGGACCACGGAAGAGAGATGTGGAATCAACAGACAACAATTTCACTTTAATTTCCTATAATTATTTAAAATACAAGTGACAGTTTTGTGGTCTTGGTTTTGGTTTTTAATCTTTGAAGCCCAAAGAAAAATATAAATTACCTATCTCAATATAACTGTCACAACAACTGTGAAACACTTGTCACTGTGAAACTCAAGAATATGACAAAGATGCCCATAACCACTAGTATATGAGTCGGTCATGGTTATTATTATCTCTGCTCAACTAAAAAAGATCTGAGAAAAAAAATAATCATATATACTCAGGTCAGAGATGTTCATTAACTGAAATGATATAGTATGGCTCTTAAAATACCAAGAAAACAACTCCAAAACATGAAAGAACAAATATGAGTCCAGTAAAGTAATTACATGAAAAAAAGTAAAGGAAACTCAACACTTCGCCTCCCTCCATGTCAACAATAACATTTTAAGTAGTGCCATTTACAATATTAATGCCTAAGTATAAACTTAACACAAAATGCCTACATAAAGAAGGCCACGAAATTTAACAGACATACATAAAAAAGGGTTGCATTTTTAAAAAATGAAGTACATGAATTAAGATTTTACTAAGCTAAAGGCTGGACACCAACATTTTAATACATAACTCTCTGCAGCTTTCTATATGCTTAAAATGTTTCATAGTCTAAAAAGGAAAAAAAACTCTGAACATTGCATGAGGATTCCCTTTCCTATAAAAAACAGTAAGGAAGTTCCTCAGAAAATCAGAAATAGAACTACCATATGGCCCAGGAATTTCACTTCTGGATGTCTGAAGAAAATGAAAACACTAGTTCGAAGAGCTATGTGCATTTCTGTGTTCATTGCAGCATTTACAATAGCAAAGATATGGAAGAAATCTAGTTGCCTATCAATAGATAAATGGATAATGAAGATGTGGTACATATACACAATGAAATATTACTCACCCATAAAAAAGTAAAATCTTGCCATTTACAACCTGTGTGGAACTAGAGGTAATTATGCTACATAAAATAAGTTAGAGAAAGACAGATACCTTATGATCTCACTTATATGTAGAATCTAAAAAAAAACCCAAATGAATAAACAAATCAAAACAGAAATATACACATGGAAATAAAGAACTGATGGTTGCCAGAGGGGAAAGAGTGAAAGAGATAAAGGAAATAAGAGGTACAAATTTCCAGTTATAAAATAAATAAGTTGCAGGGACATAATGTACAGCATAGAGAATATAGTGAATAATATTGTAATAACCTTGTACAGTGTCAGAAAAAACATACTGTATTTATAAATTGGTAAAATGAGGCCAAAATCTTTTCAAATTAAATATTGATTAAAAAGTTAATGGATGTCCAAGTATTTTTTTCTTTCAAAGTTTAATAAAAATGTTAGATGTTTAAGAGCAATATAAGATATGTAAATACCCTCAAAATGGAAAACAAATATAAATGAAAGATATATTTGCTGAAATGCTGAAAATATGCTTAAGGTATATGAATTAAAACAGACTAAATAAAAATCAAATACCAGTACCAGACAGAAGTGTCAAAATGTCAGAAAAACACACTCACACACATAGGTGTGTGTGTGTGTATACATATATATGAAAAAGAACATAATTACAGATATATGGGATTGAATTACTTAAAACAGAATTTTGTATACTTTATTTGAATAGACTTTTCAAAATTTAGCAAAAATTGCCATATCCATGCATTTTATAAATGACTAAATTTTATTCAAGAATGAGGTTTCAAAAGAACATAATTGCAGGAGAAATTGGAAAGATTGTCAAAAATATACCATTGAAAAATATTCTTCCTACAGATGTGTTTAAAATTTCAGAGAACTAATTCGTGTATTTTAAGAAATTGGTTCAGAAAAAAAAAGTAGAAACCTTTCCAATGAATTTTTCCAAATAAGCATAATAGCATTATATCTAACATAGTAAGATGGGAGGATTGGGGTGGGGGTAAGAGACCTTCTGAAACAATTAGAATAATAATAGACTAAATTCTTAAGTTACAAAAATGTTTCTTTTTTATTGACTTTATTGAGGTATATAATAACAAAACTATACAGGCTTCAGGTTTTGTATGCCTCTTAAGACTCTATTATGACTTCCGGCCAAGATGGAGGCGTAGGTAGACACACTGTTCCTCCTTGTACAACCCAAAGAAGGACAACAGCAAATTTAAAAACAAAAAGAACATCCAGAACTGACAGGAAGTCAAACTGTATGGAAGTCAGACAACCAAGGAGTTAAAGAAGAAACATCCATCCAGATCAGTAGGAGGAGCAGAGATGGGCAGTCCAGTGGAGAAGACCTTGGCCAGACAGCGGCTGGCAGACCTGGTGAGGAGGCAGATTGCAGACTGTGTGATCTCAAATTGCCATGCAGATGAACCCAGAGGAACAGATGGGAAATGAGACAGATCACGCAACCCAGGATTCTAGGGCAGGGAAATAAAGCCTCAAATCTCTGATTGAAAACACCTGTGGGGGTTGAGGCAGCAGCGGGAGAAACTCCCAGCCTTACAGGAGAGTTCATTGGAGAGACCCATGGGGACCTAGAACATACACAAACCCACCTACCTGGGAATCAGCACCAGAAGGGCCCAGTTTGATTGTGGGTAGCGGGGGAAGAGACTGAAAACTGGCAGAGAGTAGAGCAAGCAGCATTGTTCCCTCTCAGATCCCTCCCTGACATACAGCGTCACAGTACAGCGACGTGGGTTGCCCCACCCCGGTGAACACCTAAGGCTCCACCCCTTACTATGTAACAGGCGTGCTGAGACCAAAAAAAAAAAAAAAAAAGAAAGAAAGAACAGAGATCAAAGCTCCAGAAATAATACAACTCAGCGCTGAAGAGATAGCTAAACTATCAGATGCATAGTTCAAAACACTGGTAATCAGGATGCTCACAGAATTGGCTGAATTTGGTCGCAAGGTGGAAGAAAAAATGAAGGCTATGCTAAGTGAAATAAAGGAAAATGTACAGGGAACCAACAGTGAGAGGAAGGAAACCGGAACTCAAATCAATGGTGTGGACCAGGAGGAAGAAAGAAACATTCAAGCAGAACAGAATGAAGAAGCAAGAATTCAAAAAAATGAGGAGAGGCTTAGGAACCTCCAGGACATCTTTAAACATCCCAACATCTGAATTATAGAAGTACCAGAAGGGGAAGACGAAGAGCAACAAGTGGAAAACTTATTTGAACAAATAATAAAGGAGAACTTCCCCAATCTGGCAAAGGAAATAGACTTTCAGGAAGTCCAGGAAACTCAGAGAGTCCCAAAGAAGCTGGAACCAAGGAGGAACACACCAAAGCACGTCATAATTACATTAGCCATGATTAAAATGAAAGAGAGAATCTTAAAACAGAGAAAAGGAGACAGTTACCTACAAAGGGGTGCCCATAAGACTGTCAGCTGATTTCTCAAAAAGAAACCTTGCAGGCAAGAAGGGGCTGGAAAGAAATATTCCAAGTCATGAAAGGCAAGGACCTGCATCCAAGATTATTCTGTCCAGCAAAGCTTTCATTTAGAATGGAAGGGCAGATAAAGTGCTTCCCAGATAAGGCCAATTAAAGGAGTTCATCATCACCAAGCCCTTATTATATGAAATGTTAAAGGGACTTACCTAAGAAAAAGGAGATAAAAAATATGAACAGTAAAATGACAAGAAACATTTATTAACAGTTGAAGCTAAAAAAAAACAAAAACAAATAAGCAAACAACTAGAACAGGAACAGAATCACAGAAATGGAGATCACATGGAGACTTATCAGGGTAGTTGGAAGAGGGAGAAAGGGGGAAAAGGTACAGAGAATAAGTAGCATAAATGGTAGGTAGAAAATAGACAGGGGGAGGTTAAGAATAGTGTAGGAAATGTAGAAGCCAGAGAACTTATATGTATGACCCATGGACATGAACTAAAAGGGGGGAATGTGGGTGGGAGGGGGTGTGCAGGACAGAGGGGAATAAAGGGGGGGAATGGGACAACTGTAATAGCATAATCAATAAAATATATTAAAAATGTCTAATTGTGCATTAATGTCAACTGTAATTTAAAATTGAAAATAAAATATAAAAGTATTAAAAATAAAATAATCATAGACTATAATCAAATAGTCTACTTTAAGAATAAATGTACATTTCAAAATTATAAGGTCTATTTTAAAACCGTATACATGTAAAGGACAAATTCTAAAAATCATATCAGAACAAAGCATAACACTGAGTAGTCATTAATTCCACTGCTGGGATTATACCGAAGAATCTTGAAACACCAATTCAAAAGAACCTATATGCCCAGTGTTCATAGCAGCAAAATTTACAATAGCCAAATGTTGGAAGTAACCTAAGTGCCCATCAGTAAATGAATGGATCAACATATTATGGTACATTTACACAATGGAATACTATACAGCAGAAAGAAAGAAGGAGCTCTTATCCTTTGCTATACCATGGATGGATCTAGAGAGCATTATGCTAAGTGAAATAAACCAGGGAGTGAAAGACAAATACCATACGATCCTACCTAGAAGTGGAACCTAATCAACAAAACAAACATGCAAGCAAAATATAACCAGAGACATTGAAAAAGAACAAACTGACAGTAACCAGAAGGGAGGTGGGTGGGGATCATGGGGGAGAGGGGAAGGGTTGTCAAGGAACATTGATAGAGGACACATGGACCAAGCCAAAAGGGGGTAGAATGGAAGGTGGGAGGGAGGGACAGATGGTGTCAGGGGAAGTGGTAGGGAGAAAGTGGAGACAACTGTACTTGAACATTCAAAAAAAAAGAGAGAGAAAAATACTATGTATATATAGATATAGTTGCATGTATGTTAAAAGAAATTTAGAGAAAATTCTTAAATCTGAGAAAGGCAGTTACTGTTTGAAATGGCTCAAACACAATATTATTATTATTAATATCAAGAAAAGACTGACATAATTTTTATTTTGTTGTTAGTATTATTTAGAAAGTCCTTATGAATAAAGTGTGTCCAGGATAAATAAGAATGATACAATCATTATTTGCATACTGTATGGTTGTTATATAGATTATATGATTATATGATGAGAAAAATCCTTAGAATGTCAACTAACTAAAAAATTCCAGTGGAATTAATGACAATATTTAGAAAAACATGATGATATAAGGTGTACTTAAAACCTAATAGTGTAGTTAGACACTATAATTAACCAGTTAATTAGGAATATTCACTAAAAAAACACATTAGTACTAGTGATGAAAAATTTAATCGTATGCAATAAGAATATAAAGAAAATTCTCATGAACAAACAAAAAATACCTAGAATATAAACACAGTCAGTAGAGAAATATTCATTTGGAATTTAATTGAAAAGACTATCTTGTAGTATATACAAAATTAAATAACTGATGAATTAAATATCTTTGTATATTTTTAAGTAATTAAAATATTGGAAATGCAATTTTAAAACAGTAAATCCGTGTAGCAGACCCTTTTGCGTTGCATGGGCCCAGCTCCCACTCAGAGATGCACAGGACCCACACCCACAGATAGGTTCTCTCGTGGGTAATCAGATTTGCAATATACCTAAGCCGCTTTTTGCTGAAAACTCCCTCACCCTGCAAATGCTTGTTGTAACTTCCTAAAATCCATGCTAAACCTTGCAGGGACCAGTGTAACTGGCTCAACCACTTTTGCCTTTTCATTTGCTAATATCCTTCTTCTGTGATATGATTAGGGGCGTTGGCTCCTTTGTTGTAACCAATGTATAATAGTGAGTAAGGACCATCTTGTAATGTGAGGAGAAATAGAATAATGGCCTATCCTGGCGGAGGCCGAAGCTTTTGCTCCCCTTGAGAGAAAAGCCACGCTGTTGTCCTTTTTCCTCCACTGGACTCAGTAGTCCATGTGCATGTTTTATTTCATCCATAGTGATGCAGACACTGCTAGCCAGGGTTCACATCAAATCTGTGAAATATTTAAGCAAGAAAGAAACTTAGTTTCATAACAATTAAATACTTTTCTGTGGTATAATATACCATAAATTGTGTTAAGATTAAGTTAAGATTTTGGTTAAAGATGGAGGGTTTTAGAGAATTCCTCCCAGAATTACTACTAAAATGATATTAAAGGGATTAAAGTAAGAGTAAGTGAATTTGTTTTTAAAGGTGTACAAATGATTATGTGCTAATGATATTAAGAGTATAAAAGTGACGATATTGAGGAAACTGACAAATTGGTGTGAAAACTGCCTTAGCTGACCTGAGAGTACTGAATTCCAAACCAGCAATGAGTACACTGGTATCTGATTTGTTCTGTAAAGCTTCAAATACTAGGAATATGAGCAGCAAGAACATCCGAACAAGGAGGTGGAATTAGGCTCAAAACTAGAGTACTCACTGAAAGGGTGTGTTTGAACTCCTTAGACCTCCACATAGTCTCTGCCCACTAGCACAGCCAGATGTCTGCCTTCTGCAACTCTAGCTAAAGACTAGAACTTTATTATTCTTTTAAAGGGAAAAAACAAATTTTTTTCACTGTGGACACTAGGCACAATTGAGCATGGAGCTACCATTTTGTAAATAAAAGGATTAAAGTAAAAGACTGTCTATGTAATAAACATTGAGACCTCTAGCATTTTTTTTCCTGTTTTGTTCTTAGAATATTGTCAACCAGGTTTATATGATCCAGATAATAGTTTCTGAGGACTACAGCCACAGAATAATTTTAGCCACTACTTCTTAAAATTATTTTTCTGTACATTCCCCATGTTCCTGAAAGGAGTCCAAATATATTGAGTAGTTATTTTATACCACTCATTAATGTTCCACAGATCACTTAGTCTATTTATTTCCCTTTGGTCTTTTTTTCTTTATTTGCCTTAGTGTAATTTCTATTACTACATCTTAAAGTTCACTCATCTTTTACATTGCACAGTGTAATGTTTTATTACTCCCATTTGGTACATTTTTTAAAAATTTCAGACATTGTATTTTAGATCTCTAAAAGTTATATGATTCTTTTCAATATCTTCTATTTTACTCATTATGTTCTTATTTTCCTTTAAATTTTTCAGAGCATACTTAAAATATTTATCACAGCTGTTTTTTAAATTTTTATTTAGAGACAGAGAGAAAGAGAGAGAGAGAGAAAGAAAGAGAGAGAGAGAAACACAGGCCTGTTGTTCCACTTATTTATGTATCCTCTGGTTGCCTCCTGTGTGTGCCCCAACCAGAGACTGAACCGGAAACTCGGGCATATCAGGATGAAGATCAAACAAACTGAGCCACTCAGTCAGGGACTGTCATAACTGTTTTTAAGTTACTTATCTTCTATTCCTGCTTGTATTGACTGGTCTTCCTTCTGCTTATGGGTCAAAATCTGTTGCCTCTTTAGCTGTGTAGTAGTAATTGGGTATAAGATACATATAGAAAACGACACATGTAATAGAATGCAGCTCCATGACTTTTCATACTGTGAAAACACCCAAATCACATGACCAGAGCTCAAGAGACAAAATATTACCAGCACTACCTAAGTCCCTAACATGCCTTCTAGTCACCATTCCTAGACATTGTGAGTGCTACATTTATTAAATTTGTTTGTGTCTTCCATTTAAATGTGTTAATATTTATTTTGGCAGACAGGAAGGTTACTTATGGATCAGGTGTTGGGAACCACCCTGCCTGGTTTCAGAAGCCGTAACCCCCCATGGCTAATGTTGAGTAAAAAGACCTTGGGACCATAAGGCATTAAGGAGACAAATCTTATCTTCCAGGCAGGGGTGCCACCTCTGCCCCCTTTACTTCACCCTGCTTGGCCCCAAGTGGCTGACTGGTTAGACAATGATGAATAAAATTCCTTAAGGGAGGGATGACCTAAGACAGGTACAGTCATGAAGGGGCCACCAGGGAAGGACTTAGGGGACAATAGAAAAGGGGTGATGAACCTTCACCCCTCGGCTTTGTCATAGCCTGAGTCCTCATTCTGTCTGTAAGAAGTCTCCTAATCTCTTGGCTGCTCACATCCCCCACCTGATTTAACCCTAAAACAATGCCGGAGGTAGGTGCAGCCTTGTGCTGGAAAGGGCAGTTCTCCAGGGCAATCAGGCCTAAGAAAGAGAACATAAAATCCTGTGAAACCTGCTTTGTTAAGAATGCCCTCAATTTAAACGATAAGGGTCCAATCATAAAATGAGTTTGTTTCCCAAATTTTTATGGCCCTTTAGCTATGACCCTGATTCAGAATAAGCCCTTATGTTTCTTTGAATGTTATCTATTGTTTGACCTTTACTGCCTGACAATAATTGATGAGCTTTACATACACACTCTGTATTCCTATGCAAATTAAACCCAATAAAAGCCCATTGATGAACAGGTTCAAGGCCCTTCTCCTCTGAGAGACTGGCCACTTTTCCTCCCTGAGCAGATCATGTCTTGGTAGACTTATTCTCATCTGTGGCAGTTGGTAGGGGTGTGGCTCTGTAGGTGGAGCACCCCCAACAATCAAGTTACCTTTTCCAAGGTTTGTCTTTAAATTTCATTAGGGAAAGTCTAGAGTAGAATTTACTCCTGGGCCACAGGAGGCACAACCGTTTTGGTCATTATCAACTGGCCTGAGGGCTTGAAAAAGTATCTCTATGTTGGCTGGATGGAATAGAAACATCTCCAAGGCCTGTGTGAGCTTTGGAATGTTTATACCTGGTGGCCAGAGGTCATTCTTTGCCTCTACTTCCAGAGTTTCACCACATACATGTATAAATTAGAATTTAGGCAGGAACTCAAAGAAGCCCTTATTTCAATATCTAGATTTCTTTCTGTGCCTAGCTAACCCTCTCCAGTATTTTGCCCTTCATACTTCAGCTTCCTCTACTTCTCAGATCTCTAATCTCTGGCTTCTCACTTATACTTTTGTTATGATCCCATTCCCAGCACCATCACCAAGAAAGTATCTCCATCCTGAAAAGGTGATTGTTAAGGCTCACCCCACTTGGTTTTTCTTCCCTCAGGATCATAGTTCCATGCTACATGTTATCCAATGTCTGAAAACTGTTGTTTATATTTTGCTCTTTTTTTAGTTGTCTACCATAAGAGTGTAAATCAAAACAATCCAAATAAATCCAATGATATTCCATTATTGCTAGAAGTGAAAGTTCTCTGCCCTCTCCAGTCCTCATTGGACCAGCCTTGCAATTGTGCTAGCTTAATCATTAATAAGTTCATTAATTTTGACACTTTGTATAAGTCCCATTTTTAATTTTTTGAAAATTAAACTCCCACAAGGTATAAAAGGTATTGTGGTTATGTTTTGCTGTAGTTATGATTAGTCATTCTCTCTTAAGAAGATACATAGATGTATTCATAATAAAGTGACAAAGTGTGGGGTATACTTAAAGTCATCTATAGGAGAACAAATAAAAGGTGGGGAAGAAGAAATAAATAAAATTGTCATATGTAGATAATCGTGGAAGTTGGTGATCAGTGTTGAGTGGGTTGATCAATTTATGGGGCTCATTAAACCATTTTTGAGAGAATTTCTACTATACAATAGAGATGAAGATAGGTGGAGAGGGGAAAGGAGAGAAAGGATCAGAGAGAGATGGAGAACAATAGAAGCCTATTTTATAATTCAAATTGGTGATAGTGAGATTTGAATAAGTCACACTGTATAAGAAAGAATAATAACACTGAGTTTTAAAAACTGGAATGGCCCAAAGATTGCTTTCATCTGATTGTCATTTGCTGTTACGCTGCATGAAATGAGGCACCCTTCCTGCAGGGCCTAATGTGGTTCTGGAAATATTAATGGTTCTAACTGACATCAAACCTTACTGCTCACAGGGTACCAAATATCCCACAAGTCCTTGAGTAATGAATTATGGGCTTCTGACAAAACCCCTTATCAACTTAGCAGAAGCAACCAGAATTTTCAGTGCAAAACACAAAAAAATTTTAATCGTTCTCCTCTGGCTTTTAGTTGTGAGCCAAAGAAAAGCACTAGGCAGCTAGAGGTCATGACCATTAGATAGATATGCCCTCCAGAGACACATGCAGGTTGTCGTCTGCATGTTCCAGACTGTGACGACAGGTTGATGAAGAGCTTGAAGCTGAGTATTAGCAGTAAACACTGGGGTAATTTGCTTCCCTGGAAATAGAACTTTCAGGGATAGAGTTAAGGTGAGGAAAGTGCTGAGTCATCAGTAATGGAATGTCATTGTTGATGGCATTTACCCAAAATAACACTGGAATACCATGAAAAAAAAAAAGGTATATTTTTCTTAACCTCAAATGCTTAATTCTGGAGCACATGTCAGAAAACTGGAGAGCATTTCTATTTTCAAGAAATGTAGTTACTTGCAGGAGTAATGGCAGTGTGTACCTGCTGATATATACCCTCATTGGCTTTCACTAGAGTGTCCTGGACTCAAAAAGAGTTGGAGAAAAGTATGGAAATAAGGTGTATTTTTGAAGCACAATATTAAGTCTATGGTAGAATTCAGATTTGATTATACTGAAACCCTATGTAGTCTTCCTTTGTGATCCTTCTTCAAAGGTCATCTCGCTGATAATTCAAAGATCTGAGTCACTGACCATAAGGTTGCACTGAACTACTGTGCGAATCTCCATTCACAGTGAAACTCGAAGTGAATTCCCTTTGCTGCAGTGAAAGGGAAATCCAGGCTAGGGTTCCAGCCAGCCTTTGATGCATTCAGCTTGAAGGGAATCAAACTTCAAATTGGTTTGCTAAACGTGAGTCATCTTTCTGGAAATGGATTCTACAAGCTTGCTTCCCTAAAGTATATAATAATTTGGAAATTCCTCTCCAAGATCCTCTTTGCTTTTTCCCATCAATATTATTGATTAAGAAATTCCCTAGTCAAACCTCCAAGGACAGTCATAAATAGAAAATCTGTATTACTTAGTGGAAATTTCCTGTAGGGATTGGTGGCATAAATAAAGAGAACCATATATTTGTTCAGCTATGTCAGGGGCTGAACAGTGTCTGAATTCAGAAATTTATAAACTTCTCCTGAAGAATGCATAATTTTATAAATTCCCATTAGTATAATGTCCAAGCATGAATAATAAAGACAAAAACTGAAAAATTAGGTAGATAAATGAGGAATACAGGTAATGAACAATAAACTACTATATACATGTGCACGCACTTGCACGTGTGTGCATATCCATATACACATGTATATTTACACACATCACAAGAATATTGCAAGGTTTTTCATATGTACAATTTTATGTTTCCTTTTACAGTAAAACAGTTTAGAAAAATAAACATATTAGAGTCAAAAAAGAAATTTTACATACAAGGTGGGGCAAAAGTGGGTTTACAGTTTTTTGTATGGAAAATAATACAATAATTAATAAATAATAATATGAGAATAAACTGTGTTTCATGGACGAGCAACTGTAAATCTACTTTAGCTACACCCTGTATAGACTAATAGTCACTGTGCCTTTTACTAGCACAGAAAAACAGTAGGTAACTAACCTCTCTGAGAATCTATTTATTCATCTATACATTGGGGGAGTAGTAGTATCTATTTAACAGTGGCATTGAGCAGATTAGATGCAATAATAAATGTAAATAATAAATATGTTGTCTGGCACATGAAAAGCATTTGTATATATAAATTAAATTTCCACATGATATTTTAATTAAAGTGAGATTGAAAAAAAATCATGATTGAAATGCAATAACCAAGATGCTTGTGACCCAAAGAGTGTTCCCCAGAGTGGCTGAATCAGCATCACCTGGAAACTTGTTAGAAATGTCAATTCATGGGCCCTACCCCAGACCTACTGAAGTGCAGCCTCTGGGATGGGGCAGAAGAGCTGCGTGTTAACACACACCTAGATGATTCTTATGGGTGCCAGTGTGAAAATCTTTGCCCCAGAAGTTAGGAAATAATTCAAAGTATATTAGTATACTTTGTATACTAAATTATATATATATTTTTTATTTAACACTAACATATATATACACACTTTATATACATATATACATATATATGTGTATATATATATACACACACACACTAAACTATATATAGTATCACTACTCTGCTAGGAACACTGCGTGCACAAATGAACACTGCCACTCAGCTGTTGAACCATTTCCTATTCCCACGCAGTATGTTTTCACGAGGACATGGAGGGCGTGAACCCCTCAGTGCCAGTGAGGTTCTGTCACACACATTTGGTCTCAGAGTACAGGACACATACTGGGAATCAAAGAAATGACTTTAATTGATTAATTGGCTTTGCTAAATTTCTTTTAAATAACTGGAAAATCTACTTACTTTACCATGATTAAAAACATATTAAGATATTTCATATGAAATATAGCTTCTATAGCTAAATCGAAGTATATAAATTGCAGAGCATTTTGTGGGTATATAAGAGAAATATAAATATGTTTTTGTATCAGAAATATTTTACTTTTTTCTTTGAGTTTAAAAAAAAACTTATTTACTGATTTTTAGAAAGAGAGGAAGGGGGTTGGGGGGAAGAGGGAGAGAGAGAAAGACATTGATTTGTTGTTCTATTTATTCATGCATTTATTGGTTGATTCTTGTATGTACCATGGTGTATTGGGATGATGCTCTAATCAACTGAGCTACTCAGCCAGGGCGAATTTATTTTTTGTTTTGTTTTTCGTTTGTTTATGTGTTTGGCTTTAAAAACTGCCCTGGGAAGTAAAAGAAGGAGGCAAAAAACATAGTGAATTTTGTTCCATTAACATATGTCACACTGCAGACTCTCAAGGGAGAATTTGGTAAAATAATGGCCAATATTATTCTGTGATTCAACACAGGGTATAGAGAACAATTATACAATAAATTTTTTTTTCCTCAGAAAATGCACATTAACATGCTAATCAAACTTCAGGCACAGCCATCCAGCTGGCGGACTTTGCCATTATGATCATGATCATCATCAAGTGCTGTTCAAGCGTCTCCGAGATTGGCGCGTTATGCTAAGATGTTGCAATATATGCTAAGTCATGCAATATATCTAAAGATGGAGAAATTTATAAATTGTGAGCACTAATTAGCATTTTTTTCCACTTTAAGGTCTTTATTTATACCAGAAAACAGCATGATGTTTGTGGAAGAACAAGGCCCTGGGCCATTGTGGGCAGACAGACCTGAGTGACCATGCATAGTGTCTACCTCCACAGCACAGTGCTGTTATGACACTGCAGCATGGTGTCAGCTACCTAAGCTGTGCTCAGTGAAAGTTATTATTGCTGTTGTCATAGCTATTATTGCAGCTATATGATGATGATGATGATGATGTAATTTAGAAAGTACATAAGCAGTTGAAGGACAACCCTCTCAACTTCATGGTAAGGAATAAGTAACTGTCAGCTTCCGGACATATAAAAGGATGTTAAAATATTCTATCTCTAATTTATAAACACTCCAAAAATAGAGTAACTATGTTTAGAAAAGCAAATCTTAAAGAAAATTGTCTTTTAGAAACCCAAAGAAGCAAGCACAGGATGCCAGTCATCACAAAACTATCAAATGCTTCTACAACAAACATTCTAGTTTAGTAGTAAGATTCTTTGACTTCAGAGGGCATCATTTTCATTGCAAAGTGATCACAGCTTTATGGATTCTTCCGTGAGAAAATTAGAAAAGAAGTGAGAGAGATCATGACCTCTACATTTAATTAAACTGTTCAGTTGCTAATTCTTCTGCAAGTTGATTAATAAAAAGTGTATGCTACCACACTTTCTAAAGTGTTAGTATATGTACTCAGTCATGTAATAATCATACAGATCATTATAACTTGCTAAAAGTATCTTGCTTTATTCTTAAAATAAATGTTGCATCTTAAAGAGAAATATTGAGTCTAACTCTACTTAATTCTTCCAAAATAAGTGAGCCAAGGATGAAAAAGCAAATGTTTTGGCTTCACCAGATAGAATAATGTTTATTTCCAGCTCCATTATTTAAACACCGTGGAGCTTTGTGTAAGCTCCTTAGCCTTCCTGACAATCAGTTTCTTCACATGTACAATGGGACTGGTAACAGTACGTACTTAACAGGACTAGAGCAGGGACTAAAGGGAGTAATTCTTACTTATACAGGAAGTGTTCAGTAAATGTTAATATTCATTGTATTCAACTTACACACAAAACAACTTAGTCATAGGGCATACACCCTATTCTTACAAATTATCCTTTATTGATACCTCTACATCTTAATATTATGTTGTTGTATTCCCAGCAATTCTATAAATAAAAAATAACAGTAACAAAGCGATTCTTTTTCAGGAATATAACTAAAGAAATGTGAAAGATAAGATTGCAAAAATTAATAAGGAATCAATGCTTAAAAGAGCAAATATAGGACATTCACTGAATATAAACATATTTTCTATTTTCATATAAAGATTTTATACATTCTTTCCACAAATAATATTACCATTAAATTAAAAATATCCTAATTCTTTCCTTTCTAATGTTTGAACCCATATAATATGTTCCTTATCCTAATTTTATTTTTTAGTCCTTTAAGCAGAAATATAAGACTAAAACATCAAAATTTATCTTCTGAAAATATTAAGGTGAACCACCCTACTTGAAGAACACTTATTTTTGTATATTCAGTTATGTTTTTATTTTTTTAAAGAAGAAAAATGAGGGCAAATACTTTAGACTTCAAAAAAGACTTTTCGTGAGCTTTGGAAAAACATGACCAGAGAACACCTCTTCTTTGGGAACACAGCAAAAGACAAAAACAGATCATCACTAACACAAGCTGAATTACACAGCAGAGTTGAGCTACTAAGAGAAAATTGATTCTGCCACAATAAAAATGGAACAGAACCAAGAGACTACAATCAGAATCATTTGGGTACTTAAAAGACCACTTTAACAACGGGAGTGCATTCGAATCCTAGTGCCATCATTACAGGCTTATTTTCCTTGTCCAGTTTCCAAGATAAAGGCCTAAAAAGAAGCACTGACATTTTAAATTGCTCAGTCTCCATAGCCGAGTTTCATTTTCTTTTCTTTCTTTTTTTTTTTTTTTCCTTTCTTAGGTAAAAATATTTTCCCCTATTACTAGAAGAATGCTTTTGAGAGCAGCACTGAGAATGTCTAGAGAACAACAGTGAAGGCAGCACCAGAGGATTAGGGTATTGACAAGGGGAGAGAAATTACCTGCGGGCATTTGCTCCAAGGTCCCCACTCGGACATGACACATTCATTGGGACACAGAAGAGAGCAGGGTTGGGTTTCTGGGGGCATTTCGTCCTGGCTGCAGAGGCTTTTATCCACTGCTCCACCTTCGCTATCTGCAGTGTTCACACATCTGTAAGGCAAGACCACAAGGTAATATGATCACTTAAAACAGTAGAGAATAAATTTAAAATAGTTAAGATGTATCACAATTACTCGCTCTTCAAACATAAACATAAGGCCAGCAGAAAAAAGAGGAAAAAAATTCCAGTCGGCCTTTATTGAGTGATAATTCTGTGCAGAACCTTTCATTCAGCAGAGCAGGAAATCACAATGGGGACTAGAGACACTATTGTTCTTGAACAACTCTCAGTCTACAGAGACCTCCAATATATTTGCTCAGGTCTCCCTAGAGTGAATTTTCTTGTTATTGTAGCAGATCTTGAAGGCTCTCCTTCTCTGGGTGAATCCATCACTTTGTAATAGCTAGAGCCTTCATGGTTCCCGTGACTCTCTCAGACCTTTCCTGGACTACTATTTCATATCATATCATACAATATAAACCTCCCTAATCTTTGTCCAACACATTTAAGGTCATGACAAAGTAAAGTAAAAATTAATTGAATATGTTTTCTCTTAGGTATTTTCTGCAAATCGGTAAGGAGTTTTGGTATTATAAATCAAAGGGCAATGAGAAAGCATTTCCACGCAGCAGCTGGGCACATGGTGTAGACTCAGGCATTGCAGTTGTTTGGACTACCCAGTGTTGGGCTTTGAGATAAGTGCTGGTGAAGGCTAGATAAATGATCATGCCATTGGTTCCATCAAATAAAAACCAAAGTCTTATACCACTATATACCCCATCTACCCACCAGAATGGCTTAAACACAAACATGAAAAATATCGTGTTGGCAAGAATGTGGAGCAATTGTAGTTCTTCTTACTCTGCTGGTTGGAGCACAAATTCTTTGATAAACTAGTTGGCAGTGTGTACTAAAACTAAACAGATACAAACTGTGTGTTCTGACAGACCCACTTCTATATTCATCGGCAAAAGGAAGGTGGCCAGACCTGCACTGCAAAAACTGACCAGAAATGTGCATGGCGCCACTACACATTACCGACCAAACTAGATTACATGCTATAAAGTGGTGAGAATGCACGTGAACTCCTGTTACATAAAACGATATGGGGAAAGCTTACAAATATAATGTTGAACGAAAGAAACTAGATACGGAAGAACATTTACTTTATAATTCCATCCACATAAAATTAAGAAGTAGACAATGCTCATGTGTGGCCTCAGAAGTCACAACAGTGATTACCCCTGGAGGAATGGTTATTGAGGGGCTTAGGTGGTCCTGGCAATATTTTGTTTCTTGGTCTCGGGGCTGTTACACAGCTGTGTTTACATTGTGAAAATTCACCAAGCTGCAGCCCTGTGGTGTGAGCATTTTTCTGCACATATATAGTACATACCAATTAGAAGGTCATTTTAAAATTATTTTCTGGAAAATGTTTAATAAAGACTTGCTATGTGTAAGCCTCTTTTGCTGGGTGTTGGGATCCAAAGTTATTATTTGTTAATAATAGTTCATTTAGTTACTGTATCTGAGGGCTTACTATGCATCTAATCTTTGCCTGGATGCTGGGGTACAGAACTGAGAAAATGACAGGCAATATATTTATTGTTACAAATATTTTCTTCTAGTGACAGTGAGCAGAGTAAAGGTGAAGACTATGGAGGTGATGAGATAAACAATGCCAATTGCTGGCCTGGATGTTTCAGACACAGTGCCACAGCCAAGGAGTGAGTGTTTTAAGAGAGGCATCCAGCAGAACTTTTGGTACTTCCCAAATCACGCTGTGTTGCAATGAATCATCCTGGACATTAAGAGTTTCTTTTTTATATATATGTTAAGAATTGTTTAAAAACTCAGGAAAATTGTAAAGCATATCACCGGGCACAAAATAAAATAGACTTCATTAGGTGATAAGTAATGGGAAAGTACTGTATAAAGGAGGCTAGCAGAGAATGGCAGACAGGGAGAAGACATAAGTATGTAATGCCTTCTAATACAGGGCGGCATGACATGGAGTTATCTATGGGCTTTAATTTCTCGTGTGGTAATAGTCAATAGTGGAAGGAGAAACCACGAGATGGCTTATTTGTCTTTCCCTAGACAAACTTAAGAGCTCGAAATTGCTTTTCTTCTTGACTGCATACCCTCAGCTGATGTCCTTTTATTATTTCACTGAGAAAGAAGAGGTAAGACTTCTGGTCAATGGTGTCCAGCTGAACTTACCCATTAGTCTTTGTTTACTTTCAATATGCCACAAACACAATATTAAAAGAATTTGTTACACACACACACCAAGTGGAAGGGAATGGCATTCCCCTGCAAGGAAAGACAAGGAAGAAAACAAAGGCAATAAAATGAAAATGGATGGGTTCCTGGTAACTCTCACACCAAGAACTCTGAACAGTAAGTCTGCAAGGCAAAACAAAGAAAGTGACTCCATTTACACCACAGAACACATGAATTATTTGGGATTTGTGGTACTAAGTACCTCTGGAAATCTGACTGAAAGTAGGGCTGAAAAACTGGAGAATTTATTGAAAGTATGTTGAAGTACCTAGACCCTCAAATCCCCTCCCCCAATCCCCACAGCTAGGGGAAGGCCCCTCCCTGCTGCTGCAGGGAAATGAAATTTTATCAACTAGAAGGGGTCATAAAAAGGGCCTTCATATTGAAAACAAGGATTCAAGTTAAAGTTAACCTACTGAGAATATCACCACAAATGCAGTTCTTAACCAATGTAAATTCATTACCTTATGATTCTGTAGTATAAAAATCCAACATGGCTCTCACTAGGTGAACTCAGTGCTTTGGCAGAGTTACATTCCTTTCTGGAGGCTCTAGAGGAGAATATATTTCTTTACCATTTTTTAGGTTAGTAAAAGGAATAATCTCCTTTTACCTTCTTTTAAAAGACTACATGAGTAGTCTTTTGAGTACTGGCACCAGCCTATTGGGCAAGCTTGTTATTCATCTTGTTATAACGAGCCAAGAAAGTGCCTGCTCTGGACACTTCTTCCCTGGAATTCTCTGTCTATAGATCTTCACATTCATTCGGGTCTCTCTTCAAGTATTTTGCTGATCAGCCTCCCCTAAATAGTATTCTTCATTTCTCTGACCCAATTTTATGTTTTCCTTGGCATTTCATAGGAAAGACTTTCCAATATATTTATGTGTATTTTTTCTTTGCTACTATACTGTAAGTTCTTTGAAGTCAGGAACTTTCTTTTCACTTTTTTTTAATCCCCATTTCCTAGAGTAATGCCTGATAATAGAAGACAAATACTCAAAGATATTTTTTAAATTAATAATGATAGTCATGGATGAATCATGAAGGTATCCTCCAATTTGTAGATTTTAAGAAAGAGAACAGATAAACTGTTTTATTCATTAGAACAGCATGCTAGTAAAGTCAATAATGATTTGGAATCCAAGATGCCTGGAGAATTTGCTTCACATTTAAATGCAATCATAAACATAAGTCACATAACACAGTGAGTCTGTGTGAGTTGGCTAGGGATGTCTTAAAAAAATGCCCCAGACTGGGTGGCCTAAATAACAGGAATTTATTTTCTCACAGTTGTAGAAGTTAGAAGCCTGCAGTCAAGGTGTTGGCAGAATCAATAGTTTTTTCCTGAGGCCTTTCTGCTTGGTTTGTGGATGTCCCTCTTCTCCCTGTGCCTACACAAGGTCTTTTCCTCTGGGTGTGTCTATTGTGTTCTAATCTCCTCTTGTTCTGAGAAACATGGCCACATAGTCAAGATCTCCTAGTGTGTTGAGAGTGATGGCCATGAGTCAGAGAAGGGATGCCAGCCAGCTCCATGCAGTTGGCTTTCTCACTGAAGTCATTTGCAGGAAACAGTAAGGATTGTGGCTTCATTGCAGAGGACAACCTGCTACACCCACGGCAGTTCAGGGCACATGTGCTCCATGGACACTTAAAGATGAGCAAAAGCCAGAGTATACTGTGTGAAAATCAGGGTGTACTTGGATAAACAACACTTGCATTTTTACAGAAATGTGTAAGTTCTGCTACCCCGTTTCCCAGATGTCTCCCTTTATTTGCACACACCTGATTTCCCTAGATTGCGTTCCTCCTCCACAGCGCAGGGTCCTCAGCTCATTGTGGACTCTGCATGGAGACCAGTGTTCTACCGCCCAGGAATACTGATTGCACTCACTGTAACATGGGACTGCCTCATGCACCTGTGCAGAACAGGAATGGAAAGAAATTACGTTAAACTATCCAAGTTACAAAAAAATTGCCTTTTTGTAATGACTGCTGAACATAACCTGAGAACACCACTGTGGTCCAACCAACTAAATTACATCCCCCAAAAGCAAGATATATTTGGCTTCTCTGAAATTACTGACTTGCCTAAAAGAAACATACAGGGGAAATCAACTAAAATATGATGGTATACCTTCGTAGAAGGGAACAAAGGACAGTCATTTCCTAGCAACAAAAAAAGGAATTCTGTGATTATTTCATTTTCTCAAAGAGCTCACACAGCATTATTAGATGGTTCAGCTCTCAATTAGAGGGTATACTGAATTCTCAGATGTACTTTAAGACGTCATTTGCAACAAACGCATGTAAGGAAAATTTACTCTAAAACATAAGAGTTTTTTAGAATTCATAAAAAAGTGGTATTTTGCAACAAAAAATTCTTTTTATGTCCTCAATGATCAATGCTAATAGGCAATCATTTAGCCTCCTGGGCATTGTGGCTTTATATGAATTTAGCCATTTGTAGGATGTTTTCTGAGCATAGCTAAAACATACAGACACACCACACTCAACAAATACTGTTAGATGCTATGCATGATTAGTGACTGAATATTTACAATTTTATGGTAAATGCAATCAATGAATGCCATAAATGAATTCTTAGGTTACTTCCTATGTGTTTGATTGTGATGATTTTTTTCTGAAATTGTATCCCAATGGGTAGTCAATTGAGTTTGTCTGCCTTACTGAGGTCAAATTTAAAATGCATTAGTCCTCAATATAAAGCACAGTGTTCTCCCTCAGTAAGGGGGAAAAAAACAAAACTGTTCCATCGTGTTATGTTACTCTAGACCACAAAGATGGCTTTAGTTTAGCATGCTGATCAAGAGTGGTTCACCCTATTACCAAAATACTTAATTAATACCTTTCTTCGTAAATAAGAATTTAAGTCTGGTTCCTTTCCACCGCTTGCTTTTCTAATTCCATAAAATTGTAACTGATGACTAGGTAGTGCTATCCAAATATAACGATTACTTCTAGGTTTATACTAAACGCTATGCAATGGAATAACCAGAAAACAAGATTGGGGCACTTTCAGCATGCTAGATGGAAATCAAATGAGAAAAGATTATTTGTGAGAATGCATCTTTGGAATTACAAATAATGTTGGAAACTACTTTTAACTGTGGGGTTTTATTTGGCTCTCATGTAGAGTGCACAAGGACAAGGGAAACCACAAAGTGAAAAATATGAGCGCAAAATGAAAGGAGATGGAAAATAGAAGTGAAATGGGTGTAGGGAAAGTAGGGAATTAAGTAATAAAAGAATCACGTTTCATGCTGTGAATGCTGAAAGAAATGAAATGAAAGGGTCAGAAGCAGTGTCTATATTAGAATAACTTGTAAGGGAGAAAAGTGCTCAAAAACACTGATAGGATACTAGAGGTTAGGAAAAAAAAACTGTAAAAAATGAAAAGACATGACCTCCACCAAACAGACAGCAGAAAACTGAGCTCATAACAGCTGAAGGTTTAGCTGATTCATCTGCACCATGGAGATGAAGCTTTCACTAAATTTATAGGTTTGTTCTATAAACTCCAAAGAAAGGCTGTGGGTTTGCATATGAGATGCAAGAAAGTCTGTCAAACTACTTTGCATAAACAGGGGATGGAAGAAAAATTGCTTAAAAGATGATTTTTGCCACACCTCATGATGAATCAGTCTGTAAGGAAATGGATGGGATATCCTCCCTGAAATGGACTCATTTTTCTAAAGTTGTTAATACTAAGCAGAGCTTATATTTCTGCCCTCCCTCCCATATAAAGCCCGAAGGTCAAACAGAAAATGAAAAACTGTTTAGTTGTATGTACTTCTTATATAAACACTTGAACACTTGGTGATACATTGATTTACTGTTTTGTTTTTACTTTTTATGTTCCAGAGATGTCTACCTGTGGCAGAATAGCTAACCTCAATGACAAGCTACTGAAAGAGAGGGAGCAGGTTTATGTAGGAAGATGTTGACCTACCTTCTTGATAATAGTGTGAAAATAGCACCCCTTTAAGAAGATTCTCTAGTCCCATGGATTTACTTGATCCCTGCTCCCCATGTGCATCTGCTAAACGTGCAGCTAAATTATAACATCAGGATGCCCATGTACAGAGTTAGGACGATGGTGACAACCACACTTTGGGTTGCCGGGGGAGCAAACACCTTTGATAAAGTCATTGCTTTGATTTCTCTATATGTCTCCTAGTCTCTCAAACTAATTCAGCATTTTTTTCACCTTTGTCTTAATACCATATGTTTTTCCTTTGCCTTAAGTAATACTGATAGAATATGCTCAGAGAAATACAATTTGCATTTTCAATACCTAAATACACTTCTGGTCAGCATATTTATCCAGAAGTCAGAACTGGACTATTAGTGCTTATTTATGAGACTACTTCAAACAAACAAACCTGTGAGCAGGTAGGGATGAAATTTCAGTGGCATCTGCATTTCAAAAGACACTGAGAGGGACTTCTGGTCAAGATGGAGGCATAGGTAGATACACTGTGCCTCCTTGCACAACCAAAAGAAGGACAACAACAATTTAGAAACAATACAACTAGAAATGACCTAAAACCAAACTGTATAGAAGTCCAACAACCAAGGAGTTGAAGAAGACACATTCATCCAGACTAGTAGAAGGGGCAGAGTTGGGCAGCAGGGGTGAGAGGACTCTGGCAAGGTGATGGCTAGCAGACCCAGCGAGGTGGGGGATTGTGGAAAGGGGCACAGCATGCAAGGCTGTGCCTGGCCGGCAAGGTGGAGGCTAGTAGACTGGGCAATCCCACATTTGTGCACAGATAAACTAGGTGAAACTGGGGAGCGAGACAGACCGAGCAACCCAGGGCCCCAGCATGGGGAAATAAAGCCTCAAACCACTGACTGCAAATACCTCTGGGGTTTGGGGCAGTAACAGGAGAAACTCCCAGACTCACAGGAGAGTTTGTTGGAGAGACCCACAGGGTCCTAGAATATATACAAATCCACCCACCCAGGTATCAACACCAGAAGGGCCCGATTTGCTTGTGAGAGCAGGGGAAGTGACTGAAATCCGGCAGAGAGCAAAGCAAGTGCCATTGTTCCCTCTTGGACCCCTTCCCCACATACAGCATCACAACCCAGCAACGTGGGTTACTCTGCCTGGGTGAACCCTCACTGCGTAACAGCCTTGTCAAGACAAAAAAAAAAAAAAAAAAAAAAAAAAAAAAAAAAAAAAAAAAAAAAAAAGCCCAAACAAAAGAACAGATCAAATCTCTAGAACAAATACAAATAAGCGACGAAGAGATAGCTAACCTATCAGATGCACAGTTCAAAGCACCGGCAATCAGGATGCTCACAGAATTGGCTGAATTAGGTCACAAATTAGATGAAAAAATGAAGGCTACACTAAGTGAAATAAAGGAAAATGTAGAGGGAGCCAATAGTGATGGGAAGGAAACTGGGACTCAAATCAACGGTGTGGACCAGAAAAAAGAAAGAAACATCCAATCAGAAAAGAATGAAGAAACAAGAATTCAAAAAAATGAGGAGAGACTTAGGAACCTCCAGGACATCTTTAAACATTCCAAGATCCGAATAATAGGGGTACCAGAAGGGAAAGAGGAAGGGCAACAAGTGGAAAACTTATTTGAACAAATAATAAAGGAGAACTTCCCCAATCTGACAAAGGAAATAGACTTCCAGGAAGTCCAGGAAGCTCATAGAGTCCCAAAGAAGGTGGACCCAAGGAGGAACAAACCAAGGCACATCATACTTACATTACTCAAGATTAAAATGAAGGAGAGAATCCTAGATGCAGCAAGAGAGGAGGCAGTTACCTATAAAGGAATTCCCATCAGACTGTCAGCTGATTTCTCAAAAGAGACCTTACAGGCAAGAAGTGGTTGGAAAGAAGTATTCCAAGTCATGAAAGTCAAGGACCTACATCCAACATTGCTCTACCCAGCGAAGCTTTCATTTAGAATGGAAAGGAAGATAAAGCGCTTCTCAGATAAGGTCAAGTTCAAGGAGTTCATCATTACCAAGCCCTTATTATATGAAATGTTAAAGGGACATATCTAAGAAAAAGAAGATAAAAAATATGAACAGTAAAATGACAGCAAACTCACAATTATTAACAACCACACCTAAAACAAAAACAAAAACAAACTAAGCAAACCACTAGAACAGGAAGAGAACCACAGAAATGAGATCACATCAAGGGTTAGCAACAGGTGAGTGGGAGGAGAACAGTGGGGGAAATGGTACAGAGAAGTAGCATAAATAGTAGGTAGAAAATAGACAGGGGGAGGGTAGGAATAGTATGGGAAATGTAGAAACAAAAAAACTTATATGTATGACACATGGACATGAACTAAAAGGGGGGAATGTGGGTAGGACAGGGTGTACAGGGTGGAGGGGAGTGAAGGGGGGATGGGACAACTGTAATAGCATAATCAATAAAATATATTTTAAAAAGAAATGGTAAAAAACAAAAAAAAAACAAAACAAAAACAAAGACATGGAGAGGAGGATAGTGCTCAACAAGTATCTGCTGAATTAAAACTAAGATTTGGACATGCCCAGGTTGCTAAATGACTCTTGGTTAATTCGCTAGAGAAAACAGGCCCACTAAATGGAACACATAAGAGGTGTTGTACAAAGCTCAAAGGCCAATAAGAAGGAATAAAAATGAAAACCTTTGCTTTCAATTATGGGGCTTTGGTGAAGAACTGCAATCACTATGTCATCAAAGGCACTGCTTGATGAGTTTGTTATGGGAAAGAAAGGCTGTCCCTTAACAGTTGTGAAAATTGTCTCCTTAGAGTCCTTTTCCTTCAGGCAAGGAATCTTACCAGGAGGATCAAAAGCACCCAGAAGAGGAAAAAGGCAGCAGGTATTCAAGAATAAAAATTAACTACCAAGAGTATGTGTCCAATTTCTTCTCCTTTAAGTTCTGCCTATTTCAATTGCTATTTAGTTGGTGCTCATTATAGTTTTACATTAGAAATGTGCTAAAACTTGGACTTTATCAGGGAATCATATGGAAATGTTCTAAAGGAGAGAAATGAGCCAGGGGAAAGTTAAATGAAAATCATTTTTTAATGGCACAAATTGAGAAGAAAATAACAGAGCTTAATAGAGCCATCCAAGCTAAAAAAATGTCTGCTGAAAAGTCTAAATCCTCTGAGAGGTAACATTACATTTTCCTAGTAATGAGTACTATTTATTACTTCTTCATTGGGGAGTCATGTTTTTATAATTTTGCTAGTTCTGGAGTCATATCATAAACAAATTCTTTGAGTCAACCTTTTAATATTTATTAAATAAGCCACTGATTGCGGTCATTGATTACTTGAATTAAGTACTGTCTTCTGATACCACTTTCCAATTACAGACTGACTCTCCTGAAAAAAAAATGGAGTCTAATGAGCGTCAGTGGGTGTCATTATTACATACCAGAATTTTAGAGTTCAAGGGTTCAAATAAAGCAAATAATTCAACAACAACCACAATAAAAACAAAGTCAAATAGCCCTGATCAATATGGTTCAGTTGGTTGGGTGATGTCCCGCAAAGTTAAAGGTTGCAGGTTGGATTCCCGGTCAGGTCACGTATCTGGAATGGAGGTTCAGGACAAATATAAGAGGCAGTCAATTTTTGTTTCTTTCCTTCTCTTTCTCCCTCTCTTCCTCTCTCTCTAAAAATAAATAAATATAATCTTAAAAATTTAAATAAAGGAAAATTCATGGTCTCAAATTTTCTAAAAGAATAACCCTTTGCTCCAATGGAGCTGTCCATTAAGACCAAGGTAGAAAGCTTCAGGATTGAGACCGATATGCTGGGCACTGTGGCTACTTTGTCCAACTTGAAATTGGTTCAAAGGCCTATCTGGGACCCTAGTCAGAGGCTGTTCCATTGGCATGTGAAAGGAACTGGTCTCTGGGAGTGGTGAGATCAATGAAATATTAAGGATTCCCCAGTCCCTCAAATGTTATCAGCTCTTAATGTAAGATGTACAAACTTGCCTCTGATCAGGCCTGGGGTCTTCATTCCTTGTCCATGCTTCCTCTCTTTCCCCTTCAGGCCTCATGTTTTCCCTCCTGAAGGATCTTCTGGGCTACACTTTCTCTCAACTAACTGAATTTACTTCTTTTCTTATTCAACCAGCAACTAAGTTTTATTCTCCTCCACTAGGACCTGTTTGATTGACTGGAAAGTATCACTTCTACACAATTACACATTAAACCTTTGCTTCCATTTTTTATTTATTATACATTTAAATCTGTTTTTTTTTTTTTTTTTGCCCTGGCTGGTATAGCTCAGTGGATTGAGCGCGGGCCTGCGAACCGAAGGATCGCGGTTCGATTCCCAGTCAGGGCACATGCCTGGGTTGCAGGCCAGTTCCCGGCAGGGGACATACAAGAGGCAACCGCACATTGATGTTTCTCTCCCTCTCTCCTTCCCTTCCCCTCTAAAGATAAATAAATAAAATCTAAAAGAAAAAAAAATCTTTTAAAAAAAAAAAACCGTGACACTTAGCTCTCCGTGTGTAAATACATTAAAAAATAAATAAATAAATAAATCTGTTTTTTTTTTCACAGTGTAACATATGCAATTGAACCCATGTGCTCTGCAATGTGCCCATCAACAGTCCCCAGTCAGCCCAACAATGTTGTGTAAAAGGTTACAGCTTAGACAACGCATTCTGTCTTAGGTCTCAATTATCACAGTCATTTCAGCTACACAAAGTCAGTATGATCTCTGTTTACAGGCAAAAATAACTAACGTTTGAAGAAGCTAAATTAGTCATTCATGGCTAGTACTCAAAATGAGATTGAGAATCCTAATCCTGTGATACTAACAGTGCACAGGCTGCCTGTTTAGCTTTTTCAGGCACATCACTATGCTCTGAGAGTCAACAGCTGTTCAGCAATAATGTTAATATTTATAAGTTCCTGGGAAAGGAAAACCAAGAACAGAATTTTTAAAGATGTCATGTAGTGGATGATGCCTATAACTGTATAGCGGAAATATTGCATAAGAAATACATTCCTTGTCTCTGGGTAGAGAGTCTCCTTTCACAATTTCAAAAACCCAAACAGTGTATTTGGAAACTAAATTCCATGTTTAAAGAAAGAGCAGGACTATGCATTTTAGATGGCTGCAATCCTTTGTGTGAAGGTGGTGGATTAAAAAATATCCGCAAGTGTTTTTACTTTGGTGTCTGTGGGAAAACTATTATGCCAATCATTGTGTGCTATGGGTTTGCTCAAGAGTACAACATTTGAGGTGCTGGTTTTCCTGGAGATCTTGGAATCTAGTGATCCATACTCAACAGTGTGGATAACTCAGTTTTGGCCCAGATGCTCAAGCCGGAGGCCTTCTGGCTGCCCTCCTTTTCCTGGGCATTTTTGCCCACTAGCTTCTTTGGCACAGCAACTGCAAAGGCTTCCTCAGAATGCTTGGAGCTGATCATCATGGCTGCTTAGTGAAATTCACCATTGGTTTTATTTATTTATTTTTAAACTGTTGCCAATATTTTAATATATTTTATTCATTAATAAATATTTTTACATGATTGATCTCATTCTTCAGAGAAAAAAACTTAAACCTATTATGTCTTCCACTTGCCAGTGCCTCAAAATAGCACAGAGAAAACCTCCATCAGAACAGAAGGAGGTCCATCTCAACTTCCAGGGTGTGGTTATCTGTCAGGATTCTATCCTCATTACCTTATATATCTAGATTTTGAGTGTTGTCCTTTGCCACCGTGTCTCTTGTTTCTATTCTTCTATGGCAAGCCTGCTTGCATGCTCCTAACTGCCAACCCCATTCACTGCCAACTCCAAACAATCTCAAAGTGCCATTCCCACCTCATAAACTTCACCCTTCCATCTATCACCAAATCACATAGGTATAATGTGTTTTCTTCTCAATTTTGACATTAAAAATTAAAAGTAAACTTCATAATAATGAATCAGTTTTACCTGTAAAATTTATTGACAAGTAAAACCTTGAATATTATTATTATTATTATTATTATTATTGGAAAAATAAGGGTGGTAGGGATGCCCCATTTCCTAAAAACTGCAGTTTCCGAGCTAGATGTGCACACCCCAAGAACCAGAGCATCAATGAAGGGGCCCTTGAATGCACTCCCATGCCAAGCCTTGTTTGTGGTCTTAATGAGTAATATAATCTCAGGCATGCTGGTACCCTCACTTGGAAACTGAATTTAGGCAATGTTGTGATTAATGAAGTTTTAATGTCACTTAAAAGCACTGCTGAATTTGAAAGCATTCATTAGAACGTTTGTCAACATAGGCTAAGAACATAAAGCCCTCGTACCAAAAACTCAGGGAATCACTGCTTTACATGTGAAGAAGAGAAGAAATGGACTGTTTTTTTAGCCCATTTCTGTTTATGTTTTGGACTAAACAGTAATGTTTGTTTTGTTTATGTTTTGATAAAAATTATATTGTACAGAGTAGCTATTTTTCTAAATCTGAATATTGAAGAACATTTTTTTTTTTTGCTGAGAAGTTCTAAGCTCCAGATCCATTACCTTTCATTTTCTACTGATCTACACCACCAACCCTCCTCCCTCTGGCCTAAATATCGCTGATGATCTTTTAAGCACAAAGTCTTCAAAATCAAGACCAACATCCATGCACAGGTAAACCATGTCACCCACATAGTACTATTTTCCCTCCCCATGGTAGGAGAGGGGGGTGGGTACAGAGACTGAATAAGACCACAAGCAATGCATGTACTTCCTCTCTCTCCCCCATGTTTCCTGCCTTCTTGAAGGATGTCACACACAGTCCATGCACTATAGAATGTATTTACTAGAGGGGAGCCCCAAAGCCCTCATCTAAAAGGGCATGGTTAAAGCTCTGTTATCTGTGCTGAGGTACTTTAGATTACTCATAAAGGCAAATAAGTAAAAACGCCCTAGCTAAAGCATAGTATTATCTTGCTCCCAATAGCAGATTTACATTTCTTATTGTGTGCTATTTAAGCAATTAGGAAACTAAACCATAGTCTTAAAGTCCACTGCACAGTAAGGGACTCTCAGCAAAAATAATCAATGTTGTGCAGATCCTCTAAGTGCATGGTGGTCTACAGCAAAGCTCTAACACACAAGCCTGATCAGACTCTCTCTCCGTGCCTGGTATGAATCACAGAACCAAGTGAACATACTGGCATAGGCGACTTGGGGCAAGTTGAACTGCACAGCCCACTCTGCTCCACAGAACTGTGTAAGCAATCATAACAAAATAGAATGAGAGGGGGGAAATCACTCCAAAATCTGCACTGCCTTCTCCAATACCCTGGGAGATGCCGCCCACTACTTGGCTATGTAATGGCAAGACATCAGATGGAGTTTTGGAGATTGCTCATAGCATCTCACAGCATGCCATTGACTGCTGTCATGATGGCCCTTTGGATTTTCACATAACAGAATGAAGTTATCAGTCAAACTGAAGTTTAAAAAAAAGGGGCAACACAATACTGGCTATATTTGATACTTCCAGAAAACTCTGGTAGAATGGAGCCCATAGTTCTTTAGAAAAGGGGTTATAGATAAGCCTTGAGGACATTATGCTAAGTGAAAAAAGCTACTCACAGAAGTACAAATACTGCAGGAGTCCCCTTCTATGAGGCATCTCAAATAGTCAAACTTATTGAAACAAAGAATAGAATGGTGGTTGTCAGTAACAGGGGGAAAAAAATAACAAGATGCTAATCAAGGGGTGCAAAACTTCAGTTATGCAAAATGAATAAGTTCTGAGGTCTACTGGACAACACTGAACCTATGGATAAGAATACTGTATATTATACACTAGAGCCTGTTAAGTATTTTTACTACAATTAATTTTTTAAAAACTAAAAAGAGGTTTGTGTCTCAGGGGGAACTGGACTGTACCCCAGTTGATGGAGTGCTGGGGAGGACTTCTGCCCTGACCATCTGAAAGAAGGTGTGTAGGAGCCCGGTGAAAATAATAGAGTGATAGACAGAGACGGGATACCAGAAAATGACCACCAGAAATCAGGTAAGAAAGAAAAACTTTCCCTGTTGCAATTTAAAAAAAAGTGTGAAATGAAGACTACTTTGCTTCCTGGCAGGTAACAAACGTTTTATAAATTATAGGCATAAGGTGGTGGTAAAGCAGAGTTTAACAGATCCTGGTTCTCAGAAACAGATGTCTGAAAGGTAAGTAAATCAGAAAGGTCTATGGTAATGTTTGCGGTTTATTAAGAAATGAAGGAGAAGGGGTTTAAGCCTGAGGCTTGCAACTCACTAGGTAAGTGTCAACAGAAGTGGAAGCTTTGAGGCAAACCCTCCCTTTCCTTATTGCCTTTGCTGGGAGAGGTCTTATATAGCTCTACCTCTTCCCAAACATCACTGCCACTTTTTGGAAACATTTAAGATTAGTATAGTCTAGAACCTGGGCACACATTAAAACTTCCTCTTTTTACCAACAGAATTATGAAGAAAAAAACAAGACATCAGCCTCCTAAGTGCCCTGATTCCAGGGAGGTTTCCTAATGAGCAGATCACCAGAAACCCTAGAGATTGCCAAGAAAACTTCTTTGTACCATATTTACCATCTTCTTCCATCTGATGTTGGCTTAATTGGGGAAAATTGGATGCTGAGTGTGACCTGAAAAACATTCTGGACTTTGGAATGTTTGCCCAGAGTTTAGCAATATTCTCGGTAGGCAAGCACAAAACTGGCTTCCAGGACCACATCCAAGAGGAGAGCCCTGTAATTGGTAAGAAATTTATTTTTTTGCATCTCTTATTATGCGAGGAGAGCGCTAGGTCCACCATGGCAGTCTCTCTCTCTCTTTTCTTAGAGATTTTATTTGCTTATTTTTAGAGAAAGGGAAGGGAGGGACAAAGAGGGAGAGAGGCATCAAAGTAAGAGAGAAACTTTGATCCGTTGTTTCTCATACACACCCAGACCAGGTATAAAACTTGCAAACCAGGCATGTGCCCTGACCAAGAATCAAACTAGCGACCTTTTGCTTTGCAGGTTGATGCCCAAGCTACTGAGCCACACCAGTCAGGGCATGCCACAGTCTCTTAATCATTGCCACAGACAAACATTTCCTACTCTGAAGTGCATCCGAGTTCTCATGGATCACTTATTCCACAGTATTAGAGAGTTAAAGAAAACAGAACAGAAGGAGCCATCAAAAATGGCCCTTAGTCTGTCTAGTGAGTCCAATATATATTAAAAAAAGGAGAAATGTAAGAATTGGAGTCTGCAAACTCCATTTATATTTTGGTTAATTTCTGATTAATTTTATCATAGTAAGCAGGAGGACAGGAGATCACTGTTATCTTTCCACCCCCCCAAAAAAAGATATAATTATTAATTCTTTATAATTTGGAACAAAAGAGAAAGATTAAATTTACTACTTTAAAATATCCCTAAAGAGACTACTTGTACAAAGATGTTATGTGTTATAAACACACAGTTATCTTTTTCTTCTTCTGTAGATAAATGTTTGAGAAAGCAACTCTTAGGCCACAGTGTGCTCTAAACAGTTTGTTTCCCCATGTGAGAACACAAGGCTAGGCACAGTGCAAATGGCTTTTCAAAATACAAACTCCAGTGAGAGATTTCCCATGATAAACCTGATGTACTGGGGCTAAGTTAAAATGAATCACAGAGCCACAGGTGATGTTTCATAACCATGGATGGTGCAGCCTAACCTTTGCAGAAATAAAAGGCAACATTGATTGCATAAATGCCCTGACTAGTGTGGCTCAGTAGGTTGGGCATCATCCTATAAACCAAAGGGCCACACAGTTCAACTACCCCGCCAGATCCCCAGCTGGGATGTGCTGGAGGTAACAAATCGATGTTTCTCTTTTCTTTGTCCCTTCATTCCCCTCTCTCTAAAAATAAGTAAATAAAAATCTTTTTTAAATGATTAATTGGATAATGGAATCCCTGCCATTCATGTACATGGTGGTAAATTGGGATCTTGGCATTGATTCCCACCATAATTTAATCATTTGGAGACACTTATTAGGGGCTGATTGAAAGCTGTTGCATTATGCAATAAAGAGGATTTTGTTGGAACTGCTCTTCCTCTGGGGCAGACAGCGAAGAGAGACAAGGGTTGATACAGACATTTTTGGCTCCTTACAAAATGGAAGAAAAATGATAGTTTAAAGCAGATCTGTACTTGGGCTCCATTTTAGAAAACCATATTTTGACCAAAGAAAAGACAGCTGATGGTAAGATAGAAGTCATGTCTAACACGAACAAATATTACTATGTACAACATAAATAATAAAATGATCCCTGGGTACTTGCAATATGGGTTATTTGAAAAACGACAATGAGGACATTAAAGTGTGTTACAGAATGATTGATTAACTCATTTACACAAAGTTGACATGTTTCTACAAACTTGGCCTCAATAAAAAAGTTAAAACATAAATATATGTGTGCATGTGCAACCAACTGCATTTCTGAAATATTTATTATTTAAGACTAAGAATCCCAGCAATCATATTTTCTGCAAGCAGCCTTACTCTGTGCCAAAACAAACAAACAAAAAACACAACAATAAAAACACAAATACTTTATACACCATGTCCCTGGTTTACACTCTGTACTCAATAGATGTATATGGGCTTAAATAATAAATGATTGACTGCAGGAATATTTTCTGTACATGCTCCCTGAAAAGCAGACCTAGTCCAAACCATAATGCTGGTAACGCTAGAAGCTAAAAGTTTTGACTTCTCTGTAATTAATTTTATAGGGATTTTAGTATTAGGTATTAATAATTCAATTCCAAGTGCTTATAACTATACTCTGGCCCAAGTATGTGAAAATGGATATACAAATAAATTCACAGAGTCTTCATGATATTTCTTAGATTTATGCAAATTGATTGCTGAATTCATTTCTGGTTTATCTGAATATAGATGGCAGTAGTACTCCATTTCCCCATCACAATCAGGGACATCTTGAATTAATTAAGAAAAATACAAGCTTTTAAAAGATTTCCCTTTTCTTCCCTTGAAGACAGGTAGTACTCAAGGTGGTCAGCACTCATCATGTTGAGTAAAGGTAGACCCTGCTCGAATAAAGGAGCCAGGCTCACCTGGACAATTGAATCTCTCAGAAGGTGGGAACCATAGCTCTCATGTTGCACATCTCTTATGTCATACACAACCTCCGGCATGCACTGGGTTCCTGTGCATGAATGAATGCATGTTGAACTTAACTGAACTCTAGGAAGTATAGGGCTTATGGTTCTAGATCTGAGCTTATACCTTACTTGGTGAGGGTTGGGGGTCTGTTAAAAGATTCCTCCTTAGCAGGATCAGCACCGCTTGGGTTGATGAAGTAGTATCTATAGAGCAATTTAGGAGATGGGTACCATCAAGTACTCTACTTGTATTGGATTTCTGCCCTCCATTATTGGATTCCTTGGTTGGACCCACTAAATTGATAAGGTGGTCCTCTATAGGAGTGGCTTCATTTAGGTGATGGGTGAAGTGATCCTTTACACTGTGTGAGAGATCACCTGTGCTGTAGTGAGCAAGGAAGTATGAAGGAAGCTGTGAGAAAGGAGTTTTGGTTCAGGTTGTGTCATTAGTTTCCTGGCAGCTCATTTAAGGGACTCTTAGGGTCTTGCTTTTCTCTTTATAACCTGACATTAATACTTATTTTCAAAAGAAGTATAGCCTGGTATGTGGGCTTTAGAACTTTGAAAGAGTTTACTGTAATAAGTAATATTTGTTTTGAGTAAAATTAGCACTGAGGCATAGAGTTTGAAGAGGTTTTGGAGCTAGAAGTAAAATATATATGATCATCTATTTCAATGGCATCATTTTCATCAAAATTATACCTGTAGTCCCATGTAAATTAACATAATAAACTCTGAATACTTGCTAACATTGCACCCGAACCTGGGAGACATGACAGATTGAAAGAGACAGACAAATGCCTTGAATGTTTTATATGCTTTCTCATCTTCCACAGTACCTATCGCATTATTGAGAAAAAGAGATGCAAGATCAGTATCAGCTAAGCCAGCAGAACAACCCAAGCCACTCCAAAAAGTGCCCTATCATTTCTGATAAAGATACAAAGGAGTATTTACAAATTCTGTAATCATATCAATTTTTGACATTTCCCTTGAGCATGAAATGATTCCTCCTAAAAAGAAAAAGTCTCTCATTTTATAGCTTAGGCATATGAAGTGCCCTATGCTGCAAGACTTAATTAAAAACCATTATTAATCTAGGAATCCTTTGCTGCATACAAGGTAGAGTGTAAGATACTGGTAAGGCATAAAAAAGAGTATGAATATCATAAAAATTATACAGTATTAAAGAGAAGTGTAATCTGATAACAGATCTTTTGGCAGTTGGAGCTTTTAACAGCAGCAGCAATATTTCTTGCACTTGCTCATTTACACATGCATTAATTCATCATACATTTACTAAGCTTTCCTATATAAGACTCATAATCTCCTTAGATGCTAGATAAATAAAGATGACATGAATCCTTTCCTCTTGTGGAGGGATTGACAAACTATGAGCCATGGACCAAGTTTGGCCTGCTGCCTATTTCTTTCTTGTTTAAAAATGGGATATAATTTACATATCATTAAGTTCATTCTTGAAAGTGTACAATTCAGTGTTTTTTAACATGTTTGCTAAGTTGTGCAACCATGACAACTATTTCTAATTTATGGTATATTCATCATCCCCTAAAAAATGTCCTTTAGCAGTCACCACCCATTCTCTCCTTCCCCTGGCCCCCAGCAATCAAACCTCAAAATGCACTCTTCCTCTTTAGATTTTCCTTTTCTAGACACTTAATATAAACTGAATCATGCAATGCCTGGCCTTTGTGTCTCATTGCTTTATTTAGCATAATATTTTCAAAGCTTGCCCATGCTGTAGCATAAATAAATACTTGATTATTATTTATGGTTGAGTAACATTCAATTGTTTGATACCATATTTGTTTATCCATTCTTCAAGCTGCTGGGCATTTAGGTTGTTTTCATCTTTTAGGTCTTATGAATACTGCTGCTGTGAATATTTGTATATATGTTTTTGTATGAATATATATACAGAGAGAGAGAAAGAGAGAGAGACTATTGTATGTCCTAATATATGGCCTATCATGGAAAATGTTCCATGAGTGATTGAGAAAAATGAATGCTCTGCTCTTCTTGGGTAGAGTGTCTTATACTTACTTCGTTACTTTTACCTTTAGTGGTTCTCTTTGTGTTTTTATCTGTATTTGAATTACGGTCTCATGCCTTTTCATTTGAGTGTGAAAGACTTCCTTTAGTATTTCATGTAGGGCCAGTAATGATTTCTTTCAGTTTTGGTTTGTTTTTTTAATTATATTTTATTTATTATGCAATTACAGTTGTCCCAATTTTATCCCTTTGCCACCTTCCACCCAGCACCACCATTCCCTCAGGCAATCCCCACACCATTGTTCATGTCCATGGGTCATACGAATAAGTTTTATGGCTGCTCCATTTTCTAGAAATAGCCTCATGGCTATTCTTTTACTACCAATTTATACTTCTTTTTTTTTTTTTTTAAGATTTTTATTTATCTTTAGAGGGGAAGGGTAGGAGAGAGGGAGAGAAATATCAATGTATGGTTGCCTCTCATGAGTCCCATGCTGGGAACTGGCCTGCAACCCAGGCATGTGCCCTCACTGGGAATCGAACCGCGATCCTTCGGTTCGCAGGCCCGCGATCAATCCACTGAGCTACACCAGCCAGGGCCCAATTTATACTTCTTAATCCTCTCACCTGTTCATCCATTTCCCCATACTTCCCTCCCATCTGGCCACCATTAAATGTTCTTTGTATTCATGATCCTATTTCTGTTCTTCTTGTTTGCTTAGTTTTTTAGATTCAATTGTTGATAAATATGTACTTATTGCCATTTTATTGTTCATAGTTTGGATCTTCTTTTTCTTTAATAAGACTTTAACATTTCATATAACAATGGTTTGGTGATGATGAACTCCTTTAGTTTTTTCTTGTCTGGGAAGATCTTTATCTTCCCTTCAATTCTAAATGGTAGCTTTGCTGGATAGAGATTCTTGGCTGTGAGTCCATGCTTTATATGAATTTGAATATTCTTGCCAATGTCTTCCAGCCTGCAAAGTTTCTTTTGAGAAATCAGCTTACAGTCTTATGGGAACTCCTCTGTAGGTAACTAACTGCTTTTCTCCTGCTGCGTTTATGATTCTCTCTTTATCTTTAACCTTTGGCATTTTAATTATGATGTGTCTTGGAGTGGGCCTTTTTGCATCCATCTTGTTTAGGACTCTCTATGCTTCCCGGACTTGCATATCTATGTCCTTCACCAAAGTACTTCTCTTTCATTATTTTTTCAAATAGATTTCCAAGTTCTTGATCTTTCTCTTTTCCTTCTGGCACCACTGTGATGTGAATGTTGGAACACTTGAAGTCCCAGAGGCCCCTTACATTATCCTTGTTTTTCTGGATTCTTTTTTTCTTCTTTTGTTCTGCATGGTTGTTTTTTGCTTCTTTATCTTCCAATACATTGATTTGATTCTCAGCTGCATCCACTCTACTGTTGTTTCCCTATAAAATGTTCATTTCAATTAACATACCCTTCATTTCTGACTGGACCTTTTTTGATGCTGTTTAGGTCCTCACTAAGTTCCTTGACCATCCTTATAACCAATGTTTTCAGCTCTTTCTCTGATAGATTGCTCATCTCCATTTTGTTTAATTCTTTTTCTAGAGTTTTGATCTGTTCTTTTCTTTGGGCCATGCCATGTTTCTTTGTCTCCTCATTTTGGTAGCCTCCCTGTGTTTGTTTCTTTTATCCAGCCGAGCTGCTTTGACTCCATGTCTTGATAGTGTGGCCTAATATAGTAGGTGTCCTGTAGGGTACAGCGGCACAGCCTCCCCTATCACCCAAGATGGGTACTTGAGGTGTACACTTTGTGTGGGCTGAACACACCCTCCTCCCGAGGTTGAGCTTTGATTGCTGTTGACAGGTCAACGGGAGGGATTTCCCCAGGCCAGTCAGCTGCCAGGAGGCTGTGACCACTAACCACCAACCTCCACCCTCCTTGGGGGATCAGATGTGCAAGAGAAGCGTGGTTGTGCTCCAGTGTAGCCTGTAACTATCCGCTGTGTGCATAGGCTCTGGGGTTTCCTGGGTGGTGCAGGCCAAAGTCAGTCCCCACCTGTGTTCTGCCCAGGGCCACCCTGCATGAGCTACAAAGCAATCTGCAGATGACTACTACTTGTGCTGGGCTTGGAAGTTCCCAGGTGAAGCCAAGCTGTGAATCTAGGCTGTCTGCTGCTAGTGCCAGGCCTGGGGCTACTTAGAAAGAGGTATGAGAGCTGGAGGCTTACTGAGGCCATCTGTTGCTTGTTTGAAAAAATTTAGGAAGTTGTGAAGTATGAGCCAAGACCAGCCATTCATATGAACAAGCCACTGTTGATGGCTTGGCTGGGTCCGTAAGTTGGGTAGAGCAGAGCCTCAGGGGATCTCCTGTACAGTGCAAACAGTGTTAGCCAGATGGATGGAGTCTCAGATATGGCAACTACCTGCCAGCATGGCTTTGTTGGGGGACGGTTCAGAAAAGGAACAGTGGCCACTTCCTGCCTTTCTGTCTGGAACAAAGCTGTCCACCAGCCCTCGCCTTGATGCCAAACACTTCAGATCCTCCCCATATGCTCCTGATGCCTTTCAAGCTGCTACTCCAGTGCTGGAAGTCAGTAGGAGTGAGTCTGAGTAAGTCTGTGTGGGGGTTCTTCAAGAGGAATTGCTTGTGACTCCCGAAGTTTCTTCCACCAACTCAAATCTCTGCTGGTTTTTGCAGCCAGAAGTTATGAGGGCTTATCTTCCTGACACTGGCACGCTGGGCTGGGGAGCCTGGTATGTGGCTGGGACTCCTTGCTCCTGAGATACTACCCCCACCACACAAGGGTGTGGAACTAGCCCATTCATTTACTGTGCCCCCTCCTACTAATCTGGGTGGAAGGGGTTTCCTTAATTCCATAGTTGTTGGGCTTCCATTCAACTCGATTTCTGATGGTTCTGAGTGATGGTTGTTCTACAGTTGTAATTTTGATGTGGTGTGTGAGGTAGTGAGGCATGTTTACCTACGACTCCATCTTGACTGGAGTTCCTCAGTTTAGTTTATTCAGGAGTTTCTTAATTTCTCCTTACTTTTCTCTGGATATAGAATTCTTGGTTCAGTCCTCTTTTTCAGCACTTCAGGTTTTGTTTTGTTTTTTTACATTTTATTTAGTTTTAGAGAGAGTGAAAGGGAGGGAGAAAAGAGAGAAACATCAAACAGTTGCATCTTGCGTGCCCCCAACAGATGACCTGGCCTGCAATGCAGGATTATGTCCTAACTGGGAATTGAACTGGCAACATTTCAGTTTGTGGGATGTCACCTAACCCATTGAGACACACCATCAAGGTCTCTTTTTCAGCATTTTGAATATGTCTCACCACTGTCTTCTGTCCTCAAATGTAACTGATGAGCACTTGCCTATTAATACTGATGTTGATCATTTGTAAATTATTATATAAATTCCTTTTGTTTTGCTGTTTTCAAGATTTTCTTTTTGTGTCGGACTTTGAGAGTTTTTATTATAGTATGTCTGGGTATAGATCTTTTTGAGTTTATGCTATATGGAAATTGTTGTGTTCTTAAATGTGTAATATGTCTTTATTAACAGAATTTAGGAAGTTTTGATACTTATTTATTCAAAATTATTTCTGCCTCTTTTCATGTTTTCTCTTTTTCTGGGACTCCCAAATTTCCGATGCTCTGTTTATTTTTCTTCATTCTTTTCATTTTTTATCTTTCTGTTCCTCAGACTGGATAATCCGATTCTTTTTTTTTTTTGCCTGCCCAAACCAACTGATTAGAACCTCTAGTGAAGTTTTTATTTCAGTTTTTATACTTTTTAACTCTAGAACACCTGTTTGATTCTTCATTATAATTTTTACCTTTTTATTGATATTCTCTATTTAGTTTGACATCAGTCTTCTCTTTTCCTTTAGTTCTTTGAACTTATTTAAAATAGCTTACTCAAAATCTTTGCTTAGTAAGTGTAACATCTGAACTTCCTCAAACAATTTCTATTGATTGCTTCCTGTGTACGAACCATATTTTCTTTGCATATCTTTTATTTTTTGTAGAAAATTGAACATTTAAAATAATATAATGTGGCAGCTCTGGAAACCAGCTTCTTTCTTTCCTTTAGAGTATGTAGTCATTGTTATTTGTCATTATTGTTGTTGTTGCTTTATTTAGTGACTTTTTGAATCAATTCTGCAAAGCCTATGTTTTTTGCCTTGTCAAACAATGTCTTTAATGATCTGACAGAGATTCTCTTTAATGCCTAGCACCAATCAATGAGTCTCCTAGTCTTTATGAGAGGTTGTATGTGTTTTCTGTGGCTCACATTCAGCATTCAGCCAGACAATGTACAGCTCTGTCTTTGTCTTCACTTTCTGCTCGTACAGAGCCTCTGGTCTGAGGTGAAAGAGTCTTTTAAGCACTCTCCTAAGTATGTGCACAACGCTATGTACATGAATGGCCTCTCCATTCCCAAGAATATGTCAGAGATTTTCAAAACCACTATGAACATCTCACCTGCTTAGCTTTTCCTTTTAAGCTGTTTGTCATCCTGTTGTTTGTTTCCACTGTTAGCTGATATCTCAAATAGCCACATGTTAAAAACAATTGTCTCTATTTGGGACTAATAATCTGTCCCTACTGGGCCAATTCTGATTTTGGTCAAACAAAGGCAGACTTATAAGTTGGATCTTCTGGGGAGCCATCAGATAGTCAGATAATGACAATTCTTTTTTAAAAAGAGGACTTTGAATAAACTTCAACATTGTTCAGCACTCTCTAATGGCTACCAGAATATTTTTTTACTAGGACTTGGGGCAGTGTCTTTCAAGACTACCGCAGAGCTGGGATTACGGTCATAGAAATAAGACAAGTTAAAATGCAATAAATCTTACTGCTATAAGATTCAGCCATTGTTGCTTACATATGTGCTCCCCACATTGCTGCGGCCTTTGATGAACGCACAGAGTTATTAGAAATCTGATTTGGACTTTTTTTTTTTTTTTTTTTGCCAGTGTTTTTGCTGCTTTTATGCAGAACAGATTTTGGGATGTCCTTTCCCTACTATTTCTACTGACATTGCCCATTTTTTTAAAATCAAGTTTTATTAAGTCTCAGCCATACTCATTCATCTATGGATTGTCTGTGGCTGCTTTTGCACCAATAGGGCAGGAGCTGAGAGGCTGTAAGAGAAATTCTGTTGCCTGCAAATTTACATTTGCTTAGCCTTTCTCTTCATCTTATAGCCCATTTTCCATATGAGATCATAATCTATATTAAACTCTGAAGTTTTTAGTTTTTGTGTTTTATACTGTATGAGCAAATTGTAGAGAAAAATTTTAAGTGGGTTTTTTTTTGTTGTAAAGTTAAATAAAAATAAAATATACTAATGAATAAGATAAAGGATTGGTTATTCAGAAAGAGGTATGTCATTAACTAGGTGAAAAAATGCCCTCCCTCTTCAATGTAATATAAGAATAAGACTCTGCATGTTAAAGCTAAATCCACCAAGTTGCAGGTATCATGCTGTGTGGTTTGTACCCTTCTCAGCAGAAAGTTATTGTTCTTACTGTGATAAAAGGTTTTCTTTAGCATTCTAAAAATTGATCCTGACAGTTATTATTATAATCTTGAGAGTTAAATATGGGAATATGAAATGAACATTTACTTTTAGCAAATGTGTACTCTCTATATAAGCTATTTATATCTGCCCAGAGCATGAAATGAGAAACAACCCTGAGAAGATCATGTCACGATTTTATATATTATATGACCAGAAAAAGCCAACTTGAGCAGAGGTATGACACGACATAAGTCTTCAGATTTGAAACTCTGCTACCTAACCCCCATTCAAAAGAAGTCTAGGTAGGTCAGGAGTTGTATATAATACAGTCCCTCCCTCCCAATTCATGGGATCCAAACTACCTGGGCTTTATTTTTTCTTTCTTTTTAGTCCTTGTAAAACCCTGAACCTAATAAAATCTGAATTGTCCTGTGACTGACAAACTCACTTCAGCTGCACTTAGCTTCTGGCCCCTCAGGCACCATCAATATCATTCTAGCCTGCTATTCAGGGAGTCTCTGAAAAAACATTACTGATGCTTTTATTCCTTATATGGCCAACAATATTTCAAACAAAAATTGGGCTGGTCAGAAATAGCATGTGAATATATTAAAGCCATAAAACTAAAGAACTGAGATTTATATGAGACATTGATGTAATCTTTTTTCCCTTTATTTTAATTGTTGTTCTTGTACAGTTTTATCTCTTTTACTTGATGTACTTTTGAAGAAAGATTAATGCCTTTAAAAAATAATAAGAGAGATTGAGAAAACTGGCTATTCTGAATGCTATTTGATAAGAATTTGGTGACTCTAGAATAAGCATCTTAATAGGAAGCTGTGTGTAGAATTCTCACTACTAAGTTTGGACCTACAGAGATCATGCACAATTCACTAAAACACTCTGAAAGTACAGAGCAGGTTTAATATCAAAACACTTTCAGAGCATGGAACATTCTAAAATCTCAGAGTATTATTTTTTTCCATGTCATAAAATAAGTCAGGCATGGTAAATTTAAACAGATATAAACAATTTTCTGGGTTTCTGAAATAGTCATTTTGCTGATGTTAAGGAATTCATTCTATAGCAACATGTAAGAAACTGACTGTCCTCTGTGACTATTTTTTTCTTCCACGTGTGAACAATGTTTTGATCAGGATTTACAAAGAGAAAAAAAGCCGATTTGTGAAGAAAAACATCAAAGCTTCTTTTCACTAAATGAAAACAGTAAAGATCAAAACAGATTGCAACACCAACCTGAGCCTTTGTAGAAGTCCATGTTGGCAGTGCATGACAAGCAGAAGGGAAAGAAAATTATATATTCATTAGTTGAGTTGCTATCATAATGCAAAATTGAAAAAAAGTAGAAATCCTTTCCCTTGGCTATTCAAAATTAATGGCTTACATTTCCGCTAGAACTGGAATGTTTCCCTCCCCATTCTCAAGGAAAAGACCCCCTCTAAGTGGATATCAAACACATGACTCTGTGGGAATAAAGAACAAATGCATGGATCTAAGAAAGTGGAGCAGATTTTATCTGGCCATCCTCTGGCTATGAGTGCAGATTCTTAAATCCAAGACTTAAGGAAATACAATAAATCTCTGAAGCTTAACTCAAATTCCCTAAAAAGTATCACAGTCATAGCTTATCAATCTTGGTGCAAAAAAACAGTAGATTTATTATTTTTGAGGAATACAGAACATAAAAACCAGGTGAACTCCTAGAATGTGGATTCCATGACACTTGTTCCTACTTCCCAATCCTACCTGCACCTATGTGTCTTTTTTACTCTACCACAATTTTCATTTTGAACTTATTTGACTCATTATTTAATTACTATCATCTGTGTAACTAGACTGTGCTTTGTGAGGGCAGGATAGCCTAATTTGCTGCTGTTGTTCAATATTACATTCTCAATACTTATCTATTGTTTGGCATGGAGTAAATACTTCAAAAATATTTGTGAAAAGATGAAAGAATGAATTCAGTTCCAAGGCAATATATATTATAAGTATTTAGGTACATCTGAAAAATTATAATCCAAATCCAAATGCCATTTCAATTTGAATTAAAGTTTTACTCTTTTATGTAACAGATCAGAAATTTGAACTTACAGAATAATAGTTCCAAAAAAAGGCTGGGTAGGTCATTAAATATCCATATATCTGACCTCTTGGGAGTTCTAATCACATTTAAATCATCCCATCATCACCACAATTAATAAATAGTGGTTGCTTGCAACCAGAAGTTACTGAGCCCACAGGGCTTTACAAACGTGGCAGGTAGCCAGACTTACTATTTCAGAAATATAACTAAAATCAATACATTTTCCAGCTCAAATTATATAGATTAATCAAAAGAAGAACATCTTTGGCTTTAGTCACAAGTATAAAAAACATTAAAAGGGCTTAGTGATAAGAAAGCTGGGGAGATGCCTAACATTAGAAACATGTCTGTTTCATGTCAGTGCTGGATGTGAGTAACTTAGAGTTAATTGATCAATGAACAATGAATGATGTTCACATATTTATTTTATTACACATTAATAGTAAATCTACAAAAGTGATTCATTCTCAGATTTAATATCACTACCAAACCTTGAAGTTTGATAGTAATTGGATTACTGTCCATGGATTAGAATTTAGATCAATGAACAGAGAAATGAGGGTGTACAGCTTGTTTCACCCTGTTCTTGTACAAACACCCTATGTTTTCTGGCTTGTCTAGAGCTTAGAGTTTGTAGGATTCTAGGAATACAGCTCCATAGTTCAAGAGCTGCTAAAACCATTTAATTTCAGTTACTTGCAGTTCTCTAGGAAATATGTACAACCATGTCTAAATAATAAAAGCTTTACTAATACTAAAGGCCAAGAATTCTTTCAATAAATATAAGGGGTAATTTTTCATATAAATGGTTAAATACACTTCTATAGGGCAGTAAATTAAAGCAATCAAAAGAACCTCTTTGCTATTCCTCAACTTACTGAAGAAGTTTTTCAAGGTATTAGAAACTTATTAGATATGGGAATATGACTATATTTTGACAAACTAAGTTGTTTTTCTGAAATTATATATGTTACTTTTGCTTCCTGTTTTGAAATTCTTGGTGTTACAACTAATCTCTGGTTAAAACATATAAATTTTAGATAACATTAATCTTCCATTTTTCTACCTCAAAATTCTTCCAGATATTTCAACCACTTTTACCTCTGTGTGCAGCTGCCATCTTTCTTTTTGGCTTTAGTCAAAGTGCATTTGGGCTATGTCTATTTTAAAATGCTGCTACTGTGTCAACTTTAATGCACCTGAACAAAAACTGCTTGATTTCCCTGCTGGGCCAACTCCATTTTGACATGTCTAAATACCGTTCTTTCTACTAAGCTCAGTTTAGGTCTTCCTCTTACCGTAAGTTTTTCAGATTTTGTGCTTCCACATTCCCTTGAATTCTGAGGCACAACCACCAGTACCACAGATTTCGCTTTTTAAGCCTTAGTTCTAGCTCCCTAGATGGAGTAGGAGTCTGTTTTGATCTATAGCATATGGGGTCTGTCTGGAAAAGTCCAACCATTGTTAATATAATGAGAACAGTTTGCAGCATATGAATGTAACCTGGCAGCCAAGGAGAATGGACTAGAGTGCGTACACGTGAACAATGATGACTTCACTGCACTAGTCAGTGGGAGCAGTAGACGCAGTTGAGTGAGCATGTGTGCTGTGTGGCCATCATGTTCAAAATCACTGAACTAGTAGAGCAATGAATATGCCTTAAATTTTGCATTAAACTCGGACATTCCTCTGCAGAAACTTTTCAGATGATTCAGGAGTGGGCACATTGTTGTGATGAAGCTACACAACGTTCCCACTCCTGCATCACATCTTGTGCAGAGTTTTTGGTGAAACATCAAATCACTCAGGTGACTCAGCTGCCCTACAGCCAAGATTTGGTGCCCTGTGACTTTTGGCTTTTCCCAAAACTAAAATTACCTTTGAAAGGGAAGGGATTTCAGATTGTCGATGAAATGTAGGAAAATATGATGGGGCATCTGATGACAATTGGGAGAACTGTGCGAGATCCCAAGGTCCTGCTTTGAAGGGAACTGAGGTGTCAATGTCCTATGTACAATGTTCCTTGTATCTTCTTCAATAAATGTCTGTATTTTTCATGTTACATGGCTGGATACTTTCTAGACAGACCTCGTATACATCAGACAAGCTCAGACCAGTTCACTTGACCGTTCAAAACACTGCAGAGGGTCCTATCACACTGGCAACTATATCCGTGGTTCTCTTGGTCATGGCTCACTGAGTTCTAGGTGACCTTTCCTGCCTATTTCTCTACTTGTCCAAATCTCTACTTGTAGTCCTTCCACTCCAGCTACATGGGCCTTCATGCTGTTCCTCAGACACAGAAGTGATGCTCACGTCTGGGTCTGTTCCCTTTAGCTACAATACTGTCCAGGCTACCATAGCTTCCTTTTTCACGTCATTCTTGACTGTGCCCTGATGTCACCATCTCAAAGAAATCTTCTCTGATCATTCTATCCTCCTACCCTTGTTAATTTTCTGCACACTTCCCATCACAGTTCACAACTATTCATGTATATGTTTATCTCTTTGCAATCTATTTCTCATTAGAATATCATATGAGCTTCATTAGATCAGAGCTTTGAGTGTTTGATTCTTAGATGTATCCTAGCTTATTGCATATAGGAGTTACTAAAGTATTGCCTATTACACAGATAATTACTTTCTACATGTTAGGCACTGGTAAAACGTGTTAAGGATGGGCTGAGAGTATTGATAACTACAGAATAAGAAAACTTAGTAAAAAGACACTTTGAAGCTATATTATATTACATAGAGTCAATTGTGGTTATTATACTTGAAGACATGGGGGTAGGTGCTAGAATTCCATTTTCATGCAATTTATTTATTCATAACCTGAAATATCAATTACAGCTATGGTAATTAAGGTAGCTTTCTTGAAGATATGAACATCTTTCCTTCTTTTTCCCATATGTGTTCTAGCACAGACCTCCTGTGCATTTCCACAAATAATGAATTTTCAGTCAGATTGTCAGGTAGTAATCAGAAAATTAGGAAGAAGGAAGAAGAATGATGTGGGTCCATTGTTCTTAATAGAAAAGCATCCCAAAATAATTTTAACTAACTGCCTCTAGTCATGCAGCTGTTTCACAACAGATGACCAGATGTTACCTGGAGCAGAAGGTAAGGACTCCGGGAACAGATTCCCTACTCATGCCTATGTTTTGCTAGTCATGTCCTCCATGGGAAAGCATGCATGGTCAGCACCACCATTATCCACAAACCAATATGTAACTCCCATTCTCTAACGCCATACTAAACCTCATTCCACCACACAAATTATGCAGTCCTCAGAACAAGGCACCTACGTCTCTCTTGCCAACATCAGCAAGGCCCATTCTCTCCCTGGAGCATGGACAAATAAATCCTGCTTGCATACTACTTGACTTATTGATCTGTAATTCTTCACTGCACAGGCAGTAAATACAACAAGATATATTTTTGACAACAAGATGTATTAACATGAATAGAAAGAAATGGTGTAGACTTATACATGTGGGGCAAAGTAGGTTTACAGGTGTTTGTATGGAAAATCATACAATAATGAATAAATAATAATTCAAGAATAAACTGTTTTCTGTACTCACAGCTGTAAACCTACTTTTGCCCCACCCTATATAAATAATGAATGCTTACTGAGGAAAATATAAATCTGAAATATTAACTATAGCAAAAATGAACAGAATTATCATGTTTTATATATTAAATATTTTTCATAGTATTACTGTACTCAAAAATTTTAATATAATCAAATACCATAAGGTTATATAAAATGTTAAAGAATATTTGAAGTCCTCCTTAGAAAAAAAATTGGATAAGAATAGGGATTTTTATAAATAAATGATTAAGGAAGATGCGATACACAAAAGCACATGTCAATTCTAGGAGGATAAATTAATTGAATGTTTGTTTATTTATTTATTTATTTATTGCTGTTCAGTTACAGTTGTCTCACCTTTTTTTCCCATTGCTTCACTACTTTAACATGGGATCACATGAGAGAATACGTTATTATATTGTTTTACATGAAAATTATATGACATGATCATAACCAATATGCTTCTCAGCTTATTTTAGAACCGAAGAAATGCTAATGATGTATTTATTATTCACAGATCTATGTGTACGTTTCCACAAATCTTCAACTTTGAGGGGAAAAGAAATCACTTGATAGCCTACATTTTTAATATGCAATGCACAAAATGTTTCTATAAGTTATGTATTTATTTTATATTTGGTACAAAAATAAATACATGGTGGTAAGAATGAATTAGGTATTATATATACTTTGTAATTAAAGAAAGATGTAAAAGTTGTTTGACACAAACACAACTCAAACATGCTTCCTCTTTCCTTAGGGTACCTGTATTTTGCTGTCTTCTCAAAGACCAAATGAGAAAAAAAAATTGCCCAGGAATCTCATCAATGATGGTTTTCAAAGAGTTCAACTTCTAGTTGGTCATAAAATGTTATTTTGTACTCACAATGACACAAAAGGGATTGCTATATACTATTTAATAGCCACCAATGACTTCTCAAGATAGATGTACTGCTATTAGAACCCTGGTTCTCATTAATCCTCTGAAATCTTCCAAAAATAGGTAAGAAGACAGAAAAATAAATGATTCCACTTTATGGTATGGACTCTAAAATAGAGGAATAAAGCTGAATCAAAGGCAAAAGGGGAAATGGAAGGATCAGGAAAATAAACAGCGTTTCAAATTATAGAAAGTCAAAGTTGGACCAAAATAAACTCCTTTCCTAATATTATTGTATGTGTATTTGTGTGTGAGCATGTACTTGCATCATCACATGGACCCATGTGTGATGTGTGCATACGTGCAATTATTTTATACTTTTCTTTAGGTATTTCAATAAATGGGAGTGACATTGGAGAGAGGGTCCTAAAATTAGAGTTGCCAAATCAAGTGTTTAGTTAAAGTTTTCCTTATGTTTTATCTAATAAGAGGATCAAACAGGCAGTCAAACAAACATCATCATTAGAGGCAAACTGCTGGTTAGGAGAGTCCCTTAATCTTGTGCAACTTGCTGAAATCTCAATGGCCTAGAAAGCTCAGTGGCAGCCCAGGCTACGAGCATCCATGCATGCTGTGATTGCCTTAAGGAAAGTATGATCATCTATCTAGGGAAGCATTACTTTTTTTCTTTTGCAGAAGGCTATTTACATAACATTTATAACACAATGTTTTGCATATCACTAGACTAGGTCCCCAAACAATGCCTTTGTTTAAATAAAAAAAAATGTAAAACAAATGTGCCAATACCGTAAAGTAATAACTAAGAACAACAACTAATGCTCTGGCCATTTTGTTTAACTTCTTGTTATATATTGAAATAACAAGAAATATTTTTAAGTAGGGTGTTGAGATAAAGGATGAGTAATTAATTAAGTTAGTGGATTAAGGTAAATCTGAAAGTTATAAAACAACATGGCAAACAAATTGTTTTTCAAGTAAATAGAGAGAAGAGATAGATTTAACTAGTGTCAGAACAAAGAGTTTTACTCTGTATTCTACTTGTTTCTTATGGAATAAGGTTCTGGACAGTCGCAATGTGGAGAATCAGAACTTTCCTAATACAAAAGTCAGGAATAATGACTCTTCTGAAGAAATTAAGTTAACAATAGGGAGTCATTTACACTTAAAAGCAATTTGGTGAGTTAAGTAAAACAAGTATATTTTGTCTTTTCCACCTAATAGTTTTAAGCTACATGGTTAATGAAATAAGCTATTTCATTATATATACCTATAGCATTATGCATTTAATTTTGATTTATTATTTGTCATCAGAATTATTTATCCCAAGGACTGTGATTTTTATCTTTATAGTCAATAATAGGTACTTGATAGATTTTTTCATAGTTCTCAGTTATTGTAAAATTTCTAAATTACTCGCTATTAAAAACTCGTCAGTGAGATCATAAAATCCTACAGATGGCATAGTCAGAGTAAGAAAGACAAACAAAGATGCAAGGAGAAAGCTAACCACACTCTGTATATTGAAACAAACTCTGAGGGACACAAACAACATATTTTGTCTCTATTCCCTCACCAGTTTAATTGTTTATAGCAACTCATTTAATTTCTAGCACTCTCTAATAACATTACCTTAGAGATGTTCATTTTCCCTCAAGGGTTGTGATCCCATCAAATTAAATCTAAACTATACGTGTTTTGTAGAAGTCTTCTAAGTTACAAAACACAGAAACAGAATAATCTAAAACAATTCTTCTTTAAATCTAAAGGTTTTGCCTTTTCTACATCTAGTTTTAGTTTTTTCAGTGATTAGCAGTATCTAAGATCTAGAATTTCTCTTTTGGGACCCAAGTCAGTAGTGGCTTTATGTGTTTAGAAAAATATCCTCTATTTGCGTTTAATATGCAGAGAAACCAGCAAAATGTATTATGACTCAGATGCTTCACAACTGATGTTTCTTTCTCACATCAATGTTTCGCTCCCTCTCCTTCTCTCTCCCTTTCCCTGTCTCTCAAAAAAAAAAGAAAAAAAGAAAAAAGAAAAAAGTAAGCTCCAGCCAGTGTGGCTCAGTTGGTTGGGCATCATCCTGCAAACTGAGAGGTTGCTGGTTCTATTGTATTCCCGGTCAGGGCACACACCTGGGTTGTAAGTCCAATCCCCATTTGGGACATGTACTGAAGGCAGCCCCAATGTTTTTTCTGCCCCTCCTTTTCCTTCCCTTCCCCTCTCTCTAAAATGGAAAACATAAAAATAAAAATAAAAGATGGTTCTAATGATATTCCAATATGCAAGTTCAAAATGTTCCTGGAGTAACTGCATGGCTTGTTCAATCATTGACCAAACAGTTATTGAACACCTACTGTATTCTCAATATTATTCAAAGCAATTGAGTAACTAACTTGGTAAATCAGAGGCTCTAACTCACTTCTTTTAAGATTCAACTGCAAAAATGCAATTAAAATGAGCTCTTCTTTCCAAATACACCTGCTATGTCAAAAGAGACACTCTCTCTGTTTATTTTATAGGAGTCTAATCATCTCTACTTGGCTGTGAGTCCTGCAATCAGGCTCATTTCTCTGCCCACAGTACTACTTGATATTCTGTGAGCAGAGTTTCACAGCTCACCCAAAGTCTCCAAGTTTCTCAAGCAAGATGCTTTCTCTACTAAGAATTTAAAATGATGCTGAATTAAGCATAACACACCAGGTAGTAGTATAAAACACATGAGCATTAAGGGGAGATGGTTCACAAAGGCTCTTTGTCTTAAGTTTACCTGTAGCCCTTGCAATTAATTGCAGGTGTACAAATTGCATGCAGATCCATCTGCAGCTGAAATTAGCTCACTGCTGGTGTAACTGGTCAGGTGAACCCTCCCAAGGGAGACCTTAGTTAATTATAATAATTATTAAGTAATTACAAGTATAATGATATGAATTTTCATGTAAAGTTATTGCTTAAAAAATCTCTAATACAGAAAATAAGATATGTACATAAATTTCATAAAATTTTCATTAAATGAGACTGCTTCTGGATTTCAAGTGCTTAAGAACTGAATTTCACACAAACATTTCTTAGCCTGGGTGCTTGCCTCTGCACTAATGGTTGTTTCCTTGAAATATACCCATACCATACTTGTTCAAACAAAGTGATGTGGCAAGGGCATCTGTGTTCGGATGTTTTCTTGGGGTCAGTATTAAGTCTAAATGCCTTCATTAACTGTAGAAAACATTTTATGTTGATAATACTGCTTGACTTATTTTCAGAGCACAGCAGTGTGAATATTGTACAGTCAAGAGCTGTTTTCAAAGGAAAGCGGGGTAAACACCTCACATGGTCAGGCCTTCCTGCTGGGGGATAGAATGTCTGTACGCCCCTAGTAAAATAAGCTTGCTCATTGTGATTTTGTTTTATTTTCTGGATGTACAGATAATGAGTTTGCAATCTATAAACCCATCATTTAAAAAGAAGAAATTCAGGCTACAGAAATGCTTTGTACTGAGAGAAAATCTATCCCAAATATGGCATGTTTGGATATTTAAGAACTGATGAATCTGGCTGACTATTTCAAAACCCAAGGATCCTCAGTGCCCGCATGCTTCAGTGTTGCGGACCGTTCAGCCTGGTCTCAGGAGTTGTAACCCTCACCCCATGGTGAGCTGTGTAAGAGCCTAGGGACCCACTTCATCTGGGTCTGTTCTGTCAAGAGGACATGAGCTACTAAGGAGACAAAGCTTATCTCCCTGGCAGGAGTGCTGCTTCTGCCTCATCCATCTCTGGCCCCATTGCTTGGTTGGTTAGTCAATAATGGGTAAGACTCCTCATGGGAGGGGCAACCTAAGGCAGACACGACCACTTGGGAGGCCCTCATGGAAGGACTGGGGGGGGGTGCTGCAGCAAGGAGGCTGCGATGGACCCTTACCCCCCAGCTATTCTGACATAGCCTGAGTCCTCATTTCCATATGGGAGATGTCTTCTGCTTCCTAATTGGCTTAAAGCCTAAAACTATGAGGGCAAGCGGTGCAGCCCTGTGCTGGCCAGGAAGGTTCCCTGGGTGATCAGGCATAAGAAAGAATTCCTAAAGTCCTGTGAAACCTGCTTTGCTAAGAGTGCTCTCATTTAAATGATAAGGGTCCGAGGAGGAAATGAGTATGTCTCCCAAAGTTTGGCAACCCCCTTTCCGGACAGACACTGACACAGATTAAGCCCTCAGATTTCTTTGACATGTTAAACCTGTATTCCTGTGTATTTGAACCCAATGAAAGCCCAGTGAGGAAGGGGCTCTGGGTCATTCTCCTCTGAGAGTTTGTCCACCTCTTCTCCCCAAGCAGATCATGTCTTGGTAGTTTTATTTTCATCCGTGATGGACGGATGGGGCTCTGTGGGTGGAGTCCCTCCCCACATCTTGGCCCCCAGGACAGGGGCCCCCACCCTTCAGTATCCTGATCCCAATAACTGAGCTCTTGCCACCAAGCCCTGTCTCATTGCCTCTCTTGTTCTCTCACATGCATTAGTGTCTTTCATGCTTTACAGAAACTGCTTATTCTTTCCAGGGATTCTGGACTCCTGCTTCTGCATCCTGGCCCCTAAGACCACGCCTGTAAATATCGATCACCAGAACTCTGCTTTATGTAGCCCCTCCGGATCCCCAGTTTTGCCTGCAGCAGTGCAGCCCATCTTCCTGTCTTGGTAAATAAGAGGAAAGGACCTATTTCTCAAACAGCATAATCATCCAAACAACACCAATGACCAAGTTGACTTAAAGCTCTATTTTGTCACCATAAGAGTCTTCTGGCAATCCAGGAAGCATCAATCATACTGCAGTTTAGTCCCATTTCAGTCGTGCTCCAGGGACACCATTTGCAGGGACAATATTGTGAATGGTGCACCTGTCCAGTGAGAAACACGGTGAGGCCCAGCAGGTCAGTTTAGCATGTCGAGCAACATCCTCATGCACATTTCACAGATGGTTTAGGAGATCATATGGCAACATCTTCATGGTCAAAGAAAAGATTGACAATCTGTGAAATGCTCAACCTTTAAAAATTGTGTAATTAAACATATTTGTAGAACATTGCATTATATATAGAGATAAATTCATGGATACGTGTGTATGTATACATATCCCCTTTCATAATGAACATTTAAATATCAGAGTTCTGAAACTTCCAATAAGTAGGCTTAAATTTGTTAAAATTCATGATTTCAAACTTATTTTTACATGAAATCATTTGGGAAGAGAGTATCTGAAAATAACCTGTACAACATCCTTGGAACCTGCTTGGGGGAACACTGCTCAAGCGTTGCCTATGCATAACATGGCTTGCTGTCGTTGGGCCCCTAGAACTTCTCTACCTAATAGTCGACAATTGACTCCTGGGAAGGGTGGGAGGATGGGCACGTGCTATAGCCGACCACAACGACATGAGCAGGATGCCGATGTTTCTCTACACATCTGCACAGCATTTAAACTCCAATTCTCCCAGGTGACCTACAGGGCACGTTGTGCAACTAACAGTAAGTGTTTTTCAATTAACTGTCGAAATTTAGAGGCAGTAGTTAAAAAAAAAAAGATTTTAAGGCTTCTTTCTACTTCACTTTTACCACACACTACTTAAATGACATGCTCTTTCCCTTTTAATGTTAACTGAATCATCACGCACTTGCCACTCAAATTTCAAATGCATGGCAGGCGCTCCTCTGAGCACTGCCGCGTATGGTAATGAGATGGCCACACTGAAGCCTAGGCGGGTCTGTCCTCACCCCTTCTCTCAACCACAGCAAGAAACTAAAAGCCATATCTGAAGGGCAGTTTAATTCTTCTGATGGTGATTTAAAAAATATATTCCTCCCCAAGAGCTTAAACCTTAATTTGAATTTCTGAAGTGTCCTATGGCATCCAAGAGCAGGTACACCATGGAGGTCTTTTTGTTGTTGTTGTTAGGATTGTAAATTCCTTAAAATATCCAGATTTCTTGAATATTCCATATATATTACATTTGCCTGTCAAATGCTTGTTTATTCTTCTTGAAGGCTCAACTCTTAATTTCACTTTCTCTATAAGCCCACCTGAAGCACAATAAAATTATTTAGCCTTTATCTTTTGGACAACCATTATTCCCTCAGCACATGCAGGCTTATGTTATTAAATAAATTTTAGATGAAAGAGCTAATTCCTCAATTGCATTGAAAATCCCCACTTGCATGTATGTCCTTGTATTCTTAATGCTTGTCACAGTGGATCATTTATTCCTTCATTTAGTAAACAGACCTCTTTGGAGTACCTCATTAAATAGTAATAACAGTGTCTAGATTGCTCAGAGTCCAGCAGCGGAAGTGAGGGAAAGAGGCAGGGGACAGTCATGTAAAACAAATAACTCATTAATTCGAAAGTGTTTTAGAAAGAAAACGGCTAACTCTGCTTGCAAATGTGGGAGAATCTTAGATTTAACTTAACCTCTATCACTGGAGAGGTAAGTAGGAATGTACTAAAATGTGAAGGGAAAAATTTTCAGGTAAAAAACAATTGCTCATATGAAATTTTTAATGACTAAAGATAATTATATGCTTAAGGACCTCAGAGGGCGGAGGGAGAGCGGAGGGGCGGAGAGGAGAGCCTGCAATGCGGCAGACTGTCCAGTACTTTGTGTGCCGTTCCTGAGAGCGTGGTCTGTACGCAGCGGGCCTGGTCACACTTAAGCACGTACTGCAGAAACGCCTCAGTATCCTGATGAAGGAGGTCTACACTGCAGTCCAAGAATGTGTACTTGTAACATCTCTAGTGCCTCTGATGTCGCATGACCTCAAATGAAATTCTGAGAAACGCCATGTGTATGCAGTGAAAAACCTATGGTGGTAGTTATTAAATAGGCAGTGTGGGGCCACATTGAAGTGGGGAGTTGAATCCTCCACTGCCAGAGGTTTAGCACTAACTCAGGCAAGGGGTGTCAGTGATTATAAACAGCTTCATTTAGTTAGTTACTTAGTTGCTACTATTGCTGCCTAAAACAAGATTGTGACTGAAAAGTCTGTGAGTACGCTTAGATGCAAAGCACTGTAAGTAAAGATGCTGCACTGTAACTAATGACACTGAAAATTATTTTGTTTGATTCACAATATTCCAGCAGATATCACTCTTCTCTTGGTATACCACATATTATCCCAATTAAGCCTCATACAAATACTATGAGGTAGTCATTACTATTTCTTTTATTTATTTTCATTGTTGATCTTGTACAGTTTTCTGTCTTTTACTCCCACCCCAGCCCTCCCCACCTCCCTCCCATTTCCACTCCCCATAGTTTTTGTCCATGAGTCCTTTATACTTGTTCCTGTAAACCCTTCCCCTTTTCCCCTGAAATTCCCTCCCCTCTCTCCTCTGGTGACTGTCAGCCTGTTCCCAATGTCAGTGTCTTTGGTTATATTATGCTTGTTTGTTTGTTTTGTTGATTAGGTTCCTGTTAAAGGTGAGATCATATGGTATTTGTCTTTCACTGCCTGGCTTATTTCGCTTAGCATGATGCTCTCTAGTTCCATTCATGCTTTGCAAAGGGTAGGAGCTCCTTCTTTCTTTCTGCTGCATAGAATTCCATTGTGTAAATGTACCACCGTTTTTTGATCCATTCATTTACTGATGGGCATCTAGGTTGCTTCCAACACTTGGCTATTGTAAATTGTGCTGCTATGAACATAGGGGTGCATAGGTTCTTTTGGATTGATGTTTCAGGGTTCTTAGGATATAATCCAAGCAGTGGAATTGCTGGATCAAAAGGTAGATCCATTTTTAGTTTTCTTAGAAAATTCCATACTGTTTTCCATAGTGGTTGTACCAGTCTGCAGTCCCACCAACAGTGCACTAGGGTCCCCTTTTCTCCACAACCTCTCCAACACTTGCTGTTTGTTGCTTTGTTTATGATGGCCATTCTGACTGGTGTCAAGTGGTATTTCATTGTGGTTTTAATTTGCATCTGTCTGATAGGTAGCGATATCAAGCATCTTTTCATGTGTCTCTGGATCCTCTGTATATCGAAGTGTCTGCCCAAGTCCTTTGCCCATTTTTCAATGGGCTGCTTGTCTTCTTAGAGTGGAGTCGTGTAAGTTCTTTATATATTTTGGAGATTAAACCCTTGTCTGAGGTATCATTGGCAAGTATGTTTTCCCATACAGTTGGTTCTCTTTATTTTAATACTGTTTTCTTTAGACATGCAGAAGCTTTTTATTTTTATGAGATCCCATTTGTTTATTCTTTCCTTTATGTCCCTTGCTTTAGGGGACATATCAGTAAGAATGTTGCTGCATGAAATATCTGAGATTCTCCTGCCTATGTTCTCCTCTAGGATTTTAATGGTGTCATGGCTTATATTTAAGTCTTTTATCCACCTTGAATTTATTTTTGTGTATGGTGTAAGTTGGTGCTCAAGTTTCATACTACCCAAAGCAATTTACAGATTCAATGCAATACCTATTAAAGTACCAATGGCACATTTCACAGACATAAACACTTCAAAAATTTATATGGAACCATAAATGACCCAGATTAGCTGCAGCAATTTTGAGAAAGAAGAGCAAAGTAGGAGGGATCACAATACCTGATACCAAACTGTATTACAAGGCCACTGTAATCAAAACAGCCTGGTACTGGCATAAAAACAGGCATATGGACCAGTGGAATGGAACAGAGGGTCCAAAAATAAACCCAAGTCTCTATGGTCAATTAATATTCAACAAAGGGGGCAGCAACATAAAATGGAGCAAAAATAGCCTCTTCAACAAGTCATTACGGGGGTCTCCAGGATGGCGGCATGGTAGGATGACGCAGATTGTTCTTCCTCCTGCACATGGGAGAAAAACCTAGCCGATCTACGGAGGAACGGAGCAGATAGCCAACAATACCACAGTATATATGAAAATAGGAGATCAAAATCCGTGGCAGACATTGGAAAACTGGACGTGGCAGCCGAGCGACCGGAGGTGGCCCTGAGACGGGACAGAGGCAACCCAGCGACCGGAGGCGGCTCCGCAACCGACCGGAGGCGGCCGCGCGACCGGAGGGGCCTCCGCAACCGACCGGAGGCAGCCGCGCGACCGGAGGCGGCTCCGCAAACCACCGGAGGCGGCCGCGCGACCGGAGGGGCCTCTGCAGCCGACCGGGGGCGGCCCGGCGACCGGAGGCGGCTCTGCAGGCGACCGGAGGGGCCTCTGCAGCCGACCGGGGGCGGCCCGGCGACCGGAGGCGGCTCTGCAGGCGACCGGAGGGGCCTCTGCAGCCGACCGGGGGCGGCCCGGCGACCGGAGGCGGCTCTGCAGGCGACCGGGGGCGGCCGCGCAACCGGAGGGGCCTCTGCAGCCGACCGGGGGCGGCCCGGCGACCGGAGGCGGCTCTGCAGCCGACCGGGGGCGGCCGCGCGACCGGAGGGGGCTCTGCGACCGGGTTGGGGGCGGCCCTGCGGCCGGAGGCGACCCTGCAACTAGAGAAGGGGACTCTGGAAGACCCGGAGCTCACATCTGTGATCCTGGGGTGAGTGCGCGCAGCTCGGGAAACTCTCGGAGCCCACGCCCGTGGTCTCAGGCGGGCGCCTGCGCCCTGTGGGAGACCCGGAGCTCGCAGCGGTGGGCTCGGGGAGGGATGGATCTGTAAGAGATTCCAGCTGAAACCCATAAACTCTGGAAAGCTCGCCCCCTGCAGGAGGCTCAGAAATCACACCCAAGGCCCTGCATGGACAGTACGCCATTAGCCCTGGGGACAGTGCTGGGCTGGCACTGAGGACAGTAGCCCAAAGCTGACTGAGTGAGGAACAGGGAGAAAAGCGGTACGAGTCACCTCCCAGCCTGCTACAGCCAGCAAGTCCAGAAAATCCAGTTTGGCCTGTGTGAAAATAGCAAGAGATTTTTTTTTTTTTTTTTCCCTTCTTATTCTTTTTTTTTTTTTTTTTTTTGGGGGGGGGTGTTTTGTTTTGTGGGGGGTTTTTTTGATAGTTGTTTTTTGTCTGCTTAGTTGGGTTTTTTGTTTGTTTGTTTGTTTTGGTTCGTTTTTCGTTTTTGTGGGGTTCTTTTTGTTTTGTTTTGGTTATATATTTTTTATTTCTTTATTACTTCTACCTTTTTTATCCCTCAATTCCTTTTGCTTCTCTTTACTTCTTTCTGGCTTTATTCCTTCTTCCTTTCTTTCCAATTTTATCTCTCCTTCCCTCCTCTTTTTTTTTCTTTTTTTTTTCTCTTTTTTCTCTCTCTTCTTTTTTCACTTTATTCTTTTCTCTTTTTGAATACCCATGAGTGAGGCAAAGAAATCCTACAACTGTGGAAAAAACAGAGTTGGACCAAAAGAGGGGGTATTCCCACAGCTGAGACAGTGGAAGCTGTGAACACCAGGATACCTGAAGAAGACTATAACACTGAATCTCACAGGTATTCCACCACAGAAGTTCACACCATAAACGCAGGTCGCCAGAACAGATCAACTTAAGAAGCAGAGGTTTACAAGAAGAGTCTCACCAACAATGAGAAGACAAAGAAATAATCCCCAAATGAAAGAAAAGGTGGAAGCCCCAGAAAGAATGCTAAATGAAACAGAGGCATCTCAACTATCAGATAAGGAGTTCAAAGAAATGGTTGTCAGGAAGCTCCATGAGCTCTCAATGAGCTACCAGAAACTACAGGGAAGCTACGATGAACTCAGTGCAAACTATATCAACATGAAAAAGGAAATAGAAACTATCAAAAAGGGCCAGGAAGAAATGAAGAATACAATTTCTGAGCTTAAGAACACAGTAGAAGGAATGAAAAGCAGAATCGATGAAGCAGAAGATCGGATCAGTGAGTTGGAGGACAAAGTAGAAAAAAACAGCCAGATAGAGCAAGAAAAGGAAAAGAGGCTCAGAAAGAATGAAGAGGTATTAAGAGAAATGCAAGACAACATGAAACGTAATAATATCCGTATAATAGGAATACCAGAAGGAGAAGAAGAAGAGCAAGGGATAGAAAACCTATTTGAAAAAGTAATGATGGAAAACTTCCCTAATTTGGTGAGAGAAAAAGTCACACAAATCCAGGAAACACAGAGAGTCCCTATCAAGAGGAACCCAAACAGGCCCACTTCAAGACACATCATCATTAAAATGGCAAACTTCCAAGACAAAGAGAGAATCTTAAAGGCAGCAAGGGAGAAAAAGGAAGTAACATACAAGGGAGCCCCGATAAGGTTAGCAACTGACTTCTCAATGGAAACGCTCCAAGCCAGAAGACAATGGCAAGAAATATTCCAAGTAATGAGAACCAAAGGCCTACAACCAAGACTACTTTATCCAGCAAGACTTTCAATCAAGATAGAAGGCCAAATACGGAGCTTCCCAGACAAAAGAAGTCTAAAAGAATACACCTCTACCAAACCAGTACTACAAGAGATACTAAAGGGACTGCTTTAAGGAAAGAAAGGAAAAGAGAGAGTGAGGAACACAGATACGAAAATGACAATGAATCAGTACCTATCAATAGTAACCTTAAATGTAAATGGATTAAATGCTCCAATCAAAAGACATAGAATAGCTGACTGGATAAGAAAGCATGACCCACACATATGCTGCCTACAAGAGACCCACCTCAGGACAAAAGACCTACACAGACTTAAAGTGAAAGGCTGGAAACAAATTTTCCAAGCAAATGGACAGGAAAAAAAGGCCGGGGTAGCAATACTCATATCAGACAAAATAGACTTCAAAAGAAGAGCTATAAAGAGAGACCCAGAAGGTCACTTCATAATACTCAAGGGAAGAATCCACCAAGAAGACATAAACATTGTAAATATATATGCACCCAATATAGGAGCACCTAAATACATCAAGAAAATCTTAGAGGACTTCAAGAAAGATATTGACAGCAACACAATTATAGTAGGAGATTTTAACACCCCACTGTCAAAAATGGACAGATCTTCCAAACAAATTATCAACAAAGATATTGTGGCATTGAACAATACTCTAGACGAATTGGACTTAGCTGATATATATAGGGCCCTCCATCCCAAAGAAACTAAATACACATTTTTTTCAAACGCACATGGAACATTTTCAAAGATAGACCACATGATAGGACACAAAACAAGCCTCAACAAATTCGAGAAAATTGATATCATACCAAGCATTTTCTCTGACCACAAGGGACTAAAACTAGAAACCGACTTGATGGGGAAAATCCCCAAATCATCAAAATCATGGAGATTGAATAGCATGCTATTAAACAATGAATGGGTAAAGAATGAAATTAAGGAGGAAATCAAAAAGTTTCTGGAAACAAATGAAAATGAACTCACAACAACCCAAAACTTATGGGACACAATGAAGGCAGTCCTCAGAGGGAAGTTCATAGCAATACAGGCCTACCTAAAGAAGACAGAAACATTTCTAACAAATGACTTAACCCTACGCCTACAAGAACTCGAGGAACAACAACAAAGACAGCCCAGGGCAAGTAGAAGAAAGGAAATAACCAAGATCAGAGCAGAATTAAATGACATAGAGACTAAAAGCACAATCCTAAGGATCAATGAATCCAGGAGCTGGTTCTTTGAAAAGATAAACAAAATCGACAAGCCTTTAAGCAGGCTCATCAAGAAAAAAAGAGAGAGGACTCAAATAAACACAATCAGAAATGAAAGAGGAGAGATTACGACTGACACCACAGAAATACAAAGCATTGTAAGAAATTACTATGAAGAACTGTATGCCAAGAAATTTGAAAACCTAGGTGAAATGGACAAGTTTCTAGAAAAATATAACCTTCCAAAACTCAATGAAAAAGAAACAGAAAGCCTGAACAGACCAATAACAGCTGGTGAAATTGAATCAGTAATCAAAACACTCCCGGCACACAAAAGCCCTGGACCAGATGGTTTCACAGGAGAATTCTACAAAACATTTAAGGAAGAGCTAACCCCTATCCTACACAGACTATTCCAAAAAATCCAAAATGATGGAAGACTCCCAAACTCTTTTTATGAAGCCAGCATCATCCTAATCCCAAAACCAGATAAAGACATAACAAAGAAAGAAAACTTCAGGCCAATATCACTGATGAATGTAGACGCTAAAATCCTCAACAAAATATTGGCAAACCGCATCCAACAATACATTAAAAAGATCATACACCATGACCAAGTGGGATTCATCCCAGGGATGCAAGGATGGTTCAACATTCGCAAATCAATAAATGTAATACATCACATAAACAAAAGCAAAGACAAAAATCACATGATCATATCAATAGATGCGGAAAAAGCTTTTGATAAAGTACAACACCCATTTATGATAAAAATACTCAGCAAAGTGGGAATAGAGGGAGCATTCCTCAACATAATAAAAGCCATATATGAGAGACCTACAGCCAACATCATACTCAATGGGCAAAAACTGAAATCTTTCCCACTAAGATCAGGAACAAGACAAGGCTGTCCACTTTCACCACTTCTATTCAATATAGTATTGGAAGTCTTAGCCACAGCAATTAGACAAGAAAAGGAAATAAAAGGCATCCAAATTGGAAAGGAGGACACAAAACTATCATTGTTTGCAGATGACATGATAGTGTACATAGAAAATCCTATAGACTCGGCCAAAAAGCTGCTCGACATAATAAATGAATTTGGCCAAATAGCTGGATACAAAGTCAATATCCAAAAATCAAAGGCATTTTTGTATACCAACAGTGAAACAGCAGAAGCAGAAATCAAGAAAAAAATCCCATTCGATATAGCAAAAAGAAAAATAAAATACCTAGGAATAAACCTAACCAAGGAGGTAAAAGACCTGTATGCAGAAAACTACACAACACTGAAGAATGAAATCAAGGAAGACACAAACAAATGGAAGCATTTACCATGTTCATGGATTGGAAGAATTAATATTATCAAAATGTCCATATTACCCAAAGCAATTTACAGATTCAATGCAATACCTATTAAAGTTCCAATGGCATATTTCACAGACATAGAACAAACACTTCAAAAATTTATATGGAATCATAAACGACCCCGGATAGCAGCAGCAATTTTGAGAAAGAAGAGCAAAGTAGGAGGGATCACAATACCTGATACCAAACTGTATTACAAAGCCACTGTAATCAAAACAGCCTGGTACTGGCACAAGAACAGACACGTGGACCAGTGGAATAGAACAGAGAGCCCAGAAATAAACCCAAGTCTCTACAGTCAATTAATATTCGACAAAGGGGGCAGCAACATAAAATGGAGCAAAAATAGCCTCTTCAATAAGTGGTGCTGGGAGAACTGGACAGCTACATGCAAAAAAATGAAACTCGAGCACCAACTTACACCATACACAAAAATAAATTCAAGGTGGATAAAAGATTTAAATATAAGCCATGACACCATTAAAATTCTAGAGGATAACATAGGCAGGAAAATCTCAGATATTTCACGCAGCAATATTTTCACTGATACGTCCCCTAGAGCAAGGGACATAAAGGAAAGAATAAACAAATGGGATCTCATCAAAATAAAAAGCTTCTGCACAGCTAAAGAAAACAGTATTAAAATAAAAAGAGAACCAACTGTATGGGAAAACATATTTGGAAATGATACCTCAGACAAGGGATTAATCTCCAAAATATATAAAGAACTTACAAGACTCTACTCTAAGAAGACAAGCAACCCAATTAAAAAATGGGCAAAGGATTTGAACAGACACTTCTCCAAGGAGGACATACAGAGGATCCAGAGACACATGAAAAGATGTTCGATATCTCTAGCTATCAGAGAGATGCAAATTAAAACTACAATGAGATACCACTTGACACCAGTCAGAATGGCCTTCATAAACAAAGCAACAAACAGCAAGTGTTGGAGAGGTTGTGGAGAAAAGGGGACCCTAGTGCACTGTTGGTGGGATTGCAGATTGGTACAACCACTATGGAAAACAGTATGGAATTTTCTAAGAAAACTAAAAATGGACATACCTTTTTACCCAGCAATTCCACTGCTTGGATTATATCCTAAGAATCCTGAAACACCAATCCAAAAGAACCTATGCACCCCTATGTTCATAGCAGCACAATTTAGAATAGCCAAGTGCTGGAAGCAACCTAGGTGCCCATCAGTTAATGAATGGATCAAAAAACTGTGGTACATTTACACAATGGAATTCTATGCAGCAGAAAGAAAGAAGGAGCTCCTACCCTTTGCGACAGCATGGAAGGAATTGGAGAGTATCATGCTAAGGGAAATAAGCCAGGCAGTGAAAGACAAATACCATATGATCTCACCTTTAACTGGAAGCTAATCAACAAAACAAACAAACAAGCATAATATAAACAAAGACACTGAATTTGAGAACAGTCTGACAGTGTCCAGAGTGGGAGGGGAGGGAATTTCAGGGGAAAAGGGGAACGGTTTAGAGCAACAAGTATAAAGGACTCATGGACAAAAACTATGGGGGGGTGGAAATGGGAGGAAGGTGGGGAGGGCTGGGGTGGTGGGCTGGGGCGGGGTAAAAAACAGAAAACTGTACAATATCAACAATTAAAAAATACTGATTAAAAAAAAGAAAAAGATTTAAAGAAAAAAAAATAAAAAATTAAAAAAAAAAGAATAATTTATTTTCTAAATTTAACCTAGTTTTAGTTATATTAATCTAGAAGACCGTACTTGATATAAAGGAACTAAATTTTATTTAAAAACCAAGTTTATAAAATAAAAACTTAAGTGGATTCTCCTATAAAAAAAAAAAAAAAAAAAACAAGTCATTACTATTTCTAACAGAGAAGGAGACAAGGGCTCAGAGTTGAAATGACGTGCTTAGTGTCACACCAAGCATACATGATGGGGTGTGGATTAAAACCTGATTCCTTATTCTACACCATACTGCCCATGTGAACACTGCAAAGTAACTTCCGAAGTATGCAATGAAATACAACAGACATCAACTTTGTGAACAACAAAGTTGAACATGAACACGACATTATTGAAGGTTAAAAATATAGGTATTTGATTAGCTTGTGTCAAGATTATTCTTAGTACAAATGGCAAATACAAGCCCAAATGTTTAAGACAAAATGAAAATTTGTTGATTCTTATGGCTGAAAAGTCCTCTAGGTATCACTTGGTTCTGGGAACTAAAAAAATGACCCTAGAAACCAATTTCTCCCTCTCTGTCTCTTTGTTATCTCCAAGTTCAGTTCCATTGGTCCTGGCAAAACAGACTCCTCCAGAGCTCCAGCCTCATATCCTCCAAAATCCAAGTCTAATGAAACAGAACACAGTTCCCCCCAGTCTCTGTTAAGATCATTTGCAGTTCTTACTGGATCACGTGTCTATTCTTGAGTCAACCTCTGTAATCAGTGCTACTCAATCCTGTGATTGTCCATGTGAAAGTTGAATGTCTATCTTGGTATCCAGCATAGAGTCAGCATCATCCAAACATCACAGACCAGTGGGGGAAAAGTAGTTCTTCAAAATAAAATTTGATTAATATTACCAAAAAGGGGATTTCAACTTGGAGACATCAACATTAGCAAATATACATGGGGTTTAGCTAAAGAAAACAGCAGGATAACTCAGCATAGCTTTACATTATTATGCCAGACTAAGCATGGCACCAGGGGGGTTCTGGAAATACAGGGGAATGCTTGTAAAGTATGGGATTGCTTAAACACTATGCTGGACACCTGAACTAATGCAAGATAGCACTGCATGAAAAAATGATGTTACTTAAAAATAATTCATTATGACAAAATAAATTCAGCTCATGGGTTAATTAAATGAACATTTATTTTAACAAGGATTGCGTGCACACATACCGCACACTCACTGGTTCCGCAAGACTGCTTTTGGGGTTGAATCCATTCAAATAAGATTATTCTGTAAACAGCTGACTGGATTCTGTTCTTTTGTTTTCAGAATAACCCACAGTTCAAATTCAAGCCCTTAAAAACAAACTTTAAACATTTGTGTGCTTGTATAGCCACAATAATTCTTTAGCCAAAGTACATTGGTTGGTTCTTTTAATTATTTAATCAATACTTCCTTCCAGCAGTTTCTACCTTTTTATTCCCTTTCCAAAATCACTCATTTCTCTAGACAAAGTGGAAGGGTTTCCTGACTTATCTCTTTAATGGTTTCTTTCAGATAAGAGAAGCAGTAAAAATTTTCTGGGAATCTTCCCCTTTGGTGATATTTTATGTTCTTTTGAGTGCATGTGTTCATTTTCAGTCTTCTGATGGTTCAAACCAGTGTTCAAGCCTCTGTCCTCTATGCTCCAATCATCCCTTATTTAAAATCTTTATCATGGTGTATCACAATTATTAAGTATTAATACCATAATGATAAATTTAATTAGTTACACACAAAAAAATTAATTGAACTAAAAAAATCAGTTTCTTCCTCCATAAATGAAAACTCATTGATGTCATGGTTCTAGCAGGGTCTTGCAAATGGTAATTATTGGTTGAATAAATGAACATATTATAAGCAGTCATGTATGTGGTAACTGAATATCTCATATTTTCAAAGTGGTGACTTGGCTGCACCATCCTGGATGAAATGTTAGGAAGGGAACATACCCAGTAGCCAGGTGTTCTATTCCTGCCAGGCAGAGGCTGGAAGGGGCATGGCTCCGCCCTGCTCTTCCTCCCAGCACTAAGTGCACTGACACTGTGGGTAGCAAGGAAAAGGGAGGCAGAGAAAAGGCCTCAGGGATGTCAGGGTGGGAGGAGCTGGCTATGGGCAAATGCTGGAGCTGCAATGTCAGAGCTGGGAAAGGAAGACCCCCATACAAGAGATACTTACAGGCGGAGGAGGAAGGGGCTGACTGGTGCACCAACTGTAACAGAGGTTGGGTGAAGTTGGCTTTTATGTGACTCCTAAATAGAGATATATGACAGTATTAAGAGCTAGGAACAGAGGGAGTAATGTGTCTACACAGACATTTACTTATCCAGACCCTTCTCGCTCATTAAATCCTTATAAATGTGTGAACTCACCAGCAGCTATTTGCTCACCAGCTTTTTTTCCCCATTAGTTGCTGCACTTTCTGACTATAATATTTTCATTAGTAAGCATGGTACATTATGAAATTTTGGTATTGATGATATTTAAACAAATTAAACTCTACTATTATGTTTGCAAAGTGTGGCCCACATCGATCAATACAACAAATTACAAATGCAAAACACTACTTAAGCTGCATAATGACAGATATTTTAAAATTTATCCATGTGGCAGTTAGGAGTTTCAAGAGAAGGGAGAAGAATTATTCATGCGTGGGAAGTGGATATATAAGTATAAGTAATTGCTTCCTGGAAAAGGCCTTGCCTAATGAAAAGTGTGCCCGAAAGATACGCTAATAAGCTGCCCACCAAAGTGAGGAAACATTCATGCTACCAAGAAGCTGGAAGTCCCCACCTCCTAGTCTATTATTTGGATAGTGGTTCTCTTTTGTGATGTTAAGAGTTAGGATAAACTGAGATTTCTGGATCAGTGAGAGAAAAAGCTGGAAATTGTCCAAGGTCTGTGTCTTTTATCTTCTTTTTAGCAGTCCATGCTCAGACAGCATTCCTCATAAGTATACTGCTCATATGAACATAACAATCATGTGTGGTCCAGCAACTCTTGGTACTTTGGACACTTGAACTAAACAACAGATATTAATCGCATACTGCCTGAGTGCCAGGCATATGGGGAAAGTAAATCAAACTCAAGCCAACTAATACACACAAAAAGACAAACCAACAACAACCCCACAAAACATGAAGCAGCAACTCTTCTTATCTTCAGTATAGTTGCTGACATATATGAAAAAGAGAGTGAGCAGCAAATTGCCATAGCAGCAGAGTGCTGTCCACAATTCAAGTGAATACATGTTTTAGAGCAGTGATGGTATTCAAAATATTTAACAACCTGTATGACTGTGTGACATAATAAAATATGTATGTTTGGTCTGTGTCCTTAGTTCTTGAGATAAACAAGGATAGCCACCATCTATTAAAATTGTAGGTGTTTCTGTTCTGGACTGTGTGGGAAAGTGATGAGGCACCCAGCACCCTAAAATAGTGTGGACCCAAAAGTAGTAGTGAACAGGAAAGAAAGAAAAATAAACAGACAGCTCGAACAAGCATGAGCCCCATACTCTGCCAGCCCAGGAGGAATTTCCCGTGGCCCCACCGGCCCATGAAAGGGATGGTGAGGAGGCAGTTTCACACGCACTGGAAAATATCTCTTAGACTAACTGCAAGGTCGTTTACTGAACATCCTATTAGTGTCTCAAGGCATCCTTTAAAAGAGGTTTTCATGCCAAATCTTTTGACACTTTGACAGGCTACAAAACTCCAAGCAGCAGGACTTTCTGTTGTTGCTGTTATTCATGTTTCAGTGCAGTAAACACATATGTAGTTTCACTTAGTAGATTGTAAATAGAGTTGGATGAAATCCAGAAATTGATTAGTCTGTCTTAATGGGAAAAAAAATCCATAAAAACAACCTTGACATGAAATTAAATCCCCTCAACGTATTTTTTAACTAAGAGGCATGTGTTGAGAACTTACGTGTTCAGAATACGCTAGAGCAGTCATTTTCAAACTCACATTTAGAATCATATAATGTTCTTTAAAAAATGATGGTACCTGAGTCCCATCCTACAGCTTAAGAGTGTACCCCAAGGTCTACAAGTAGAGACTATAAGAACTAAGTCACAAACTGAGTAAAACAGCATAATGGAAAACCCATGACCAGCTTAGAGCCATCAGGATGAACTTGGTGGAGCTGGATGTAAAATTGACTGAACACGTTGGGTTCTGTGAGCATGAAAAAGGAATGGAAGGAAGAATGGCTACTGGGCAGGTAATCACTGGGTAGGCAGCTATGTCTGCCATCTACTCCCAGTATCTCAACTCATTCTCAGGAATTCTCAGAGTGAAATGGGGAACTTACCAGAGCATAGCTTGAAAACTACAGTACCCTCCCTGTTCTATGTGAGCACACAAAACTAACTGACAATGGCTCAAGAAAATGTGGGATTGGATTTAACAATTGCTAAGCTTCTCCCTACCTCTTAAAGCCAATAATCTAAAACTCTAAGGGGAATTTCAAAGATGAGAAGAAACAGAGCTTTCTGGCCTTGAAAATATGATAATCTTATGGGGACATATCATGGATACACAGAAAACACTTGAAAATATTACCATCAAATGAAACCGATGTGTCAAAAATTGAACTTTGCATTAATGATAAAGGAGGCTATTAAAATAGCAACTACCACCTATAACCAAAACACTGAACATATGCATAGTCCAATTCTACATATGCAAATCTGAACTGATATTTATAACATTTCATCGGCCAAAGGAAAATACATTATTCTTTGCAGCTGTTTTGGACTGTGGCATTTACAATGTGGAACACTAATCCTCCAGCACATTCATTCAAGATACACATCAGTTTACTAGCCACCATGTGGAACATACACTACCATGTGTGAGGAATATGTACAGATGGACAAGATGTCATCAGACAGATCAGCGACTAGTTTGAATGCCATCACCCAGCACAAATGGTAGTAGCAGAGTCTTAAATACTGAAATAGTCTATCTGGAGTTAAGTATATGTTGTGTTACAACATACAATTCTAAGTGTTCTGTTCTGCTCTTTTGAAAGATTTCTAGTCAAAATCAGCTTTGTTCTCATTCAAGTAGCAGGTGCTTTTGCTACAAAACTTTGTCCCATGAAGCTGGTTTATAACAATGTCAATGAAATAATATGATGAGGTGGAAAGTCCAGAGCAAAAGGAGATGTACCGTAACTAAGGTTTCTAACTGCTAAGGAATTCCACCATTGCCCCTTTCTTATTCTTTTCTCTCCATTAATCTAAAAAAACAGGGGGGCAGTTGATATTGCTTGCTTTCTCTCCCCAGCAATTCATTCAACAAACATCCATCAATCACTTCCTGCGTGGGAAGAAATATGCTAAACACAGAGGCAAAAAGCAAGTGCACAAGGCAGTTATAACTCTGTGCAATTTCTGACTTGTTATTCTGTTTTTTGAAATGAACAAATTGAGACACATGGATTTACTTAGTCACACTATAGAAGAAATAAGTACAAAGTTAGAAATTAAGCTTAGGTCTTTTACCCTGAGGTGCTGTTTAGATGGGGTACCCATGGGGGTGGCTTGGTTATTATACCAAGAGAGGTTTATCTGAGCTGGTCCAAACCTCAGAAAAAGATAGCCCAATCCATATGGCCCTCGGGCTGAATGCAGAAGAAAGGGAATTTTGCCTCCCTTAGGGAGGCTATTCCATTCATAAAGTGCAAGGCCAAGCAGGACTCATGGGATTGCGCTTCATGACCCCCACAGGAAAAGACCTGAGCACTGAGCATCTTGTGCATGAACGTAACCCAGAGCTCCAAGTGAGGTTACCTCACAGCTCAGGGCCCATGCCAGCGGAACCTGGCCTGCTGTGTGGATGTCCTGTGGATGACAGGACCTCTAATGCTCTGCTGTGTGACTCAGTGACCATATGCAAAGGAGCACACCTGCTCTAAAGGGAGCCGGATTGTCAGAGAAGTCTCAAAAGCCAGGCAGATGCCAGCATTCCCTCTACTCTTCCTGATCTATCAGCAGCAGCCTTGCCAGATGGTGTGTCCACCTTCTACGAGCATACTCTGATCACAGAAAACAGGCTGACGCACCAACAACTCTACCCCCAGTGTCAGTACTGCTCTGCCAGCAACACAGGCATTAATGGGCAAGGGAAGAAATCCAAAGAAAAGGAAAAGAGGCCTGGGCTGGGTGTGACTGTGCCTTCTTCCAGGCTCTTTTTCCTTAGACAAGCTTGTGTTGTATTTTGCATGGCCTATTATAATGATCTGTGGAGTAATGTCTCTGTCCAATAGAGTTCAAGCTTCTTAGTGACAATGATGGTATCACTGACTTTCATGGTCATAGTTTGTTTGTGGCACAGTGGCTGGCACAGAGTGACAGCTCAACAAATATCTGCTGTGCTGTTTTTATGGATGATGCTGTAATGAACACCTACTAAAATACCTATTAAATAAGGACTGTGAAGTTTACATAACAGGAGGCCTGAGATCCCGGCAACAGCTCCTGCTCATGTAGGAATTCATATAAATTACACATCATCGCATGGCCAATGCCCAAATGGCTATTCACCTCTACGGCAATGTTCTCCTCTGCCAGCTGAACTGCCAGGCAGCAGAGAAAACAACCTGGAGCCCAGCCCCAGGTCAGGGGAATCACTAGAAATAAAAAGAGGGCCAAAATTTTACTTCTGTCTGACCACAGAGTTCACCCACAATAGTTCATGAGACTTTATTTTCAAACAATTTGAAAACGGTAAAAAATTCCAAGTGCTGATAATTTCTAAGAATTAATTATAATCTATCTAGTAAGTTATATTATCAAATGTAATTCTGTATAAATTTCATAGCATTATGAAAGTACTATAATTGTGATTTAATATGAAGCATTGCCATGTCCATCAGTTTCCTAGTGCGTATCCTATGCCACAAAGATTCTGAACATAAAAGTATCTATGCCAAAGAATAGCAATGTAAATGGACTGGCAAAATGAAATCAGCCAATACATGTCCTGAGCATTCTTACAAGTGCTCCTGCTGTGACAGTGGGTACTAAGAAGACCACAGACATAAAATATATCTAGTATTTCTCTTGTCATTTAATGCTTTTAATGGAAAGTTGAAAAATAGTTTTAGTTCTGGATTCAGCTACTCTTACATAAGCACAGTAACTAGTCCTAATTGTACCTAATTTATTCCTTTGGGTTTTTTTTTGGAAACATTTTTAAAGATTTTATTTATTTATTTTTAGAGAGAGGGGAAGGAGAGAGAAATAGAGAGAGAAACATCAATGCATGGTTGCCTCTTACGTGCCCCCAGCTGTAGACCTGGCCTGCAACCCAGGCATGTGCCCTGACGGGGAATCGAACTGGCAACCCTTTGGTTCACAGGTCAGTGCTCAATCCACTGAGCCACACCAGCCAGGGCATCCTTTGTTAAATAAGGATACATCACACATTAACGATGATTATTGTGTATGTACGGAGTTATTATCCAAGTCTCCAGCACATTGTTAGCTTTCATAATAATTAGATTCTCTGAGTTTAGAAGTCATCACCACTGCCAGCATGATCATCCTTTCATCCTGTGATGGAACAGCACAGTGAAGCTGGATAAGACCTCATGAGATTTAACTAATTCAAACTCTCTCTTTTGTTCCTCCCTAGATGACACAGACTGCTAACTAATGTATTATCAAAGTCACCCAACCAATTAGAGAGAAAAATGAAAAAAGGAGTGTATCCTAACTCCAAGTCTAGCACTTTTTCACCCAAATATTAAATAATATAAAATGTTTTTAGGTTACTAAGAGCGTTGGAACAGGGGCTTTTTATCCCTCAGCATCTCTCTTGCCAAGGTCTTGTGACAATGCATCCCACACCTCAGGGTGCCCTGTCAGAAAGGAAGTGATGATGGGCACTGAAAACTTCTGATATTCTTTTCCTGACATTAACTCATTCTCAGAGATATATGTTTCGATTAAAAAGCCATAGTGACAAAACAAAGTGTGTTTTTAAAAATATTTTAATTATTTATGAACAGTCTCTAAGAAGACATTTCTAGGTAGATTTGAAGAACATTATAAGAAGGTCTGAATGTATAAAAATAGACCCCTACCTAATGACAGATGCTTTAGTTTTTGTTTCCTTTTATTGTGTTATTAAGTTTCAGCCCCAAACTTGTCCTTCTATATTTACCTTCAAACTGCTAGGATGAGAATCCTGCAAACTATAGTTCTCAAGCTTCCTTGCTAGCAAGTCTCTGGTTATGTTCTGTCACTTAGAAGTACTTATGCCAAAATGGAAATCCGTAAAAAGATATTCTACTTCTGCAAACCCTCCTATAGGGGCAGCAACAGTAGCCTAGTGCACAGATTATGCCATGAAGATGCTGAAAATAAAAGAATCTTATTTTAGATAAGCAGCAGCCCGAGTTCTACTAAAGAAGCATTTTAGAAGCAGCAATTAGCAGTTCCATCAAATGCAGAGATAGCAGCTCCTGCTCACAGCTGCTGACCATCGTTTCAGTGGCACAGAGTGAGCTGTTCCAGCAGCCTCTGTGGCAAGACTGCTCTTATGGGCAATCAGCCCAGTGAGGGTAGCATCTTCCTGACATCTGAGTAATCCCTTTCGCTTTGTCTTCTCCAGTTCTTCTAATACTTTTGTGAACTTTCCTACCAAAAATCCCTCCTCTGAATTAAATACCCAATTGGTGTTGATTTTCCTACTGCACAATGATTGATATATACATTTCACAATGACTAATTACATCCACATCACAGATGAGGATAATGATGCTTAGAAAAGTTACGTGACACGCTGGGGATAATTTGGCTATCAGATAACTAGACTGGGACCTCTAGTTCTGTTGGGCTCAGATGGCCTGATTACTCAAAGTTAACAACTATCTATGTAAACAGGTTATGAATTTTTAATGTATTTTATTTTAAAATTGAAACGATGCAAGGTAAATTTATGAAACCAGGAAAAATAGAAGAAATAAACATTGACTTTTAAGTCTCCAAACAAACTGCACAGCACTCCAATCATTCCCCATGGACTTTAGAGGATGTGACATATAATGCAATATACATCGCACATATTGTCATATATATATCAGCAGTTAAGAGAAGATATATCTTGAGGCATTCATCAATTTTTAGTTGATGTCCAATGAGAAAATACTATCAACAATGAAAAGAGACAGACAGGCACAGAAAGAGGGATAAAAAGAAACACATATATGTGGTGAGGCATAGAGATAGAAAGCAAATCAATTACCACTTTGAGATAAAAAAATTATATTTTACAAAGGTAAATTGAATGATACAGTCACACTCTGTGTCTGACAAAATTGGTGTCCCTTCAACCTGCCGCTGGATAACACCTGTCTCAGGCTTCGCTCAGACAGACTTCCCCCTTCCACCCATCCGCAACCTCTGCTCCTTGTCTGGACAACCCCTGAGTGAGTGTCAGGTTCCAGAGCAGCCCTCACCATGCTTCCTCTAGCTTTGCCTCAGGACATTTATACTACAAGATTTTTGTTATGTTTACTATGTGACTATACACTTTATAATTTATTAGAAGTTTGAAATCAATGTACATAATATATTTATGCCTAGCATACAATTTTGTATCATAGCTTTTTTTTTTTTACTATAAATTTTTAGAGGATATTATCTTTGCTTTTTTGTTCCACTGGTCAAACTTCAATACTTACGTGAAGCTGAATCCTACACTCTCCATTTCCTCCACCTCCAATTAAAACATCAATCCTATAACATTTATCAATTTTTCAACAATTCACTTTATTATGCCCTTTCAGAGAGATGAGGCAGCAAAACTTCCTATCTCCCCAAAATTCTTGACCTCAAAAAATCATGCAGAATTGCAATGTAATTTATTGCTATTATAACTTAACTGATTGAATGTAGTAACTATAGGGAGTTAGAGAAATAAATAGTATTGTTTAAAAACTATGACAAATAAATCCCAATGGCTTAAAGAAACTTGATTTTTTTTTAAACTTGAATTCTTTAATGTGGACAAGAATGAGGAAGACACTGGGAAATATCAGGGACTGTACACCATTCTGAGGTTTTCAATGGTGTTGCTTAGACATTTACAACTTTTTAAACCTCTAAGTCAGCAAACATCAGAAGATGAATAACAGTTCTTGAAAACTTTTGATACAATCTTAGATTTGCCTCTGTAATGATATAAAATAAGAGACTGTATGAGGTCTGTCTGGAAAAAGTTCAATCATTGTTAATGTAATGAGAATGGTTTGTACAATATCAGTGTAACCTGGCAGCCAAGGAGAGTGGACTGGAATGCACACGCATGAACAATGATGACTTCACTGTACTAGTCAGTGGGGGTGGATGATGCTATTGAGTGAGCATGTGTACTGTGTGACCGTCTCATTCAAAGTGACTGAGTGAGTAGAGCAATGAATCTGCATCAGATTTGGTGTTAAGCTTCAACATTCCTCTGTAGAAAGTATTTGGATGATTCAGGAGGCCACAGCTATGGGCAACTGGTGATTGGCAGCTTCATCACAACAGTGTGCCAGCTCATGTATCCCATCTTGTGCAGAAATTTTGGGCAAAACATCAAGCCCTCCAGGTAATTCAGCCCATCTACAACACAGATTTGATGCCCTGTGACTTCTGGCTTTTCCCAAAACTAAACTCACCTTTGAAAAGGAAGAGATTTCAGACTGTCAATGAGATTCAGAGAAGTACGATGGTGCCTGGGAGAGCTGTTTGAAGTCCTGAGGTGCCTACTTTGAAGGGGACTGAGGCATCACTGTCTTTTGTATAATGTTCCTTGTATCTTGTATCTTTTTCAATAAATGTCTCTGTTTTTCATATTACATGGCTGGATACCTTCTGAAAAGGCCTTGTATATAATGATGACTATTCCAAACTGCTTGAATTTGACTACTGGCTCCATAATTTAATAGCTGAGTGATTTGAGGCAAGTCATTTATATTGCTTATTATTAGTTTACTCATCTAAAATGAGGAAAACAATATTCCTTGTAGGAGTTCTGTGAAAACAAAATGAATTACTACATGTAAAGGATCTACAATTATGCCTGTCCTAAATTAATATTTATATACATGATGTCTTTTATCATAGGGATTTCTAGGTCTTTTAAAACTCTCTAATGTTCATTTAAAATAAAAAAAAAAACTTATATAATACATACCATTCCATGAATGATTTATGAAAACACTTAAAATAAAATGAAAGAATTTTACTTCTAATAATGCCTCCATGAGAGAGCTGGCTGATTATACTCTGCAGACAACAAGTTTAAAATTGGTCAACATTATTTAAAATTATCATTTAATGACACTGAAAACTGACCAGAGGAAATAATAAGTTGAGCATTGTTTATTTTTGATATACTGCTAGTTTACCCATGAGAATAGCGATTCTGTGGCCATCTTGCTGGACACATTCACTTTCCTCTACTCAGGTAGCAAATCCCTAAGCTATACGAATTGGCATTTACAGACTCAGCTCAGAGCAGATGGCAAAGTAATCAGACATTTAAGTGAGGAATTGTGAAAGTGAGGGAGATGTAGAAACACTGAAATAATAAATTCTCTGTATATCACTGGCTTAGTCTTGAACTACACACGTAGGTAGGAACACCAGGGATTGAGATGAAAGTTGAAGGTCCTGAAGGATTGAAGATTTGCCATTCCTTTGCATCCATTTTTCAACCAACACGCAGCTCAGGTGACAGTGTATGGGCCCTCACTAAACTTGGGCGTATGAGTTTAACCTGTGCATATATTGCTGGCAGACCATGGAACTCTGCAAGGGCATCAGGCTATCAGATGCTGACCAGACACAGCATCTACTGCACACTACAGGGCAGGCAGACTTTTCAGTTTTAAGTCCAAAAATTCCATCGCCTGTTAAATGGCCCAACAGCCATCAGAAAAAATAAAACCGACATAAAAAGTAACTGGCATAAAATATAAAACTGACATATATCATCTACATTACCCAATTTCTCATAAAAAATAAACTATTAGACATGCAAAGAAACAGGATAGTTACCAACGCAAAGGGACAGAACAGTCGATAGAAATGGACCCAGAATAAATCTAGCAGACAAACTACAAAGTATCTATTACAAGTATGCTCAAATGTAAGGACAATATATTCAAAGGAAAATATGTTCTAAGAATTTAAAAATATGGAAATAATGAGCTAACAAATGAACTTGAGGATAGATCAATATTTAATACAAAGAACAGAGAGAAGAAATGTTTATGAGAATAAATGGAGCTTCTGAGATCTGTGATATGCTATCAGGCATTAGAACACTCAACAGTCTTGGGAGATGATTAGAGAGGGAAAGGGGAAGGAAAATATTTTAACAAATAATGAACAAAATTTCCTAAGTGAAAAATATTAACTCTACACCCAAGAAGCTCAAAAAACCCCAAACTGCATAGACACAAATGAGACCACACATAGACATGCGATAGTCTACAGCTGGTGGCCAAAACTAAAGAGAAAGTCTTCAAAGCAACAAGAGAAAAATGACAAATCATGTAAAAAGGTAAAGCTACATTATTAATGGCAGAATTCCCTTCAGAAACAGTGGAACCCAGAGACGTTGGAATGCCATTTGTACCACTGACAGAGAAAATAATCAACAAAGAATCCTATATCCAGAAAAATAATTCTTCAAAATGAAGGTGAAATAAAAACTTTTCCAAAATAAAGAAAACTAGAAAGAATTTGTTGCTAGAAGAACTGCACTATAAACCATGCTAAAAGAAGTCCTTTAGGCTGAAGAAAAATGACGCAAAATGGTAAGTTAGCTACACTGGAAGAATTGAAGACTACCAGAAATCATAAATATGGGGTAAATATATAAAATACACACACACGAACACACATTTTTTCTCTTAACCTCTTTAAGACTTACAGTTGTGCAAAGCAGAATTTAAAATACTATAATTGTGGGTTTATAATGCATAGAGATGTGATACACTTGGCAGTAATGTAAAAAGGGTGGGAGAACAGAGCTACATTTGTGCAATTTTTCTATATTTTCAGAAGTCAGTGTTAATTTATGTTGTAATAAATTAAAAATGATATTATAATTCCTAGAGAAATCACTTTAGAAAGAGTAAAGGGATATAGGTAAAAAGTCAATAGAATGAAATGGCTACTAAAATATATAAAAGAAGACAGAAAGGAAAAAAGAGGAATAAAAATAAATGAGAGAATTAGCAGTTGTGTAGCCAAATACCATATCTAAATCCAACCATATCAATTATTATATTAAATGTGAATTTACTAAGTAGATGAAACAGTAAAGATTCTCAGACTGGATAAGAAACAAACTCCAACTATATAACGCCCACTGCAAACAATTTAAAATCAAAGACATAAATAGGTTGAACAATAAAAGGATGGAAAAAGTTAAATGAACCAACCAATAAATGAAAGCAGGCTTGAATTGCTGAACTAATTTCAGACAAATAGGCTTCAAGAGAAGAAATATTTAATTATAAAATACATCATAAGCTGAAACAATTATAAAAGTGGAAGCACCTAACCATGGGACCGACTGCAGATGGACATGAGGGAAATTTTGAGAATAATGGAAATGTTCTACAACTGGATTTCGGGAGTAGCCAAAACTCCCACTGTATACTTAGGATGGCTGAATTTTATTGCACATAAATTAAGCTACACAAAATAAAATTTAAAAAATAAACATGCAGAGAGAGAAAGATGACATTTTACTATACAGGGCTGTCACAGGGTACGGGGCCCTGGGCAAATATTTTTGGTGGTGTTTCTGTTTATACAAGTAATTTGAGTCCTCTAAACACAGCATCAGCACTTTTTGGCAACCTTATCTCATGTGATCCTGGAAAAAAATATTGCTGTGGTTGCAGAGAATGATTCACTTGCTAAATTGCCTTTCAGGAACCAGGACCTGGCTATGGTTTCCCAGGAGAGTTAAACCATGGGCCTTCGTAGCTAACCCCACGTGGAACAGTGTGTCCAAGATCACCCTGAGATGCCACATGAGACAGGCTCCCACATGGACCCAGGTCCCAGTCCAACTCAGGACCCCACCCAGAAGAAACTGCTGATCCTGGATGATTCTAGGCATAGAGTATTATTTATCAAGGATGGTATTCCAACACCCAAAGTCCCTTGAGAAGGGCCAGGGGCCCCACTGGCCCAAGTCTTGGAACATTATGGGGACTACACTTATGCCTATATATTCAGTCAAACTAATTCACTTTACAAAATGATTTCTTTCAGACAACTGAAATCTAAATACAGTTCAACTCATCAGTTTTCAAATAATGCTTTATGTCCTGCTTAGGGTATCTAATTATTATTTTAACCAATACAGTGATTATTGTATGCCAGTCACTATTTTAATTGATTAGTAAATATTAACTTAATGAATTAGTATAAAAACCTCATGAAATAGATGCTATTACCGTCTTTTTTTTAAGATGAGAAAACTGATGCACATAAAAGTTAAGTAACCTGTTCATGTTTACACAGCCACTAGTGGTAACAGGACTTAATCCCAGGGGGCCTGCTTCAACAATACCTGCTCTTCATCATTATGTTACATTATTTAGCCTAGAGCTGCAGAAAATGTATTGATTGGAGTAATGCTTTTAAACCAAACCATCTTTCTAAAAAGTCTATTTCATCCAGCACAGGGCGGAAAAAAGGGGGGAGGAAGGAAAAAGAGAGGGAAGAAGCAAAGAAAATAGACTTGAACATAGCAATAATAATTCAGGTTTGCAATTAATTTCTTATTTGAAGGGACTTATAACTTTTCAAGGAGTTTTATTCCTATTTATTACTTATTTCAGGCCCTTATTAAAGTCACAAGGGACAAAGAGGGGATTTATGACTTTGTGGAGTTAAGCCAACTTCCTAACATGGCCAACCAAGCTAGTAACAGAGAGTTTCTAACTCTGAGCCTCTCGGAGATTATTCCATCAAACCTCCCTCCAGAATTTTCAAATCACTGAACTCCAAAGTCAAGGGAATTTGTTGCCGAGGGGGAGAGACAGTGGACCTTCTGGTATGATTTATATTCTGTAAATCCCAAACCCGTAATGTGTCATTGCGGTTTGACCTCCCTGGGGCTGGCAATTGGTGGACTTAGTGTGGGAGGTAGCTCTATTTTCAGGGGTTTGGAGAGAAGCCTGAAGGTAGAATTGTTACTTTGTGGCACAGGAGTGAAACCCATTTGTAATTTCCTTCCCATTGCTAGCTGTCATTGTCAAATGATGGTTGACAAACAGGCCAGATTTTGGATGAATGAGAACACTCTATTCCTGGAGTGTTATCTATTTTTCTTTCAATGATGTAATTATGAATTGTACTGCTCTTCCAAATATCTGCAAGCACCTGGAGCTGGCCAGCTGAGTTTGTATTGTTATACTAAAGTAAACACGACTTTCTTCTGAAAACATCAATTACATGATTGTTATTTCTTGCAAGCCTTTGGAGATGAGTGTGTCTGCTGAGTGAAAGGCTACCAATTCACCTTTCTTTAAATTTTCTGGGCAGAACTCCTTTCTGATTCATATATTTTTACTATTAGCTGCCTCCAGAGCTCAGGAGCCAGGCAGTCTTGCCATAGCTTTCAGGACATTCCCAGACAACAAGGGCTTAAAATTCATCACCACTGAATCAGGTTTTCATTAAGAGGTCACCACAAAGCCTGAAAGAACACTGCAAGAGAGGTTTCTGGAGAGAAAGTTGGTCTACTCTGAAGCTTTTTGTGTGGTAAATGCTAATGGGTGAGTTTGTTTGTGGGCTTTTTGAACCTCCCTCCTGCGTATTTGTCTAAGACTGTCCACATGCCTTTGCCCTCCACAAAGCAGCGTGTGAAAGACGAGCAGAAGGTTGAAGCCAGAAGACTCAGTCTTCTTAGAGCGATAAAAGGGGGGTTTTAATTAGCTGATACTAGTTTAGAATAAGGATTTAAATGTTTTCTTTCAGCAATACTAAAAAAATATATGAGTAGGGAAGAAAATGCTTATCTGACTACAAAATTGTTTTCCCAAGGGCATAGTAATTCTCTAGAGCAAGTCCCTTCAGGTGTGAGTGATAATGTGTATGATAAAGAGGCATCTAAGGACCTTTTGTGCCCATAAGTCACTTCTGAAACAAAGCCCTGGCTGCATTAACCATGGTTCTGGTTTCTATAAAGTTGAGAATTTGTTCACATCTGCCTGACATGCATATGCCAGACATTCCTTGTTTTGGACAGCCTGATAACATGCTCGAGTCACCCTGCCAGGACCGCCTGCCTCCTTCACCTAACCCCGCCTCTCCTCAGGAGGAATTCCCTTCTGGAGCTGTGAATTTCAAATACAAACCTATCAATCCAAAGCCCACATCCCAGCCACCTCCTTTATAGGGCTGTCATACTCCAGAGCACTATCCACTTGCCCTATCACCCAGGGCCAGGAAACAGACAACGAGAGACAGAATCCATGCCCCACAAGAGCCTGCTGAAATGATTCCAACTAGCCAGTTCCAAGCCTGCTTACCCCACCTTGCTCGTTCCTTTCTGCAAATATCATAATAAAGGCTCTTGCCACAGCCCCCTTCTCCTTCCTGCCCACCTTAGCGCTTTCCAGGGTGGCCCTGGGTGCTCTGGTGTGCCCCTGCACTTGGCATTTGTGAGTAACGAGCTGTCTTTTCAATGGCAGTCATCTCTTGATCTTTTGGCCTTACTGTACTTCCAATTTCCCATTAATACAAGATATTTTAAAACACTAGCTATTTATCACGCAAGGTTACAACGCCTTGTATTCGATACCTTATCCCAGAAAGCTGTTCACGTATTATTGGTCCCTGGATGATTATGTGACACAGGGCAGCCCTCTTCAGACTGGACAACAGCCTGTAAGTTGGTCTGGTACAAAAGTTTTATGGAACTGGACTTCCTTGACTGCAAGTGAATGGAGGAGTGATAAATCCCTAATGTAGGTCGATCAATAATCGAGCGCTCTCTTCCTCTGCAACATAACATGTAGTCCTCAGGCCAGGGGCATAAGCAGCTCCTGGAATCCAGTCAGGGCTGCAGACTCTCTGGTCCCTGTGAAGACTTACTGAATCATAACCTGCATTTTAACAAAAACCTGTGATTTGTGCACTCACTAAAGTCTGCAAAGGACCACTTGCGGTGGTCATGAGAATGAATCTCTTAGCACCACACACTGCTGAACTCTGAAGTCCTTCCATGTGTTTGCCCTGAGGCCAACCTTCCCATGGGCTGCTCCCAGCCTGTAGTGATTGCAGCAGGGATACCAAGCCAGCCCATTCTCGGGAAACATGGGACTCCCCTGATTGGTCATTTTGGCTCAAGGACTCTCATGACCTTGCGGAAATTCCCTTAACACTGCTTTCTAAGATGTTCGCACTAGCTGCCCTTTCTTTTCTCCTTTGCTCAGGATCGGACCTGCATTGTTCTCCAATGGCTCTTCCAGCGCCATTGCATTTTCCCTCACAAGCACACAAAATAGAACCTGGCTGAGGTGCAGTTACATCTTGCCTCATCAGCAAAGCAGCAGTCTCATACGGCCCTTCCTAAAGTTATGATCCCAGACTGAACATCAGATGGATGCTGGACTCTGGATGACTACATGGAAAGGACAAAAATGGGCAGTGTACCAGATCTGTAGTGAGGATCTAGTTTTTGTTTGACTCAATCATATTCGTATTATAGCAATAGCCATCTTAGGTTAAGAGAGTAATAAGTATCCTCATTTAAAGGACGGGTGTTGGGATCATTGCTATTATCTGAAGCAAACTCATGAAGAAAAATGCTCAACCTACAATTATTATAAGAGAAGGAAATAATCTAACACCAAGTTTGGATTCTAATCTTTTAGCAGTGTAATAAGAGTTGAAGGGAATGAATAGGCCTTTCAGTGTGTCCAAACTTTCGGGCCCTGTGGGCCACACAGGAAGAAGAAGAGTTGTCTTGGGCCACACATTAAATACAAAAACACTAAGGGAAACTGATGAGCAGAAAAAGAAAAAGGTTTTAAGTAAATTTATGATTCTATGTTGGGCCGCATTCATAGCCACCCTGGGCCGTATGTGGCCAGTAGGCTGCGAGTTGGACACCCCTGACTGAGGTAATAATGACTATTATCTTCTAAAAAATACCCAGAAAAAATATTTTTCTAATTACATTGTATTCCATGTATGAACACATATACTTTGCTTGAATTTCTTCTGTGCTCTAAGAAAGTACATTCAACTCATCATCCTGAAAAGAAACATTATAAACCATGACCCAAGGAGTTAGAGGTATTGTACAGGGCTGAGACTGACCACAAGTGGTCTTCGACATAAGAGGAATTTGAAGGTGAGGTATGTTCAGCACCATAAAGGTGGCAATCACCACACTGGGTGAGTCATCCACACGGTCTCATTTTCTCTTTTCTGAAATCTGGAAATAGGTGGTATGTCCACTTAAAAGGGAAGGAAACCAGGGTTCACAGAGGTTATTTAACTAGAGTGAAAACTATCCATCAAGAAAGTAAGTAATTTGAGCCCTGGCCATTGTGGCCCAGTTGGTTGGAGCATCGTCCCATACACCAAAAGGTTGTAGGTTCTATCCTCAGTCCAGGTACATACAATCCCCAGTCAGGATGCCTACAAGAGGCAACCAATCAATGTCTCTCTCTCTCTCTCTCTCTCTGCCCCCCTGCCTCCTTCTCCCTCTCCTTCTCTCCCTTCCATGGCCTTCTCCTCTCCATATAAACCAATGAAAAAAAAAATGTCCTCAGGTGAGGATTAAAAAAATTGAAAAAAAAAAAGGAAAATAATCTGGAATTTGAAAGCAGGTCCATCCTATATGAAGCTCAGTTCTATTTGTATTACTCTCTAGCTATAGTGCTTAATATTCTTACCATAAGAAAGACATAAAGTTATATAAGTACAGTATCTTCATGTGCAGCAATGTAGAATTTTCAAAACATTTTACAAATGTCTCCATCTGCCGACACATGTGTATCAATACTGAGTGTGGTGACAAGTTTGAAATGAGAAATAGCTCTGATTTTCATCCATACTCCAGGGACTGAAACAAGAGTGATGGTGACTGGAAAAGAGCATGAGGAAATCTTTTTTTGAGAAATATTGTATATGTTGATTGGCGTGGTAGAAATGTACTACGTTTTGACTGGAATGACAGATACACAAGTATATACATTTGTCACACTCCATGGAATGGTACACTTAAAAACACATACCATAAATAAATTAAATCTCAATAAAGTTGATTTTATGAGTAAAAAATTGTTTCTGGGTTATAGCAATGATATGTTCACAGATTTTGTCTTCTCTTTAGATACATAATATTCTGCAAATAGAAATAATAGAATAACATTTTTGCTTAAAAGTATACATTTTCCCCTGCTGCTTCTTCAGAAACATTTCTTACTGTTTACAGCATATTGTGCCATATATATGTGACATATACACAAACATATGCACATTATATATGTATATAATAAAACGATTCTCATCCTATAAAATTACACAGAGAAAATATGCTTCCCAATTATATTATATTCTACCAACAGAGACATTTTGCCCGATTTTCTACAGTACTCTAAGAACATAAATTCATCAGCCATGACCCATGGAGGCAGAGGTATCATATGGGGCTGTGACTGACAAGGAGTCTTCAAGGTAAGGGCAGTCTGAGTACAAGGTATGCCAGCACTGGGTTCATCGAAGTGAAGACTGTCCCAAGGAGTAAAAAGGCCAATTAATTTAAATGTATCTAGCTAACACTTATTGCAGTCATAATAAAAAACTTAGTGCCCCTGAATTAGTTGGTTTCACCACATTTCAGTCTTAATCTGCAAGAAAATTAGTTGAAACAGAAGCATTTACTTAGTGCCAAGGATCAAGTATAGTAAGAACTACATTGTATTCATTTTGCCCTCAGGATTTCATTAATAGAATCAACGTCCTTCAAATTGTTGAACTTGTTTCTCTCCTTTCTTGTTTTCCATCTCAGTGGCTATCTTACTGTCTCCTTGTCTCTCTCTATGTATATATGCACATGAACACAGGTACACACATAGATACATGTATGTATATATCTATTATTAAGGATTTATGTTGAACAGTTTGCCTTACTGACTTAGAGAACTGCTAAAGTGCAAAATCATTATGATAGAAGAACGTTAAAGTTGGAGGGATGGTAACTACAAGAATCCTGTCCCCTGTGCATAGAACCTGAGTTCATTATTATTGGTTTTATTATCTAATATATTTTCATTATACTAAAATATTTCACTATGCATCATTTATTAGTTTATGAGTTCCTGATAGTATTTGGGTTTAGGATAAGCACTAAGAGCCAACAAATCAACACTTTTAGTCTCTGCATTGATCATCAGTGCCCATTTAATCCTTTCCTGTTTAAATTACTCAATTCATTGGCCACCACAACTGCCAAAGAAAGCATTTCCAGTTGCATTCAGGAGAAGCTCAACATTCTTCATTTAGGGAATGCCCTGCTTAGATTTCTATAACTACCCTCACAATTAGCTGCTAAATTTAACTTACCTCTTATGTGCTTCAGAGATATTAATTTCCTTTCTGACCCACAATTAGAGGAGTAAATCATAGATAATTTTCTCAATAAAATCTTGAATTAAATGCAAATTACTTGAATGATTCTTATAAGTACAATCATATTGGTAATTTATCAACTATCTTTCCCATTGAGTCTAGGGTGGGGAAGGTGTGACTCTAAGTTCGATTGTACTTTAAGGCAGGTTTCCCATCTTTGAAGCCATCTAAACAGGTATTACAAAACAGGTGGTGCGCCAGGGAGTGTCCCCCATCGGCCAAGATGAAGGCAGGGCAAGGCTCTTACACTGAGTATGTGAGAAGCTAGCAAGATAATTGGATAAAGAAAAAGTCCCCCTGCCCTGCTCTGGTACTGTATTGGGGGTGCAACCAGAGGAAGGCAGGCTCATGTGCTATAAAAGTCAAAATGGTGCAGGGGGAGGTGCTGGGCCAAAGAGGCCTGTCAGGTTAGCCTAGGGAAAGAGGAATTGGTTGGGAGGTGGATCTACCTGAGGCACTTGAAATTTGGAAAGTTGATTGGTAATTTTCAGAAAGCACCTGGCTAGTCTCACCCCCAAGTTAATGTAACACCAGGGGAACAAAGAGACATGTGCTCTCTTTCTCATGACCTGTACAATTCACATGGTGCACGTACCTCTTCTCTCCATGTGGCAGCTAAGGCCATGTGGCCCATGCCTCCAGGAGGGTCTCTCTCTCTCTCTCTCTCTCTCATACCTACCTGGTAAGGAACTCCCCGTGCATTCACATGGTCCAAGGCTGTGCAGGTTCCACGTGCAGGCCCCAGGAGGGATCCTGAAATGAACAGCAGCCGGGAACAAGCTAAGCCACCTGGATGGGACCACTTAGTAGCTGTCCTCAGGCTCCAAAGGACTGTACTTAAAAATGGAGCAGAAGCTCCAGACACTGGCTTTTGTCTTGGCCTTGCTGAGGACCTGGTTGAACTTTTTCCAAGGCAGAAAGAGAGATGGTATTTTCGACAGGAGTTCACGATTCTCTCATGCTGGGCAGCACCTGAATAAAAGCTATTTCCTTTGGCACCAGCATTGACCTCATGAGTCTGGCTTTTGTGGCAGAAGGTAGCCTAAACTTCATTTTTGTTCAGTTATAGTATCAAGTAGTATGAGTAAAGTGAAATGAAGTGAGAAATGGATTTGTTTTCATAATATGTCATAGAATAAACCCCAATCAATAACTTTTCACAATTACATATTTTCACCTCTTTAATAAAATACCTTTACTAAATTTATTGTTTTCTTTTAACAGTGGGGTATAGAATAACTTGATGTACTGAGATGACTCTAATTAAGGAATGAATTCATTCAGCATTCCACACCTACTGGCCTTGCTCTTATTGCAGACAAGTACTTTGTGGGAAGTACTTCCATATTCTACTAAGTGCAGTCATTTCTCCCACCTCTTTGTGGAATCTCCTCTCTTCAATCCATGGGTACCCTTCAATGTTGATTAAAGAGACACGTTTCTTTGTATTGGCTGCATCCAATTTCAAAAGGATAGATGTAGCAAATCCTTAGTTCTGGGATTGTAGGAAAGGGTGCTAAGCAAAGCAATATACTTTTCTGATAGAACTGACCTTTTGAAGTAAATTTCACATTTCAGGGTGATTCTAAGTGTTAAGTGTCACTGCCAAACAGTTTATTCTGCCCCTGCGTGGGCTACTAGAGTGTTTAATCATACAAATCTAACAAAACTGGAAAGTATTCCTGGTTTTTCCCTTTATAACATATAAAGCCACAAAACCTGAAAGGCACTAAGCTTCCAGTCACAATGCACATTTTCAATAATCCTTTCTTGGACAACTAGGCTCTAGGCTCTAGGCCAGGCTGTGACAATGCACTGAGCAATGGATATATAACATGCACTCTTCATGCATGCTAAAATGCTCATAAATGTCTAGTATATTTTATCGATATATGTATAAACAAAATAGTACATATAACAAGGGCTTCCTGCATGTTAGGTTCTATATGAGGAGACGTGCACATATTTTGTTTCATCCTCACAGAAACCCCCAGGAACACATATCAGTATGCCCCCTTCACAGATTTCAAAAGTAGCCTCAGAGTGTAAGTGACTCTCAGGGTTGCGCTGGTAGTAGGGAGAGAACTGAAGGGCAAACATGGGTGTGCCTGACTAACATTGACCTTCCGATTTTGCCTCATTTGCTGTGTTGGTGTGGAAACTCTACGCCCTGGCTAAAGAAGTAACTGTGGATCATATTAAACCGAGATGAGAACTTGGTCACGAGCCTGAACATGTATATCCACAATATCTAGAGCTTTGCTATCAAGTTGGAATGATGTGTTTGAATGACCCACATAATTGCTTTAATTTTTACTTCCCATGACAGATCTAAACATAGAGTCAAAATTTACACTTGGCTTATGTTAGATCATCACATTATCCCATCTTAGGCACTCAGATAGGTTGTTATTCAACATTCAATTCTTTACTCTGAGATTTCAAAATAGGGATTTAATTAAGTCAGTGTAACACTAATGACAAGTGATGGTTTTTCAAGGAAAGGGTGTTTTAATTGGAAATGAGAGTTTTTCTGAACTCCATGTTTAAACAATGGGTAGCTGTCTGTTAATTCTTTCTGTATATTATCAATGATTAGACACCACTACAATCCTTTATTATCCTATTTTTCTTCATAAGCTGCATTCCTTTGACTTAAAATATGTTATGCTCATCTTCCCTCCACCAGGGTTTATATTGTTTTAATATTCTTCTCATTGATTACAGATCATGCAGTATTGCCCAATCTCTTGCAATGTTTTCCTTTTCTCTAAGAAGTTCTGATAGTCTTCAAGTTGTTCAGGAGGGGAGGGGTGAGGGGGAAGGCTATACCTACTCAGTTTCTTGTCACTCAACACAGGCACCACATGGTATTTCTGGTCCATCCTTTCACTCTCCAGCTCATGTTCCCTATTGCTGGTGTGCTCTGTTCACAAAGCCACATGAAAGAGCTTTGATATTTTCATGGCTCCTGGAGCCCTGGGAGAGAACACTGATATCTGTTGATAGGTATTGGTGGGAAGGTAAGCAATTCAATACTTGTTAGAGGTGGATAACACCTGAACCATATGCAAACACTTCAGTGCTGACAGGCTGGTTGTCTTTCTGTAAAATGCTGAAAGATCTTTAGTAGAAGATGAGATGTGTCTTCTAAAGTAAAACTGGAAGTAGATACAAAATTAGAGGCATAAGTTGCAAAGATAATGGAACATTGGAATGAGATTATTTTGTTATTTGTGGAAGCATTGAATCTAACATATTTGTGCTTTAGCCAGATTGAAAATATCCATATTCTTTTTTTCTGCAAGCACCAAGATATATTCAAATCTTTGCAAAATTCTGCAGGTTGGACAAGTCCCTGAAATCTCCATTTTGCTTTATGTTTTCAATGAACAATTCAGACTAGAAGAGTAATTGGACACCAGAATAGAATATACTGAAGAAGCAGTGTCTCAGGACTTCACTATTACATACACATAATTAGTCCTATTACACCAGTCACTGAGATTCCATCATTGTGCTTCATCTGCTCATAGCAGACCTCCACATTTACCCCTCTTCTGGAAGAGGCCCTCAGACAACCCCAAGTTTCCTGGGAGTTCTGGACAAAAGTCCACAGAAGCTTGCAAGCCAGGCTCTCAATCACAGTCACACAGGGAGGCTCCAGAACCTTCTTGCCCATGTTCCGCACCTAGGAAGCCACCTGAGATAGCCTCAGTACTGCCTCTGCAGTGGTCGTGGTAACAGTGTCTATGTCCATGCCAGGTGTGGAGCCTGCCTTGATCCTGCAGAGGCCAAACACGGACTCCTGGCAGAAGCGGGAGCATATCCCCTCTCCCCAGCATGATACAGCCCACTCTCATCTAGGCTCTGAGATACTTTTGCTCTCTCTTAGAGTTTCACAAAGGCCACCATGAACATCATTTCTTCACATATAATACTCATTCCTCTCCCCTCCTACAACGAGTCCAAGTGGCCAGCTCCTACCTTTTCTCTTTATTCTCCTTTGTTTCTAACTGAATGAAGGATTTCTATAGGTGACTAAAAGATAACCTGCAATTAAGAGCTCCCCTCCCCACTTCTACTTCTCCTCAATGATAAAATCCATTGTCCTAACTGGGTGGTTCAGTTAGCTGAAGCTTCATCCTGTACACCAAAGACTGTGGGTTTGATTCTCGGTCAGAGCACATGCCTAGGTTGCAGGTTTGATCCCCGATCAGAGTGTGTACATGTGGCATTTCTCTCTCTCCCTTCCTCTCTCTCAATAATCAATAAAACATATCCTTGGGTGAGGATTAAAAAATAATAAAAATAATAAAATAAAATATCCCATACATTAGATCCAAAGAAGGATCCCTTGCCAGTGAACTCTGTAAACTCTGAAACTTCGCTTGGGATTGGTGGGACATCTTGTCCTAGATTATTCAACTTGAAAAGGTGCACGGGAACACCTGACTCAACGCTTTCATTTAAGGGTAAAAAACTGTGACCTAAGGGCTATGCTCAGTGTTTCAGAGCTCCTTGGTTATGAAATCAGCTTAAATTGTCTAAATCACAATATAATTTCTCCATGTAAAACAATACTCCACTGTCTTTTTACAGAGATATGAAATACTTAACTCAAGAGTCTTAAATCATCTTTTTATTCCCTGCGTTTAACTCGATACCATGGCTGACAGGAAGTAGAGGCTCAAAATTTACATCCTCCATGAGGTCAAAGAGAGGGCATTTTAATCTCTAGATTAATTTCATCTCACATTTATCTGAAAATACTTTTTAAAACCCCAAGAAATCACAAGATATATTAGTTATCATACCAACTTTTTACATGTGACTAAATTCTTCATGCCTTACATAATTCAAATTATGACACAAGTGAAGGCAGTATTCTATGCTACAATGAGTCCTTCATGTCCCAGATTGCAAGGAGAATAAATTACCATCAAATCTTAGTTCTCAACAGGAATGTTACATTTTGTTTCACCTTGGTGGAAATATCCCTTTGAGATTTTTGAGACTCAAAAGAAAACCAGCTCTCCATGAAAACCTGTATTAGTTTACTCTCTGAAAGCTGCACATGTGGAACTTGAAACACAGAAGCCAGCGAAGGAGTAGTGAAACCATTCATGAGCCTTTCCTGACATTTAATATGCCTTTATTCCATGAGGGTAATTTTAGAGAGGAGTCTCTGGCAGTTGGAATAATTATCCTGCCATTAGGGATATTTTTAAAGGAGACAACAATTTTTCTTCATATGCTAGAGGAAATTCTTTATGCAGGAAGTTAAATTTTTGCTCTGTTTTATCACAGAGAGGATGTGTACAATTGGTGTATTTGGAAATAGATCTAGCCTCAAAAGGCTAAAATTACCTGCTTAATTATACGGAGTTCAAGGGAAATCTACATAGTTTACCAACAAGTTGAAAAAAAGATACCATATGATTTCACCTATATGTGGAATCTAAAAAGCAAAATAAGTAAAAAACATAACAGAAACAAACTCATAGATACAATGACAAGTTGATGGTTTTCAGATGGAAGGAGTTGGGGAGGGCTGGGTGAAAAGGGTGGAGAGATTAAGTAAAAATTACCAATTACAAAAACAGTCATGAGGATGTAAAGCACAGCATAGAGAATATAGTCAATAATATTGTGATAACTATGTATGATGTCAGACCTATCGGAATAATCACTTTGTAAGTTATATAAATAGGTAATCATTATGTAGTATACCTGAAACTAATTTAATATTGTATATCAACTGTATTTTTTAAAACATAATTTTTTAAAAGATTTTGTTTATTTGTTTTAGAGAGAGGAGAAGGGAAGGAGAAAGAGAAGCAGAGAAACATCAACGTGTGGTTGCCTCCTGAACGCCCCCTACTGGGGACCTGGCCTGCAACCCAGGCATGTGCCCTGACTGGGAACTGAACCAGCGATCCTTTGATTCACAGCCCATGCTCAATCCACTGAGCTATACCAGCTAGGCTCAACTGTATTTTTAAAATAAAAATATTAAAAAAATCAAATCCCCATTAAAAGTTTTTATGAGCTATGACTCTTTTGCCTGAAATTAGTTGATAGAAAAACTAATTTTATTAAAAGTTATTGTACTACTGCCCCAGCTGGTGTGGCTAAGTTGATTTGGTGGCATCCCACAAAGTGAAAAGTTGCTAATTCATTCTCAGTCAGGACACATGCCTGAGTTGTGGGTTCAATCCTCAGTCAGGGTGTATGTGGGAAGCAAACAAAACATGTTATTCTCTCACATAGATGTTTCTCTCCTTCTCTTTCTCCCTCCCCCTCACTCTAAAAATAAATAAATAAAAGCTTCAAGAAATGTTATTGTACTACCAATGTTCAGAAACAGATCTTCATTTTAACAAGCATAAAAAGACTTAAAGTGTGCGTGTATGTATGTGATAGAGAGAGAGAAGGAGAGAGAAAATGCATGTAGTATGTGTAGAATTTCACTTGTAAGAAGTCTAACAAAGGGACCGATAATCTTTCTGGAAGTCTGTACTTGCATTATAGTTTAGGCAAGGATTGGCCTAGATGAGCATTTCTTAACCTTATTTTGTTTTTTAACAATTTTACTCATTTATTTTTAGAGAGCAGGGAAAGGAAGGAGAAAGAGAGAGAGAGAAACATCAATGTGTGGTTGCCTCTAGTGCACCCCAGGCATGCGCCCTGACCGGGAATCAAACCAGCAACACTCTGCTTGGCAGTCCAGCACTCAATCCACTGAGCCACACCAGCTAGGACTTAACCTTATTTTAGATAATAAATCTTTGGAGAACCTAATTACAATTATGGCTGTTTTCTGTAGAAAAAATAAAAGAATGGAAATACAGTCACATGGAATTTTTCCTACAAATTCAGGTGACTCACTAACCAGAATACATGAATGACATGATTAGGATTCCTCAGAATAAACTCTGGGTATGTTAATTTCCAAATCCCTAAGGCCACATACATTGTAGGCACTCAAATATTATGGCTGAAATAAAAATTATCTTTAAAAAAATTGATGAGAAGTCACAACTGTATGAATGGAAATTAAATTCATTTTTAAACTGCTCTTATTCACAGTGTATTTACAACATAATGATCACTTTAGAACTCCTTCGATTATAAGATTTTATCTTATCAATAAATGAATCAGAGATTTATGCTGTCAAAAAAATCAAATATTGCCTATGGTCTTTTAAATGTGCAGTGAAGGAGAAAAGTTATTGATGTAATGGTAATGATAACCAAAAATAATTTAAAGAACTAGTTTCATGAGAAAAATCTGCATATAATAAAAGCTAGAGTATGAAAAATTACCAAAAAATCCCCCTTAAAGATTGGAAAATGGGCCTATAGGTGTGAGGGTACACAATTCTGACAGAGTCCTGGTAAATAAATCTAGATTTAAGTTTACCTTTCAAATGGGGGAGGAGATAGATGTAGATTATCTGGCATGAAAAGAGTATTGATGTGGTTATTAGAAGGCCAGGTTCTTGTCCAAATCTATCATTCGTTGGCTATACATGGAGACGTCAGGTAAGTCACCTAAGAGCACTGGGCCTGGAATCTATCCTACTTGCAAATTGAGGAAGCTCATTAACTGAGCTTGAAAGTTTTGGCAATATTAAGAAAAATGACTTTGATTTCTACTTCTCAAATTTCAAAGACTCAAACTATATTTCACCAATTCCAAATTCTTCTTTCCCAAAATTCTGTGACTTTGATTTTGAGGGCATAATATTTTTTAAAAAGTGTAAAACAAGTAAAGTACAAATAAGTCTAAATTGAAATGATATTCGCTAGAATGAAAACTATAGATTGTTTTTAATATAAAAAGTAAAGTAAAAAATAAAATTTGCAAATGAATGAAGTAAGCTTGCAAGGGGGTAAGTTTTGTAAAAATGTAGCATTTAAAAGTTGACAGGCCAAGTATATGTGTCCAAGTATAAATATCAAAGACATATTTAGAATGATGATTTCTCTGCTAAGAACCATGTGCGTAGTCTCTTGTAGTTATATAACCAACCCCCTGTTAAGAAGCTATGAGGTCAGGGGGCATTTGGAGAGGTTCGTAGGTAGTTGGGCTCTCAGGACCCCCTAGGCAGGCTCTTGAACCCATCACTGGGTGGTTAATGAGGACTGAGTTTCAGATCTTTTAAATTACTAACTTATTCTAGAGTCTGTCTTAAGGTAGCCCTTCGGGCATTGATTTTAAACCCCACTGGTGTGGAAGAGAACATTCTTTAAAAGCTGAGGAAGTAAATAAACCCCAGGGTAAAACTTCCTGGATTTTGGAATTATTGTGAGTGAAATATTAAAGGGAGTAAAATTGAATTTCCTGCCAACACCAACGGGGGGAAAGTGTTCAAGTGGGCAAAGTGGCTGTAACAGCTGGGGAATCAGAAGGCAGCAACTTCGAAGGAGAAGAAAGATGGCAAGGCAAAGGGCCTGTTGTCTTGTTGCCTAGCTATGGGAAATATTATATCTGCCCTTTTTTCTTGGGTCTTATTTAATTTGAAATGGTATACTTATTGAAAATTTTATGCATTTTCCTCATGCAGTACTGAATATTCAGAAAAGATTACTAGTCTGCTGAATTAATATTTTGAGTACACAGCACTTAGCACTGCCATATACAGTAAGACAAAAACAAACAAAAACAAAAAACCCAGTACACTGTGGTAAATGATAAGGGAAAATGTGTACCTCGGTGCACACAAAATGCAAAGCAGCCCTCGGTGTGGTTTGGGAGGGAGATGGTGATGGGGCAGCAGTGTTGGAGAGGACATAAAGCACAGAGATTAACACATGAAGCTACAAAGTAGAGAATAGAGAAATGGATTGAGTGGACAGGATGTGGATTAAAGGAAGTCCATTGTTTGTGGTAAAGAAAGGAGGTTTGAGTGAAATTCTAGATAACTAGCAAAAGATTGTTCGTAGAAGCATAGCACCAGACCATAAGGACCATGGTTACAAAGCTAGGGTGGTGAAACCTTCTCTTGAAATTATAAATGTAGCTAAAACATGATCATAGAAACAAAGTATAACTTAAGAAGTTAAAAGGAAATACAAAATGATGAAAATATGCAAGAAGAGTAAGGATATAGCTGGCACAGATGGTCAAGTGCTGTTTAATAAATGCTTCCTAGAAAAATGAGAATACCATCTTGCTTTTATCTGCTAACCTAGTTCCTTAAAAAGAGCAGAAAAATGAGAAAGATTATATTTTCTGTCCATGTATTAAATTATCACAGGTTCATTTTTTATTAGTGTACAGCATAAAACCAGAACATATAGGATCTCAACTAAATAACATCCTCATTTTGTTCAGTACTTAACTCCCAGAAATAAGGACATATTAAAAATGGCAACAAGCGCCAATTATTTTATAAAGAGTACATTTTATGGAATATTTTATAGTTGATACAATCTTCTCTCCTGTATCTTGTGTATCTTCATCTACTGTACTCTCAGGAACAAAATAAAGATATGAAGGAAATATAAGTATCTGATCATCAGAGAATATGCCATTCAGGATATGATGCTCTAGTTAATAATGCCATGAATGTGATTAATAATTTCTAATGTAATTGCAACAGCAAAGATTAAATCAGTAACTTTATGTTAACCACAGCTTTGAAATTTAATAATGAATGCCCTCTCTTTATGCATCTTGGTTAATCAAGAGGCAGGAAGACTGATTTCTCTTGGGAAAATAGGCTATTGTTCAATTTATTTACTAGTAAATATTTATATTCAAAACTTCATGCATCAAATTTAATTACTAAGCAGATAATTCCATATAAAAAAGGGTAAAGTTGTATGAAATGTGAGGATTTCAGCTGAAGTTTTAATATTATTGTTTTCCAAAGGACGCAGAGGGTATAGCATGCTCCCAGTCGTAGGTACGTTTCCCTGAGTGATGATAAGACTCTTCTTAAACTATAGATCAAAATGAAAAATAAAATATAAAAAGGAAAAAATGAGGCAGGAGCGGGGAATAACACATTTCCATATGTTACTGTCATCTGCCCTTTTGATTTCAGTCTCCAAAGTTGTCCACATTGGGCAAGATTGCCTCGCATCTGTGTGGCTTTGCTTCTCTCTGCTCCACAAACCAAAGGTAAAATTAAACTGGTGGGCTGGCATTCACCACCAGCCATTCTTTTATTTAAAGATGATAAGGATTTTCCTTATGGTAGGAGCTGTAAGACATGAGTGCCCTCACTTATGTCACTGTTCAAGTGTGAGAAGTGGTGACCGCAGGGGAGCAGGCGGAAGCAGCTCTTGGGACAATGGAGGACAGGCAGGGCTGCATCATGGTTTGTTAGCTTTGGAATGTTCTGTGATAACAATAAAGTTCATCTCTTTCTGACTTGAACCTGTATCTTTGTGGCCAAAATATTGTAATAAGACCCATTCTACAAGCTATGAGCAAAAGCAATTGTTAAAACTACAAAGCAAAGGCCTCAGTAAATTTGGCTACTAAACTTCTATAAATCTCTTTCCAAAACAGCAAGGAAGATTTAAGGAATCCTGTGGATAAAACATGAAAACAACAGAGAACAGCTGTTCAAAAATATCTTCCTTAGCTCTTTGCCAGAGTACTTGAAAGTACACCATTTCTAAGTGCTAATTCCTTATTATCTTTTAACTGCTATTTTATGTTAGACATTATGTTTGAAGCTTGACATACTCTGTCTAATTTAATCATGAAAAGTAGCCATTGTTAAACCTTTGTAGAGAGGAGGAAATGGGAATACATGGGCATAATGACTACTAAGATTTATTTCCAAATCTCAAGCTCTTTCTGTTCAGACCATTGACCTCTTACCTCCTCTTCACTTAGCTTGAATAAGGAATTCTTTTTTTGCAAGGCAAACCATCCTGGGTAGATAAAAATACTATGCCTTTCAGCCACTTATTCACTTATACCTTAGTGTGATTTATTTCAATTCAGATAATTTCTTCCTTAGAGTATGTTTGGATGATGCTAGAGAAGGGATGGGGTGGTTGCTGATATAAATTAGAAAGAGATGTAAAAGGCCCCTAGCAGGCACATGGACATAATGAACATTTAGTGGACAGGGACATTGAACCTGGGAAATAGGTATAAGATGGAAATAAAAGGACTTTTTCAAAAACTAAGCTGGATAACTCAGTTGGTTAGAGCGTTGTCCCTATACGCCAAGGTGGCAGGTTTAATCTCTAGTCAGACCACATACAGAATCAACCAATGGATGCATAAATAAGTGGAACAATGAATCTCTCTCTTTTTCTCTCATTAATAAATTTTTTAAGAGGGACAACTGTAACTGAATAATAAAAATAAATTAATCATTTGCTGTTAGCCAGTTCTGCTTAACTAGATTTGGAATCTGTTCTGAAAGTTGTCAAATGAAGTCTCATTCCCCTTCTGTCACAACACTAGGTATATATTTGTGCCCCAAAGTAGCAGAAAAGGAATTCAGGGTTAAATGTAAAACTGTAAAGGATGGATACAGTTGACAATAGAGTTAATCAAAAAATTGCTCTTGTCTTCCTTATTGAAATGCAAAGATCAGCTTAGACTAGGACCAGATTAGAAGTAGTACTTTTTACAAAAATTTAAAAGAGAGAGAGAAATAAAAAGAACTGCTTTATATTTTACGAAAATCAAATAGCACAGATTGCTTAATAAAATCAGGTAATAATCATGACATGTAGAACACGGGAAAAATCTAGAAATTAATGGAGTAGTATGCTAATGTGGTACAAACCACTTATTCATTTTCTTGAAAGGGTTTTCCAACTTGTCATTCTTAAATGGTTTGCCTTTCTTTCAAGTAACATTGAAAGTAGGGAAGGCAAAATCTTTTAAAAAGGAACTGGGGCAGAATTTCAACCAGGGAAGCACCAGACAGGTCTTGGCTCAAAATTGTGGCCAACATAGCAAGCTGGCTTTCAGTAACCTGCAGTGAAAATACCCATCAGTAGCTAAGTTTTTAGCCAACACTGCATCCAAACTTTGATCCACAAAATGGCAAAATAACAGTCCATTTAGTTAAAATTATTGAGAATAGAGGAGAAAAATGCAGTAGTTAAATGCATTGCATGGTATCATGTCAACAGAACTGACTTGACTTTATATATTTCTTTTAGTTCCTAACTGTTACATAAACCCAGATTAATGAAGTCAGAAATAGTAATAGTTCTATCAAAAAAGTTGGCTACACCTATCATTCCTGATGGTGTTTTCTAGTAGTTAATTCAGAAAAAAGATGAATCTCTTTTCTCTTTCCTTCTCTTTATCCTTCCTTCTTCTTTGCTTGCTTTAAATCTAGTTAAGAGGGGAAAATATCACTATTTCCTGGGTGTGCATGTATGGACCAAATGTGTGTGCATGTGTGTGTTGGGTGTGTGCACGGGCGTGTTTCCTTCAGGGCTAACCTGAAAGGTTTCCTCATGGCTTAGTTATAGGCACTAGCTTTATTACACAGGGTTATTAAACACATAGTAAGTACTCAGATTGGAAACAGCTTATGTGCTGGTGAATATGTCCTTGGAATAATCTGGAACAGTGTGTCTCTAACTTAAAAATACAGGAATATATATACAAACTCTACTCTTACGTTCACTGAAGCATTATTTATAATAGCCAATATGTAGAAACAGCTTAAATGTCCACTGACAGATAAATGAATAAAGAAAATGTGATGAACATATACAATTTTTATGTGGAATATTACTTAGCCTTAAAATAAGGAAATCCCACTACGTGCAACAACATGGGAGCACCTTTAGAACAGTACGCTAAGTGAAATAAGGCAGTCACAGAAAGACAAGCACTGCATGATTCCACTTGTATGAGGTACCATGGTAAAACTCACAGAAGCAAGAGTACAATGATCATTGCCAGGGACTGGAAGGAGGGAGAAATGGTGAGTTGCTATTCCACAGGCATAAAGTTTCAGCAACACAAGATCAAGTTCTAAAGACATGCTGTACAATCCTCTGCCTTTAGTTAACACTACCTTATTGTGCACTTAAAATTTTATTAAGAGAGATCTCACGTTGTGTTCTTACCACACTGGAAAAAAATAGGGAGCCAACTGAATAATTCTGTCAACTGTCATTAGTCTATGGATCTCAAATCAAATTTAAGACAAACCATTTAAGTAATTACTTTTTATTAGTGTGACCAGAAACACAAATGTAAAAAAAGTTTCAAATATACCCTTTGAACCATATAAAGGGTTTATTTGGATAATTCAAAACATATTTAAATTTATTTTTTTACAAAAATTATCATGGTAATTAAAACAGTCATAATCACATGAATGCATAGTTCTTTTAAACAACTTAAGGGCTGTCTGAACTATGTCCATTTTTCCCTGGGATCATCAGACCACAAATGGATCAACTTTCATATAGAAGATCAGCATATTTATCACTTTCTCAACAACAATGCTGTTAGAATTTTCTGAATTACAAAAAAAATAAGTTAAATTAAATTTAAAAAGCTCCAGCACCCTATTAAAAGCTTAAAAGGATTTAAAAAATATATAATCTTGCAATCTTGTGTATCTAAACTTCTTGAGTATTTAAACTGTGAATTGTCACCAATTTAAAATGTAATTAAATTTACACTTTGAATTTTATACAATCTAGCAAAATGAAAGTTTTCATAAGTCATCATCTTGACTGTTCATGACCCATAGTAACCTGCCCTTATTTGTTACTTTAATGGATAGCTTTTAAATGTTTGTGGCTGAATGCTAAGGCCAGAAAATACACATTTTTAGTTGTACTCACTTCACCATTATTGATAACATCATTATCCATATTAACTTGGTGATTACTCTGATCTTATGTTCTGTTCAATCAATTTGCATTTCTCCTTGGTGAAACTCAAATTACCATTGATTTTTCTGATGGATTTTTACTAATGTTCTAGACATTATGTTCTAATGTTTTACCTGTTGTTCTAGAGTTGCTCTACATGATATCACACAGAAAAAATAACAAGAGAACGTTGCTCCAGGTACTTCAAAACCACGTGTTGCACATCAAATGGTGCCGCAATGGAGAAGGAGATGACAGTAAAGGAAGAGGAGGTTTTCTTTTCAAACTACAAATGGCTTAAGATATGGCCAGTGATTTCAAGCTGGCAAAATGCCATATGTCCAATGCCATATTCAGAATGTGAGAATGTATTTATGATGTGTGTATATATGTATTTGTGGGTACGTGTGCACACATCTGAAATGATTTGGGGTTCCCATTCAGGATTTCCTTTTATTCTCCACAGCCCCAGTAAGGTGCGATCAATGCACAGTAAAAGCTTCACGTGACTGATGGACATGTGATGTTTGACAGTTGCATGTTGTAAGTTTGACACGTGCATACCAACCCATGATGCCGTCACCACAGTCTAGTCAATAGTCATGAGCACATTTCATCTTCAAAAGTTTCATGTGTCCCCTCTTTTTAGAGGTATGAACCCTTAAGATGAGAATCTTTCCTTTTAACTAATTTTTAACTGCACAACACTGTACTGTTAACAAAATTTTATGTTCGTAACACTGTATGGTATTGTATATAGGCACTATGTCAGGATTTCCTACTTTTTAACCATTTAAATCATGATTAACCTTGATCACATCACCTACAGAGTGACTCAATGGTGATTTTAAAGCCTCCCTAAGAATTCCCTAAGAAATTTACATACATTTTTTTACCTCAGTGATGCTGTTTTTAAAACAAAAACAAAACAACTTATGGTCACTGAGACTAAATTGGTAAACACCAAAGAAGTCAAACCTAATGAACCTTATTCTACTTGTTATGGGTTTGAGTGGGTTAACACTTGTTTGAGAAGAAGAGATACATGAGACCAAATCTATGTCTTTTCTATTTGTAGTATTATAAGCCACCTAGAAAAAAATGTAAAGCTCCTCCCTGGATTGAATATTAACAAGTATAGAAAATTATGTTAGCATGAATGGAATTTCAACTTTATCCCTAAAATCAGAGAACTGAGGGCAGCCAGAATAAATGCTGTTTTGGGAATCTTGGAAAGTTCATTCCAGTCCTGGATTTGCCCATCATGCTGGGAAAATCATATTACATATCCATGGCTCATGCTGTAAGAAAGGTGGAATTTTGTCATGGACAGACTTATTTCCTCCTTAGTGTGTGGCAATTTCAAATTCAGTCCTAGTCCACACAGTGTTAGTGATGTGCAACTCTCCTCTCATGCAACGCACAAGTGACGGGGCATGTCTTAGTTTATCCATCTCAGGTTTGTGATTCTGAACAATATCTTACATTTGTGTGCATGTACACACATGAAATAAAGGAAAAGAAAACAAGAAAAATAATGTGAAATGGCAGTCCCATACAGACAGAGCCACTTTCTTTGGTTTTCAGAGGTCATCATCTTTATCACGGATATCTGTTGCGACAATCGTTATTTCTCTCAAAGAGTAACATTTGGGACACTAGCAACTCTACCTCCAATTTCATTATTAATCAGTGAAAATACTATATTTTTATATTGTAAGCAATTGAAAAAATAATGGGTAGGTCTAATCTTAAATAAAGTCATACCCCCAAATCTACTCCTATATCAACATTCTGGAATTCAAAGTGCCTTTTCTTATAGAAGATGTACATACATAAAAACATATACATTTTTATATGCGCACACACAGAAGGTGGGGCAAAAGTAGGTTTATAGTCATGAGTATGCAAAACACAGCGTTTATTCTTTAATTATCTATTATTGTATTATTTTTTATGTAAACAACTGTAGATCTACTTTTGCCTCACCCTGTATATGTGTATATGTTCAATATACATATTAGGTATATACAAAAATTTACATATGTGTGTTTACACATGTGAAAATATCTAGTTAATGAATATTTTATAACATTCTTTCAGTATAAAAAGTTTTGGTTTTAATATAAAAATTAGTATCAGTTGAAATATTTCACCTTTTTGTTCCACCTCAGTATTGAGCATTTTGCTCTGAATCAAATCTAAATATCCAATTACTGACTGGACATCTGCAGCTGAGGACCTTAAGGAACCACAGACTAAGCACGTCTGGATCTAATCATCACATCCGGCCCCCAAGATGTGTCTGTCCATTAATGTTGTTAGCATCTTACCAGCCATCCAAGCTTGACCCCTTTCACCCTCAAGTTTCAATCCAAGAACACATCCCGTGAATTCTGTCCCTGAACTGAGTCCAAAGGATATAAGCAGGAGTACTGGACAACTCACTGTTTCCTGCCTCCACCAGTGGCTGTGGGCCTCTGCACTTTCCCTTGCCCAGAGGACTTTCTTCTGTTTCCCATTTGTTAAAATCCTCTAACAGGCTCGGCTCAGTTGTTACTTCTATGAAACCTTCTCTAGCTTCATCAGCTACAATAAATTGTTCCCCTTTCATGCTTTTGAAACTCCACCTATTAAAATAGACAATAACTACAATTCAGTGAAGTAAGTGCTGCATGGAAGTGTCTTCAGGTAAGAGTTAGATTGTGTTCTCTTCTGAGTGTACTGCTCCTGGCATAGCGCTCAGCATAGCCAGTGACCATATAAACTTTCCTTTGGGATTAGAGAATTCTGCTCCTTTGTGAACCAGGTCATTAGAGACATGCATTAGCTAAGACTCTGGAGACAAGCTCTCTTGGGTTTTAGTCTTAAATCCATGACTTACAACTAGGACAATTATTTAAACCTTCCTGAAGGTCACTTTCCTTGGCAATAAAACAGCAATAAAACAAAGGCATGACAGCAGTACCTTCCACATAGGATCAATCCAAGACTAAAACAGGTAGTGCAGGTAAAGCATTCTGCTCATTAGTTTGAGATTTTAATGTTATTACTCCCTTAAGCAGGAGAGCCACCAGAACATCAGAACAAATACAATTGGGTGCAGCTGAGTGCTAAGGGATGAGGAGCTGTAGGTCTCAAGGCATCAGGTTGAGGACATTTCTCAGTCCCCAGAGGGACAAAACCTACTCTCAGAGCTTTACCCGTGACTTTGGTCATGTAATAACTTCTCACCCTTTCTCTTTTATCAAGCTGCTTGGTAGAACCAGAGCACCTTGCAATGTTTTTATGTTCCAGGAGTCTCAAATACAATTCATCTATATTTGAAAACCTAGGCTGTAGTGGGCATAAAGATCTCTTACATCCTTTCTTTCCCCTCATTCTTTCCACTTCTTGTTTTGGAACAAGGTGAGAAATTGGAACACAATCAAGGTGGAAAGGGTAGTTCTGAGAAGTACAAGGGAAGGAAGGAAAGTCCTAAATGGAAGTTGAAAAGGGGAATCGTTATCTTTAGAAGGCTAAGGAGCCTTTCAGCAGGAAAAGCCATTTCCAGATGGTCAGTAATAACTACAAATGCAACTAGGCACACCCAAGCCCAGGGCTATCTCTGCTAGCATTTCTCAAACTTTGTCCCATGTATCTCCTGTGATTATTCAATGGGGGTTGTACGATTAAATATTTTTAGGAAATATAACATATTCGCCTGGAAATTTACACTGTGTATTAAAAGTTTTATAGTAAAAAAATAAATAAGAAATTTAATTTAGCTCAATCCTGTGTTTCTGAAAATTATTTTTGATAAACACAAGAATTTCTACAATTACCTCTACCCTTAGAACACTGTGGGTGAACTTGTGGGTGAATATGTAGAATGCACTTGAAAAGATGGTTTATGCTAACGAGTAGTCAACAGTTTTGTATGCAAAATAAACCATGTGGCTAAGCTCTTATAGAATGCTATTTCTATCATCCCAAAGGAAGCACACTATCGATATCCTTTTACTTTTATGTATTGGCGTTTATTTGCAGTTGTCCTGCCTTTTTCCCCATTGCTCACACCTACCCTGTCCCCCCACCCCCAGCTTCCACAGTCAATCCCCCTCATTGTCCATGCCCATGAGTTCTCTGTTTGTGTTACTTTGCTTGCCCCTTCACCCTCCCCTCTGGTCACTGTCAGTTTGTTCTTTATTTCAATGTCTCTGGTCCTATTTTGTTCATTTGTTTGTTTTGTTGATTAGGTTCCACTCACAACTGAAATCAAATGGTATCTTTTGCTGCCTGGCTTATTTCACTTAGCATAATGCTCTCCAGTTCCATCCATGCTGTCATGAAGGGTAGGAGTTTCTTCTTTCTTTCTACTGCATAGTATTCCATTGTGTCATTCTATCTCCAGATATTCTAAAAAAAATTGCTCTTATTTAAGGGGCTTTAAGGTTAGCAAATGATAGCCCATAAACCAAATCCAGTCCACTGTTTGTGTGATCCAGACATGCTAATTTACTTATTTATTGTTTATAACTGCCTTTGCCATACAGCATCAGAGCTGAGGAGTCCTGACCGAGATCATGTGGCCTGAGAAAGTTGAAATACTTAGTAAGAACCTTGCTGACCCTGCTTTCTAAATTAAATTTAGATGACATCTTTCTAAATGTAATCTTACAGAATTTGCTATCCATATTAATTCAATATACAAAATATTTAGTTAATAACCTTGTCTAATATCAGGATAAGAACTTAAAACTATCACAGATATAAAACTAAAATATCAAAAATTAGTATTTCTGTATGATCTGAAAAGTTATGACATTTAAAAAAAAATCTCAGTGTTTTAAGAGGTAACTAAGAATTATTTGCACAGTACTTCTTGGAGAAAACTTTCTTTTTTCAAAATTAGAACTTGATTTTCTAATCTTTACAAAATCATCTCTGTAAAAATATAGAAACTTCCCATTGTCTTTCACAGGGTTAAATTTTTAATCTTGTTAATTTATTAATGCACTTAAATTTAGTCTCTTCTCAACACTAATGAAAAACTCTAAGTAATAATTAATTAGAAAGTTCTTAAGAATTGCAATTTAGCTTAACTTAGTTTCATCAAAAGTGAAAATTCTGATCTTTTCTTGTGATAGAACTTCAGAGTAATTGCTCACTATGTAGAACACTCTACATGTAAATTTAATAAAATAATCTTATACTTAGAGCTACTTTTTTATTGAATTGCAGCATTTGATGAGATCTACATGAGTACTACAGTAAAGTTCTTGTGTTAATATTTTAAGTTAGCATAAGATACTGTTAATCAAAATGAGTTTTTGAAAATGCAATACAATGACACGGGCACAAAGTTTTTCTAAATAGTAAGGTGATAACTATGATTTGAAATATCCTGAGCATTTCTTTGTAGAATCACTAATGCTAGTCTATTATTATATTTTTGTTCCAAATATTAAAAAGCATTCCAAAAGCATTTAAAATGAATAAGTCAAAGTCCTTAACATGGACTGTATGTCTAAATACATGTGCGTGAGACTCTAATATGACTGCCAGAAACCCACATGGAAGCACACTGAGGACTCTGGTCTCTCTGAAAAGTTTTTTTCTTAGGGTCACTTGAAAAGGGAACCTAAAAGACTTATACTTGGACAGAATTAAAAAGAGCTAAGAGAAAAGGTGAGTAGAAATAGAACATAAACCCTTAAAATTATTTATTCAGCAGTACAGCTATCATTTCTTGAGTATTAATGTAGCCACAGACTGTGGAACATGATTTTCATGTATTATTTTCTCATATGCCAATTCAATATCATCACCATTGGTGACAAGGATGTTGGGATTCTGTGAGTTTAATCTTACCAATAGTCAAACAATAATTAAATAACTGTACAATCTAAAACATGTTTTTATGTCCTAAGACACTGATGGAGAGTCTCACCAGCTAGACAAAAAGATGGACCAAGAAAGTACAATTATGTTAAAACCTTGATTGTCACCTAAGGTGTCTGGGTTAGGATATGGAGCTATGAACTAATACACAGCTTGCAGGGGTAAACAAAAAACACTTCCTGTGAGATATCTGGCATTCCCAACCTTCCTGGTCAAGTTCATTTAACTGCGTGGTCTCTCTCTTGGAAGCTGGGAAAAGAGAGTGCCACTGGTAAAGCTAGGAAAAGTAAAGAAAAGGCAGACCTAAGGGCATGGACTTTGCCAAGTAAAACCTGAAACCATTCCATTTCCTTCTTCCAAGTCTGATGACTTACGTGAGACCTGGAATAAATAGAAAAGAATCCTGGGGAAAGACTGATAAAATGGCACACAAAATAAGTTTTAGAAAAACATTAAAGTTTCCAAGAAACAGAAGATTGAGGATCAACTTAAGAGCAGTATTTACAGAGAGGAATTATAAATAGCATAGTAAAAATATGTACTAACACAGTGAACTTAAAGTTCAGTAGGAAGGATTTCGATTATGAATGAAAATAGCTTTCTGAAAGTGAGGAGCAGTTAAGACTTTTAATGTTTTGGCTAAAAGGGTTAAGTAGCACTCTTTCCCAAAAAAAACCTCTGAAGTCGTTTTATAATGGGATTATTATGACTAAGTACAAAATCTAAGAGAAAGTTGTAGTCTCATTTCTTTGTTCTTCACCTCCTCCCACCCCCTTTCCTGAGGTTCTACACTCATCCTTCCACTTCTAAGGAAATGGTTTTCAAAGTACAATTTGTGGACACCTAAATCCTTGGCACACATCCATAGGGTCTGTAGATCAAAACTATTTTCATAATAATAATAATAATAATAATACAGATATTTCTGGCCTTAAAAAACACCCAGCATTTGTAATGACAATATGAAAGCAACAGTGGGTAAAACTGCTGGACCTGAAATGAAAGGCATGGCACATTGCTGTACAGTAGTCACTGTACTCTTCACCACTGTGCACTGGACCGCTATGCTATGCTGTGTGGCTAAATCTGAAGTGGGCATAAAGACTTCTACTGCACGCTGAAATCTGTTGGTTCTCACAATGAAAGGCACCTGTGTGGATGACTTGTAATGCCAGCTTCTTTGTTCATGGGACAGCATTTTACTTAAAAGAACATCCTGAAGACAAACTATGTAACTGTGCACACAGACTTCAACATTTAGCAGATAATTTATCAAAAATTTAAGTGAGTCTATCACTTAAAACAAGTAAAACATCTAACAGTTTTTGTTTATAATGATAAAATTCAAGTATACAGAAAAAATTAAAATTAAAAAAAGAAAAACCTTAAATTTGCCACCACAAGCTTAAGAGTGTCCTAACACTTAAAGACTTTCCTAATAAGATCAGAAGTAGTATCAGTAAGTATGAATTTTTGATACTGCATATTGAAATGTTAACTTTTGGCACAATTCAGTCAACAAATGTGTTCCAAATGATCACTGCATGAAGTTACAAAATAATGCATGGATCAGCAACGGATTCAAAGTGCTAGAGGGCCCAGAAGATTTTAATGTGAGACTATAAAAAGTGGATTATAATTTCAGGTTGCACACTGCAACTAAACTTTAAAAAACTATAACTTGCCAAGTTTTGTTATAGTTTCAAAGACTATCCAAGGTTATCTAAAAAGATCTACTAAAATACTACTCCTTTTTCTGCCATATAGCCATGTAAGGCTGGAACTTCTCCATATACTCCACTAAAACAGCCCATTGTGAAAGACTGGGTGCAGGAGCAAATATAAGAACTCAGCTGTCTTCTGGAATTCCAGATATCAAAAATTTGTAAAAATGTAAAATGATGCCATTTTTAAAACTATTTTTGTTTTGGAATATGACATTATTATTTGTAAAAGTATTATTAATGTTAGCATGTAAAGGATTAAATTGAATTGTATACTTTAAAAAAATGAATAGATCCTTTCTCAATTCCTCACTTTAAATTTTAGTACCATAAATGTAGACATAACCCCCCACTAAAAAGAAAAAAAAAAAAAAAAAAAAAAAAAAAAACCTCTTTGATATCCTTATTAACTTTTAAGAGAGTAAAGGACCCAGAATACTTAATAATCACTTTTTTAAGGGCACTTTTCCTAAAAAAACCTTTTAGGTGAAACTCTCCTAAATTCCTATTTCAACTGAACTAATTTAATAAGTGTTCCATAGATCTCACACTCTGGCATTAAGGCAAGCAATTAATATCCATTAGCATCTACTAAACAAGTCACTAAAAAAAAAAAAAAAAATGGACAGGAGGAAGATGACTAGACCAAGGACCTCAAACTTAAGCAGACCTATAGATTCTAAGCATGTGACATACATAAGTAAAATAATACCTAAGAATTAAGGCCTTTCTACTTTCTTGAAACTCTTCAGATTATTTTTCTATCATTTATATTATCTTTTTGACAGAGACCTGAATTCCAAGAATAATGTCTTAATCTTAAAGCTGCCATTGAGAAAGTTACAGTACAAGTCTCAATATAAATGGTCATGGACAGTACCACCTTCTGGTTTTCCCACCCTCCACCCCCACCCCATCCCCTGTGCAGAGAAACAAACACTCTCCGGCCCTTCTCCATCTGAACCTCTTTTCTGTGGGCAAATAACTTGCAGAACGAAGGGGACATGCCCAACAGCAGCCTGTTCTCTCTGCATCCTTCTGGAGTATATTAGACCACTTTCTACAAACTCTGGACCCCAGAATTCCCTGCCAAAGAGTGTGAGCTGCTTCCATGACGCATGAGATTCTCTTCCTTAGAGCTATCCTCCTGAGAGGTAAGAGTGCACCCCTCACCCCATGTGAGTAACCTAACCCTGAAGAGTGGGCATGGCGTATCTGCAGTGGACAGAGTTTGTAGAAGCAGACTAAACATTTTCTATATTACAGTAGTTTGTTGCTTTAACTTATACTTAATTATTGAAACATATGAAATGCAGATATTTATTTGTACTCTCTCACAGTTCACAAATATTAAGGGATGAGCCTGGGTATTGATGCTTGGGATGGGTGTAGGAGAAGACTGTGGGAGAGGGAAGGAGGATGGCCTTTATACTGGTATTATCAGATTTACCAGAAACTTGTCAGACACTCTGATAATAGAATGGGAATTTTAATGCAAAAATTCCTATTTTAATAATCTTGACAACTAATCAAAAAATTAACCCCTGGTAGGAAACACTGAACAGTCCAAATAATGCATTCTGCAGTCTAGAGCTTGCCACAGACTACCAGGTTATAATATCTGAACTTTAAAATAGTGTGTAATATAGTGGTGTTTTCAAAGCCCTCCTCCCAGAATCCTTGGTATCATGGTTACAGTAGGCAATTAGTAGTCATTAACAAAAGGAAGGGTGTAAGTGAAACCAGCCCGATTAAGTAGAAAGAGACAGCTTTTTGCAGTCACCCTGGCAAGTCCTGCTGATTAACAGAGGAAGGGGAAAACAGTGCAGCGGGGAGTCCTGTTGCCAAGCACATATGTGATAGAACCCAAATGAAGCAGAACTATGAGGCATGCCCAGTAGGAGGCAAAAGTGGCAACCATAAAGGTGGAGGAGACTACCCTGGGAAAAAGACCGGAAAGGATAGGGGCACAAGACCCTAGACAATCTAGGAAAGGCATTGGATGAGGGGAGGGCACTAGCATATTCCCAGGAAAGTCAAGCAAGAAACTGGAGAGTCTGAAATATAGCCTGCCCATTCCCAAACCCATGAAAATATAGTTAAAGCCCCACAAAGGCCAGCCTCTGGGTGACAGCCACAGGCCAGAGCACAGCGCTGATCTCAGCCCAGGCACCATTGGGCCTTGCCAGCAGATGGGAAAATCAGGTGGGAAAATGAGGCACAAAGAATTTACATAACTTGTCCAGAGTCACACAGCTAAGAATTTTGATGCCAGCCAGGAGCAGAGACAGCCGGATGACTGCAGCCTTGGGTGCCGGTGGTGATGGCATTACAGCTCTGTGCCCTGACCCTGCTGGGCCTTATAGGCACAAGAGTGGGCCTACAGCCCAGAAGCTAGACTTCTTCTGTAGCAAGATGGAGCTGAACCACCTTGTTGTGGATGAGAAATCAGGTGTGCTGTATCTGGGGGCTGATCAATAACGTTGACCAGCTTCTGCTGCTGGGCCCATCAGAGAAGTGCCTCCTCGAGTGTGGCAGCCTTTTGAAGGGGCCCTCTAACAAATCTCACCACTATTGCTCAAATCCTTTTTGTCAGTGTTCCTGAAATACTTTTCCCAAGATACAGCAAGAACCTATTTCCAGACCGGTCTTTCTCCGGTAACAGCATCATGATTAATAATGATGTTAATAATAATGCTTATTACTTATAGAATGCCTAATACACACCAGGCATTATATTAAGTCCACTGAACACATTATCTAAATAGCATTCATGCTTTCAAATTTTTTTTGCATCTATGGGAGAGATTTGAAGCTCAACCATCAATTTTCACTTAGCCAGCCCCTTTATGTTATTCTTATCAAGAAATCTATTTATACTTTTGCTGATGACTTGACTGTAGCAGGTATAAAGTGTGTACATGTAGATTAGAACAATTTACCTGGTCTGTGGAGGAATTAAAGTTTAGTACAAGCTGTAATTAACTGAGTTAATCGGCTTTCCATATTGATTCCAGGGCTGTAATTCACTAACAGGTTCTGGGCAGGTGAAACTTGAACCTTCTGAGTAATATAGGCATTGGGCATGAAACTCTTCTGCTTCTGTGCCAATAAACTATCATCTCTTGTTTATGACTTTTTTTATAGACTTTCTATAAGGCATTTAAATGGTATTCTAGACGGGCTATAAAGTAGTTAATCACAATATATTAAAATTTGTACTTAGTACTAAAATGTAAATTAATTGCATGGTTTCTCCCCAACTGAACCTTTTTAAACATCTGGTATATATATCTATGTAGATATATATATATATATATATATATATATATATATATATATATATATTAGTGCTTCAGTCACTCTAGTGGTGATAATTTTAGCAAGTTGTTAAAACTAATTTTCACTTTCTCATAGCAATCCAAGGGATACAGCTAATGTGTCAGCATTGAAGCATCCCTTACAAACTCATTAGAGGCACAACCGGTCTTCTTCGGTTCATCGTAAAGTAAAATAGAGCAGAACGTTATCATCTGCCCATTGCCAAGCAGACAATGAAACAACTGGCCTCACTGTGAAAAAAGTTTCAAGTTTTCAAGAATCAAAGACATCGAATACAGACAATTAATCTTTTCACTGCCATGTTTTATACTTTTGAATATCAATTTCACCCACTGTGGTCGTTTCTTCTGTAACATCTTCTAGTGTAGAAAAGATGTACAGTGATTCTACTTAAGTGTAGTCATGCTTTTTTAAATGACTAAGGCCCACAGAATTATGAGGAATTCATGACTTACAAATGATATAAATTTTATAATGATTAAAAATGATCATAACTTACTTTTAATTAAGTAATAAGGCAGGGAAGATTTTCAGTAGTTTTGAAAAATGAGCATTTCAAATGGCAGGAAATAACTCATGCAAAGAGGATTATATATTGAGTACATAATGCTCATATTTCATTTTTACATTCTAAAGCACTTTCTACTCAGTTTCTCTTAGTTCCTTACCATCCTTATTTAGCCTTAAATAGTTAACTTGACCAATTGTTTCTCCACAATATTTTTATTGCAACTCCACAATAGTTGCTCAATATTTTGTTTAGTTATCTTTATGGTTTGGTTTCTTACAATTCAGGGGCTGTGAATATGTGGCAAGTAGAATCCACATGGTCTATATAGGTTTATATTTATATCACCATATGTGCCCTTTTTATGGATATTATTCCTGAAATTTATTGAATTTTTTTGTTTGTTTCAGCTTCATACAGACATGGCTTCAGTCACTGCATGTAGAAAAAGCACCATTTTTAATAAGTGAACAAATATACAGAGTTAGTATTTCAGTTTTCATTAAAAAGAATGAATCACACTGATAGAGCTATATGACTGAATCAAATGCTTCCCCCTCTTCCTCTAAATGCTAGGGCTTAATTGTGCTTATCTAGTTGCTAGTTCCAAGTTTTTTTCTTTCTTTTTTTTTTTATTGTTGTTCAAGTACAGTTGTCCCCATTTTCCCACCACAGCATTCTCCCACCCCACCCACTCCCACCTTCAATCCTGTCGACCTTTGGCTTTGTCCATGAGTCCTTTATACATGCTCCTTCATGACCCTTCCCTTCTTTCTCCCGTTACCCACTATCCCCTCCTCTCTGGTTACTGTCAATTTGTTCTTTATTTCAATGTATCTGATTCTATTTTGCTCACTTGTTTGTTTTGTTAACTTGGTTTCACTTATAGGTGAAATCATATGGTATTTATCCCTCACCGCCTGGCTTATTTCACTTAGCATAATGCTCTCCAGTTCCATCCATGCTGTCCCAAAGGGTAGGAGCTTCTTCTTTCTTTCTTCTGCATAGTATTCCATTGTGTAAATGTACCATAGTTTTTTGATCCAGTCATTTCTGATGGGCACTTAGGTTGCTTCCAGCACTTGACTATTGTAAATAATGCTGCTATGAACATAGGGGCACATAGGTTCTTTTGAACTGGTGTTTTAGGCTTCTTAGGGTATAATCCCAGCAGTGGAATTTCCAGGTCAAAAGGCAGTTCCATTTTTAGTTTTCTGAGAAAATTCCACACTATTTTCCACAGTTACTGGATCAGTCTACATTCCCACCAACAGTGTACCAGGGTTCCCTTTTCTCTACAACCTCATCAGCACTTGTTGTTTCTTGATTAAAGCAATAAACATAAGGCTAATATGCAATATGAACATAACGTATCTTAAATACCCATGCTCACTCTAACAAAAATACCATGGACTGGTTGTATTACAAATAACAGAGTTATTTCTCACAGTTCTGGGGACTGATAAGTCCAAAATCAAGGTGATGGCAGATTCTGTACCTGGTGAAAGCCCATTTGCTGGTTCAGAGACAGCATCTTTTCTTGGTGTCCTCCCTTGGTAGGTAGCTCTCGGGGGTATCTTTTTTAAAGGCACTAGTACCATGAGAGCTTCATCCTCATGTCCTCATCATAAGCCCAAAAGCCCTACCTTTAAATAAAGTCATGATTGGGAATTAGGGACCAACATATGAATGTTTGATGGACACGAACACTCAGTCTATAGCACTCCAGGTATTCTCAAAGGACTCAAAATTTACTCAGAGCAAACAATGGAACACTTTCACCATGTCAGAAATTCTACCCACACATAAAAATTCATTTGCCTCTAAAACATTTTCTTTTCTTTTTTTTTTTTTTTTTTAATTGTTAGGGCACATGAACTTTGAGTGTCATGGTGGTGATGAGCAGCCTTTGGAAGAACTGTGATGGCAACAGAGAACAAGATATCTATCTACCTTCTATCAGCCTTAAGTCTCAGGATGACCCAGGACAAATACATACCAAACTGAACATTAGCAAATAACCACATGAGCACATAGATATTAAACCAAGCCCTAAGTGTCTGCTGTCTTATTGCTTTGCATTTTCTAAGATTCCATCCTTACCTATTCCGAATGTATCATCCCCTAGGGGCTTTTTAAATATTTTAAAGCAACTCTATATCTAAATTTAAATATATAAGTGTCCTTGAATAAACAATTTCCACTGGTGTTTCTTTCCCATAAATATGGGATCTTAATTCACTTTTATACATAATGATATTTAGCTGTACTTATCCTAGCTATCTACTTGCATTATAAAATGGTATCACAACAACAATGAACAGTATACAAAAGGTTTAGTTTAACTGAATCATTCTGGAAGACTCCAAAGGAAATGTGAGATGTGTGTTTCTCCATTAGTGTTGCTATGAAGCCTCACCAATATGTGCATAATTCTAGTGTGCCTTTAAATTATTGACGAAAAACTGAAGAAAGGTTTGCATGAGCTACATAGAGCAGGGAAAATAGAAGACAGATGTCATATATTAATGTATTGCTTCTTTCATTTGAAGTCTGCTTAACATATGGAATGAGGTAGTGAAAGGTTGGTTCCGCCAAATAATTTGCAAAATAGAATGACAACCTCCTAATGAAAAAGAAATGTCATGGATGAGCTCTATTCCAGACAATTCATATCCTCAGAAGGAAAGTATCTGGTCATCTTTCTTAACACAAAGGAGACTTTCTGATATATGATTCAAAACATTACTTACCTTTTCTATCTCAACATGAGGCTCACAATATTATATAAAACTAATGATTCTTTCAAATTATGCTTTTATCAAATTAAATGGCAAAAAGAGAGTAAAATGAAGACTATATAGCAGACATTTTGGTTCACTCCTCCACAAGCACTTGGCCCCAGGTGCTCAGTCTAGGAAAGAGCTCCCCAACTTGGTTACATCAGCATTCCCAAGTGCAACCTGCAAACCAGCAGCTTTAGTACAATCTGGGAACTTAGCAAGATGGCTGTCTCTATCCACATTCCCCCGATCTACTACATCAGCATCTGCATTTTAGCAAGAGCTGGCACATGATTCATGTGCACACTGGAGTTTAAGAAGCTGCCCTTACCATGCCTATGTCTCATAAGTGGATTTTGGGTGTACCTGAGATATGGAGGTTACTATCTCATGTAGCTTAGGGTCTCAGATCATTCGCTTCTGCCAAAATCAGGTTTGAATGCATACCTCAATGTGCCAGAGAAATACAGCTTTCTATATGTGTCATGGAGTTTAAAAAATAAAAGTTTGTGAAGTACTTGTTTGAGCTAATCTAGTTCATCCCATGACTCCTTCTACAGCAGGAGTGTCAAACTCATTTTCACCGGGGGCCACATCAGCCTCACGGTTGCCTTCAAAGGGCCAAATGTAATTTTAGGGCTGTATAAATATATTTATACCTTGCTCCTTAACTAGGGGCAAGGAACTCTGCCTTGCCACCAGGTAGAAACAAGGTGCTGGGCCTGATAAAACAAGGTGGAGGGCCGGATCTGGCCCATGGGCCTTGTGTTTGCCACCTGTGTTCTAGAGATTAGTTTAGGAAGGACACATGATCCTACTTTAGCCAATGAGGTGTGAGGTGAAGTCTTTTAGGCAACCAGGGAGGCTCTGGGAAAGTTTTGTTGTTTCTAAGATTGTCAAAGGAGGGGTACTCATTCTCTCGGCCATTGCTCCGTCAGGAGGCTACACCTGAAACCGCTGCTGACAGTCGCCTTGCTGACATCCTGATGATGACGCCAATGCTGAAGATGGTAACTCAGAAAGACTGAAAGAAACCATGTCTTTCCTGATATTTCTGAGCCACAGAAGCCACCAATCCCAGAGCCTGCATTACCACGGGATTGCTTGTTATAGGAGGTAATACATTTCCTTCTTGTTTCAGCCAATTTTGGTGGAGGTTTCTGTTAGCTGCAAATCATTCTAATATAGAAGAGGAACAGGTAATTTTGCTGAGTCCAAAGTGGTTTCATGTATTTTTAAAGACTGTAATGCAGTTCTGATGCTATGAGCATCTAGAGTGCTACCATCTACACTTTCAGCCTGCCCAAACACTCACTCGAGTCTCCAGGAATGCAAGTTCCCAGTGGAAACTCCTTGAGCAGTGGTTGAAATGGGCTTTATTCATATCTCCTCCTGGCACATCATTATTCTCAGTGTGTTTGTAGAAAGAATGGAAGAATGAATAAATAATGGCACAGGTGCACAAAATTAAAGTGCCCTTCCAACACATTTACAGTTACCATGAATCCATTTTATTTCTACATCCTCTCTTTTTAAAAGCTACCAGAGCTCATTAATAAATTATTGCTGCTACGAGTTCCTGTCCACATCATATGGTTTTGGGATTTTACCCACTGCATTGCATTTCTATAGGTCTCCCTTCACAGTCCCTAATTATACAGCATGAGGATATGCATGTGATATTTGTTGAATAATGCAAAATAAAATGCATTTACTGCCATATCATGCCACTCCAATCCATGGGTTCATCAGATACCTTGTATTTTCATTTTCTACATATCCAGGGGTATTTGCACAGACACTGGTTAAGTTACCTCATGGCCGTGCATTTAGTTAAATCATCCTCTGTAAGAGGGCACCTGCTCACAGTAAATGTTGTTTGCCTTTAGCAGTGCAGAGAGAGTCACTGTCAGAAGGATATGTTGCAGGATGAGGTCAGCGTGCCCCTTACCTGTTCGAGGAGAATAATGAACATGCAGGGCACATCGTGTCATTGACATTTCTTACTTCGCTCATGTTCAAATGGATGCAAGACGTGTTCAAAGAGGAGAAGAGTGGCAATGCACTGAGAGGTAGGGCCCCTGCTCCAGTCAGTAATTAGGTGTCACATAGCCTCCCTGAGCCCCAGCTGCCTCATTTACAAGATGATGGTGTTGCATTTGACGGCAGTTGAGTAAATTTTTATTGGAAAAAGTGGGCTCCTGACTATGATACAGACAGCACAGACCACATACCACCCCAGTAAGCATAAGCAATCGAGCAACTTCAATGCCTCCACAGACTTTCAGTCACACGGGGATGATACCAGCAGCAAATTTTCACTATGCACTGGCCATATTTCAACCGCCAGTGTCTGTATCTCTGTGCCTGTGAGCTTTCTTTTGGAACAGAGGACGACTGCCTATGCTTAACCCACAGTACGTAGAATAAGATTCCTCTCAACAAGGAACTCCCAGAAATTTCCCCATGAATATCCCAGCTTCCTGGTCCTGTAAGACCAATGAACCTTGAGCACGTGTTTTGTACAGTTCCCCAGAGCTCCCCACAAGCATCAGCCCTGCGGACCACTATGAAACATCTCTTACTGGTTTCTCTCTTTCTCTGTAGCACTTCTTGTTCACTTCACTTCCCTAATGGTGGTCCCTGCACTTGATAAATACATTTTTTGTTCTTAGATCCTATCTCAGGCTCTGCTTCCAGGAGAATTCAACCTAAGACAACACCATTATTAACTTTCAAGGTGCTCATCGGGAACTGGAGAGTATAAGTGTTTTGAGAGTTGGCAAAGAGAGACAGCCAAAAATTGAAACCAAAAATAAATGAGAAAATCATAGTAGGAAAAAGAGATCCAATAAAGGTAAAAGAGAGAAGTGGGTTAGGAAGAGAAAAAATATAGTATTAAATAGGTAATCAGGACACATTTGTAAGTTAAAAATATATAAATACAGTATACATTACCATATCCTTTTAAATGAACAAAATGTAAAGTTTTGAATCAATAATAACTCCCATTCAGTTGCGTCCCCCTGCAGTGAAAACAGAGCAACAACGCAACAGCAATTTTACTGCTTGCCATTCTGGCTAATGCCCCATGGTCCCTGCCAGCCCCTATTTGAAAGACAGTGAGTGCATTGGAGGGTCAGCTCATTTCAAACTTCTAACATGGGTACACTACTCAAATTAACTTACCTTCAGGTCTAAGGGTGACAAGATTGTGTCTACTAGGGTAGAAGATGGCTTTGTACAACCCGTCTGCTGTTTCGAACATTCGTTGGAAGCAGACTTTGCAACTGAATCCATACCTGCTTTCAGCACAGATGATAAGCACAGTGTCCCTTACCTTGTTATCTAAGACAAAGAGATTTCTCTTCAAGGAAAAAAGCAACAACTTCAATCTACTTGGACAGTTTATACTTAAATTACAGTGAAACATGATTTTAACCCAATGTAGAGGGAATTTAATAAGTAGCTTCCAGAGAAAGGGCATTAGAATAAATCCAAATATCTAATTGCATTAAAGAAAGCTTGGTGAATTATAAATTGAAAGGAATTTCTGTACAAAGACACCAAATGGACATCAAACAACTGATTTATGTGATCATCCTGAAAACATGAAATTATAATTCTTTATGAGAAAGCCTGTATCGGGGCTGCTAAGGAATAAAAAACAGAGAAGGGGCTCCTCCCTCCTGGCTTAGCAATAGCTTCCCTGCCCTAAAGAAAGGCCTTGCTGACTTTGAGCTCAGAGACATGTGTTGGGACCAGGTCATGAAATTTCTTGTAAACTGCATTGTGTAGTTTGCACTTTATCCCAAAGGTAAGAAGAGACCCATGAGAGACATTAAGTACAAACAGATTTTTGATTTAGAAAGTTCACTGAGACTTCTGTGTGAGGAATAGAGTGGGGGGAGGAGAGGAGATTAGAAACAGAGGAAATGGTGGTTACATGGTTGTTTAGGAGAGAGGTGAGCAAAGCTCAGCAGGAAGGTAGTGCTCTTACCTGTTCTCTTTGGGAACAGAGATAAGGCTTGGGAGTCAGCAGCAGTCACTGCTATGTGGTGTACGAGAAGTGGGCTTTCACGTCTCTTTTCATGCTGTCATTATCTAGATTTATATATTATTTGTGTATAGGAAGACCTGTGATAACTTACAAGTTAAAATGAAGTGCCACCATCTACTCAAGTTGCATGTATGCCTATCCTATGAGCTAGAAATTCTAGTCTTAGGTATGTACCCAACAGAAGTGCACACACCTGAGCACCAAAGAAATGTGCAAGAAGGTCATAACTGTGTCATTTGTAATAGCCCAAACTGGGGAAAAAAATACAAATATCCATCCATCAATGATATACATTGATAAAATATGGCATATAAAACAAAATAATGGAAAATACACATGGACGTTACATAAAGCAATAAAAATGAACAACATATTGCTACATATCACAACATGGATAAGTCTTACAAAAATGCTGAGGAATAAAGGGCAGACACAAAAGAGTACAAAGTACAAAATCAATTTATGTAAAGTTTCCTATTTGCTACAACTAATTTATTGTGTTAGAAGTCTAAAAAGTAGCCCCACATGGTGAGAGGAAGTGGTATTGAAGGAGGCAGAGTGCAAAGGCCTCTGAGATACTGACAATGGACAGCCTGCCCTCCATACCCACAGGTGTTGCATTCACAGCTCCAGTGAACCACCAGAATCAAAAACATCCAGGAAAACAGTTCTGTTGTTGCTGACTTGTACTGTGTAGTTAGGCCTAGGATGGCTACACCTGTACTGAACATGCACAGATTTTTCTTGTTATTATTCTCTAAAAAATACAGTGTAACAACTATTTGCATAGCATTTACATTGTATTAGGTATTATAAGTAATCTAGAAATGATTTAAAGTATATGAAAGAAAACAGAGAGGTTATATGCAAATGCTATGCAATTTTCTATAAGGAATTTGATTATCCACAAGCTTTGCACTCCCAGGAAGGCCTTGGAATCAGTCCCCCATGGATACCGAGAAATGGCTGTATTATTTCTTGATGGGGTGGTATTTGAATGGGAAGGTTTATTTTGTGAAAATTCATAGAGCTCTACTTCTAATGATTTGTCTATCTTTTGGTTACACTCCTTAATAAAAACATTTATATAAAGATCCAAAGAATCATAAATTCATAGGAAATTAGTTATAAGTATATAAAAAGTTATATTCCTTTTTGCCACTAGGAAAAATCTACGATGCCGAACAAGTTGTTTAGAAATAAAATAAAACAGACTTCTCAGAGAGGAAGCAGTGACAGTAGCTTTTGTTATGCCTCTAAGCTGAGTTATTACAGCTAAATTGTATGTCTTTGAATGTTTCAGTAGAGTGCTCACTTTGGCAGCACGTGTACTAAAATTGGAACTGTAGGTAAGATTAGCATGGCCCTGTGCAAGGACGACACACAAATCTGAGAAGCGTTCCATATTTAGAAAAGAAAATGTTTCAGTAGAGAAATGTAAAAAGAGAAGCAATCGGCATAGCTTCCCATATTTTTGGACTATAAGATGCACCCCCCCCCCCACAAATTTGGGAGGAATGATAGTTGTTAATGCTGCTGTTGAGTTCTGTTTACATTTACATTGGTGAAATATTATGTTATATAAGTTATTAAATATTTTACCACATTTTTGCTTCAAAAATTTTTTTCCTATTTTCCTCCTCTAAAACCTAGGTGTGTCTTATGGTCTGAAAAATACAGTAGTTCTAAAAGACAATATGGTATAGGTGAAAGCAAACTGAATTTGAAACAAATTATGTGTCAGAGACCAAGAAAAAATAATCCTGCCTAACGTGTATCAAGCATTTATTATATGCTAAGCAATGAGGTAGGAAATTTATATTTATTTTGTTTTATATCAATACAATAATCTTATGAGGTAGTTGCTATTGTTATACCCATTTGACAGGTTATAAAATTGAGACTCAGGAAGGTTAAATAATTTCCTCATGTTCCCACAGATAGTAGATGGCAAGGTAGCATTTGACCTCAGACCTGACTGACTCTTAACCCCTTATATTCATCAGTGGGTGAAGCTGGGTGAGTAGGCACATCCCTGTACACCTTAGACTCCTCCTCTGTGAAATGGGAGTCTGGCCAGATTTGCCTTTGAGTGGCAAACTGTGGTTGTGTCCATTGTTTAGATTGGAAAGGGAAGACTAAGTCAAATGAAGATAAAATCTTTTCCAGACCTAAACTCAGAAGAAACGGCAGCCTCAGTGCCAAGAATCTTCATTCTAGTAGCGTTCACCACTTGCCTAATCAGAAGAACCAACAAAAAACAACCTCCTTTAACAAATACACATTCCTGGATCCCCTGGAAAAATACTGATCACAGTCTGCAGAGCAGGGACCTGGGAAAACTGTTATTATTGACTTTCTCCTAGCTGACAGTGATTTTTCTATTCTTATCAATAGAGGATTTGAAAAAATAAACTATGGATTTCAAAATATTTAGGCAAGCTTCTCAGAGAGAATTTTTATCTTGACTCAAGCCATGTAGAAAATATAAATCATTATTCAACTAATGCTTTTCTGCACGGATCTATCATAGGATGTAGTCGGGATCTAGGTTATTTGCTTTCTGGTGATTTAATATAGAAAAAGTAGAAGATCTAAAGGGTACAAATTTGCATCTGGTAGATAAATCTGTCCTGGGAATCTAACGCACAGCATAGTGATTATAGTCAATGATACCTTATTATAAACTTCAAAGGAGCTGAGAGACGGATTGTGATTATTCTCACCACAAAAAGGAAATGGTGTCATGTGACCTGAGAGATGTGTTAGAGAATGCTAAGGCGATAATCACATTATAATATATAAACATATCAAACCAACACATTGTACATCTTAAACTTACAAAATGTTACAATATTGTTAATTAGTTCAGTTATAAAACAGAATTTGCATGCCTTTTAGAGTCTTTTAAATACATCTTAAACAAGTTTTTTTTTTTTTTTAAAGAAGATGCTGTATTCCAGCCAGTTCACCATTTAACTTTCCAGCAACAATGTTTAGTATAACTAAATTCTTGTGGTTGAAGTCGGATACGTATCCTTTCAAGGCACTAAAGAAGGAGGGACATTTTCATTCTGTATTGAAAATTTAAATAACAGGATGATTTAGCAAAGATATGAAAAGTAGGTTCTGCCAATATTTTTTCTAGAAAAATACTTGAGAATTTCTACTTGAAGTACTTGATTAAGAAGATAGTTTTTCAAAATTGCAAACACAAATGATGTGATTTTTCTGCTAAAGCTGATGTTATCTAATGCACTATTTCAGGAGTTCAAGAGTTCAGGTCCTAAGAATAATATTAGATAGGGGAGCATGCTGAGAGAATCCCAAAGACAAAATGTAAAAAAAAAGTGCCTGCTTCACAATTATACAGCTATCTCCAGCCCAGTCAATCCTGAAAACCACGCTTAGAAACAGCATTTGTAACATTTGCCAAGCCAGTCTAGTATAGAACATTCTAGCAGTGCATAGACTATCTTGAATAACAATTGAAAGTAAGTTTCAATACATGGAGAGTAGCAATACCTTGTATTTAAAAACAATGAAATGCAAAACAGAATGGACAACAGGTATAGGAAAATTGCACCTCATGAATGATTTTGGCAGCTCTCAAGAAAAATGATTAAAGTTTCAAAAGATTTTAACAAGCCTAAGGGATATTCTTTTGAAATGATCAAGATCAGAGTATGTGTGAACACAAATGTGTGGGAGAGGAATCTCTTAAGAAGAAAAACAACATTTTTCTTACAGATGGTAACAGGGCAAGAACAAAAAAGAAAAATTACCTCTCCTCTGAGCTCTACTCAGCTCAATTAGTACAATGTCACAACCTGAGAGCAGCACGCTTGAGTTGGCAGACAGGCATAAAAGATACAAATGGAAGAATACTAGCCCTTAGGAGCCACTTCATGCCACCTCTGAGACCGGGCAGAGGTGGTGGGTAGTACACTGGGGCCTTGGGATAATAATTACTATGTTGGGAAATGGTAAAATGTTTTAGGAGTATGTGCCCCATTACATTATCTTAACTCTAAGAATAAATCACTCTGCATTCCTTAATTCAATTCAACCTGATATTTCATACTTAAAGAAAAGGTGGAGCAACAAACCCCTACTCCTACCCATGCAGGAACAGGACACCTGAATGTACTTAATCATGGATAAGCTTGGGCTGCCTTCTATATTAATGCTCAAGAAGAAGACTTCTTGCTCCATTACAGTCTGGGGCTCCTGCCAAGTACTGACTCCAAAGTGATCGGGTCTGTGCCAGGAATGATTTGGATTAGGTTAGTGCAAATGTGAGTTGGCCTAGTTGAAAAGAGGACGTCAAAATTGGTTAAATCGAATTAAACCTTAAGTGTTGCCATATTTTCCTGGATAAATACACATTCAGGCAGAATGACAGTTACCCTATTTCTATATCCTAACATGCTGCTAATAATTAATGAAGCAGTACTAAAATGAGTAAAAACTCTCTCTCTATAGAAACACTTTCTCATCCAGAAGTCTCCTTCTAAGAAAGAAACGTTCATGCTAAAATATACCTGTATGTATTTGAGGGGGGAAAAAAGATATTCTTTAAAACATTATTACCCTGCTATGAAAAATAAAATGCAATGAAAAATAAAATGCATCATATTCATCATTTCCAAATTTAGGCCACTCTTCTCCGGGAGAAGACACACCTTTAAAATAGCAATTGTTTCTAGAGTTCACACATATTTAATTTGTATCCTTTCAGTCTGTTGCAAGCAGAATAAAAAGCATTTTAAAAGCGCATTTACATAGATAGCATGCAGTTTTAAAAGTACAGGTAACAAATCTCAGTCTAAGATTTTTATTCATACTCTGTGAAAACAAAATTTTCAACATATAAACACAATATAATTTTTTGGAAGTGGCTGGTCTTTCATTGTGTGAAGGACTCATAAAGGGAAATGTTAAGTCCAATGAAACTTTAACATCCCCATTTTTAATCTTCTATTAAGAAGAACTCCAAAAGAAAAAAATTACAAAGCTATATAGTACAAGTGCACTTAAATCCACCCAACATATTATAGACTGTAACAAATTAAGATGTATTATGTCTTTTATTATGCACAGAGTTGCCAACTGACCTGCCTGGTTTCAGGAGCTGTAACCCCCGCCTCCGCCCCCGCCCCATGGCTAAGGCTGAGTGAGTGACCTTCAGACCATAAGCCACTAAGGAGACAAAGCTTATCTCCCTGGCAGGGGCACTGCTTCTGCTCCTTTTACTTCATCCATAACTGGCCCCCAATACTTGGTCGGTTAGCCAATGATGGGTAAGATTTCCCAAACAGGGACTGACCTAAGCCAGGCACGATCACGTGGAGGCCCCAAAGAAGGACTTGGGGGACTACAGCAAAAGTGGGTGATGGACCCTGGCCCCTCGGCTATCCTGACATAGCCTGAGTCCTCATTTTGTCTGCGAGAAGTCTCCTAATCTCTTGGCTGCCTTGTTTACCCTGCCTGATTTAAGCCTGAGAGAATGCCTTAAGCCTGAAATAATGCTGGTGGTGGGTGTAGCCCTGCTGGAAAGGCCCAGTTCCCTGGGGCGATCAGGCCTAAGAAAGAGTATGTAAAATCCTGTGAAATCTGCTTTGTTTAGAATGTTCTCAATTAAATACCCTTATTTAATAAGGGCATTTAATACCCAAGCAAGAAGTGAGTTTGTTCCTCAAAGTTTTATTGCTCTTTAGCTATCTGACCCTGACTAAAAATAGGCCCTTAGAGTTCTTTGTATGTTATCTATTGTTTGATCCTTACTGCCTGATAATGATTAATGAGCTTGTATTCCTATGCAAAATGACCCAATAAAAGCCCATTGAGGAAGAGGCTTTTGGCCCTTCTCCTTTGAGAGATGGCCACCTTTTTTCCCCCAAGCAGATCATGTCTTGGTAGACTTATTCTCATCCATGATGGCTGGGGAGAGAGGGGAGCCCTGTGGGCAGAGCCCCCCCACAGCACAGTAGTGTCAAAGGCATCAGCCAAACTGATCTGATACTCCACTCAACTATTTAGAAGTTTTCCACTTAGATAAGAGCTCTGGGTAAACTGCTTGTTGGATCTATTTAGCATCACAAATATACTTAGCAGAAAGCTACTCAAGTATTGCTGTCATTTTGGCACTTCTAGAGAAAGAGCTATCATGTTCATAGGTTTGGGTTTAAAAGGGAGGCTTTTTATAAGATATCGTAAATATTGATTTCACTCACAGATTCACAACAGTTTATGAGCTGTGTGAACATTACATAAAACCAACCTTTCCGTTTATATCACTGAGTTAGATTTCAATGGGAATCCAAACACCCAGGATTTTTCAGTCAACTCTTGAAAGACTCTGGGCAATAATAATTTGGAGGTTCTTACTTCTTTCCTCTAGAAGAGCTCATGTTTTTGAGAATTCAAATGAAAAAATCATAGCATAAGAGACCAGAGTTCTAATATATTTTGTTTTTCTATGGAACTGTCTACCCACAAATCCAGAGAGAAGGCTTCTTTTCAAATAAAGCATCCAATGAATAGGCTTGAATACATTATAAAAGGAGGAAGACAGCCCTTGCCCTCAAAAAGACCTACAAAAAAATAAAGAGGAGAATAAATAGGCATATGCAGGTATACTAACATTTACATAGGCATATGCATAATAGGCAATATATACACGTGAGATAGTTTAATATTTTTTTATAAATAGCATGTTCGGCTCAATCTGAAATATACTGAATTTTCCTCATGCACAGATACTGAAGACATATGCCTCTTTTACTGATTAATTTGGTTATATATTTTTAAGGTCTTTATTGGGTGAATGGATGATAGTGTATTAATATGGTTCCAAGAATAGGAAAATATATCTGAACGTAAAAACCAATCAGAAAGAAGACAAATATCCTAAAGCCAGAAGTAAAATTGAACTTTACAAAAGAGCCTCGAGTGGGTGCACCTCTAACTAGACCATATTTCCAGCTTAGAAAAACAAATAGCGGTCTCTCCTAAAGAAGAATCACCATAATAAGAGAAGCTTGGGGATAGTTCCTAAATAATGAAAATTCCTGACAACCCCATTTATTTTCAAATGAATTTAAAAATGTGGATAACTTTAATAGAATTCTATATAAGTGTAACACACAGGGGTTTCTCCCATGTGCAAAAGCAAATATTCAACGGACTCACCACAGATAGCTTCCCGGAAATACACTAATAGGTGTGTATGTACTTGCTTTAGAAAAAAATGCTCTAAGGGTTTCTTTCAAAGCTAGGACTTTTCACATTAGTATTTTCCCATGCCATTCACAGACTTACCAGTGAGAGGAAGTGTTTCTTACTTATTGCTGTGATCGTAAAACATAAAGTATGGACTGGAGTGAAGTTTTTGATTCAAGTTTAATTAAGCCATATGCATGCTGGATATCTGAAACCTCTTTTCATTAGAATATAGGCCATACTAAATTCAATTCCTGGGTCATTAAATCTCAGGATTCATTTCTGAGCATCACAACAAACAAATGTCTTTGGAATGGTATACTGCCTTTCTTGAACTTAAACATTTGCAGACAGGCCCACCTGAACTTAATTTTAATTTATGGAATTTATCTAAATTATTGTTGAACTTGGGGTTTTTCATTTGTACTACTTCTTAAGATTATAAGCTTTATATGTCAGTGACATGTTTAGAACAAGCTTCCTTTAAGTCAAAACAGGCTTACAAGTATATTTATTTATTCATATTTTCAAATTTGATAGACATATTTCTAGACATTTACCTTTGCACACTGAAAATACTGTCTTAAAGTCTATGCTCAAATAAAGTTCTTTTATTCCTTTGATAATTCCCTAGTTCATAAAATTAACATATCAAAATTAGTATTTAATACCAGTGTTATACTTAGCTGTCATTGATGCTTTTGAGAAAGATATAAGAATTCCATACATTATTTATAGCTATAAATTCTTAGTACTTATTTTCCATTTTAAAAGCCTAGAAAATCCCTATGGGAGGGTCAAATATTTTTCACACTGAGTATTTACCTGAAAGCCTTCTGACCAAAAAACCTGTATTATTCCTTTCTTTGGTCTGAAGTAAGACTAATCTGAGAAAGATTATCTTCGCTCTGATTAACTCCCTCCTGTTTGCATTAATCAAATCCCTTCATTAATCTTCATTAATATTCCCTTCATCAAACTACTATACTTGTGGAGCTTTTTTGCAAAGTTTGTTTTGAGGGGAAACTGGGTCCTTATTTTACCACGTAACTTTAAAATAAAAGACACATCACACTCTGGCCTGTCTTAGAACTTAAGTATTTTTGAATGGTAAGTTTTTGTTGTCAATGAGCTATGTGCCATTTGTCAAAACATAGGGAAAAATAGGTAGAGATGTTGGTCTTGAACTGACAAATGGTACCTAAACCCAAATAGAACTAGATATGCTATTCAAACTAATTATAAACAGATGCATAAATGTCTCTCCCATTAAATAACCCACACAGAAAGTCTAATCAAAATGGAGTTAAGAGGACAGAAATTAATATACTAGAATTAGGAATGAAGCCTATGTAACTATTCTATTAAAGCAGTTTTGGAGAATAAAGACTCTACATACCCATAGAAGACATACTGAACCTCTCTAAGAATAAAGAACTTTTTGTTTTAGAATAAAGGACTTAAACTATCAGTATCTTATTCTCCACCTATTCAACTAGATTAATATACATATATATATATATATTGGCCTTAGTCTAATTACCAGTATGCAACTGTGGGAGAAAACTTAGTTCTTTATTACAATTCTTAACTAAATCTTAGAGGCTCTGCTGTATGGGTAAGGTCAGCTGAAATACTCAAATCAACTTTGATTGCTTAGGATAGCACTTTAACTGGACAGCTATATGGAAGGGTATCCTCAGGGTTCCATTGATGAAAGCAGCTTTGACTCTTTGGGAAACAGGTAGAGAAATAGTTCAGAAGAGACATGAAGAACTGTGAAAACACTGGCAAGACTGAACCCCCCGTCCCCCTCCCCCCAGAATATTACAGTAATGACTTACGTGAAAAATAGAAAACCATTTTTGGAGTGTATGATGAGACCAGTAATTATATTGATGGACGTAAGTAATTGACATTCCCCCAACAGTAGTACATTTATATGTGCATGCGTGTATGTGTGTATTCACACATCACTTTTATAATATTACCAATAATCAGATTATACTTCAAGATTATTTAAAATCAATTGGATCAATTTCTGTCAACATTATTACTGCTAATAATACCAATTTGAACTCAACATTACATAGGAGTGGCCAAAACTTCTCCTACTAATTGTATTATGTTAATTTCCACTGACTGAACTCCTCTCCTGAATTTGTGAGAACTTTTCAGCTTGTAACAAGATAATGGCTTCAATTTTAATAGGAAATCAATAATAAGGGGGGTAATTTTTTTAGCTTTTTATTTGCTGCTTCATGCACTTTACCTGATTCTTGAGATCCAGTTTGGGACATGGGCGACCTCCATTGTAAGGTTTTTCTTTTAGCCATTTGGATCTAATTCTCACTCCAATCCCACAAGATGAACTGCAAGACCCCCAGCTGGACCAATCGCTTAACTTGCAATCAAATGGGCAGGGGATGACACATTCTTCTTGAACATAACCTGAAAAAGAGATGTTGAAGAGAAGGGAAAGAAAATCTGATCACAATGTAATGATCAAATTCACTTGGAGCTCAGAGTGCTCAACAATATTGCCACAGGGGCTCCGGGAGTTTTCTACTCAAACCAACAGACAAAAGTTCTCAGAGATAGATACATATGATTGCATCTGCAATCCAAATGTGTGCCTCTGTTTATTTCATAGGCAATTCTGGGATGGAAGAAGCAGGGAAAAGTGCACAGCTAGCTCTGCTTTCTGGTAAGAAGAAATAAGGCAGTTCAGGGCTAATGATACCATCTCCTCTCACCGGGGATTGTGTCCCATAATTCCTATAATTCGGTCTGGAGACAGGGAATATAATAGGGTCAATCTTGGTGTCTGTGATCTTCAAGGATTTCACTATGAAAGCTCTTGATTCTCACTTCCAGGTACTGTAACTTGGAGTGGGGTGGGGAGAAAGACTCGGAGCACATCACCAATTAGCAAGAATGGGACATTATTGAAAGAAGAAAACAAAGGCATAGTGAAAGGCAGTCTAATGAGATATTGGACTGGAATGAAGAGATTAGGGTTGAAATACAGATACGATGTTCTGACTTTACTTGGTCCTCAGCTCAGTTCTTGCTACAATCTTTCTCTAAACAATCTCACTATTTAACTATTGCCTCAAGTGATCACTATCAAATATATATTTCCAATTCTGATCCCTCTACTGAGTTCTAGGCCACCTACTCATCCACTCTAACTGGATGCCCAATTACCCCCAAATTCACCATGTCTAAAACTAAGGCCATCAATTTCCTCCTAAAACATTCTCATTCTCTTATATTAGTCATTTTAATTAACTGCAACATATTTGATTGCTATACACTAGTATATATACATGCCTATATGCTCTCTTCCCCTTGAATTTGTACAGAAGCCGTGAATATGACAGGCTAGCACGCCCATGATTAAGTTCTGGTGTGCAGCAAAGGGGAGGGGAGCCCACAGATATAATTCACATGCCAAATTAGTTGATTTTGAGTTAATCAGAAGGGAGATTATCTTGAGGGGGCCTGATAATCAGGTGAAAAACCTTAAAATAGTGACTAGGTCCTTTTTGTGGAGAAAGATTCTCCTGCTGGCCTTGAAAAAGCAAGAACTTCGTGCTATGACATGCCTCTGGAGCGCCCCACAGCAGGGGACCGAGGGCATCCTCTGGGACGGATGGGCAGCCTCTGGCTATCAGCCAGCAAGAAAACAGGGCCTCAGCCCTAAAAGTGCATGAAGATGGATTCTGCCAGTAATTCCAAAGGAGCTTGGAAGGGAAGCTTTCCACAATCCAGCCTCTGCTGAGACCTTAGCCCACACATTGATTGCAGCCTGGTGAGAGCATCACATGAAACAGAGACTCTGGAGAAGCCAAGCCTGTACTCCTGAAACTTGGGAACTGAGATAATGAATGTTTGAGCAAAGTCTGTGGTAATTGGTGATGGAGCAACTGAAAACTAACAGATTATCTGAAATAAAAAATCTCTCAGTCATCTTAGAGCTTTCTCCATTATTTTACACAAATATATTAACAGTTGTAGTAAGTTCTTAAGTTAAATATGTCTCCTCCTCTACAATTCTTTTGCCAGTCTTTGGTTCCAGATATTTACTGTTTCTGGTCTGGAATACTGCAATGTTCTCTTCACTAGTCTCCCTTTTTCCTAATCATTCTCTTTTAATATTGCTCAGTCACTCTGAAGAAAAAGTTACTCTTCTAAAACTATACCAACTCAAATAAAGAAATAAATTTAAAAAGGAAGATAAAAATACATGAATTATGCTACTTCTTTTAAAATCTTTGCTGATGCTTCATTGCCTTGAAAATAAAGTGCCACCTATTTTGCAAAAATTGTAAGATTCTTTTCAAGAGTCTCTAAGCAAGGGTTTTCAGCTTGACTGTAAAATACATTCCCATTGTTCAGGATACACTACAGACCAACTTGACCAGAATCTCAGAAGATTCTGAGGCATTGATAGTGTTCAAAGATCCCCAGGGGAGTCTAATGTGCAGTCTAGGCTGAGAACCATATCCCTAACTTTTTTGTTCCTGCCCTTCCCTCTCGCCTTCCTTGAAATCTGGCCAAATAGACTATACCAACTTCTCCAGCAAAAGGTATGCCTTTCATCACACAAAGCTGCTCTTTCTCTAGCCAGTTCAGCCTTCCTGGTTCACTACTTCGACCACTCTCTTGACAATATAATTGACCACCTGGCCCCACTGTTCCTCTGCCATGTCAGTCTGGCAAAACTTCAGACCTAGATTGTCCAGCTGTTTCCTACTCTGAGCTTAACACTGAACTACCAAGCAGAGATGCAAATAAAATGCTAATACGCACTGGTGACCACACTATATAGTCTCTTCCTTCAACAAAGTTCTCATACTGCCTAGTGATTCTTCCTCATTTTCTTCTCAATTCTATTTCACATTATGGCTTTTTCAAACCTTCTTCACATGCCTTCACACTTTTAAGAACTCACCTCTTCTCCATGCCCCCCCAAATTGAAAGAAATGAAAAAGATCTTCTTTAATTCAATTTCCTATAATTATATCTGTATACAATCCCATTTTTTATTGTCTCTTTTCATATCACAATGGGAAATGGCAGCCACTTTTCTATTAAAGGCACATGGCACCACTCGATCCCTTTCCAGACATTTTCAGGACCTCATTTCCTTTATTTCTCTTCCCTCTATGTGTGTGTTTGTATGCACACACACACACACCATTATATGTGAAATATAATTTTATACTTCTATTTCTCTTAGATTAATATTAGAATGATTTTACACTTTCCAAATAACTTGTTGACAAGAGAAAGTACAGTGAACATCTAAGAATCATCAGGAAGGATCTTCCTGGGGTTGAAAAAACACTGCTCCTCTTGAAGTTGTTAAAAGACCAATTCTGTATTGTTTAATATAATTGTAATTCTATGGAGCATTGATCAGCATTTCAGTATTGAGCACATAATAAAGCTAAATATAGGGTTAAATAGAGACTACAGGCATTACTTAATTTTACAGAGAAACTGAGCCACAAAATGATTCCATTTGCTGCTGAATGGAAAGAGCAGTCCTAGTAATTAAGTGGGATTAACTCTCTTGGCATGCATACTTCAAATATGAAATTCCAGGAGACCTCATATAAATAACTTTTAAATATCTGAATAACTATATAGATTCTATGTTGAAGCATATTTTGAATTAGATGCCTTTTATTTCAATGAGATTTCATTTTTACCTATATTTGCATATTGAAGGATTTTAATTAGAGAACCTCTAAAGCACTGTTTTATTTTTTTCTCTTGATAAGAAATAAACCCAGAGGATCTCTATGAAAGTCAAGGTCATAAATTCAGTGAGCATAAAATAGTGTTGAAATTCAACAGGACTAAGCAACAGTGACATTTATTTTCCAGGAAAGTTATATTTATGCTAGAATATACCCCAAAGAAAAGCCCATAGTGAAAACTACTAATAACTGCATATTCTTATCCCTATCTCATAATTGAAAGGATTAGTTTTACCCACGTACTTAATACTTACAATTTTTGGCAACAGAATATGATCAAATGTGGCTACATACAAGGTTAACCTGCAAATTGAGAATTCAAATTCCTGACTATGGGAACTTCAGTAATGTTCTCAAAATTCATTTACATAAAATATATCTCAGAACAACTTCTCTGGCAACATTCATAAATCTAAATTCAATTGCTATGAAAGAAGCAGACTTTCTATAAAAAATACGCTATGATTAATATGCAGAACACAGTGCTTGGACCATTATATTATTTAACCTGGGGTGTTTTCATGTTCTACTTTATCTTTATGCATATGAAGTTAGGTGTAAAGTATTTATTACAGAATTATTAAAGCATACACCCAACATTGTGATTCTATACAATACACATAGTAGGTACTCAAAAAAGTATCTGTTGCTATTATGAATAAAGGTGAACTAAAGAAGATCTATGATTAGTGTCTCTACATTATAACTGGAGGACTTTATTTAATGACATACCCATGCAGGCTGAAGCCCAGAGGTCTGGATTGACTTTTCTATTTATGTTGCTAACCCTTCAAATATGGCTCTTTAGGTCAATGTAATGGACATAGGTAAAAACACAGCTCTATGTACAAGGCAAGGTTATTGATAATATTCCCAGAATATTACCTCCTGTGCATTTTTCTCCCTCCATCATCCAAGTACGAACACATGTTCCTTTCTACAACAGCTTGTTTTGAAGTATTAGAAAGAAGAAAATATTAATAGTAATTAATAGTCTGAAGAAATAACCTAGATCAATTTTACTTATATTTTCCACTGTGTAAAGTAATAGCAAACATCCTACAATACATTGCATGCTCTATTTATTGACACTTTGCTAGAATAATGAAAAAACACTACCAAAAATAAGATTGGTAAAAGATGAATAAAATACTAATTGTCTCTTCCCCATTTCAAAGTGAAGATCTAGGAGAAACTTGAAAGTAAATATAATGTAATGTTTTCATTTCTCAATGCTTAAAGATTACCCTATTAATTCATACATTTTAGTACTACTATTTATGGAGTAATGCATCATACTAAAAAGTATCTGATGACTTAAATCAGGGCAGTTTATACATTTGTTTAGAAGAGGTGGAGGATATGGGGGCAGATGTTTCTGAGATGGTTGCAAGAAAGACAATTTGAGAAATTGGATCAGTACTTTGCCATTGTATTCAAGGAAAAACAGACAGTGTTAGACATTTACTTAAAATCTCAATCTGTTAATATGTGGAAATACAGGTCCTCAATAAGGTCACCAGCTTGCTTTGGTGGATTCATATTTTGGCCTGGGACTACTATCCATGAGTAGCAGTTACAATCTCTCACAGGTGGTTCCACCCTTGTTTAGGCTTCTGTGAAGCCTAAGAGGAGAGAGTTGGAAAGCACCTAACTTTTCATTATCTTTTCTTTTTAAAATTTTGAGTTCTTAGAAGAAATATTTTGAAAATATCATTTACTAAAGATAGAAAACTATCTTTACTGCGTATATAAAACCTTCCCAGCATAGACTCTCCAATGTTAAACAGAATATGGTACTACAAATAACAAAGTAGCTTATTTGGACCTAAAACCTAATTAGTCACCTGAAATACCACTGATTTGGAAGTTACACAAAATTCAAATAATTATATTGACAAAAAATATTTGCCTGTATTCCCTAAAACTCAAATATATTCTGCAGCATAATTATTTATTAAATTTTATTACCTTTACCAGGAAAAAATCATCTAAGTGTAAACCACTTTCATTAATAATAAAAAATGTAATTTACTGTTGCATTTTATTTTAGATGTAGATTCAAGGTCATCTAGGTCAATAGCTTGGTTTTATAGTCTGGTCAGAAATAGAAAGGGAACTTGAACCCAAACTTGACTATAATTACCCAGCTCACTATCAAGTAGGAAGAAAGTAATTATTATGGCCGCAGAATGTTCTCTTTAGTGCTGGAGTGACAAAGTAGAAAATCAGCCCCTGCTCTTAATGAAATTCATGTCTTCTTAATGAGAAAAAAAAATGGTATATAATCAATTACTTAAATTATACGATATAGAATATATATACAAATTTTATGACAATTTGAGGTAATATAAATGGATTCTGGCTTCAATATTCCAAGTAATTCATGTGAAAATATTTATTGGCATACTTTGTGGTAAAAACAGGTGTTTGACTAATTGCTTGACCTGGTTCACTTGCTATAACTAAATTTATCACTGTAAATGTAATCAGTCAACCAAATCACATAAAGAAGTGATCTTTTAAATTGAATTGTCCAGGCAATTTCATCAAGATGGTATCTACAGTTGTTCATATGGACAGTTTCAGCATTAACAACCTAGTGCCAGGTTTCCCCAGGCAGACAAGAAACATGTTTTTCTCTTAGAAGCTATTGAGGATATTAGGGACAAATGGAAGACTATACACAGAACAATCTGAACTGTATGTACTAAGTGGTTTCTATCCTGACTGCAAATAAATGCTGTTAAAGTTAAAGTGACTGAGTGCTTTAACCACATAATACACTTGGCATTTGAAACATTACGAAGATATATAGATTGTTGGCAAGCCAATATTACCAAGTAATTCTTAGGACTGTATAAGAGCCTGAATGAAGTCCTCTCATTACATTTCCCTGCCCTGAGGAAATCTTAAATTATACCAAACATTATCGACATTACCTTTTACAGTTCAGAAAGTTGATCTCACAGCATGACTTATTTTTGTCAGTGCTATTCCCCAAATATTTTAGGTTTCGGTCCTTGACACATAGTATAATTGTACTTCCCTGTCTCTTGAAATTAGGTATGATCTTATAATTTGCTTTAGCCAATGAAATGTGAGAACTGAACATGTTACTTCTCTTGTAATTTGCTATACTCTTTCTTTCCCTATGCCCAGGAACTAGGAATGTTCCAGATAGTAGCTGCTCCATTAGCCAGAGTCCTGGAGTGAAACAGATCTCCCAGCCAACCCGGTGCTGATGAATGATGGACACAGAGACCAAGTGCTCTTAGTAGTACTCAACCACTAAGACTACATCGTCTGTTACTGAATGCATTTGGTACTATACCATAACCTATTGCAGAGTTCATGGATTGATGTTGGCATAGTAAAGTATAACTTCAGAAGATGAAATAAAATGCCCCATGAAATAGCTTGAGAGTCTTTATGTAATGCTCTGAAAAAATAAGATTGAGCTGTGTCAGCAGTTCGCACAGTCTGAACAGCAACACCATCAAATTAGAATGTGACTTTGCAAAAGTTAATGAGCATATGCATACATTTCAGGAAAATTTATAGTTTATTATTTTAAAAAATACTGGCAATATGGATTATAAATCAAGTTCTAACCTTATGTGATCTGGAATGAAATTTTAAGTTTCAATAATTCAGTTTCTTCATGTAAAAATAAAAATGTAGTAATACTTGCCTTTCTTTCTCCTTTTGATACAGTAAAAGCACAATATAATTAGAAGTTTATGGAATTTTTCATATATAATGATATACTAATTTTTCCCACTACTAAAAGCTACGTAGCAAGGTAAAAATGTTTTTTCCTTATCCTGTTTTTAGTGCTGGTGATTGATAGAGAGTATGATTCTATAAAGATGCTTTAACAGAAAAATTATATGGTAATAATTACCAAATTTGGGTGCCATTTCACAGACCAGATCATTGTCATGTAAATTAAAGGCTGAAATAACTTTTACAAAATGAGAGTTTCTACACTGGATCAGTAAAGCAATTGTTGTTTGAATCCATCTCTGTCTTTCCAAGTTTGCTGCTGCCACCAGCCAAAAGCAGTCATTATCTCTCACCTGGCTTATTTTAATGGCTCCTTAGCTGGACTCTAGGACCCCAATCTGTTCTGATCCATTCCATGTCTGATCAACTGTTCTATTAATATCCCCAAAATTGCAACTCTAATATATCATGGTCTAACTTAAAATAACCTCTGAAGCATAGCAGAACTTGCCCTCCCCCCAAAAAAGAAAGAAAAATATGTAGATGGCAAACTGGGCAGGAGAGATACCACAACTTTAAGAAGATGAGAATGAACCTAAAATGTTTACAAGTCAATAGAGAAATCTGCATAAGATTTGAGGTTGAGGAGAAGTATAAAATTGGCTAGGTGAGGTGGGGCCACATGGGATGTCATGCTGGAGGGATTAGAAAATTGACTGAGAGTTGTGATGCTAATTCAGGTGTGCCACTGAATGGAAGAAAAAGCATTAGAACAAGTCACCTTCTTAGGAGATAATTGAAAAACTTAGAAGTTAAGTGACCAATGGCTTGGCCTTAGGCTTAAAGACTGATGTTTTGTATATATACATAAATATATATATATATACTTATATATATTTATGTATTTTTATATATACATAACACATACATGTATGTGTATATTTATATATACATAACACATAAATATATGTGTTATGTATAAATACATACAGTATAATGCATGTATACATAAATATTACAAATATATATTTTTATATATTGCAATTATATATATTGTTAAAAATAATAAAACATGGTAGAATATGACTTATAATTAACTAGCTGTGACATATGCACATGGCTAATACACTGTCTAAAAGGAAACTACTATCATCAGAATGACTGGTGAAGTAGCTCTTTAAATAGTGGGGGAGGTGGGGACTGGTTGAAAGAAGGGAAGGGATTAGTCAAAGAACGTATATGCATGACCCATGAACATGGACAACAGTGTGGGGATTGACTGTGGGGGTGGGGAGGGAGCTGTGTAGAGTGGGGCAAAGGGGGAATAGTGGGACAATGGTGATAGCGTAAATAATAAAACATTTTAATAATAAATAAATAGCAACGTCATTTGCCAACTTTTGAGGCAAGTTTAATGTAACTAATTCTAAAAATGAGAAATAGTCAATTTATAAGTCAATAGATGCTTCTAAGCATCCCACGAGATTCTGAAATATATAAGCTTAGAATAAGTGTCCTTGTCCTTTTCACTGCATCTTGGAGGTCCCAAAGGAAGCTTGACCTGAATCCAGATATTATATTGGGCCAGCATATTAGATGTATTTATTGTCTACCTGCTTATTTATTTTCATGTTTATTTATACAGGGTGGGAAAAAGTAGCTTTACAGTTGTTCATATGGAAAATAACACAATAATTAAAAAATAATACAAGAATAAACTGTTCTATATACTTACAAGAGAAATATACTGTTGATACACCTTTTATATTTATTTTGAGGTCAAGAGCTCCATATTTGGGAGTTTCATATGAAAATAAATATTTCTAGCTTCTCTTGAAAATATGGCAGATCTGGAATGCCTGGGTCCTCATTCGAGCATGGGGCTTCTTCAGATGAAATGTTCATTTGCAGTCCTTTACTGTTCCTTAGAGTGATAGTCTAAACGTCTAAAGATTTCTCCTCCAAATAAAGCAATGCACAAATGTAACTCGTAATTCCAATATAAAAACAGATGAGGGTGTGCCACTTGTGTTGCAAGGAAAGACAGAAGATACAGAGACCTGCTGGCCAGGGCTCACCCTGCTCATCACGGGAAAGGATCTACGAGAAGTCTACCTCCACTTGGAAGATGCCCATGCAAGAGAGAATTCCTAGAGTTTAAGCTTTCTTAAGTGGATTGTGTTCTACGGCCATAAGTAGCCTCCATATTACTAACACCAGCATTTAAGGAAAACCTCTAAAGGTGGCAACAAGAGACATCAAAAATACCTGGAACAAATGGCTTCCTAGAACAAGGTGGATGAAGGCATCCTGCATCCAGAGCCAACCACCTCCAAACTCTGTAGCACAGAACGAAGCTCATAAAGTGATTTGGTTGCATGGGACACACTTCGGAGATGAAACTTTATTTTTTTTTATTTGCTGGAATGCTGGTCATCCCAACAATGATTTGTATTCATGAACAATAAAACAAGCTGTTATTATAAATTCTAAATTATGGATTACTTGATGAAAAAAATTCACCTGCAAAAGTTTGCTTTTGCCAAAGAACTACATCTTTCACTGAGCTAATGCAGAAATCAATGTACTGGAATGAATTCACAGTCCATTAACTCCTTCCAAGTTACTGTAAAAACCTCTGAAATATCGCCAAGGTGTAAAATTAAATATGACTCCCAGGCTTGATTTATACTGTGTGCTGGTAATGGTGAATTTGTTTCATTTACCAATAAATTTCTTTCCTAATGGATTGTGCATCCGCTAATCCAGAGACTTATACTTAGGCTTCTCTTGTCTTTGTAGCCAAACAGGTATCTTAGATTTTATTTGTGGGTATTTAATCATATACCTGCTAAAGAGACAAAAATTGCAGGAAGAAGGAGATACTTATTTTCCTCAAGAAAATTGGAAGCCAGCAATCTCCTAATTACACTAATAGTATCAAGGAACAATGGATATGGATAATTTCAATTCACAAAAAAAAGGGAGAACCTTTTCAACCAGGAAAAAGTCTCAAGAGCAACCAGAAATACTCCTTGAAAAAGGAAACAAAAAAAAAGGAGGGGAGAGTTTATTAGTGTCTTAGGGCTGTCATAACAAATTGCCACACACTTGGTGACTTCAAATGATAAGATTTATTTTCTCATTGTTTCGGAGGCCAGGAGTCTGAATTAAGGTGTTAGCAGGGCTCTGCTGCCTCTGAAGTCTATAGGAGAAAACCCCACCTTGGTGTTCCAGTTTCTGGTGGCTCCTGGCTTCCTTGGCTTGTGGCAGCATAAGGCCAATTTCTGTCTTTTCTTCACATGTGCCTCTGTGTCTCAAATATCCCTCTCCTTTCTCTGAGAGAGATGCCTGTCATTGGGTTTAGAACCCACCCTAAATCCAGGATGATCTCATCTCAAGTTCCTTAACTTCATTGTAATATCCTATTTGCAAATAAGGTCACATTCATGTGTAGTGGGTGTCAGGACTCAAACACACCTTTTAGAGGAACATAATTCAATCCATTAATGAGAGACACACGAAGACTATGATAAGGAAAACAATATAACAAATGGATGAGAATCTGAACTTTGATATTAAGCTAACCTAGGGCTACATTTCATCTCAAGATCTGCCTAAATCCTCTAAGCTTTCATTTTATTATCTATAACAAAGACTGGCAAATTGTGACCTGAAGGTCAATTCCAGCCTCTGCCTGTTTTTGTAAATATGCTTTTGTTGGAATAGAGCCACATCCATTTATTTTAGCAATGTCTATGGTGGCTTTTACACGGCAAGAGCAGAGGTGACATTGTGGAAGAGACAGTATGACCCACAAAGTTTAAAATACTTACTATTGGGACAATTACAGAAGACATTTGCAAACTCTGATTTATAAAGTAGGGATGATAGTAATACTGATGGCATAAAACTATTATGAGGATAAAATGAGAGCACTGAGCAGTGCTGAGCACACAGCAATCACTCAGTAAGTACACTGTTGGTGTTAAAGAAGCATGGTGCCCTGGTGGCTGATAGCAGTACTTAGAAACACAGAAGGTGTAAGTTTGAAGTCAGCCAGAACCCTTATTACAGTGGTATTAGTTTATGTCTATCTTTGAACATGTTCAAGCCTCATTATCTTTATCTACAAAATGGAGATAATTATTACACCTACTTCAAATAATTTTTTTGTAGGTTACAGGGTCTGAAACAAAGAGTTAGCCATTGTTGCTAGTATTATTATTCTCCAAAAGAAAAGGTATAACATCATCTTCAGTGTATAAGATGGGGATGACAGGTAGGAAGACACTCCCAGATTGAGAAATCCCATGGAGGAGAAGATCCAACATCTTGAGTCTTTTCAAGAATGCTGCTTTCTCTATCATTTAGAATGGGAGGGGCAGATAAAGTCAAGTTAAAGGAGTTCATCATTACCAAGTCTTTATTATATAAAATGTTAAAGGGACTTATCTAAGAAATAGAAGAACAAAAATAACGAACAGTAAAATGACAACAAACTCATAACTATCAACAACTGAACCTAAAAACTAAACAAACTAGAACAGGAATAGAACCAGAGAAATGGAGATCATATGGAGGGCTAACAGTGGAGAGGGGGAGAGGGAAGGTACAGGGAATAAGAAGCATAATTGGTAGGCATAAAATAGATGGGGAGGAGAAGGTTAAGAATAGTATAGAAAACAGAATCCAAAGAACTTATATGTACAATCCATGGACATGAACTATGGCGGGGGCAGGGAGGAATGTTGGAGGACACGGGAGAGGTACAGGGTGGAGGGAAGATAAAGGGGAGAAAAAAATTGGGAAAACTGTAACAGCATAACCAATAAAATATACTAAAAAAAAAAGAAAAAGAATGCTGCTTTCTCCTCAAGGCCAAAACTTGTGTGGCATGCAGGGATGGGCAGAGTACTCTTGTGAATTTTTATTGATTTGCTGATCAAACACATAGAGCAAGTATTGATATATGGCAATTAATAGTCCCATGCTAATTTGAGCAAGCATAAATAAAATACTAAACAAAACGTAGCTTGGAAGTTACTAAAGATGAAAATTATGTCAAAAGACCTTAAAAATAAACTTACATTAAAATTATTATTCCCCCCACTTCCCACCCCTAACCAATAATGTCCCTCCTTCCACATTCGTTATCCTAATCCTATTTTAAAGTCCAAGCTCTTTGACATTGTTTACTGGGACTTCCATAATCTGTTGCATCCATATCTCTCCATTGTATTGGGGTACATGAAATTCTGCAACTTCATAGTGCTCAACATGTGGTAAAAATTTCACAAATTGCAGATACAATTAGGAAGCATTCAAGACATCTTCCTTTGTTTTACTTCATGCTCTATCTACATAATCATTTTAGTTTTAAAGGGATCTCTTTACAGTTTAGGAAGTTCAGGCTATAGCTGTGTATATTTGATTTTATTTTTATTTTTTATCCTTACCTGAGAATATTTTTTTTTGGGGGGGGGTGGAGAGAGAGAGAGAGAGAGAATGAGAGAGAGATTGGTTGCCTTCTCACATGCAGCCTGACCAAGGATCAAACCTGCAACCTGGTATGTGCTCTGACCAGGAATCGAACTTGCAACCTTTCAGTCTATAGGATGACACTTCAACCAGCTGAGCCACACCAACCAGGGTTATAGTTGTGTGTATTTAAGTACAGCTTTGATCCAGGAAAGTAATAATTTTTTCCATCTGGAGTTAAAATGTATCCTACTCATCCTTCCCATGTCCCAAAGGATGTACCCTACTCATCCTTCCCATGTCCCAAAGGATGTACCCTACTCATCCTTCCCATGTCCCAAAGGATGACTCAGAAAAAGAGATGAGATAAAAATCTGCAAGTCTTATCATCCAAGAGAACTGATATAGTGCTAAGTAAGCTATTTTAGAAAGTGTATTTTTTGTTTGTTTGTTTGTTTTGGAGCTATTGGAAGTGATCAGGTAAAATCAATTCATATCTAGATTATTCAAAATTCAGGGATAAAATATACAGACCACAAAGCCAAAAATTTGGTTCTGGCTTTAAATCCACATTGAAACTCAGAATCTGAGGGCCTTTAACAGTACAATTCTATGTATAGAGATATAGAAATGTAAGTAAAAAGGGGAAAGTGTTGGAAGAAAACCTTCTCACCATTTAAAGGTTATCAATTATTAATACCTTGGTATATTTCCCCTTTTTTGATTAATAACCTTATTCCTAGTATTTGTTTTTCTGTTAAACTATACTGTAACTGTACTATCAGGTACCTACTGATCATGCTGCTGCACACGATGCCATTATTGGACTACTTACAACATCCTTAGTTGACTGGCCAATATTTGAATGAAGCCTGCATAATTTATCACTATTGAAAAAGAAATGTAAAATGCTAAATATATGTAAAAGATGGAATACTTTGCAGTTCCCCCAGAACTAGTCTACACGCAGAAGAACAGAAGTAGTTAATCTATTAAGTGACACACTCTAGAACCAAATTAAATGAGTGAGAAAACAAAGTCTGTCATTCTCAGCTGGTAAAGCTTATGCAAGTTCCTTAACTTCTCTGTTACTTTTATATAACATGGGAATGAAAATAATATGCAACTAATCCTGTTGGTAGCAGAAAATGAGTTACTAGAGAGAGGCAGAGTATTTAGAGAACAGTATAACATATTGTAAATAATCAATGTTAGCTATCATTATTTATCAGGAAAATAATTAAAAATAGAATTACTTGATGATCCAGCAGTCCCACCACAGGTTATAACCAAAGGAAATAAAAACATTACGTCCACGATATATCTGTACTCTCACTGCAGCATTGTTTACAATACAGGCACGTGCATGTACGCACACACACATGCTGGACTATTACTCAGCCTTAAGAAAGAAGAAAATCTTGCCATCTTCAACAACCTGGATGAGCTCAAAGGACATTATGCTAAGTAAGCCAGACATAAAGAAAAACACTGCATGATTTCACTTACGTGTGGGATCTAAAATAGTTGAACTCTTAGAAGTGCACGGTAGAATGGTGGTTGCCAGAGGTTGGGGTTGGAGAAAATGGGAAGATGTTGGCATAAAGGGTACAGAATTTTAGTTGTACAAGATGAATAAGCTATGGATATCTACAGTACAGCATAAAGCGTACAATATCATATTATATACTTAAAATCATTAAGAAGGTACATCTGAATTGTTCTTAACACACACAAAGTGCTAACTACATGAGTGATGGATATGTTAAGTAGCTTGATTGGGGTGATCACTTTACAGTGTACATGTATATCAAATCATCAAGATGCACACTTACATACATATGACTTTTACTTGCCAATGACACTGCAATAAAAGTGAAGAAAAAATGTATTATTTAAAAGCACAATCAAAATAACTATGTATTTATACTTTTGGAATACATATGTTTTAATATGAACAGATGTAAAGATTGGAAGGTTTTAAATTAAATGTGAGGAAAGTTAATAGGATTGGGGATACAGAGTAAAAGGAAAATTATGAAACTGAATTAAAAATAAAAGGAAGGTGTGCAGGGACAACAGATGAGTGCATGCAGAAACTCAGTTAGATCCTCTCTCCAGGAATTTTAAATGTCAGGCAGAGAGAAAGTGGTACAGATTGGGAAGAAGGGGAAGGCTAGGCTGTCAAGCAAGACTCGAGACCAAAAGACTCAGTCTCAAGAATGGCAAAATGGCACCGCGGGCGCAGGACACACAGGGCAGGGCCCGGAGCCATGATGCACTTCCTCCTGAGAGGAAGGAGACTCTTTGCTTCCTTAGTTCTCCACGTACCCAGCAATGGGACCTAGTATCCGAGGTTACTTCAGTTTGTCCTCATTCTTGGAAATTAAAAATAGCCTAGTAATACATCAGTTTGATCAGGCACTCAATAGAGAAAATTTCCAAAGGAATTTTGTTCAACTTGAGACATAAAACACAAGGGCCCAGAAAACAATTACTATGACCTTTCAGATAACTCTTGTTATTTCTCTCCTGCTCAAAGACTGCAATGGACATTTGGCGGAACAACAATAAGAAAAACAGTATATTTAATGTATCAGGCATGGTAATCCATTCTCCCAATCCTTTGTGTCATTTCAAGAATTTGACAAAAATTAAATATTTCAATGTGATACCACATCAAGACTGGGCTGTGGGCCCCGACATTCTATCCCTATTAAACACGTTATAAAATAACATAACCAAAGCCCTCCCAGAGTGCCTAACACATAGCATGCACTCAAAAGCCAATATCTTGTCCCTCACCTTCCCCAAGCATAACTCCATTATCTAAGAAAAACCTGTCAAAATTCATGAAGTAAATTGATGGTTACTGACATTGATGGTATGGGCGGGAAGGAATATAACCAATGGCAAATCTAGAAAGTAGTTCCTGGGACGTAGACTTACTTATGAGGTTAAGGGGCTTGGGGTAAATATAGGTAATATTATGGAATTAGTAGTTTTTCCCTAGAAGTCTTTGAGAAAGAAGAGAAAGAGGGGGATAGAGAATAAAGTGTTTGCAGTGTAGACAGTAATGAAGAATAAAATGAAGTTTTTCAGGCTGTGAATTATAACAGACCTATAGGCAAACAATTAAGTTCTAGTAGGAGAGATAACAAGAAACCTGTTTTTGCAGATGACATGAACTGTAGGTCTTGAAGCCAAACCTGAATAAAAGGGAGGAAAAATATAAAACTGAAAACGCGACTAAAATCAAAAGTAGATGAGGCCCAAGTTCTTGTAAGGAGAAAGTAATTGAATAGAAATTGAAGAATCATCATTGTAACCACTGTTATCTGTAGACCAACATACAGAATATGGAAAATAAATACAGTAAAGCAAGACTGAGGTTAAATCAGTATAGGAAATATATTCTGCAGTTACATCCCCACATGGTCCTGTCTGCCTACCGAACAGCATCACTCACCTCAAAGGAACTATCTGCTGTTAAAGGACTCACTCTCTGGGTGCTATGTAACTTGGCCTGGGTTTCAAGGCATTGAGACCTTACCTTTGCCCAGGAGGGTGAGGGCTAGGCCTAGCCAGAGGGGAAGTTCTAATAGGAGGTTATCATGAAGCTATGGCAATGCCCAATTCTGACAAAATAATCCATGAACATACTATTAAAAAGCTTGTGAATGTTTTAATAAAGAAGTGGGTAAAAAAGTCTCAAAATGGGATTATTAAGATCAATTCCAGACAAAGTGATATAATTTATTTCTCATGCATTTACTAGACTGGCAGAGAAGAGAGAAGAGGATGTTATGGGTGGAAATTAATCTGGCAAAAACTCTCTCCTCATATCCTCATAAACAATTACAGGGACCAAGATGGATTTTTATAGTTACCCAAACAAAGTTGATTAATGGACTGGTATGCCTTCATGTAGCTGAATGGTGAGGGGGGAATGCTTGGTCTTTTTCATTCAACATTTTGATTAAGGACTTAAGATAAAGACACAGATGGCATGCTCATCAAATTTTGGGATGATGTAAAGCTGAGAGTTATCACTAATATGTTATATGTCAGAATCAAGATTTAGAGTGTTTAAAAAGCTAGAATAATGAGCTGCAACTCATTATTATATGAAAGATAATACAGAAAAAAATACAGTTCTACAATATAGTACCCAAAAGACAACTGGACATCTATACTCAGAATGGGAGATAACAAAACTTTATAGCTGTTCCTAAAAAAAAACAACTTCAGGATTCTTTTTAACTGACCAATCTAAGAGAGTGAGAGAAAGGAAACAAGAGAGAAAGAGGAAAAGCGTAAAGGGAGAGGGGGGGGAGGGGAACAGAGAGAGATTTGTTGTTCTACTTATTAATGCATTCATTAGTTTATCCTTGTATGTGCCCACTGGAAATCAAACCCACAACCTTGGCATATCGGGACAATACTCTAACCAACAGAGCTACCTGGCAGGATTTTTTAAACTACAAAATGACAATGCATTAAGAGTTACTCTAAAAATATGCATATTGTTTATTTTAATGTAAAGTTCATCTACCAAGAAGTATCTGAGATGTTTTATAGGACAAAACCTACACAAAAGTACTATTAACATGGTCTCAAGAAAGTGGGAGAATATAATATTGGGAATATTGTACTTCTATGTATTCAAGAGACATCATTTAAGTATCCACTCTGGCTGAAGACATGTTCCTTCCCTATTATACACCTACTCGGCCTTCATTTTTTAGATACCTAGAGTGAGTGGCCTGCTCTGATTCTCTAATCTGAGTGATCCCCCCTTGTTATTCTTTCACAGTGCCTTGATCCTTTTTATCATAGCACTTAATAAAATTTATACAGCATTATATATTCTGTGTATATATTTTCTTAAGATCTTTCTCAACTCTCACACTGCAAGCTCCAATTTCAAGGATCCCAAATGTTTTGTCTGACACTACATACTCAAGGTGTGTCATAGTGCTTGGCACATAGGTAGGTGTTTAATAAATACATCCTGAATTCATGCACATGAGCTAATAACTGGATGCTAATAATTTGGAAGGGGAGAAAAAACTTACAGAGATAAAGTCTGATATAAATCATGCTCTGCATAGAAGTCTGACTGCATTTCTGTGAGAATGTACAACCAACCAGACTGATACTCTTTGAAAAACTGAAGAAACTGTCTTGCTTAAGGGCTCAAAAGATTAGTAGAAAAGTTCAGCTTAAAGAGGAAAAAAGACAGTGACTGAGAGAAGAATGTCGGCAAAGGAATGGAGTTATGCAAGAACAGAAGGTGCACGGGGAAGAGAGGGAAGAAGTCCAGTATGGCTGCACATAAGGGACAGGAACTGTGTGGATGAAAGTGACATTGGGACGCCATGTTTCTTTTGCTATCATTTAAGTGCTTATTGTCAAATGGAAACATATGGGAGAAAAGAGAGCACAATAAGAAAGGGACTAGAAATGACTACGTATGAGTCAGACTGCAATACACTCTGGGTATTTAGTCAAATTCATAAATATGGAGGCATTGCATATATTTTCAGAGTTCTGAAATGCTCTTAAGAAAACAATATTTTAGATTTGTTTTTAATTTGTTATATATCATAGTCTGTCCAGGAAATATCCAATCATGTAATATGAAAAATAGAGACCTTTATTGAAGAAGATACAAGATACAAGAAACATTGTACATAGGACAATGATGCCTCAGTCCCCTTCAAAGTAGTCACATTGGGACCTCACACAGTTCTCCCAATTGACATCAGCTTCCCTGTTGTATTTTCCTGATTCTCATGGATGGCCTGAACTTTCTTCCCTTTAAAAGGTGACATTAGTTTTGTGAAAAAATAGAAGTCTCAGTGTGTCAAATCTGGGCTTTAGAGGGGCTGAGTCACCTGGGTGATTTGATATTTTGCCAAAAAACTCTGCATGAGATGTGATGCTTGAGCGGGCACAATGTTGTGATGAAGCTGTCAATCACCAGTTGCCCACAGCGGTGGCCTTCTGAATCATGCTCACTCAATGGTGTCTACTGCCCCCACAGACTAGTACTGTGAAGTCATGGTTGTTCATGCATGCTCATTCCAGACCGTTCTACTTGACTGCCAGGTTACATCAATGTAGCACAAACCATCCTTGCTTTGTTAACAATGGCTGGATTTTTTGTGGACAGACATCATATATGGAATCACTTCAAAATGGAGCCACAGGACTGCCTTGCATGTCTTCTGCCTCAAATGTCTAGAACAAGGGTGTCAAATTCTTTTTCACCAGGGACCACATCAGCCTCACGGTTGCCTACAAAGGGCTGAGTGTAATTTTAAGACTGTATAACTGTAACTACTCCTTAACAGTTAAGCGAGAGCTTGGCGCTGCTGCCAGGTAGAAACAAGGTGCCAGGTCAGATAAAACAAGGTGGAGGGCCAGTTTTGGGCCCTCTGTTTGCCACTTCTGCTCTAGAATGTTAACATAGGGCAAAGTGACCTTTTAAGTAGGCCTAAAGCAACCTTGTTTTCCAAAGAATTATTTGCAAGGATAACAAAAAAGGAAGTATTAGGACGACAGAACTCATGGCAACTGAACTTAAAATGAAAAACATTGCTCAGTACTAGCATCACTGATTAGTGTACCTATAAATTCCCTTTGCCCTTGTCTCCTAACTGGAACACTATTTAGGATTTTGACTGAGTCAGTGCTTCCTGAATAGCTCTCTCTCTCTTTTTCTCTCTCTCTCTCTCTTTTTTAATGTCAAGTAAATGATTGTTGCCTCTCATGTTGGCCTTTTATTTTCAGGTTAACAAATGGAATAAAGTTAATTTGGAACCAATGGTTGGAGGAAGCCACATTTAGACTTAAACTAAAGATCTTCCCAAGTTTAGAGCTGTCCAACTGACTTGTAGCAATGAACTTCCAGTCAGCGAGGAGGCTGTAAGCACACAGTGGGGGAATGACACTTCCTTCTACCACCATTTCAAATAAAAATATTTCCTCTCTTCCAAATGTCAACATCATTCACACCACCTACCTTGCACCTATAATCTATTCCAAAATCTGTATCCCAAATATCTAATTATAAAAATTTTTCTTCGGACTTAAATATTTTCAATTGTTTTTTATGTCTCTAATAATTGTTCCACTCAGTCCACTCTTAAGCTACACTTTACCGTGTCAGTGTCTCCATCTATCACTGACCAGCTTTCATTTATTCCTGACACCACCCTGTTTCTGCACAGCTTGTCAGTGTTATCCCTCCTCTCAAATTTTTGTTCCATCCCCCTCCCCATGGCCTCAGTCTTTTTTCACTCTCACGGGGGCCACTACAACTCGATATTCATTGCCTTCTCTATTTTTAATTTTTATTTTATCCAATACATCATCAACTGTGAAGCCAGAATTATCTTTCTAAAACAAACATTGACTCTTAGTACAACAGCCTTGGTTAACAGCTCTTCTTTGTAAAGCACTAGCTCAGGATTTGAAGCATCAGAGGGAAGGGAAGGAAAGGAATGGGAGACAGTTGGGACAGGGGCTCCTGGGTTTCTCATAAACTCAGGCAATTTTATCTATGGGAAGCCCATGTGGAATACTCACTTCTGATGAGTATTATCTAGAAAACATTATTAGGTAAATGTGTCACCAGAGGGAAAAGTGTGAGAACTGTCCTGAAGCACAGTTACAGAGGAATGGCTCTTTTGCCTCTAAGCATTTGCAGATATTTGCAGAGAACAAGAAATTTCAAAATTTAAAATGTTAAAATTTGTGTCTCAGTAGATAGCTTATGTCCCATAAATATAAGGTTATGTTTCATTCTATGTTGATAGATACAAAAGTAATTTTATCCTAAAATTAATTTTAGTTAATACTGAAGCTCCATTATATGAGTCCATTAAAAATAAAAAATAAGTTCAAACATTACTCATGCCTTAAAAAGTGTCTTGAATAGTTAAAATCTTTTTAGCATATGAGTTCTTACATAAGTTAACTCCAATTGACATTTCTAACCTTGTCTTCTACCGCCTACTTATATCTTGGTCACACTGAGATAGTCTGTAAGCCAGGACAAGTGGAAGAGAGCAACTGAGACAGATAGTTGAACAAAACAGTCAAGCAATTTACAGCCAGATACAGAAAGTCATCCCAATAGAGCACAGGTGGCAAACACACGGCCCATGGCCGAATCCAGTCCTCTACCTTGTTTTTTTTTTTTTAAGATTTTTTTTATTTATCCTTAGAGGGGAAGGGTAGGAGAGAGGGAGAGGGAGAGAAATATCAACGTACGGTTGCCTCTTGTGTGTCCCCTGCTGGGAACTGGCCTGCAACCCAGGCATGTGCCCTGACTGGGAATCGAACCGCGATCCTTTGGTTCGCAGGCCCGCACTCAATCCACTGAGCTACACCAGCCAGGGCTCCAGTCCTCTACCTTGTTTTGTCCAGCCCGGCACCTTGTTTCTACCCAGCAGCAGCGCCGAGCTCTCACTTAACTGTTAAGGAGAAGTTACATTCATATAGTCCTAAAATTACATTTGGCCTTTTGTAGGCAACCCTGAGGCTGATATGACCCCCAGTTAAAATGAGTTTGATATGCCTGCAGTAGAGAGAACATTTAAGCGTTGGTTGTATTTCAGCTCCAGGTCCAGAAAAACAGCAAAGTCAGGGGGGCTACACTGGGAACAGCTGCAATCATTAATGACCCCCTGCCTTGTCATTGAGAGTGTCATATTCATGATATAGCCTTTCCTGTAAGCCAGCCTTCAGGCCCCACTCATACCCTTTGACCTGGGCTTTAAGAACCGAAAGTGTCAAGCCACACGTATGACCACCAGTTCTACAGGTGACACTGGTACTGAGAAATAACAGGGAGCCAACAAAGGTGACTTATATTGTTAACTTGGACTTTATTAATGCAGGTGCATTCAGCTTTTATTAATGCAGAATTAATCCAAATCTATACTAACCTAATGATGATACTAATCACTCAGAAACAATCCGTAATGACATTACACAAGGGAATTGGAGGATAACAAACCCAAGTCCCAGAGTCTCAGTCTGTGGGTCCAGGAGTCAGCACGGTGAGCAAGAAGCTGTCAGCGTTTTGCAAGGAAGAATGTCCAGAGCCAGGTGGGCATCAGGGCAGACAAAGCCCTCTGTCCAGCAAGGCAGAGCCTCTGGTGGCTGATGCCAAGAGTGGCATGGAGCAGCACTTCTGGTGTGTAGAGCTTGGCTGTCTCAGCGGTCGTCTGGAGCCTGCCTGTTATACAGTGAGAGTGGTGTACTCCGCCCTTCTGGGTCTCTTCACAAGTGTCTTAGCGCCCCTGATGGCAAGTGGGGAGTTTGTCCAGGAACCTATTGATGGGTGGTCCCACTCTGCAGACACCGCTACTCTGACCACGTGTGCAGATATCTCGGGTGTTTCTCCTTGTCCAGATGTCTCGTGTGACTTAGGTAGCTTCCATTTTGAACCAAAGTGTCATTGTTGACGGGCAGTCATCTTTGTTACATGAGTAACTCCACTTCATTTTATACTTTATGCTATCTTGACCAGATCAATGCCATTTTATTGCTCCTGCTCTCCACACGTGGCACAGACCCATCAGTGGAGACCATGACCCTGAAAGAGCACACCTGGAAACTGAGGACTATCCTGCTAAAACCAGCCCCGAAATTCCCATCTGTGAGAGAAAGATAAAAGCTCGAGACAAAGGACACAACCCTCACCATTCCCTTTCCCCTCTTCTTCCCTTATGTCTTCTCCCATGGGCATGCATCTCCTAAACGCTAAGGGATCCCAAGATTTGCAATCAGGGGAGCAATGGGCAGTGGAAGTTTGTTCCAAACTAACCCCCTGAATCTATTCTCAAGGCCACCTTTTCTCTGACTTCCCAGTGAGTTAAGGCAGCCCAGACTAGGCTCTCCCTCCTGCTTCTTCTACCCTAAGCCCTTCCTTATTTTACTGTCTCCAGTTTTAATAAATATACCCTCATAGTCAGCTGGACTTGTGTTGTAAAATCTTTTCCTACACAATCAGCTATCAGCTGGCTCTAGGCAGGCCCACTATGGGCCAGGCTGCCTATCCAGGAACAACACAGCACCAGTCATCTTTACCGAAACACCATGCACCCTTCTCTTTTTCAAGATCCAGGTCAAACATCCTCACTCTTCTGAGCACTGGATAAGTCCATCCCAGAATTAGTTCATCGTTGTCTTCCCAGCATATTTTGTTCATATGTCTCTTCTTGTATGTTCCACATTTAATTAAATTGACATATTAACAAATCTATTCCTAACATAAAACATTCTCAAGCCCTGGCTGGCGTAGCTCAGTGGATTGAGCTCGGGCTGCGAATCAAAGGGTCGCAGGTTCGATTCCCAGTCAGGGCACATGCCTGGGTTGCAGGCCAGGCCCCTAGTGGGGGCCACGTGAGAGGCAACCACACACTGATGTTTCTCTCCCTCTCTTTCTCCCTCTCTTCCCCTCTCTAAAAATAAATAAATAAAATCTTTTAAAAAAAAATTCTTCTAAATAAGTTAACATCCCTAGTGCCAATAATTTAGGTATGTCTGTGAATGTGTGTATGTGTATGTTCACATATACATACGAGGAGGGACCCCAAAAAACAAAATTTATTTATAAAAAACTGTGTATTTACTCTCACACATTTAAACTGCAGTCACCTTCAAAGTACTCTCCATTTGATGCAATATACCTATCGAGGCTTTTGCCCACTGATCAAAACAGTTTTTGAACTCATCAGTTTTGATGCCTTTTAAGTACTCATGTTGTTCTTTGTTTAACCTCTTCCACATCTGCAAAATGTTTCCCCTTGGGGACTTTTTTCATCCAGGGAAACAGAAACAGTTGCTTGAGGAAGATTGGGTAAATAGGAAAGGTGGGGCACACGGGTCATGCTGGTTTTGGTAAAAAACTGAGATCTAGTGCATTGTGGGCAGATGTGCTCATAAATCACCCACCATAAAATGGGCCAACATGTTGAAAGAGTCTTCAAAAAAATAACTGAAGCTGAAAACAGCCTCTCTCTCACAATGATGCCAGCTAGTACACTGATGCAGATGGGTTCCTAGAACACTCGCCTAGTAGGGAAATCTATATACTACAAGGGCCCACTCTCCAAAAGAGAATTCCATTTTGGGGGGGATCGCCTTTGTATGTGTGTAAACATACATAGACATATTACAGATATTTTGCTCTAAATTATTCTTCTGAATTATTATAAATTATTATAAAATTTTATTTAGATATCAAAATTTATTTTTAATTTTTTTAACTTTTAAAACATAATTCTTACACAATTCTTACATTTAAAGTTAATAGGATTGAGGGTGGGAGGTGGGGGTGAGTGTGTGGGGGGGAAATGGCAGGAAAATGGAGACAACTGTACTTGAACCACAATTAAAAAATAAAATAAAGTTAATAATTCAATGCTTCTTAGTACATTCATAGAGTTGTTCATCCGTTACCACAATTAATTTTGGAACAGCACTGTGTCCTTCCCAAATTCAGATATTGAAGCCCTAAGCTTGAATATGATGGTATTTGGAGACAGTGCCTTTGTGAAGGAATTTGATTTAGATGAGGAAGTGAGGGTAGGGACCTTATGAAGAAATCAGTGCCTTTTATAAGAACAGACACCAAAGAGTTTGTTCTCTCTCTGCCATGTGAGGACAAGGCAAGAATGTGGCTATCTGCAAGGTGGGAAGCAAGCCAAGTTCTCAGAACCAAATGATAATGTCATCTGGATCTCAGATTCTAGCCTCCAGAACTGTGAAAAAAAATGGTTTTTCTTTTGTTGAAGCCACCCCAGTCTATGATATTTTGTATGGCAGTCTGAGCTGATTGATATGGACTCCCTCCCTGTTCCCTTTCCCTCTCCGGCCCAGGCGAACACTACCTACTCCCTATCTCTATAGTTTTGACTGGTTCGAACATTTCACATAAGTAGTATTATATACTATGTCATCTTTTGTGACTGACTTATTTCACTTACTGTAGTGATGTCAAGAGTCATCTATGTTATACTAGGAATCAACACATCATTCTTTTAATTGTCCAATGGTTTTCGCTATGTGATATGCTACATTTTATTTATTCATTTATCAGTTAATAAAAATATGAAGTGTTCCCTTTTTAGCTTTCATGAGTAATGCTGCTAAATATTTCTGTATGTTTTATGTGAATGTGTTTTAATTTCTCTGGGGCATATATGTCATTTCTGTTGGGTCATATAGTAACTGTATGTTTATCTTTTTAAGGAACTGCCAAACAGTTTTTCAAAGTAGCTGCACCTTTCACATTCCTACCAGCTATGTATAAAGGTTCCAATTTCTTCATATCCTTATCAACACTTATTTTTTATCTTTTTTTATTGCAGCCATTCCAGTGGGTGTGAAATTATATCTCACAATGATTTGATTTGTATTTCCCTAGTGACTAATGATGTTTAGCAGTTTTTCATGTAGTTTTTAGCCACTTGTATATATTCTTTGGAGAAATATATATTTAAATCCTGTGCTCATTTTTCAACCAGGTTATGTCTTTTTATTGTTGACTTGTAAGGTATCTTTATATATCACCAATATAAGTCTCTTATCAGATATATATCATTCACAAATATTTTTCCTTTTGTAGGTTGCCTGTATACATTTTTTGATAATGTCCTTTACAACATATAAGTTTTTAATTTTGATGACGTCCAACATGTATCTCTACATTTTTTTTTTTGTTGCTAGTACTTTTGGTGTTGTTTCTAAATGACTTTGCCTAGCCAAAATCACAAATACTTACAGCTGTTTTCTTCTAAGAGTTTTATATAGTTTTGCCTATTACACTTAGGTGTATCATCCACTTAATTTTTGTGCATGATGTAAGCAAGGGGTCAGGGATCATTTGTGTAAAGATATTCAGTTGTTCCAGTACCATATGTTGAAGAGGCTATTCTTTCCCCATTAAATAGTCTTGGCACACTCCTTCAAAATCAGTTGAACATAAATGTAAAGGTTTATTTATGGACTCTCAATTATGTTTCACTTATCTATATGTCTATCCATACATTAGTACTACACTGTCTTGAATGCTGTAGCTTTGTAGTAAGTTTTGAAATCGGGAAGTGTGAGTTCTCCAACTTTTTTTATTTATTTCAAGATAATTTAATTATTCTTGGCCTCTTGCATTTCCATTTGAATTTTAGGATAAAGTTTTTCAATTTCTATTTAAAAAAAGGATTCTGAGATTTTTTGATAGGGATTGTATTGAACCTGTAGATCAGTTTGAGGAGTATTGACATTTTAACACTATTAAGTCTTCTGGCCTATAAACATGGTACATCTTTCCATTTACTTAGGTCTTCTTTAATTTCTTTCAACAGTGTATTAAATTTTTAGAATATATGTATATATGTATTATTTGATTAAATTTATCCTTAAATATTTTATTCTTTTTTATGCTATTATCAATGGAACTTTTTAAAAATTTATTTTCTGATAGGTCATTGTTAGTGAATAGAACTACAACTGATATTGATCTTTTACTTTTCCAGATTTACAATATAATTAATGGTATATTGACTTTGTATCCTACAAACCTGATAAATTTATTTATTAGCTCTAATAGATTTATAGGGAAATTCTTTAGAATTTCCTATTTACAAGATCAGGTTACCTGTCAATAGATACAGTTTTACTTCTTCCTTTACAATCTAGATGCTTTTTATTTCTTTATTGCCTAATTGCCTTGTCTAGAACTTCTATTAGAGTGCTGAGTAGAAGTCAACATTGGACATCCTTGTTTTATCCCCAATCTTAGAGAATTGAACTATGTTTTTAAAGCAATGTAGGCAGAATTATTTGGCACCTTTTCATAAGATACCTGCTGGTTTACATTGAAAATATTTTTATTATTTGATTCCTTAATTTAAAAGCATTTGTTTAGAAGTTCTATTTTCTAAGATAAGACATGCTGCTTCTTATTTCAAGTAGGCTAAAAGAAAGTTGTACATGGATTTAATCATGGGCCCTTAATTTCTCCCTAAGAAGGGTCACAGCACACACATCCTGTTCCAGAAAGGTCCTGAAGTACCAAATACAAAGATACAAGGTTATAAGTCCCTAGTAATGCTTTCTGTCATTGTCTACCTCCAATTACCAACTTAGAAACCTTGACTCTATATCTGGACATAATTCTGGATAAGAACTATAGGTCTATGAAACTGTTCAATGTCCTGACATTTTTGTCTCATCATAATAAAAAAAACAAAACAAACAAACAAAAAAAAAACTAAAGTACTGTCTGACTCAGAGAGGGGAGATAATCCCAAACTAGAAATACTTAAAAACATTAGTGTATTAGACTATGAATATTTCCAATGAGTATTGATTTATCTTTCTATACTGTTATATAGGAATGATGTGGATGAAAACCAATAGTCACATGGATATTTGTTAAAAGAATAAATGAATTCATAAACAAATGAACCAGTATTTCCAATGTGTTCCTTCATTAGGTGAGGTCTTAGACTGAGTACTTCAAACATGGTCAAATGCAACAGCAGAACTCTCTCTTCAAATGGAGTCTTATCAGTAAGCCTTTGTTTCTAGAAATCATTAAATAGGTCAAAATTAGAAAACAGGACATAAGAAATCGACAATATAAAGCGAATACATGATCTGGAGACAAATGCAAACAGTAATAGTTCCATACATCATGTTCAAGGAAATAACTAAAAGCAACTTCTGCTTTCTTCATTATATTTTAGCCAATGACATTTGCCTAATAGTTTGCAGAATTATGATATCGATCCTTCACATAAAGACCCCTGTGTAGGCACTGCACACAGAAATAAAATAACACTATATGAATGCTTCTAACATTTGAGAGAAGCTTTCCTTTTTTTTCATTTGCACATCTTTAAAGTTTAGCTAAAAAATGTAACAAAATTAACATATTGCGGTAGGCTGAACAATAGCACCCAAAGATATCTGGGTTCTAATATCTTTAACCTGTGAATGTTACCATAATCTCAAAAGAGACTTTGTGGTAAAAATATTGAGATGGGAAGATAATCCTGAAAGATTTCACACTGAAGAACTGACACAGAAGGTCGTCCTGATGCACTAAAGAAAGACGCTGTGCCACAGGGAGTGGTCCCGAGCCCCGGAATGCAGTTCTATAACATGGAAAAATTCAGGAGAGAGATCCACCCGCTCCCTTGAGACTTTAAAGGTAGCAGGGCCCTGACTATCCCTTGATTTTGATTCAGTGAAACTGACTTTGGATTTCTGACCTTTAGAACTGTGATAGAAAAAAAATTAATGTTTTAATCCACCAACTATGTAGTTTTGTTACAGCAGTTGTAGGGAACTAATATACATATGTATACTAAAATTCCTTATACATCAGCAAGGATTTATATTCTGTGTTTTGTTATATCGTATTGCACATGTATGATAAGATTACACTTTTCCAGGTGTTTGTCATGGTAGAATTGTGAAGTAGACACAGCCCTGTCCTAAGAAGCACTAGGACTGGGGAATCTCTATCTTGATAAAAGATGTGAAGCAGCTATGCTCAGTTCATAACGGGTTCTAATGGCTGGGGAAGGGCTGACTGGCAAGACGGCCTGTGATTTCCCAGAGGAGGTAATATTTCTCATGTAAGTGCAGGAAGGTTATTACAAGTGAACTAGAGAATCAGGTTGCAAGGAGAAAAAAATGAAAGTCATAGCAGCAATAAAGTGAACAGGTACAGAAGGCAAAAGCCCCATGAGAATGAACGGCATATACTGAGACATGCAAAATTAGAAGATGACTGGAGTTCAGCATGGAAAGGAAGAAAGACAGAAAGATGAAGCATTAGGGGTTAAAAAAGGGTAAAGTCATGAAGGGCTGGTAGTCCCTGCTTAGGGGGTCTGGATAATTGATTGACATTGAACGTTTAAACTTATGCGAGCAATAACCAGATTTGCCTTTTGGAAAGATTCCTGTTATTGAAATAGGAGAAACAGACGGCAGAAGGAAGGACTGAGTGAGGACCGTTGATGGACAATGCCACAGTGAACATCAGGAAACGGGAGAGAGGTCTGAGCTGAAAAGAGAGCCACAGAGACGGAAAAACATGGAGAGAAGAGAGAAACATCTCTAAAGTAGAACTATCATAGCAATTTGTATAGCAACACTCACATTTTTAAAAAGGCAAAAGAAGCAAAATCTCAACATTAAAAAAACAGAAACATATTCTTCATATTGTCAAAGTTGAATTTCCTTGCCCCAGAGTAGGCACTATTAATACCTCTTCAAGTGCTGTGATGTGGAGACTGTTACAATGTCTCAAGAAACATAGATGAGTGGCAAAGGCGTCCATCCTTTTGGCATCTCTGGGCCACAGAGGAAGAAGAGTTGTCTTGGACCACACATTAAATATAAAAACGCTAATGAAAACTGATGAGCAATCAAAAACAAAACAAAACTGGTTTTAAGAAAATTTATGATTTTATGTTGGACCACATACATAACCATCCTGGGCCACATGCGGCCCACAGGCCGAGGGTTGGACACTCCCGGTAGACGATTTAGGAAACTGGTCAGGGCAAAAATTGCAAATGACTACTTTTTTTTTTTTTCTAAAAGGGAAAGTAAAATATAATTACTCAATCTTTTCTCTGTGATGGATTTATGAGAACAGCTCAGAACAGGTAACATAAATCTCTCAATAATTTAAAATTTAACTCATTCACAGGAAATATAAAGTATTTAAATGTATTAAGATTAAATTCATGTATTTTCCAGTGACTGCAAATAAGTGAAATGATAATTCTTTAAGTCACAATGAGGTTCTTTGTTTATTTATTTATTTATCTTTGTCTGCTATCTATACCTCCATATATATGATAACAAACTAATTGCTGCAATAGAGTTAAGGTGCTAGTGCTAAGTTATCTCTGGATGAAATATTAATGAAGATAATTAACTGCCTATCAAAATTCATCATATTTCATCTAGAATCAAATATAAAACAGATTGAGCCCTGGCTGGCATAGCTCAGTGGATTGAGTGTGGGCTGTGAACCAAAGGGTCGTGGTTCGATTCCCAGTCAGGGCACATGCCTGGGTTGCAGGCCAGGTCCCCAGTGGGGGCTATGTGAGAGGCAACCACACACTGATGTTTCTCTCCCTCTCTTTCTCCTTCCCTTCCCCTCTCTCTAAAATTAAAGAAATGAAATATTTAAAAATATTTAAAAAAATATAAAACAGATTGTATTTTCACTTTATAGTTTGATGAATTAAAGTTTATTTACACAGTTATCACTGAATCACTTGGAATATTGTTTTCTGCATTTTCCATTCTTTCAAAAGCATTGGGGAACCACCCTGCCTGATTTCAGAACCCTCCATGGCTAAGGCTGAGTAAAGAGATCTTGTGACCATAAGCCACTAAGGGGACAAAGCTTATCTTCCTAGGGGCTCTGCTCCCTTTCACTTCACCCTGCTTGGCCCCAGGTGGATGACTGGTTAGCCAATCATGGGTAAGATTCCTTAAAGGAGGGGTGACCTAAGATAGGCATGGTTGAGAAGGGGTCCTCAGGGAAGGACTTGGGGGGCCACAGAAAAAGGGAGTGATGGACCCTCTCCCCTCAGCTTTGATGTAGCCTGAGTCCTCATTCTGTCTGCAAAAAGTCTCCTAATCTCTTGGCTGCCTTACTTGCTCTGCTGGACTTAAGCCTGAAACAATGACAGAGGGTGGTGAAGCCCTGTGCTGGAAAGGGCAGGTTCCCCTTGGTGATCAGGACTAAGAAAGAATGCATAAAATTCTTTGAAACCTGCTTTGTTAATACCCTTAACTGAAATGATAAGGGTCCAAGCATAGAATGAGTTTGTTTCCTCAAAGTTTTATGGCTCTTTAGCTATCTGACCCTGACTCAGAATAAGCCCTCACAATTCTTTGAATATTATCTATTGTTTGATCCTTACTGCCTGACAATGAGTGATGAGCTTTACATATATGCCCTGTATTGCTATGCAAATTAAGCCCAATAAAAGCCCATTGAGGAACAGGTTCCTGGTCCTTCTCCTTTGAGAGATCAGCCACCTTTCCTCCCCAAGAAGATCATGTCTTGGTACACTTATTCTCATCTGTGGCAGCCAGGGGGGTGGTGGCGCTCTGCGGGCAGAACCCCCCACAATTGCTTGTCCACTTGTAGCAATGCAATTTCATTTCCACTAGTCCCAAACTATATCAATCACAAAACAGAATCACATATTCTCTAAAGTTTGTCTGACCATGTATTGCACAGCTGACTTGTCTATGGATCTGCATTCATTATACACAGTTATCTTACCCAAAGAGCTGTTTTAAATAAATTTTCCATCTGATGATTACAGTTAAATCAGATCCAGACTCTTCTCCTTTGTCCCATCAGATTCTGCCTATTTCTTCAACCTCACTTCACAAACTCTCTCCTTATCCCTATATTCAAACCACTGGGCTTCCTTTGTTATTTTGGCCAGAATTTCTTTCCTGCCATACATCCTCTGGACAGGCTTGTCCCACAAACTAAAATGACCTTGGATGTACTTTTTCACAGTTGTCTGCTTTCTTCTTACTCTTCACATCTCAAATTGTTACTTCAGTGAAGACTTCCCTAAAATCTAAGATTTTCTATTCATAGCATCTTAAGAGCTAATCAAGGCTTGAAATTCTTTTTTAAAAAAATCTTTTTTCTAACCTCCACTAGACAATAAGCTGAACAATTCTGATTTATCCCTAACTTTATATCCAAATCATAGAAGAGGACCAGGTTCTATATATAGCAGGTATTGACTATATTGGTTTTTATCAAATAAATGAATAAATAAATATATAGGTGACACCGGAATCATGGTAGAGTAAAGCATTCCTCTCTCCTCTTCCTTTTTCTTAACAACTAATTAGACATCCATTCCCTAACAGAAATATCTCTAGAAATGCAATGAGAAAACCTGGATGTTTCCAGTTCACTTGTGCTTCTGAAAATTAAAAAAGAGATCTGGTGGAGGCTTGGAATGCAAGGGAGTTGGTGAACTGGCCTCACCCCACTTGCTGCAATCAAGAAAGTAAGAACGTGAAGAATGCAAGACTAGGCAGATGCCCAGGGGCAAGGGAATTTTTTAAAGTTCATCCTGACTAAGAGGAAATTCCAAAATTCCACTGGAGTGGAATAGAGAGGTGTTTGGATGCAGAACAGAGGAAGTAAGTTGCCAAGGTGACTTCCTGTCCCCAGGGTGACAAGGCAAGGGGCTAGGCTTTGGCACTTGCAGTGGTTACCTTTCTGGCAGAGGAGGTAGAGAGCAGTGACCTTTCTTACGGAGGAGGTGGTAACCACAAGAAAAAAATCTAGAATATATTCACAAAATATAAGAAAGAGGAAGACAGCATACCACCATGAAAAACCACAAATTTACATAAGCAGGTAGAAACAAAAGAAATATAAAACAATGGAGATTAAAAAAAAAACAAAAACAACTAAAAGCAAAACAATACGATGGAAGTAACAAGTTCTCATATCACTAATCACTCTAAATGAAAATAGATTGAATTCAACAATCAAGTGAAGGGTGGCTGGCTGGATTAAAAAAAAAAAACCCTAAAAAACCAACCAAACAAACAAACAAAAAAAAACACAAGAAGACCTAACTATATGCCTCTACACTGCCTACAGGAAACTAATTTCATCTCTAAAGGCTCTTTCACACAGGCTCCAAGTAAAGAGATGGAAGAAGATACTCCCTGCAAGCAGAAACCAACTGGTGGGTATAACCATACTTACCAGAAAAAGTAGACTTCAAGCCAAAAATAGTAACAATAGATAAAGAAGTCATCATATAATGATAAGAGGGTTACCACATCAAGAAGATAAAATAAACACAAATATATATAAATAAATATATATTTATATAAAATTTCTATATATAATTTTATTTATATAAAATATAAATATATATATTTGGGGGGTGTGTATGTGTGTGTGTGTGTGTGTGTGTATCCCCAACATAAGAGCATCTAAATATATTAAGCAAATACTAACAGATTGAAGGGAGAAATAAAGACGATAATACTAAGGGACTTTAATACCCTTCTCTCAGCAATGGATAGATCATTCAACAGAAAATCAACAAGAAAATGTTAGAACTAAACCGAATGGGTTTGACATACATAGTACATTCTACCCAACAGTAATAAACAGACATTCTTTTCAACTGCACATAAAATGTTCTCCAGGATAGATCCTGATAGGACATAAAAAAATATCTTAGCAGATTTAAGATTAAAATTATATCAACTGTCTTTTCTGACCACAATGGCATGAAACTAGAAATCAAGAAAGATGCTGAAAAGTCTAAGCAACACACTTCTGAACAATGAATGAGTCTAAGGAGAAGTCAAAAGGAAATTAAAAGTTATCTCAAAGCCAATAAAAACGGAAAAATGGCATATAAAATCCTATGGGATGATGCAAAAGCAGTCCTGAGAGGAAAGTTTATAGTGATAAGTTGCTATAATAATAAATTAGAAAGATTTTAAATAAACCTAAATGTACCCCTCAAACAACCAGAGAAAGAAGGAGAAAAGTAAGCTCAAAGTTAGCAGAAGGAAGAAAATAATAAGAGTGGAAATCAATGAAATAAAGACAAAATAAAAAACAATAAAAAGATCAAAGAAACTAAGAGCTGGTATTTCAAAAAAGTTTTTAAAAAAACAAATCTTTAGTTAGACTAGGGAAAAAAAGGGAGAAGACTCACAGAATTCAGAAATGAGAGAAGAGACATTACAACTGATGCCACTAGAATATACAGGATCATAAGAGACTACTATGAGAAACTATATGTCAGCAACTCAGATAGTGTAAAAGAAATGCATAAATTTCTATAAATGTACAACCTACCAACACTGACTCTGGAAGAAATAGAAAATCTGAAGAACAGCTCAATAATGAGCAAAGAAATTGAATTAGTAATCAAAAAACACAGGGCGGGGGGTGGGGGTGGGGGGGGACAAACACTAGGACCAGGTGGTTTCACTGGTGAATTCCAGCAACCATTTAAAGAAGAATCAGTGTCAATCCTTCTCAAAATCTTACAAAATAATTGAAGCTGTGGAAACACTTTCAAACTCATTCTACAAGGCCACCATTACTTTGATACCAAAGCCAGATAAGGAAACTACAAGTAAAAAAACCCTATAGACCAATACCACTGTAACTATGGATGCAAACATCCTCAATAAAATATTAGCAGACTGAATAGGACACATTCAAAGGACTGAACACCATAACCAAGTGGGATATATCCCAGGAATAGAAGGATGGTTCAGGACACACTATTCAATAAATGTAATAAATTCTATTAATAGAATTAATTATATGTCTGTTCTTATGCCTGTACCAGACCACTTTGATTACTGTGGCATTGTAATATAGTTTGATATCAGGTATTGCGATCCTTCCTATTTTGTTCTTCTTTCTTAAAATTGCTGAAGTTATTCAGGGTTGTTTATGGTTCCATATAAACTTTTGAAATGTTTGTTTTGTATCTGTGAAATATGTCATTGGTATTTTAAGAGGGATTGTATTGAATCTATAAATTGCTTTGGGCACTATGGACTTGTGATGATGTTAATTCTTCCCATCCCTGAGGAGAGTACATGCTTCCATTTATTTGTGTCTTTCTTAATTTCTTTCTTCCATGTTGTGTAGTTTTCAGAGAACAGACATATACATCAATGGAACAGAATGGAGATCTCAGATATGCATCCATTTCTCTATGGTCAATTAATATTCAACAAAGGGGGCAGAAGCATGAAATGGAGTAAAAATAGCCTTTTCAACAAATGGTGTTGGGAGATCTAGACAGTTATAAGCAAAAAAATGAAACTCAACCACCAATTTATACCATACACAAAAATAAACTCAAGATGGATAAAAGACTTATAAATACAAGTTGCAACACTGTAAACCATAGGCAGGAAAATCTCAGATATTCCATGCAGCAATATTTTCACTGATATGTCCCCTAGAGCAAGAGACATAAAGGAAAGAATAAACAAATGAGACTTCATCAAAATAAAAATCTTCTGCATGGCTAAAGAAAACATCAATGAAATGAAAGGAGAATCAACCATACAGGAAAATATATTTGCAAATGATACCTCACACAAAGGTTTGATCTCCAAGATACGTAATGAACTCACATGACTCTACACCAGGAAGACAAACAATCCAATTAAAAAATGGGCAAAGGATCTTAACCGACACTTCTCTGAGAAAGACATTCAGAGGGTCCAGAGACAAATGAAAGAATGATCAGTATCACCAGTCATCAGAGAGGTGCAAATTAAAATCACAATGAGATACCACTTCACACCAGTCAGAATGGCCATCATAACCAAATCAACAAACAACAAGTGCTGGTGAAGTTGTGGAGAAAAGGGAACCTTAGCTCACTGTTGGTGGGAATGCAGACTGGTGCAGCCACTGTGGAAAACAGTATGGAATTTCCTCAGAATTCCTTTGCTGGGACTATACCCTAAGAATCCTAAGAAATACCCTAAGAAACACCAATTCAGAAGAACCTACGTACCTCAATGTTCATAGCACAATTTACAATAGCCAAGTGCTGGAAGCATCCTAAGTGTCCATCAGTAAATGCATGGATCGAAAAACTATGGTACAGTTACATGATGGAATACCATGCAGCAGAAAGGAAGAAGGAACTCCTGCCCTTTGCAACAGTTTGGACGGAACTGAAAAGCATTATGTTAAGTGAAATGAGCCAGTTGGTGAAAGACAAATACCATATGATCTCATCTCTAAGTGGAACCTAATCAATAAAACAAACAAGCAAGCGAAATACAATCAGAGACATTGAAACACAGAACAAATTGACAGTAACTAGATGGGAGGTGGGAGGGGATGATTGGGGGATAAGAGGTAATGGGGGAGAGTTCTCAAGTAACATGTATAAAGGACATATGGACAAAGCCAAAGGGGGTAGGATTGAGGGCGGGAGGTGGGAATGGGTGGAGTGGAAGGGAGTTGGGGGGGGGATAACAGAGACAACTGTACTTGAACAACAATTAAAATAAGGAAAAAAATTATAAAAAGCAAATGATCATCACAATGAATTGAGAAAAAGCATTTGACAAATTACACACCCTTTCTTGTTAAACAAACAACAAAAAACCCTCTCAACATTCAGTATAAAAGGAACGTACTTCAACATAATACAGTGCACCTATTACAAACCCATGGATAACATTAAACTCAATTGTAAAAGATTGAAAGCTTTCCCCTAAGATCAGGAACAAGACAAGGTTGCCCACTCTCACCACTTTTATTTAATATAATATTTGAAGTCTTAGCTAGAGCAATTAACCAAGACAAAGAAGTAAAAGATATCCAACTAGGAAAGGAAGAAATGAAATTGTCGCTATTTGCAAATGATATGATTTTGTATATAGAAAATCCCAAAGACTGAAAGAAAAGAAATATTGTAACAAAAAAAATTAGTAAAGTTGTGGTATATAAAATGTACTTACAGAAAAGAGTTGCATTTTTATACACTAATAATGGAACATTTAAAAATAAAGAAAAAAATTACCCCATTCACAATAGCATCGAAAATAACACCTAGGAATACATTTAACCAAGGATGTGAAAAATCTGTACAATGAAAACTACAAGATTTTGTTGAAGGAAATTGAAGAAGACATAAACAAATGGAAAGACATCTCTGTTCATGGGTTGGAGTATTTAATATGGTTAAAATGTCCCCACCACCCAAAGCCATTTATGTATTCAATAAAAGCTCTACCAAAATTTCAATGGCATTCTTCAAAGAAAAATTTCTAAAATTTGTATGGAACCACAATCCTAAAAAATAACAGAACAGGAGGTGTCACACTTCCTGATTTCAAACTATACTACAAAGCTATAGTAATTAAAACAGTATAGTACTAGCATAACAATAGACACATATACCAATAGAAGAAATTAGAGAACTCAAAATAGAATCCCCATATATTCAGCCAACCAGTATTCAACAAGGGAGCCAAGAACACCTAATGGAGTCTTTTCAGTAAATGTCTTGGGAAATCTGGACATACACATGCAGAACAATGAAGTGGACCCCTGTCTTACACAACTCAAAATTAAATTGAAATGGATCAGAGACTCAAACCTAAGACTTAATTTTATAAAACTCCTAAAAGAAAATGTAGAAAAGAAGCATGTTGGCATTGGTGTTGGCAATGATTGCACTGATTATGATACTAAAATACACACAAAAAGCAAAAGAAGGCACCACATCAAATCTAAAAACTTTTGCACAGCAAAACAAACAACTAACAAAATGAAAAGGCAATCTACATAATGAGAGAAAAATTTTGCAAGCCAAATATTGGATAAGGGGTTAATATCCAAAATATATAAAGAATGCATACAACTCAACAACAACAACAACAACAGCAACAAAACCCAAACAGTTAAATTAAGCAATAGGCAGAGGAATTAAATAATCTTTTTCAAAGAAAACATCTGAATGGCGAATAGGTATGTGAAAAGATGCCCACCATCACTAAGCATCTGGGAAAAGCAAGTCAAAACTACAATGAGATATTACCTCATACCTGTCAGAATGGGTAAAATCAAGAAGAGGATAACAAATATAGGTGAGGATGTGGGGGAAAGGAAACTCTTGTACCCTGTGGGTGAGATGTACATTGGAAAACAATACGAAAATTCCTCAAAAAAATTTAAAATAGAACTACCATATAATCTAGCAATTCTACTTCTGCGTATATATGCAAAGGAAATGAGAGTAGAATATGAGATATAAGTATATACATATACATTCCCATGTTTATTAAAGTACTATTTATAATGGTCAAGATATAAAAACAACCTAAGTGCCTATCAGCAGATGAATGGATAAAGATGGGGTATGTATACACAATGGAATATTTATTCATCCATGAGAAAGACATCCTGTCATTCGTGACAATATACATGAACCTTGAGGACATGCTAAGTGAGATAAGTCAGACAGAAAAAGGCAAATGCTACATGTTATCACTTATATGTGGAATATAAAGAAGCCAAACTTATAAAAACAGAGAATAAAATGGTGGGGTGATAGAGGGGGTTGATGGATGCATAGAAGTTGTTTAAGGGTAAAACCTTGCAACAGATAAACAAGTACTAAGTCCTAGAGACCTAATGCACAGTAAGGTACATACAGTCAACAATATGATGCTATAATCAAACTTGCTATAACATTAGAACTTCTTTCGTAAAATGGGTCTGTTACTTGTTTGTGATGTGTTTAACGTTTCCAAAAGTCAAATTACTGAAAACAATTGCATAGACTAACCTAGGAAGCAGAGCAATGATGGCACCAATTTTAGAAAAGTCATTAAACTAAAATTGCATTCATATAATGATACAGATATATCTTAAAGACAAGCTAATATACACATTGGCAATAAAGACGAACTTGTATGTTAGAACTAAATTCAATTTGCCTTACCTGGTACTATTGAGACAGCTTGTTTGGAATATAAGATCTTGGTGACAGAGACCAAAAATCAATCATTTTTCCCAGAGTTTGTTTTTCGAACACAAATTCTTTTCGTATCCTCTGTAAAATTCCTAAACTGCTTAATCTCTTTAAAAAGGAAAAATGCAGTAATCCTTCTCCCCAAGTAGAACAGGAAATTCATAAACTCCATTGTAATCATAGTCTCAGCCTCCTCCATCAACGTTTACTCCACCTGCATTCTTTTCTCCATTCGCCCATATTTTTCAAATTCTCTTAAAAAAAAAAAAAAAAAGACTTCTACCTAATTAACATCTCACAAACTCTCCTAGCTGGCCTACGTAATTTCTTTTTTTTTTTTTCAATTTTATTCTACTATATGGGTGAACTTACATGTTGTATTATAAAATATTTAAAAATTAATTTTTCATTGGTATTTTGTAAACTCACTGATTAGAGACTAAAGGCCTAATCGTATGTAACTACATGTGAAGAGCACCGATGAGCACTATTTGTATCGGGTTTTTGCTTTCTCAGTGAACTACGGCATTTGTGCTCTCTGCCAGCAAACAAGCAGCCAGAGGAGAAGTAGAGGGAGGTGAGGAAAGAATCCAAAACATAGTCCAGATAATCATAAGATATGGATATGTGTGTTTTGCATGTCAATAATTTATGAGAGACAGTGTGTAATATTGACAAAGGAGAACTGAAACAATTCTTAAATAATAACCTTACTAATTCTAGACCTTGAACAAACCTAATGGGTTATATGTCAATGTTTTCATCTGTTACTCCTCACCCGCCTCCTTACCAGAGCTGCTGCAGTGGGAGGGGTCAACAGGCCTTCCGTTTTTATCAGAGCAGGCTATTGCTCGAAAGCGGGTGCCCTTTCCACATTGTCTGCCATCTCCTTGCACCTGCAGTCCTCGCAGATGTTCCCTTCTGCTTTCAGGAAGAATGCAATCTGACCAATTTCCATAAGGCTGAGATACAAATACATCACAAGGACATGGTTCTGTTTCCACTAGAGGGTACAGGTCAGGTTCCTGGCATTTCTCCTTCTTCCTGCTTTTTCCTGTTCCAACAAGAAATATTGATGCATTAATTTCATATCCCCTGTTTTCTTAAAAGTTGCTCAGATTATTATATTTAAAAGCTCTTAGAATGTTAAGTCTTAAAGTAAAGCGTTTCTTATTTTCATTCCTTTGTGCATAGAATTAAATCCTAGGTCAATGAAAGCAACTCCCAGAGTAACTGAAATTCAAATAAACTTGACAAGAGTGTTTTTAGGCTGGAGAGTGGTAGAGAATACTTAGGAAATGTTTGCTACAGTGGCAAAACAGCTAGAAAATTCTTGTTTCTTTATTATTTTCCCAATAATTTGTTGATAAAAACAGATTGATTACCATGTCACCATTTTCCTTGAAACTAATGGTTGCCAGGGAAACTGACAAAATGCTATGAATACTGACTCTTCCCCTTTTTTAAGTGACTTTTTAAAAACAGAGATTTTTTATTCAAGGAGTGAGGCTGAGGGTCAGTTGGGTGTGACAGACAAAGCGGAACTTATTTTGGTTTCCATTATCCGGCAGCTCACAAACACTGACAGAAACACTAGACTAAGATAAAATGCTCAAATAATATTGGATAATTTAATCTGAGAAAAAGCAATGGCTTCTATCTTGAGAAACCTTTTATAATTTAGGTATTCTATATTGTGGCTTTACCTTACCAATGACTTTACGGACTTTTTCATTGTAATCCCAACTTTCAATAATGACAATGCAGACTCATTTTTTTCACAGCTCTGAGTACTTGATAACATATTTAATGGATTCCAAGTCTGACTGTAATTTGATTCAACTTTTCTGTTAACACACTTCTAGATTCCTAAAAGTTTTCCCAGATCTAGTAATTCCACTTCTTATCTCATTAGTGAATCATTAGCTAGTCATGATCAGTTATTAAAAGTAGGCATCTTTATTGATGTATTTCCAGTCTTTGTAGCTCTTTTAGAAATACTGGGTACACGCTGATGCATGAACTACTTTCTCCTTGTTAGACAGTTTGCATTACACACAACAGTTCTACAGTTATCACCCAATGATTGGCTCTACGGCCTTCCCTGATGGTTATGGCCACAGTAAACAAGGATTCCTACAGGTCCTGAAATGATCTTGCAGAAGCTTCAAACACACAACTGTCCCTCTGGGGGGCATGTATTCACTTGCCTCTCCCTTTAGGGCCACTTATTGAGAATATACTTGAAAAACACATCTCTGTTATGGTTGTGGGAATTTACTGATTGAAAGATATATCAGTGGGCAGTGATTGGCTTCTTCCTCTCTTAGCATTTCACTTACCCAGTCTCTGGTGTTTTCCAAATGTCCATAAAGTACTTTTGTCTCCATGTCTTCTATTTCTACTGTCTTCTCAACACACTTAACCCTGGATTCTGAGTCTACATATAGCTTGGAACTACTAACTCCTGCACAGAAATGAAATAAAGCCCTGGTATATCTTTTATTCTTTTTTATTTTTTTTCCAGACTTGGTTGTTCAATGATAGTTCAGAGCATGACTGTACCATCATTCTTGAAAAATTCTTTCCAAGTTCCATCACACTTCACCTGTTCATCCCTCTCCTCTACCTTGCACCCCACTATTCCTCTAGGCAGTCTTTGTGTTTGAATTGTTCTACCTCTGTAGCTCCCTTAATGGGCTTTAATGGGCCATTAATGGGCCTCATTATGAAGTCACTGCCCTAGATTTTCTTCTTTTCTGATCCTAAAGCTTTGCCCACCCAAAGAGTTTAAATAATCATCTAGAACTCTTAAATCCCTCATTGTTATCTTCAGCCCACATTTCTTGCTCAAGCTTCTCAGCCACAAGCTAGAAATCTACACCTAAAGAACCAAATACAACCTGGAAAAACCCATACTCATCCTCTCAATATCAGTATCTATCTTTCTCCTTGTGTATTTTCCAATTCCATAAAAGTGACCAAGTCAAAAACTGGAATGTCATATTTGAATCATCTGTTGTACTACCTATATCTGTTTAATGGCAAAAACCCATCATTCCAAATAGCTATATATCTCTTGAGTCTGTTCATTGTTTCCATTCTGACCAATACCACCCAAATTTAACTCACCTCCAAATCAACAGCTTAAATTACTACAGTGGCTTCTTCCAAAATCTTATTGCCACTTCTATCTAGTTTCCAAACTGCAGTCAGGACCAGCTTACAAAGATTGAAATCGATCACATTGCTCATCTGCAGGGGCCCCTATCCTGGGCGCCAGATTTGGCGGCGGGGATGGGGGCTCTGCCCGCAGAGCCCCATCCCTCCATCACGGATGAAAATAAAAACTACCAAGACGTTTTCTGCTTGGGGAGGAAAGGTGGTCAAACTCTCAGAGGAGAATGACCCAGAGCCCCTTCCTCACTAGGCTTTTATTGGGTTCCAATACACCGGAATACAGGTTTAACATGTCAAAGAAATCTGAGGGCTTAATCTGAGTCAGTGTCTGTTAGGAAAGGGGGTTGCCAAACTTTGGGAGACATACTCATTTCCTCCTCAGACCCTTATCATTTAAATGAGAGCACTATTAGCAAAGCAGGTTTCACAGGGCTTTAGGATGCCCGATCACCCAGGGAGCCGTCCTGGCTGGCACAGGGCTGCACCACTCACCCTCATAGTTTCAGGCTTTAAGCCGATTAGGAAGCAGAAGACATCTCCCAGATGGAAATGAGGACTCGGGCTATGTCAGAATAGCCGAGGGGGGAGGGTCCATCACATCCTCTTTGCTGCAGCCCCCTGAGTCCTTCCATGAGGGCCTCCCAAGTGGTTGTGTCTGGCTTAGGTTGCCCCTCCCATGAGGAGTCTTACCTGTCATTGACTACCAACCAAGCATTGGGGCCAGAGATGGATGAGGCAGAAGCAGCACTCCTGCCAGGGAGATAAGCTTTGTCTCCTTCGTAGGTCACATCCTTGTGACAAAACAGACCCAGATGAAGTGGGTCCCTAGGGCTCTTACACAGCCCACCATGGGGTGAGGGTTACAACTCCTGAAACCAGGCTGAACTGTCCGCAACACTCATCTACTTTAACTTTCTAGTGACTTATCGCAGTTCAAGGAATGAAATCTGGACTCCTCACCATAGTTATCAAGAATCCATATGATCTGAACCCATAAGTGCCTGCCTCCTGCCTGTGCTGAACCACTCAGCCTCTGCCATATGTGGATGAAAAGGGTGTAGTGATAAATCATAAATCTCTAACTAGGCAGGTCATGGTGGGTAGTCATGCCTCATGCCTTTCACTTCTTTAGTGAAAGGTTTTTAAGCAAGCCCCATTCATTGTTCTTGTGATTCTAGGTTAACACACCTTTGAAATGACAGAAGAAAAATGGCCCTCAAAGGAGTAACCACCCTTAAGGAACCACACAATCTTCTAATCTACTCTCTGCCTTACTTTTCTCCACCCTTATGTAATCTTCCTTAATTTCTTTTTTTTAAGATTTTATTTATTTATTTTTAGAGAGGGGTGGGAGGGAGAAAGAGAGGGAAAGAAACATCAATGTGTGGTTGCCTCTCTCACGCCCCCCACTGGGGACCCAGCCCACAACCCAGGCATGTGCCCTGATTGCAAATCGAACCAGCAACCCTTTGGTTCGCAGGCTGGCACTCAATCCACTAAGCCACACCAGCCAGGGAAAACCTTCCTTAATTTCAAATGCATAAAAAAAAACCTGCCAAACTGTTATTCTCTGAAGCATTTTAGATCTCCCTCCTTGGCACATGTTGTCAGCTTTGGCTTAAATAAACTGTTTAAAAAATTTTTTTTAATCATTTTTTATTTTTCAATTACAGTTGACATAAAATATCATATTTCAGGTGTAACTTATAAAAATTTTCTACAGATTTGGACGTTTTTTACTCCAACACATTATAAGCTAGTAATATTGAACATTTTTCAGTTCCCAAAAATGTGGCTCCTGGCCTTGGCATGGCCTACTCCAGACATTTTCACCAGTTCTATCCTCTCTCCAATGCCTACTTAATGCCTACATGTCCTTCAGGTCCAAACTAGATTGCTCCCTCTAGAAAGCCATGTTGAACACACTCTTCACCTCAGGTCTAGTAGAGTATTCTTCTCGTATAGTTTGTATAGGCAAAATAAAGGCTCTCCAAGGATGTTCACATCCTAATCCCAAAACCAGTAAGCATGCTCCCTTAGATGGCAAAATAAACTTTGTAGATGTGACTAAGATCATAGACTTTCAGATGAGATTATTCTGTATTATTTGGGTGGGTCTCATTTAATTGCATGGTCTTAAAATCAGAGGACCTTTCCTGATTGAGTAGAAAGTCAGAAGAAATATGACTACAGAATAATGTTCATAGAAATGCAGTGTTACAAGATTTCAAGATGTATAGCCATGAACCAAGGAATGAGAGCAGCCTATAGAAGCTGGGAAAGGAACAGAAACAGAGTTCCCCCTTGAGCCTCCAGAAAGGAATTCCATTTTGCTAATGTCTTATCTTTAGCCCCGTGAAGCCCATGTCTGACTTCAGACCTACAGACCTGTAAGATAAATTTTGTTGTTTTAAGCCAACAAATGTGTGGTAATTTTTTACAGCAGCAATAAGAAACCAATACAGCACCCTTTATAATAGCTGTTGGAACAGGTACTGCGCTGTGTTGTACTACAGTGGTCCTACTCAGGTGCTACACTGAGTAGGTGCTACACTAGTAAAACTCTCTATCTCCCCTTAGACTGTAATTTCAAAGTTAGGATCGTGTCTATCTAATTTCCAAAGCCTATCATGCATAAGTGGTAAACAAAAAATTTTCACAAAATGATTGAAAGAAAATTTTAAGAAGGGAGAATAAAGGAGGGTGAAGGTAAAAAGAAAGATTAAGTGAGATAAAGAGAGACAGAGAGGAGGAAAAAAGAAAATGTTCATCTACAAGGCAACCAAAAGTCATTGGCAGAACAAATATTCTGTACCATATACAGTATCTCTATATTAATGTTATCTTTCTTAATTATATGGTGTCACTGTCTGAAGGATTGGAGCAAGTTAGTTAATACAGATATGGTTTTCACAAGGAGAAACAAACACTCACTGGTCCTTTACTTTGCTTATCTTCTAGTCAAAACTAAAAGAATTGAATTCATATGTTAATCTTCAGCATTAACATATGAATTCAAATGAGATAAATTTGAAAAAAAAAATCAATCCCTACTACAACTCTAAAGACATTTTTTTCCCTTTAAGTCAGAGGGAAACTTGTGCTTGATCCCACAAAAACACAGAACTATCAGTAAGTATTAAATATGTGTGCATTTGTTATCCAGTTAATATGTATATTAAAACCTGGGTATAGATTTTATGTAATGAATTTTTCCATCATTATATAACAACTGCTTTAATTACCACTCAGTCTAAAACCTGTGATGATCTAGTTTAGGTACAATGCACAGAACACCTAGATATTGAAGTCTCCTGTTAAAAATGGTCAAAAAGATTAGGATGATGCTGGCTTCATAAAAAGAGTTTGGGAGTCTTCCATCGTCTTGAAGTTTTTTGAATAATCTGTGGAGCATGGGGGTTATCTCTCCCTTAAATGCTTTATAAAATTTTCCTGTGAAACCATCTGGTTCAGGGCTTTTGTGTTGTCAGAAGCTTTTTTGATTACTGCTTCAATTTCATCAACTGTTACTGGTCTGTTCAGGCTTTCTGCTGCTTCTTCATTGAGATTTGGAAGATCATATTTTTCTAGAAATTTGTCCATTTCACCTAGGTTTTCAAATTTCTTGGCATACAGTTCTTTGCAGTAATTTCTTACAAGCCTTTGTATTTTTGTGGTATCAGTTGTAATCTCTCCTCTTTCATTTCTGATTGTGTTTATTTGAGTCCTCTCTCTTTTTCTCTTGATGAGCCTGCTTAAAGGCTTGTCAATTTTGTTTATCTTTTCAAAGAACCAGCTCCTGGATTCATTTATCCTTAGAACTGTGCTTGTAGTCTCTATGTCATTTAATTCTGCTCTGATCTTGGTTATTTCCTTCCTTCTACTTGCTCTGGGCTGTCTTTGTTGTTGTTCCTCGAGTTCTTGTAGGCATAGGGTTAGGTTGTTTGTTTGAGATGTTTCTATCTTTTTTTGGTAGGCCTGTATTGCTATGACCTTCCCTCTCAGGACTGCCTTCACTGTGTCCCATAAGTTTTAGATTGTCGTGAGGTCATTTGCATTTGTTTCCAGAAACTTTTTTATTTCTTCCCTAATCTCATTCTTGACCCATTCATTGTTTAATAGCATGCTATTCACTCTCCATGAGTTTGAGTGAATAAACAAATGGGACCTCATCAAATTAAAAAGCTTCTGCATGGCTAAAGAAAACAGCATTAAAATTAAGAGAGAAACAACTATATGGGAAAACATATTTTCCAGTGAAACCTCGGACAAGGATTTGATATTCAAAATATATAAAGAACTCACACGACTCCACTCCAGGAAGACACAAAACCCAATTAAAAAATGGGCAAAAGACTTGAACAGACACTTCTCCAAGTAGGACATACAGAGGGCCCAGAGACATATGAAAAGATGCCCAATATCACTAGCCATCAGAGAGATGCAAATTAAAACCACAATGAGATACCACTTGACACCAGTCAGAATGGCCATCATAAACAAATTAACAAACAAGTGTTAGAGAGGATGCAGGAAAAAGGGAACCCTAGTGCACTGTTGGTGTCAATGCAAACTGGTGCAGCCACTGTGGGAAACACTATGGAATTTCCTCAGAAAACTAAAAATGTAACAACTCTTTGACCCAGTGATTCTGTTGCTGAGACTATACTCTAAGAGCCCTGAAACACCAATCCAACAGAACCTATGCACCCCAATGTTCACAGCAGCACAATTTACAATAGCCAAGTGCAGGAAGCAACCTAAGTGCCCATCAGCAAATGAGTGGATCAAAAAACTATGGTACATTTACACAATTGAATTCTATGCAGCAGAGAGAAAGAAGGAGCATATACTTTTTGCAACTGCATGGGTGGAACTGGAGGGCATTATGCTAAGTGAAATAAAGCAGGCGGAGAGGGACATATACTATATGACCTTTAACTGGAACATAATCAGCAAAAGAAAAAATCAAACAAAATATAAGCAGAGACACTGAAATTAAGAATAATCTAACAATAGCCAGAGAGGATGGGGGAGGGGACAGTGGGGAGAAGGATTTCAGGAACTACTATAAAGGACACATGGACAAAACCAAGGGGGAGGGGGGGAGCAAGGGAGGGAGGTGGGTTTGGCTGGGGTTGGGGGGAGTGGTGGGGAGAAGATGCAGACAACTGTAATTGAACAACAATAAAATAATTTAAAAATAAATAAATAAAAATGGTCAAAAAGAAAAATAAACACCCTAGATGGTCCCCTATTTAATGGAGTGGCTTGTATGTATGTGTTTATACTTCTCCACATGCATCTGTTTAGTTAAAGAGTCACACGGTGTTATGTTCTAAGTTGTCACTCATGTCAAGCATTGCTTATTAAGTTTACTACCAAATTACATGGAAGAAAGTAAAATGTATGCATTATATCACAATAAAAATAAGTCTTCCGAAGCTGAAAATTTTAATACACTACATTTTTTCAGCAATGACATTAAATAATTTATTTGATTGGTATTTTTTGCACAATTCATATATTTCATTAAATTGACCAGATGTTTTTGTGTAACTTAGAAATTAAGACACAGAAAAGGTCAATTAGCCAGCTGAAAGCATAGCAGTTAATAATTTAGAAAAGAAATTCAAGTAATTCTTAATATAGAGGTTTCAGGAAAAATGTTCAACAATTCTTCAATTATTCACATAAAAAGTATTATTTTGAATAAATTAAATGTATTAAGGTTTTGACAATTCATAACAAATTATGCTAGTTGTAAAATGAAAAAAGAAATCCTAGGATTTTCAATATTTTTCTTTTTGAATTTGCAAGTACAAAATATCATTAGTTCACTTTAATACAAAGAAAAACTGGCCAGTAATTAAAACTTTTTTTCCCCCTCTAAAGGAGAGTCTGGTGCATCTTTTTAAAGATATAGGGTAACTAGGATAATGGCTTCTAAAGCATTATGTATGAGCATGCAAACCAGTTTTCCCTAAAGTTACCGCTGAATTTGAAATTATTCCTGTCATATACATTGTATGCCATTATGCTGTTTTGTATTAGAAACATAAACAATGTTGCATAAAATTATATATGCAAAGATTTTTGTAGAAGAAAGAATACGATGTACAGCATATTTTATTTGATGTTTCTATATGGGATTATAAGTTTCCCCTACACTTATGACTGGGCTCCTGATTTGTATGCAGAAATACTGTAAAAGGCTCTCACCCATTAAGCAAACCTATTAGAATGAGTTAAATTTAAAACAATCTAATAAGCAATGTATTTAAACAAAGGGGTCTTGAAAGCAAGGGAATTAGTACTTAAACTGCTGGTAAGAATGAATGGTCATTGTGCTTAGTTCTTCAATGTCAACACCAATTTTATTATCTCAGTGATTATTTTGGCATTTTTCCCTGTGGTTCTCCATTTACTGAATTAAGTTTTCTATATATGCAAATACATGTACAGTTAAGAGAAGTTCTGACATATTTACCTAGACAAGTAGTAAAATATATTACTGAATCAAGTATTTGTATATTAAGGCAAAAAATGCTCCCAGACCTTGATTAAACTAGTAATTACTTTAATTTCCATTAAATTTCATGGATGCAAACAGAAGCGGTAATTAATAATATATCACAAAAGCAGAATCTATGTATGTAACCTGATTTTTACCTCACACTACTAAAATTTTAAAATGCTAAATTGCTCTTAAGGCAATGGCAAAATACGATGATATTAGTTAAATTAACTTCGATATCCTTTACAAATCAATGGCTGCTTTCAACCTTGTTGAAATCCTGGCATGACAGACACCAGAGACTTAGCCATTAACTGCTCTAGGCAAGTCAGTACATATATTGTCATGTATGAGTACAGGGCATGTCAGAAGTAGGTTTACAGCAGTTTGTATGGAAAACATATAATAATAAATAATAACACAAGAATAAATTGTTTTGTGTACTCACAACTGTAAACCTACGTTTTCCCCACCCTGTACAAAGATTATAAAGCTGTACAGAGAAGAACATCATAGCTACAGAGTGGTTCTATAAATCTTTCACTCATTTCACAAATATTAATTGAATACAAAGGATGTGCTAAGCATAGACACAGAGGATATAATGGCAGGGAGGGGTGGGGAAAGGCGGAGATTTGATACAATTGCCTTTCTTTCTAGAGCTTCCACTGTCCTTGGTAAGTTCAGGAGTGCATCACTGGTCTGAAGCTATGACATGAAAAGCACACCTCACCTGTGAGCTGTCGCCGTCTGCTTCGGGTTGCTTCACAATTTGTGGAGCAGGACGTAAACTTGGACCAAGCAGTGAAGGTGCAGTCATCTCGACACAGGACAGTGCATTCTTGCACTAGGGGAGGCATGTTACTTGTCCCCTTGAGGCATTCGATTATTTCTGCTGACTGGTTATTATTAGAGATGCATGAGACAACTAAAAAAAAAAATACACATGGATTATTTTGTTATTTTGATTAGATGTCTGCTGATTTATTTGACAAAAATAGCAGAAACCCCCAATGTTTGAAAATTTAGTTATCACTGTGATTTCAAAAGGTGCTCAGCATAGCCACCATTATTTCTCTCTGAAAATTAAATGTTTATTGTTGCCAGTGGAGGTATTTGAGGATTTCATTGGCTACCTCATTAATTCAAACCCTGCATTGGCAGCACCCAAAATAATGTTCAGTAATGTATTATATACGTACTGCTTGTGAGCATCTGATCTCTAGGGATGATAGAAAACTAGGTAAGTGAGCCTGTAACAGTGAATAGTATAAAGACAAAATGAAAAACACCAGAGAAACATAATCTGAACTCTTCCTAGATTTTCTTGTTGGTTTGCTTGTTTAAATGTCACTTAGGGAAATGGTCCTATTTCACTTCACAGTCAATATTTTAAAAATAATTTCTATTGTGAATAAGTAAACTTTTTCTCCTTATTAAAATTTCAGGAATAGTTAAAAATTTTAACTTTTTTGCAAGTACAGACATAACCTATCCATATAATTCCCACTACAGGTATCCTACCAATTGAAGATATCTCCCCAAAGTTTCTTTTACACACTTTTCTCAACTGGAATGCCTCTAGTCATACCATAAAATAAGTAAAATATAAAATTTTACTTTTTTCTTTGTTTTTGCATTATTGATTTAATTATAAATGATATATTTATGCATATTTTATTCACCCTGGTTAATTATGGACTCTCTCCAAGGATATATCTTTACTTTCTCTAGACCAGCATTTCTCAATCTTGCCATTACTCACCTGAGGACTTTTTTAAATTGCTTTTAGAGAGAGAGAAAGAGAGAGAGGGAAACATCCATGCCAGAGAGAAGCATCAGTTGGTTGCCTCTGGTACAAGCCTGGACCAGGGATTGCAAGCACCCATGCCCAGACTGGGATCAAACCTGCATGCTAGGCATGTGTCCTGACTGGGAATTGAACCCCAACTCTTTGATTATGGGATGATGTTCCAACCAACTGAGACACACCAGCCATAGTGGCACTATTGATATTTTAGATTGAATAATTTTTTATGTGGGTACATGAGTGTTTCCTGTGCAGTGTAGACTATTTGGCAGTATCTCAGGTCTCTACCAATTAGATTCCAGTAGTACATTTACCCTTCCAGTTGTGAAAACCAAACATTATTGCAGACATTGCCAAACGCTGCCCCCAGTTGAAAATGATTCTTCTTCTTTTTTTTGGGTATGTGATTAATACTTAATATTTAAGAGTAAAAATAGGACAAAATAGCATGAGACACATAAATTCAGTAAAATCCTCTTAAAGATTTTATACATTTCTTCCACAGAAAAATTAGATTTTTTTTATATTTATATTAGCTTTTTGAAAACCATTCTTCTAAATGGATACCTAGGCTTGGACATTTAGGAGATTACAGAACTTCCATGGCATGACTTCAGACATACTGTATTGGCATCTCTGAGGGAGAACCCCAGGGCTATTTTGTCTGTAAGGGCCCCAGCTGCCCCAGGGTCACGACCGCCCACATTGGGCATGGTGACTTTGGACATGGTATGTGTTAATGGATATTTGCTGAGTTCATCGTTGTAAAGAAACCATAGTGTAGGATCATTTTTTATTACAGCTCTTTAAAATTTACCAAGTTACAAGGAATAAATAGGCCACAGCTTAGGATCAACGTTGTTAGAATTTGTTGTATAAACTACTCCAATACGGGGTTAGTGTACATGGAGAAGGGGTTCCTTTAAGTTGTTCATTCTTATATTCTGAACTATTTTCATTATTGTTAGCACACAAAAAGGACAAGTCAATCTGAGTAACGATTTTTTAAAAGCTGGTGAAATCCAAACCTATCTAAAGTTTTAGGACCAAGGAATTAGCTAAGGTGACAATGATGCATACACAATAATTCCCAGTTTGTATATCTGCACTGTGGCAGGTGGGACTACTCATTCAACTTGAACAGTTCTGTGTTTAACCACATCTGGGAATGAAATTCATCACACAAAAAGCCAACATCAGCTGTATTTTTTTATTAGAAATATATAAATAATTGTATTGGGAATATTTTTATTGGGAATAGTTGGTTAGGAATATTGGGAATTTTTATTGGGAAATTTAATTGGGAATATTTAATATTTCCAATAAAGTATAGTAAGATACTTTCCTAAGTAGGGTACAAGAAAATGTTATTTAAATTACATGTTTAGATAAAAAATTTGGATTCACTTTGGGGGCTTTTTATCAGGCCAAGTCAAGTGTTTTTTTCCAAAATGGCACTGCACTGAAAAACATGGAGAATTTTATATAATGTCAACAAGTGTTAGTGTGTGACATTTAAACATCCCTTTTTATATATAAATGAGGATTGTTTCCAATATAATAAATTATTTACAATACTCAAAAGAAATTCTAGAAACTGAATTACTAAAATTTGAATACTGTGATAAATAAACTTTAAATGATATTTTGAAGTTTTACAAACTATTTAAAGTAGTATACACTGGATTTTTGAATGTCTATATCAAAGTATTTTGCATTAATAAAGGAATGCATAAGAGATTTAGAAAGACTAGCTTTAGCATAGGTTGGAATTAAAAGACATTTTTGTCAAATGGCATAAATCCAAACACAAATCTAAACACTTGGGATTTATGTGAACCAAGATTTGTTACTTACATCTTTTATGCTTTAATCTCATTTTTGAAATTAGTATAATAAGAATACCTATAACAAAGAATTATGAGAATTCTAAACAGTGTCTCATACATACTAAGAGCTCAATAAGTGTTGTCAATTGTTATTATCCTTTATATTTGTTTTTTAAATTTATTTTAAATCAATGAAGCCATAGTTCTCCTATTAGGTACATATGCAAACACACTGACTCTCCATGCCTCATTTCTTCCTTGGCCATCCTCAGAATCTGAAGGATAAAGATGATGAGAAAACTGTGGTTGAACCTTCACCTTATTCTGGCACTACACTGAGAATCATCATTGATCAACCAATATATCAGATAAGCCTTTAACACATCCACAGAGCTACGCAAAGTAAATCATATCCATCACTCCTGTACAAACCAAATTATTAAACCAGTTTAATGGAGAGACCAGAGGTCCCTAAGTGCCACATAATGCACTCAAAATGGTAGCATGCGACACCCACATTAATCTGAAGACCACCACTCTGGGTGACTACTGATGATCAAGCAACTCAAGGGTGAGTGGCAATTGACACACTACACAGAGATCACGCAATCATCAGTGTGGTCCAGGCATTAAGCTTTTCAGATTTCTTTAAGTTCAAGATTCTGATTTCTTTTCAGGTGTGAAAGGAGCAACTAACAAAACAAAACAAAACAAAAAAAAAACACAAAGTTACACATACAGAACAGTTATCAGAGGGGAAAGTGGGTGGGCAACGTGAAGCACACAAAAGGATCAAATTGATGGTAACAGAAGAACACTAGACTCTGGGTGGTGAGCGTACAATAGAGTATACCGATATCAAACTATCATCTCGTACACCTGGTTATTATATAATGTTATCAACCAATGTTACCCCAATAAATTTAGCTAAAAATCACTAAATTACTAGAAACGAAAATCAACAAGTTGAATAAAGCAATTTTTTTCTTGGAAGTGTTCTGGTATAAAAACAGTCATTTAAATAATAAATGTTTGATGAATGACTAGATATTGAACCTTAGTAAAGGGCAGAAAAATGCTGAAGAAATTGCAAGTAAGAAGTCTGGAGAATTGGAAAACCAGCAAAGAAAACAAATACATGTAAAAAGAAAATGAAAACTGAAAACAGAGAAAATAAGGATAAGTGGTAGCCAGAGGTACAACCTAAGGCAGAGGCCTGTTCCACAGGGCAACTACAGGCAAAGATATTTTTAAAATATTACTTTTTACACACAATATAGTGCTGTGATTAATATTAAAAGTATACAGACTCCTTAATACAGAGATCCTCTTTAGTAGAGTATGCTGACCAAATTTTAGGCCTTGGTCAAATGGAACTAATGGTGACTCTCAATTTTTTTACTGTTACCTTGGGAAAATTATGTAAACTCTTTTAAGACTCAACTTACTGGAATCCAGATGACGGGGATGATAATAATACCTACATCATATAATAAATTGATGTTGATGAAGTGCTAGGAATAGAACTAAGCACTTAGTGTATCAGTACACATGTCCTGAGAGTTATATATCATTATCAAGAAAGTTACTGGAAATGAAATGACATGGACCAGTGGAATAGAACAGAGAGCCCAGAAATAAACCCAAGTCTCTACAGTCAATTAATATTTGACAAAGGGGGCAGCAACATAAAATGGAGCAAAAATAGCCTCTTCAACAAGTGGTGCTGGGAGAACTGGACAGCTACATGCAAAAAAATGAAACTCGAGCACCAACTTACACCAGGCACAAAAATAAATTCAAGGTGGATAAAAGATTTAAATATAAGCCGTGACACCATTAAAATCCTAGAGGATAACATAGGCAGGAAAATCTCAGATATTTCACGCAGCAATATCTTTACTGATATGTCCCCTAGAGCAAGGGACATAAAGGAAAGAATAAACAAATGGGATCTCATCAAAATAAAAAGCTTCTGCACAGCTAAAGAAAACAGTATTAAAATAAAAAGAGAACCAACTGTATGGGAAAACATATTTGACAATGATACCTCAGACAAGGGATTAATCTCCAAAATATATAAAGAATTTACAAGACTCTACTCTAAGAAGACAAGCAACCCAATTAAAAAATGGGCAAAGGATTTGAACAGACACTTCTCCAAGGAGGACATACAGAGGATCCAGAGACACATGAAAAGATGCTCGATATCTCTAGCTATCAGAGAGATGCAAATTAAAACTACAATGAGATACCACTTGACACCAGTCAGAATGGCCTTCATAAACAAAGCAACAAACAACAAGTGTTGGAGAGGTTGTGGAGAAAAGGGGACCCTAGTGCACTGTTGGTGGGAGTGCAGATTGGTACAACCACTATGGAAAACAGTATGGAACTTTCTAAGAAAACTAAAAATGGACATACCTTTTGACCCAGCAATTCCACTGCTTGGATTATATCCTAAGAACCCTGAAACACCAATCCAAAAGAAACTATGCATCCCTATGTTTATAGCAGCACAATTTACAATAGCCAAGTGCTGGAAGCAACCTAGGTGCCCATCAGTTAATGAATGGATCAAAAAACTGTGGTACATTTACACAATGGAATTCTATGCAGCAGAAAGAAAGAAGGAGCTTCTACCCTTTGCGACAGCATGGAAGGAATTGGAGAGTATCATGCTAAGCGAAATAAGCCAGGCAGTGAAAGACAAATACCATATGCTCTCACCTTTAACAGGAAGCTAATCAACAAAACAAACAAACAAGCATAATATAAACAAAGACACTGAATTTGAGAACAGCCTGACAGTGTCCAGAGGGGGAGGGGAGGGAATTTCAGGGGAAAAGGGGAACGGTTTAGAGCAACAAGTATAAAGGACTCATGGACAAAAACTATGGGGGGAGGAAATGGGAGGAAGGTGGGGAGGGCTGGGGTGGTGGGCTGGGGTAGGGTAAAAGACAGAAAACTGTACAATATCAACAATTAAAAAAATACTGATTAAAAAAAAAATTCCAAAAAGAAAAAAAAAAAGAATGGGTAGAAAATAAAATGACAGACTCTAGGGTAGTTCAGTGAAAGGAAAAAAAGATCCTGGTGGGCCCCAAATCTGCAGCTACTATGAACCCTGGTGCCCAGTCCTTAACCTTTTCTAAGCCATAGTATCTGAAAATGTACATGTTTTATGATTTTCCTGATTCTACCAAAAACTTCTAATGTCAAAAATTTCTAATATGAAAAAAAAAAGATAATGAAAAAAAATAAAAAAGAATCCATCACTACTTGTCTTGATTCTGGATTGAGGAATAATTTTCCAAATCCCACCAAACTCTCTTGACCCTACAGAAGTGTGACTGGAGGCTAATCTGAATCACAATGCTGAAGTCAGTAGCTTCTTCCATGGTCAGCCTTCTCAAGGATATTGTGATTCCAAATGATGCTCTGTGCATTCTGCTTGGTGTCAACAACAATTAGGCTACAATACAAGCTTGCAATTCCAGGAAAAGTCAGAAACTGAAATCTAAGGCCTTAGGGAGTTCTTCCCAGAAGTAACAAGATCAAAGTTCTTAACAAAGCTTAACAAAGAGCTTAATGAAAGGAAAGTGAACATTTGTACAAGAGTGCTGGCCAATTTTACATCTTTACACCTCACTTCCTGAGGTAGTCATATCCAGCAGAAACAGGCACCATGCCCCTCTGTGCCAAAGCTGACTTCACAAGGATTTTAACCTTTAGGTAATATTTAGGGGCATCTATCAAAGCTTTTCTGAACATTAGAACCATTTGGGCTTCTCTACTGAAGAGTAGTAAGCGCAAATCAGAAGGCATAGCTTACAACCTGGGATCAGGAATGAACCTTGTTAAGGACATGTTCTCTCCCTCCATGATGGTCTAGTCTAGGCACTAGACTTTGTTTATATACATAAATCTTTATTACCTGCACCTTCAGCCCTAATAGACCTTACAGAACTTGATCTATTCATCCGTCCATCCACTTACTTGGTCACAAAATATATATGTAAAGAACCATGACCAATGATAAAAGCCATGTGTGTGCACACACGTACATGTACATATAAATAATCAGCTTCCAGAAGGCCACTAGAGCAGTGGCAGTGACGGGCAGGTAGACAGATATAGAAGGTATTGCTGTTTCCCCTGCAGTGATAAGCAACAGGGAAAACGTGGCACAGAAGAAACAAGTAGGCACTTCAGCCTTGAATGGAAAGGATGTGTAACATGCACACAGGAAAAATAAGCCCTTCCAGAGAATTTATCTCAGACATCTGCTATTTAGTTGAACTCCAAGGCCTGGGCCTTTCAGATCACAGCAAACCACTTGCAGGCCACAGTCTAGAGAAAAGGTCTCTTTGGGTGCTTTTAAGTATTTAACAAACTGCACTATACTGGTGGGAAAGGTCTTTCCATTAGGAAAGAGAGAGGCAATTGCTACTGACCCTTCTTGTCATATATTTCCACCTGAACTGAATTGTTTAAGGGAATTGACTCTTCAATGCTAAATTATACTTTATTTATTAAACTTGAAATAATCATCTTTTCCGGAGGAAAATTGTACTCCCAGGTAAAGTTAGTTCAAATAGTTCCAAAACAATCTCATTATTATGTGCTGTTTGAAACGTAGCTATATTAAGCTCTGGGCAGAAGGCTTGAAGGGCAGCTGCCTGGGACAGCTGAGTGTTCTTGTTAAGGAATGGTGGAGAAGCAAGGGGTTGAGTCTGGCCACTTGGACAAGAGCTCTCAGACAAGAGCGGTCACCTGGTAAGTGGGTATGGTAGAGTCACAGGGAGCCCTCCAAAACTTCTGTGAAGCCTGAGGTCAATTTTCCTATTTATAGTATCTAGTAATACATCTCACACAGAGAATTGCACTCAGCTACTTCATCTTTCTCTGAGTTTCTAGATGCACTGAGCCCTGAGAAAGAATAACCAGAAAGGGGGAAAGAGTTACTAATTGCTTTCCCCTATTATCTGAATTTCAATTCTAGCAGCATGGGAAAAAAAATACCCTGACACAAAATATACAATTATCTGAGAATTTAAAAAGAAACAAAGCAAATATTTCTATAAATTCTCAGATTACTAACCACACGGCTAGTCTTTCCACTCCCTGTCACCTCTATGCTGAGATAGACACGCCATGATGATATGTCTGCCGCCTTTTCAGTTATGCCATGAAGAGAGTGGGGGTTGCTGGCCTTATCATAAGAAACTATAATTTCTGCCTGGAAAGACTAAATAAGTGATGGGGCCTGCTGTTTCAGATCTGCCCAAGCTCGTTACCTTCACCAAGGACACCTGCATTACTGTTCCTAAATTGCTCCTGACCAGAGTTCAGCTCTAACAGTTGACAAGAAAGAGCAGGAAGAATTCTTTTCAAGAGGTCATGATCTCCAGGAAATGGGAGTGACATGCTAGAAAGACAGAAGGGCTGTTAGCTTGCTGCCCTGAGATTGTGAACTGTTTCAGTTCAGGTACAGAACTCAGTTTGCATGCACGTCAAGGAGCGGAGAGGGTGGGCAGCAACTGCTCGGCTCAACCAACATTCAGACAATATGTTCTAAAGTCAGACCCTAGTGACCTTGGACATACAGAGGGAAAACAAAAATATAATTTCATTGCAGCCGGCATCCCACAAGAGCACAGTGCTGGGGCCTCAGGCACTGGGCAGTCAGAGGAGCCATCCAAGGAGACATGGGAAGATGACATGAGCCAGCCAGGGGCAGGGCACACCACATGCCTGTGTGGAGAAACAAGCAATGTGGCTGGCCGGTTTCCTGCCCTTATTATGCACATGCGTAGGACTCTTCAGTTCCCCTTCGCTTAGACTTGCAATGCTTACAATTACATGTTCCATATCTGTGTAGTGAGTTTACTAACTTAATGACACTATGCCAGGTTGCCCCTAATATGTGTAGGGTCCAGTGTTAGAACACAAGAAGTCACAAATTACTCTAAAGAGTTAAGTTATAACTGAAATTAACAAATGTGTGATAGATGGTTCTCCTACCTTAACATGCATATCTTCATAATGTCTTGGAAAGGCAGTTTTCAATATAAATTCTGGATATCTTAGAGTTTCAGGCTGGAATGTGGCAGCACAAGGACAGTGGGCCCAGCCCTGGGTCCCCTGTCAAAGACATATTGCACCCTCTGAGGGACCTTCTTGTGCACTGTAGTCAGTCCCCAAAGCTCAAGTCACTCACCAGCCCCCATCCCCACACCCACACGCTCTGGGCCTGGGGTGTACGCACAGGCACTGCAAGCTTCCCTCAGAGGTTACGCACAGAGAAGAGATGCCTGCGTGCTGCAGAGCAGGGGGACAGGAGGGGGTACACGGGCTCCAGTGGGACTCCTCACCGTGGGAGGAAGGAGAGCTGGAAGGAGGCCAGAGAAGGGCCCTCCAAGGCACAGGGACCAGGCATCCCATCTCTTGCTGAGTCTAAGGGCAGAATTGTACTCCATTCCAATTATTTCATTAAAGACTCACATACTCATCCTTAACAGCTCCCTTCCTGTAGGCAATCAAGAAAGGGACAAATGCCAATTAACACTATGTCAGTTTTGGCCACTGTAATTTGTTTAATTCCTATTTAAAATATATATTTTATATATTTATATTTATATATTTATACAACTATATATATTTTTTAAATAGGAAGTAAACTAATTAAAGAAATCATAGTGTAGGATCATTTAAATAGGAAGTAAACTTACATACACACACACACACACACACACACACACACACATATATATATATATATATATATATATATATATATATATATTATGTAAACATACAGTCTCACTGTTTCAGTTACTTCATCTTTTCCTCTCCAGCATGGCATCTGGGTGTCTTTGGCTGCCAGCAAGGGTCTCAAATCTGCATAATTGTCCTTCTGAAGCTCTCTGGGTTTCTGCCAGCATCTGAGAGGAGTGGCCCTTGTGCACTTGGTGACTGCTTGCCCTGCTGACATTCACTGTTCTAGTCTCATCTCAGACTGAAAAACTCACGACAATTTGCACCCCCCCTGGTCAGGGGCCATAGTCCTCTGGCTGATGAGGTCTCGCCCTGCTTTGGTGTAGAACACACAGCTGGAGCTCCGTGATCCAAGTCCTGAGAGATCCAGGGTAGACACACCTGGTAAGCCTGCCAGACAGCATCAAGTACCACACCTGCCCTGGGGCAAGGGAGAAAGAACTTCTAGAGAGTCTCTATGACACAGGAAACTCAGGGAGCATCTAAAGAGGCATTAAGGCACTCCTGAACTGGGGCCCCTATAAATCATCTCTTCTCAGAGTTCCAAACAAGATATGGAGCAGAAACACTGCAGCTTTTTTCATTTTCCTCAAACCCCCCATGTCTGGAACATCAGCCCTGAGTCAGGGGAAAGCACAAAACACATTCCTTCTGCTCCCTGCCTCCCCCAGTCTCTTCCCTCTTCCTTCCCATTGCTGCCCTGGCAAGAAAAGCAGACTTTTTCCCCCTTCTTTCTGTAGGATAGACTTTCCCTGCATTATATCCATCTCCTACCTGAAGTGGAATTTATCCCTGTCCCTCTGATGCCATAATGACAATCAGAACTCAGAGAGGGAAATCTGATTGGGCTAAGGATATGAATTGGGAGGAATTTTTAAAATATTGAAAATGTAAAGCCTGTCATGCACATACTTCACCAGTAGGTGCAGAGGCTCAGTAGTGCTGAGCCTGTGGCTGGCTTGTGTGCCTATGTGTCTCCAAGAAAGTGACTGCCACTAAATACAGCTGATGGATTCCTTCAAGCCCACCATGGAGTAGGGGGGAGGGGGAGTTGGTATTAGGTGCTGAAGGACTTACATGCTCTACTCGATAGCTCTGTGTTGGTCCTTCATTAAGGGCGTATCTCAGTTTATTGTGCTCCACTTTATTGTACTTCACAGAATTTTTTTTTAACAAATTGAAAGCAAGACCCTCCACCAGCACAAAGATCATGAATCGTTTTATTGCAGTGGTCTGTAACCAAACCTACAATATCTTTGAGGTATGCTTTTATTGGGAATGCCCCATGAGATTTTTTTCAGTGCCAGTCTATTTTGGGGGTATTATTGTTTTCTTGTTGCCACTGTAACAAATTACCCCGAATTTAGCAGCTTAAGACAAGAAAAATTTGCTTTCTTACAATTTTGGGAGTAAGAAGTCCAAAATCCATTTCACCGAGCTACAGTGGTGTCAGCAGGGCTGGCTTCCTCTGATGGGGAGAGTCAGGTACCTTCTCCTTTTCAGCTTCCAGAGGCTACCTGCATCCTTCATACCTAGCATAGTCTCCAGCTTCAAGGACAAGAGTGTAGCCCTGCCCCACCCCTGTCTCTCCATCCCTCTGCTTTCGTCACCACAGGGCCTCCCTTTTATAAGCGCTGGTGTGATTACATTGGACCCACCTGGAAACCTTCCCACCTCATGATACTTAATTATACCAGCAAAGTTCCTTTTTGCCATGTAAGGTAAGGTTTTGCAAATTAGAAATTGGGCAATTTGAGGGGCTGTTATTGAGCCTACAAGACAGGTATGTCTTCCTAGCCCTGAGGCGTTCCCTCGTCCACTAGAATAAGAACCAAACCTGCTTCATCTACCCCCATAATGGAAGAAAGGCAGGTCTAACACAAGTTTACTATGACTTCCCTATGCCCTGTGCTCACAACAGGTGTGTCTTGATTTGTTTAGTTCATTTTCAATTATCCTGCCTCAGCCACCAGGTTACCTTTAGAACTGTTCTCCACACACCCTGTTGGGGTGTCCTTAGAAAAAATAGACTGGTGGACTTATTTCTTATTTATGACCAAGCATAATTAAGAATCTACATCTACAGTAAACAAAAGTGCATTCCAATGACAAATACCAGTATTTGGGTCAGTCTGAGCCATATAAAGTGCAAAGCCACTTTCTCCCTTCCAACTATTATGCTTCGATTTTTTTATGATTTTATTTATTTATTTTTAGAAAGAGGGGAAGGGAGGGAGATGGAGAGGGAGAAAAACATCAGTGTGTGGTTGCCTCTTGCATGCCCACTACTGAGGACCTGGCCCACAACCCAGACATGTGCTTTGACTGGGAATTGAACTGGTAACCCTTTGCTTCGCAGTCCAGCACTCAATCCGCTGAGCTACACTAGCTAGGACTCAATTTTTTAATTCATAAATGACCAAAGGGAAAATCTCAGTTCTGAATATAAACTGAAATATCTTCAATATTCAGAGAAATATTGGAGTTGGGAAGGACATGAGAACAGGCAGAAGTAATAGAAAGTTCTATGCCTTGGAAAAGAAAGCTAACTGCATGCCTTCTTTCACAGCAAGCATGTTTTGTTGATGCTACTACAGGGACATGTCTGAACTGTCCACCTTGAGTGCAGGCAGCCCTGAGCCACCGCCCGCCCCCGCACACACACTCCACCCCATGCTCCAGAGCCGAGAGCCAGTGGGATCGGGATGCACATCAATATGGGCACTGGATGCTGTGCGGGATAGTCTCCCTTGCTTGTCTATGCCTAGTTACTCCGGTGGCAGAGGAGAGGGAAGGACTGTTCTAATCCTCTCACTAAGCGGCCAGCATTTGTGTGGGGAGGGCCAGGAGCTCTGGTAACATAAAGAGAACAGAAAAGGTGGCCCCCTAGCACTGGTAGTTTCCCGGCATGGAGACTGAATTCACCCCTGCCTCACTACGCCTACTTTTCTATTTAAAGGCTCAAGGTTTTCCCTTTGGACTTGAATCACCTCAGCTCAACCAAGCAACCCTCCATATTCTCTCCCTCAGTGAATATCCTAGCAATTCTGTTTCTGTGATCATTGTAAGTAATAGAGGAGACATTTTTCCTTGTTATTATCAAAACAACTCTATTCAGAGGTAAAAGCAAGTTCTTTCCATACCCCAAGTGCTTTCATTTTCTCCTTCATATTTTCTCTCCATGTGCACAACACAATGTTTGGAGCATAGTATTTGAAAGTCCTATTCTTCAAAACTAGCATTTGAATAAAGTGTGTACTTATTATTATATGCTGACTGACATATATGCAACTTTTGAGTGGAACAGCATGAGTTGTGGAAATTGAATTAAACAATAAACCCGTAATTGCTTGTTAGGGTGCTTTAATTGACTCCTAAGTACCATATGTGAAGCTGTGTGGCTGCAGGAGCCCAATTATAAGCTTGCTTATGGAAAGATGCAATGCATTTTGCATGTTGGAAATAAATTCTGTACTTATTGTTGCCCTCCCAGAAAAAAATTCAAATAAATAAGAAATGCTTCATCAGCTAATAAAGTATATTTAGTTCTTAGGTAAACTTGAAGCACTTTATTTAGGCTCTAATACAAGATTGGAAAATGCACAGTTAAAAAATTCCATTTGCTTCATTCCAAGGTATTTGTTAGGGCCTGGAGCTCTCTGTGTTTGAAGCCAACCGAAGAAACGTACACAGGCTGGGCTTTTTGTTTCAAGGAATTTGCCCCCCTAACTTAAAAATTTTGACAAGAATGAACATTTCTGGGGAAAAAAGGGAACAAAATAAAACGATAAAGAATTCATAAATAAAATCCCCCCCCCAAAAAAAAATTAGCTAATACATGTGAGGGTCACATGATGGGGAAGCAGGGAAATCTTAAACTCTGATTGCTAATCTTTGTGGCAAATTCTAAAAAGGAATGCTGGGAATTGTGGTCAAGTTACGTAGCCATGGTTGGAAGAGAGGTGGTCAACATCAGCTGCAGCCTTGGAGGAGGGTGATGAAAATGAAAAACACAGGAGATCCAAATTGACTTATTAAACTCAAAATATCAAGAGGTCCCATACAAATAGAGTGAACAGCTTCAAAAACCGAGTGTAGAAAGAGCATTCATTGGAAATCCTAAATCCAAGGAAGAAAAGCATTAAATTGTCCTTCTATAGGACACAATGTAGCCTGATAATGATGTTTGCATGAATGCCAGTGCAGTGGTCCTGGAGTAGCTTCAGATTCCACATGATTTCCATAGCCGCAAGGAAATCATCCAAAATAAGATGTAAGTACAAAGAGTAGTTTGCTTGTTAAGAAACCTGCAAGACAAGTACCTTAGTTCCCAACCTCTCCCTTCCCTAAACTAGACATTCTCTCTCTCTCTCTCTCTCTCTCTCTCTCTCTCCACACACACACACACACACACACACACACACACACACACACACACTCTGAATAGAGGGAACGTGTGATGCAAACAGAGTTTTAAAAGTTTTAGCTACTTCTTCCATATAGATGCCTCTCAGAATCCTTTCTCCTATAGAGAAATATTAAAACCTACGTTAAAGAAAAACCATTATAAATACATATAAAGCATCATATTTAGCAACACATTTGGTAGTAATCACTCTAAATTGTCATGACATGGGCCTGGCCGGGTAGCTCTGTTGGCTAGAGCATCTATCCCAATATGCCAAGGTTGTGGGTTCGATTCCTAATCAGGGCACATACAAGGATCAACTAATGAATGCATAAATAAGTGGAACAATAAATCAATGTCAATGTCTCTCTCTCACCAATAAAATAAATAAATTGTGATGATAGTGAATATGAAGGAATTAGCATGGCAACCAAACTTTTTATACATCCCTGATTTTACAATAGCCAGCTTAACTGCATTTAATTTAGTTGATTTTTTTTCATTAAAAATAATTCAATAGAGAAAGACAGCTAATGATATAGTATTTCTTTGAGAGTGATTAAATAGTCTGGAGTTAAAGTGATGGTTTCACAACTCTGAATGTACTAAAAACTAAATTTTAGACTTTTAAGAGTGAAATTTAATTCAACAAAGCTTCTATAAAAATTCTGAGTCTCAAATAAACAAATGTACTTTCAGAAAAGGGGCTCAGGATTTAAGTCACAAAGTCATGTCAAACAGATGCCGCATTTCCAGAAATCCTAGAAATCATAAGCATTTAGCAGCAAGCAAAGAAATTATTCTTCCAAAAGCTATGCTCAAAACCACTTACATTAACTTTTATAAACAAGAGCATGCCCATAAATAATGAATTAATAAGACTTTATGTTAGTGCAGTCCTTTCCACATACTTCTTATCTGAAAAGTTTTATATTTTTTCCTGCATTAAGAAAAAAAAGGTACCTGCCTAGATTTTCTGTAGTGTCATATTTACTAAGTTAGAATTCTGCAGAATGCTATTTGGAGGATACAGTCAGTGGAACTATGAAACATAACAGTAATATAAGACAATTTCTTCCTAAGGAATTTCATAATTTACATGGAATATTCAACTTCCAGCATGTGGGGGAAAACACTAAATATATAAATGTCTATGAACTGCCTAGACTTAAATGTATACATAATGTATAAGCATTGCATGGTGATTAGAATTAATTTCTCACCATGTTATAAAAATCTGTCAGGTAAGAAATCATCTAACTCCCTTATAAATGTATGCTCTTTTTCTTTCCTTCTTTCTCTATCACAGCTTTATTAGAGGTGTAAACTAATGATGAGATGCTTTCTAATATTTCCATCTTTTTTCACAGCCACTAAAAAGACATCAATCCAAAAGAACCTATGCACCCCTATGTTCACAGCAGCACAATTTACAGTAGCCAAGTGTTGGAAGAAACCTAGGTGCCCATCAGTAAATGAATGGATCAAAAAACGGTGGTACATTTACACAATGGAATTCTATGCAGCAGAAAGAAAGAAGGAGCTCCTACCCTTTGCAACAGCATGGATGGAACTGGAGAGCATCATGCTAAGGAAAATAAGCCAGGCAGTGAAAGACAAATACCATATGATCTCACCTTTAACAGGAACCTAATAAACAAAACAAACAGACAAGCAAAATATAACCAAAGACATTGAAATTGAGAACAGGCTGACAGTCACCAGAGGGGAGAGGGGAGGGAATTTCAGGGGAAAAGGGGAAGAAGGGTTTAGAGCAACAAGTATAAAGGACACATGGACAAAAACTATGGGGGGTGGAAATGGGAGGGAGGTGGGGAGGACTGGGGTGGTGGGCTGGGGTGGGAGTGAAAGACAGAAAACTATACAAGATCAACAATTTAAAAAAAATACTGATATATATATATATATATATATATATATATATATATATATATATAAAAGACATCAGATCATTTTCCTTCAGTAATATCTCCTACATCTAAATTCTGTGTCTTATGCCTAATTAAGTTGTCAGTTCAAATAGTATAAAAGTTTTTTGAGATTTCTTTTTTATATTTGGAAAAATAATTTCTACACACTTGATTCTGCAGAATATTGCCCATAACTATGCAATATGCTAGAAGCTTTAATTCTTCTCTAGCCCCTATTTTACGTGCATGTGCAAGGGAAATGTATATTTGGCATATGGGAAAGAATTAGCATATGCTAATTTACACACTGACTGTAGAAGCTGATTTATTTCATTTTAAAAGGAAAATGGCAGTATTTACATAAGTTTCACCTGTATCTCTGCAAACAGCTGCTGTGCAACCAACTTCCAAATCAGGAGAAGAAATGGGCTGGACATTTTTTAACAGTTTCTCTGAGTTTCACAGATGGGTGATTTGTCAGTTACCTGCTGCACTCAACATAAAGGCATAGCAAGGAGTTGGGCCAACTCACTACAGCAAGTAATTATAGACCTTTAAAAATGTACCCAGTTTTGGAGTACAAGAGGTAAGATTCTTAAAAGCCTGTGTAAAACAGAGATTTTAACTATTATCTGCTATTAAATAAGCTACCTCTATAACAGCTGCTGTATCATTTATCAGGAAGCTAAACTTTATGTCATATAATCATTCCAATAACAGTCACTAAGTAATAAAAGAGACGTGAAACCTAAATTTCCAAATAATTTGTTGTTCTCTATTGAAAAAACAACTGCAAAGACCCGGGATATTAATTATCTCGCTGCTGCAGAGAAACAATATCAGTATAACATTCACATTTATTCCCCTCCCTCTCCAAAGTATACTACATTTTCTTGTGGATCTGTCTGCTTAAAACATCTTCTAAGGAACTCTTTTGTTTTCTACAAATGATTTGCTTCTTCTTTGTAGCTCACTATGAGTACTCACTTTATATTTACAGGGAACCATAATCACCAGCACTATAATAAATTGTCTGTTATGTGCAAAGCTGATGCCATGTCAAGAAGACTTTTGTTTTCATTTTGTTGGGTCTCCTCCTCCAAAAATTCTGCAAAACTACTGCTGAAATTATGTTTATTCATCCACATTTCCCCTTTGGTCCCTCAGGAGACCGTACATTTGCTACATCCTGTATGAAAAACAAATGTGTTGCAATTTAATTCTGTTTTAGAATCTCAAACTAAATAAAATTTTATAATAAAAGCATGAGTGGTGGTGGATTCAGAGGGTCATATTGTGGTTCTTATGCATGACATATATATTCAACAGTGATACAACTTAGTTTCTCTCACAGCAGGAAAGCCCGATATTGATAGGCTTTCTCTCCAGAATAAGATTCATTTTTCAATGCAAACAACCAATGTTATGCTTACATAAAACTGAATTTGTTTAAAGTAATATATATTTCAAAATCAAATGACCTCTAATTTCTTATGGGTAATTTTTTTACCTGATAAAATTAGCTGAATCAAGAGTAAAACTGCCTTACAATGTTTTATCAGTTATGAGTTAAGTCAGGAACTTGTTCCTTTTTTACTTTTAAGTACTGAGAAATAATCTTAACGTGACTAACAATATTCAATACATACATTTAAATATTTTGAGGTAGTAATGGCCACCTGCAGAATTCAAATTATCAAGGCAAATTGGGGCCTGTAACTAGATCTTCTTCTTGTGATACATTCTTTTACACATTTGTTTGAAGTCTTTTTCACACCACTTAAATTAAACTTGTTCTTTAACCTGAGTTCCATGCTAATGACCAAGACCCATGCACAATCTGTGGAGGCAACCTGGCCAGTCAGGAGAATGAGTCTGGCACTGGCTTTCAATGTCCTGTAATAGTGGTATGACCTACTGAGTGAGGCTCATTGAAACTTAACTATATTTATATGCAAAGTGAAGGAGTCGGACCAGGATGATCTGTGTTCCTTCCAGCTCCAATACTTCTGGATTACATTATGGGTTCAGGCATGTACAAAGCATTCTCATGAGTATTGTTAAATTTTCTATTGAAAATCTGCAAGATTAGTATAGTATTACTAAGTATAGAAGTATACTAGTATATTAATTAAATAATATACAAATATACTAATTAAAAACTAGTGTAGGCATTTATGCCTAATTGTTTTTACTTCACTTGCTGTCCTGTTAAGTACACAAAGCATGCTAACACATGAAAGAAAAACATTCTACAAATTTGGTAAAAAAAAAAAAAAATCCATACTGCACTTAGCAAGGCATTTTACATAACAAACATATATTAGTTAAAGTTCCAAATAAAGATTGCAGAGTAGATGCTTGAATATACCTTTATTTCTTTCTAAAAGCTCATCAAAACTTTGTTAAACGTTAAGAGCATGGAAAAGAACAGAATGGCGCCATGATTTTTGAAGCTGTAAGGACTGAACAGGGCAAAGAGAATATTAAATTCTAAGGTGAAATCAGCAAAAGCCAAGGGTTAATGTGTCATCACAGAATCTCTGGCAGTGGGGTTGAATGGCAGAAATGGAAGTGCTTAAAAGAAGCCCAGAGTGTGTTTACAAACCAGTCAGACCTCGGCTTGCTCACTCCCAGGCTCCAGTCTCTTTGTCAAAGACTAGAAGATAAAAAGCCTCAGAAGGCCAAAGCCTGGATAAGAAGATTGCTTGACCATTGTCATGCTGAGTACTGAAACACCTCACTTTCTGCCTTAACTCAGTTTCCAGAAGACCGGCAATCAAGTTTTCTCCTTCCGAACAGAAAATGTCAGTCTTCTTTGGGAAATCCAACTATGTTGACATGGAAAGTTTCCCAACTGAACAGCCCAGCTAGATCATGAGCAGCCAAATTCATGTAACTCATTTTTTTTTTTTACTTCTAAACCGAAATAGAAATACAAGGATTACAAGATACATGACGAAAATTTCTGACATAAAAGACAATTACCAATACAAACCATGAGACAGCAACCAAGCTGGAAAACAGTGAACTATTGCAAGGGAGAGAAACATTTGAGAATGAAGCAACTAATCATTAAAGCCATTTTTAACCATGAAGCTGGAAGGGAATGCTCTGAAAAAATATTGAGCAATAAATGTCTTTTACAGATTAAAATAAAATAGCAGAAATTAAAAGAAACTCAAAAGAGTATGAGATTTCAAAATACAGTAAAATGACAGATAGAAACCTCTAGGAAAAAAAAAATCTAAAAAATCTGTCCAGGGGTGTAATATGTGGATTTTTGGAGTTGTAGAGCTAAAGACAAAACACACAGGGGAGAAAATCATTAAAAAATAATTCAAGGAAATTTCAGGAATATATATTTCCAAATTTAAAAGGAATGCTGAATGTCTATTAAAGACAATTAATATACATCATTATAAAGGTACATTTTAGTGAAATTTTAGAACAATATGGACAAAGATCTCAAAAGCTTCTAATTCCTTGCCCCTACCGATTCCTACAGGGAGAATATTTGTAAAATTATGAAGAAAATTGTTTCCAACTTAGAATTTTAGAGCTTACCTAATTATGATTCAAAGGTGATAACAGAATGAAGGCATATTCAGACATTAAGGACCATAAAAAATTTACTGCCACACCCTTTCTCAGGAAACTGCAGAAGGATGAACTTCTCTAAAAGAAGACAGTGAACTAAGAAAGAGCAGAAGGCAGGAGAAGAGAAGATGATGTTCAAGACAGATCCAGGATGATAAACTTTCACTGAATATAGAGACTGAGTCCAGAACAAGAAGGCCAGAAGTACCCGTGAAAGTTATTCTGAAATATAAAACTGATAAATTTGATCATTTTGAGAAAACATTTACTCAATTGATGGGAAAAAAATTAGTGCTGAGAAGATAAAAACAAAGGAAAAAAATCTAGAAAATTAACAATGCCAGGGACAATACAATGTTGCATGGAAAAAGAAACTATCATAATTTACTACACATGCTAAGCCTTTCAAAACATTTAAGCCTTTCAAAAACATTTATATTATTCTTTAATTGGGTTGTTTGTTTTCCTGATGTTCAGTTGTATGAGTTCTTTATATATTTTGGAGACCAAACCGTTGTCCAATGTGTCATTGGCAAATATATTCTCCCACACAGTCGGTTCCCTTTTAATTCTGATGGTGATTTCTTTAGGTGTGCAGAAGCTTTTTAACTTGATGTATGGATGGATGGAACTCGAGAATATTATGCTAAGTGAAGTAAGCCCGTCAGTGAAAGACCAACACCATATGGTCTCACTTATATGAGGAATCTAATGAACAAAATAAACTAACAAACAAAATAGAACCACAGGCATGGAAACATGGAACAGACTGACAGTGACCAGAGGGCAGGTGGGAGGGGTATACTGTTGGAAGGAAGGGGAAGAGACTAGCTAAAGAACGTGTATGAAAGACCCATGCACATGGACAACAGTGTGGGAATTGACTGTGGGAGTGAGATGTGGGATGGGCAGAGGGGGGCAAAGGGGAAAAATTAGGAATGACTATAATAGAAAAACAATAAAAAATCTTTAAAAATAACAAATAACATGAAATTAAACATAATTTTGAAGTATTGTTTCTCTAAAACATTTACATCATTAATAATTATACTTATTAATTGAATTATAAGCCCTGAATATATTGATCTAATAAAATCACACCGATAACACGATGGGGAAATAAGGAGCGTACTACATAGAGAGGGCAGGGTGAGAGGAAAGCTAAATCCTTGGTTATTCACAGTGGAAAAGCAAGAGGTAATGCTTAACTCTGAACATATAAGAAATTACAAACAAAATATATTTTCTGGAGATGTGGTTTTAAAAAACAACATAATCAGCTATACTAACCGAAAGTAGTTGACTTTGAGGAGGGGCAAATAGAGGCCAACATTACGGAACTACTTTAATTTTTCATTTTTGTAATGGAACTATTTGACCTTTTGAATTATGGGCATGTATATATTTGCTTAAAATAAAAATTAAGTCCTGGCTGGTGCAGCTCAGTGGATTGAGCGAGGGCCTGTGAACCAAAGGATCGCGGTTCGATTCCCAGTCAGGGCACATGCCTGGGTTGCAGGCCAGTTCCCAGCAGAGGACACATGAGAGGCAACCATACATTGATATTTCTCTCCCTCTCCCTGTCTCCTACCCTTCCCCTCTAAAGATAAATAAATTTAAAAAAATTAAAAAAATTAAATAAAAATTAAAAGAGTAAATAAATAAAACATATTAAATCTAACATCTTTAAAGTACTGTCACAAGAATATAAAATAGTGTGTAAAACCATATACCTAAAACAATGGATTATTTATCATTAATACATTCTTTATAGGTCAAGTCTTTCTAAATTTCCTTCTTTTGTCAGTAAAATAAATAGGGGCATAATTTATATTTCAGTCCTCTAAATATTCCACCTATTTATTTCTTATCTTTCTCAACCAAAACAAAAAAGAGGTGATTTTTTCTTTTGATTTTGTGAAGATAACAAAGTTATTATGTTATTAACAGAAAGTAGACCATTTATTAATGGTGTACTCTGTGCCAAGTGTTCTATTAAGCATTGTGAAGTAAAAACACACACACACACACACACACACAAAGAAAAGCCCAGTCCTTGGCTTTTGACAGCAAAAGTTCTTGGTTGGAAAAGAAGTAGGTTAAACGGGTGACATAATTTATTTTTAACCTCCAAAAAAGAGAAACTAGAATAAGACACACACAAAGAAAAACCTCTGTTGATGGCAGGGGTCAAAATGATAAGGAAGAAATGCTGTGATTATTGGCTCATGATGAGAGATGAACCAGCAGGAACACCCTGGTCCGCAAAAGGAAATGATTGTTATTGAGTTGTGTGGAGAGGTGGAGGTAGCTGGTTACTTAGAAGTTCATGGTTCACTTTTCTTACTTATAACTATTTCTCCCCTTTCAGGACATTCACCTCCCTAAAATCACAGATTTACAAATAAAACAATCTGATTTTATTTCTACTTTCCTATATCTCCATTAATAGAAGAGTAGAATCAGTTTCATTATCCCTTTGATTTTACAAGTCACAAACGGTAGGGAGTAGACAGGAATTCTGTTATTGAGGGCATCTCCACTCCTCCAAGCTCCTGCTTGTTAAACAAATAATTCCAGAAATCAATTTAAGAGACTGCCTAGGGCAATTAACAAGCCCAAGCCAAAAATAATCTCACTTTATTCTAACCAAAACAAACTCACTGACTATGAAGTACCTGCTTCCTTCCAAAGGGTATGTCACCTTGTAGGGGAAAAGGATGCAAATGTGCAGTCCTGCCTGTGGTTGCTTCAGAACAAAACAAAACAAAACAAATGACAAACAAAAGAATATTAAAAAACAAAACAAACCCAACTGAAAAAAAGGTAATGGACAAGTTCAAACCAAAACATCCAAGAACACAGATATTGGCTGGTGAATGAAAATAGTAAAATATTCTAAAAATACTTGGATTCAAAACATTTAAATACTACTGCTGACAATCGTATCTCCCATTACTCTGTTTACATGAAAAAGTTGAACCAGTCTAAAAAAAACTGAGATGACTCATCAATCTCTGTCAAAACGAAACTGAGTTTGAGAAATTCCAAGCAGAGTTCTAAGACTCTGCCTTACTGAATATGACTGAGGATTCTGAAAATTACATGATATCAGTCCTTTTGTGGTCAGGATTTCAAATGCAAGTAACATAATGAACACATTTTCTAGGTCGGTAGGAACTGAGAATTAATGAATCGGGATAAAACTACAACCTACTCCCTAGGGTGAATATAAAAGTTTTCTTTCCTTTTAAGTTACTTTCCATGTGTTGGAAACTTAGATACATTTGTTATTTATTTATTTATTTATTTATTTAATGTATGTATATGTATGTATGTGTGTGTGTGTATGTATGTATGTATTATTTTTCAATTACAATTTACCCTCAACATTATTTCGTACTAATTTCATGTACAGCCCAGACACCAGTCACATACATCACAAAGTGTCCCTACTCCATATCTCCAGCACCTGCCTGACATGCAGTCATCACAACATTATTGACTGTATTCCCCATTCTAAGCCCCATATCCTCATGACCATTTTGTAACTACCAGCTTGTACTTGTTCTTCCCTTCACTTCTATCCAGCCCTCCAACTTCCCTCCCCTCTGGCAACCACCAGTCAGCTCTATGTCTGTGAGTCTGTTTTTTAACAATGCAATGTTCTTGGTTCCGTACTCTTCAATTCTGCTGTCTAAATTAGTATAGTAAAAATATGTCTGGAAAGTAACCTAGACATTTGAATATAACATCATTGATAAAACGAGTTTGTGTTGAAATCAACTGAATAAAATGTTATCCTTTTTACAATTAAATGTAAGCTACCTGAAGAATTCAGAATTAATTTAGCTAATACCTCCTTATTGATAACAAGAGAAACCAAAAGTGCTAATTAGATAAATACCTGAATTACTATTTTGCACTTTTTTAAGAGGAAAAAAATGAGGAAAAAGCACTTTGTCTTTTGGTAGGAGATCTTAGAATAAAATTGTGTAATTCTTTTCTAATCTGGAGATTTAGGTTAACTTCCAGCTTTTTTTTCTTTCATATATCCTAAATCCATTTCTATTTAATTTTGGAAGATAGTTCCTTTTCTTTCATTTATAAAGACAAAAACAGTGAGCTCATATTCTCTACATAATCTCTAGATATATGAAAGCTTTTACTACTCCTTAGTCATCCATTATCAAAGGAAAATGTCTCTGAGTTCTTTAGAACCTTTAACTACATAGCTAACGCTTTCCAAGATTTTCAGACAAACCACTGAATAGGGTATGTTATGGACTAAACACACTTGCCCTCCCCAAATTCATATTTTGATGCCCTAACCCCTAATTTGATGGTGTTTGGAAGTGAGGCTTTGGGAAGTAATTAGGGTTAGATTAGTTTATACTGCTAGGACCCTCACAATGGGATTAGTAGCTTTATGAGATGGAGAGAAAGAGAAGTATCTGTCTCTCCACCTGCACACCCCCAGGAAAGACCATCACAATCAGGAGGCAATCTTCAAGCCAAAAAGGAAGTCTTCACCAGACCTCACTAACCCTCTGACACCTTAATCTTGGACTTGTAGTCTCCAAAACTGTAAGAAAATAAATTCTATTGTTAAGCTCTCCAGTCCCTGGTATTATGTTGTGACAGCCCGAGCTGACTAATATAGGTGAGGAATATTACAGAATTATAAAGCTCAAAATATGTTCAAAGATGACTAATTCTGAGGGTTTAAAAACTCGTGGCTTTTTTAATTAGCCTGCAGTTTGCTTCGTCAGTGTTCACATAATAAAAATACTTTAAAAAATACTTTAGAGGTGATAACTGTAATTTTACACAAGCACATTGATACCAGCGTGGTGTCCAGAGTAAGGGAGGGACCACAGGCAATGCCAGAAGCAACAGTGGCAGATTCACGTTGCCCCAGTAACCGAGCTAGCAGTGTGTGAGGACTGATTCACACCCGCAGGCAAAAATGCAGGAGGAGGCGGCCTTATACAAAGTCTGCACGAGGCTGGTGAGGGTGACTGACAGAGGCAAAAGCCCTCCTACACTTTTCCGGTTCCTGATGAAGAGGAAACCATAGGACACAGAGGTATGTGTACCTAAAGGTTAACGTGGTGGCAGAGGGCATGCAGACCTCTCAGTCTAGCCTGGGAAAGGGATGTGATTGGCTGGGGAGCTGAACCCTTCCAGAGCGCACTGAAGCTTGGGCAGGAAGATTTGTACAGCGGGAGGGCAGAGACGCACCCCTTCTCATCTTCTACGATCCATGGCCGGTGGTCGGAGCCTCTGCGCAGCCAGCTGCAGCGGTCGGCAGTGGTCCAGGGCCCCTGGTGTGTGATGTGGCCATGGCATGGAAATGGCAGTGCTGGCCTCGCACACAGACTCCCGGAAGCCTGGAGCCGGAGAACGTCTGCCTAGCAGCCTTGTGCTCGGAAGGACAGATAAGGATAGAATGGGATTTCCAGGCATGGTTTTGGGTCTCAGTCCTTTTTGGGTTTCCTGTGTTCTGTGGAACAGAGGAGCCGGCAACAGGGGAGTCTCCCATCCCCCCAAATTGTGAAACATCTTAATAAAGACGTTCTTCCTTCCCCACCAACCTTTGTCTTATGCCTGTGTTTGTTGACGGAATGCCGAACCCAACTTTTGTTCAGCAATACTGTCATTGTTAACTGCATTACTCCTGCCCAAAAAACATATTTGCACAGCTTCATGCTTATGACTCTGATTTCTGCCAACCTTCTCCTTTTATCCTCACCAGATGACATTTTCTTTTCACCGCTTTTAGAGAGAGAAGGAGGGAGAAAAGGAGGGGGAGAGAGAAACACGATGTGTGAGTGAAACATTGATTGGTTGCCTTCTGTACACACTCCCTACCGGGGATCAAACCCACAACCTAGGTATGTGCCCTGTGCCATGACCAGGAATTTAACCTGCAACCTTGTGGTGTATGGGATGGCACTCCAGCCAACTGAGCCACACTGGCCAAGGCACAAACCTTCTCCTTTTAAACAGGAGAAAGCTAAACTTCAGAGATGTAAGGTGACTTGCCCAAGCTAAGTAATTAAATGAACAACTAGTTAAAAGTAATTAAAATGAAAAATGGGTCTAGAACCCAGATCTCTTGATAGCGCATCTGGTGTTCCACTACACAGCCTGCCTAAGGGATGTGTCAGTTAACTTTAGCTCCAGGACACGAAGCTAACAAATAGTTTGGCTCCCTGAGACACAGGTAACAGCGGAAGCTGCCAAGCAACAAGGAAAAAAGTGGTCATTAATTTTTCTTTTTATCTATTCATCTACCCAGATGATTTAATTCTGAAAAGGTAAATTGTAACTCTGAAGATGAAATATTGCTTTGCAGGTAAAGGGGCAAAAAAAATTCTAATGCTATATTTCTTGGAGTAGTTTTTTTAAATACCAAGTTCAGAAAGAATTTAAAGAGTTTTAGGTAGTGAGATATGATAATAGAAACCATAGCAAAGAAAATAACAGAAAAAAGAAAAAACTTATAGAAATTTTCTAATTTAATATTACAAAATAGAATATATTCACTATAAAAAGTGAGTATATCTATCAAAATGTCTATATTTTAATCTAATTGCATTTAATATATATACTTCCATTAAATATTAGTGTAATTAATAACCCCCAAATTTTCCTTTCTGTCATCTGTATGCTTTATCATCTGCTGATTTTTTTTCTCCTCAGATATGCTGAGATATACAATCAGTAAAAGAAAAGTAGGACTAAACCTAGCCAATGATTATACTTTTCCTGAAAATCTTGCAAAGATCTGAAAATGGCAAATAATCAAAGAATCATTACCTAGATAATAGACCCTCGTGCTCCTCTAAATAAATGTATTTATTAGTAAACATAAAGTGTAATATTTGCATGATGTGAAAATTTACCAAGAAATATCAATAGATATTTTTTCTTATCCTTCCCAAACCTCTGGGAAACAGGTAAGGCAGGGAATTGTCTCCATCTCACAGAGGAGAAAACTGAAGCTCAGAAATGCTAAAGCTCATGTCCAGCAGAGCTGGTCACAACCCCAACTTTGCTGTAGGCATTTTATTCAATTTTTCACATTGCAGGAGGTAATGTTTCTGAGGACACCATTACATTTACTTACAAAGTCCATAGACTTCAGATGTACTTGTTTGGCAAGTTCATCGTTAGCAGGCTTAAGAAAATGTAGCAGTTACTCAGTTAATGTAGCCCTGCAAGGCATATTTTTAAGCCCACCTTAATCTGTATTACTGGTTTCTATATTAAGATTCTTATATTACAAGTGACTTATTTATTCACTGATTTATTCATTATTTCAATAAAAATATTTTGAACACCAACTGTCTTGGGAGCTTCTGTGTTTATGAACATGGGGTAGGAGAGCTATGAGAAAGGTGGAAAGATGAGTATGGGACAAACCGCACCTTCCAGACAGGACCTTCGAATAGAGCAGGAGAGAGATGTCATACACACATCTCAAAGAATACCTGGGCATGACCTGTGCTTCTAGAAGTTCATGGTGCCCAGGAGGGGACTGAATGTTCTAGCAAGTGTTGAAGGTTACAACAGCCCACGGGGTATCACGTTCTTTAAAATGCAGGTCTGGAGTAAATTCACATCAATTAAAGGCCAGAGGCCCGTCTGCAGCAGCCCGCTGCCCTCCTTCAACCAGAGCCTACCCCGAAACCACCTGCCCTGATCCTGGTGGTCTTCCTTGGTGGTGACACAGCTTATACTTCTGCATAATCCCTCTTGATGTCACCCCCTTTTCCTCTGCCCTGACGGCTTGATACTCACTCCCTTTTGCTTTAATTTAACTCTCACACCATTTTTAGATAAAGCTGTGTTTTCTTTTCTGGTGCTAAGCCCCACCAGGCCTTTCTTTCATGCAGCCTACCAAAGTCCTGGACCACTCACCGTCTGTTGCTCATGCTACTTCTGGACTGAGTGGTGGCAGAGATGCTCTCCGAGGCAGCTCCTTCTCAGGACCATGAAAGGCATTTTTGCCTAATAATATGGAGGGGGGGGGGCGCATCCCACAGAGAGGGAATGGCATGGCTAATTAGGTCTTCTCAGACTAAAAGGTAAGCTTGGAGGGAAGTGAGAATATAAAAGTAAGCACAGAATATTGGTGAAGCCTTATTAGGGGCCCTATTAGGGCCTATTAGGGGCTTTTGGTCTCCGTTAGGTAATGGAATCTGTAGAATATGTTCTGTTTGTTTTCAGCAAAGGAAGATGTGTTTTAGGATATCTAATGAACAGCTGTAGTAAAAGCCTATGAAAAGCGCTTCAGGCACTCAGAAAACCATAAGATCCACACATTTACAGCCAAGACACTAATATAAATGATTTATGAAGGCTGACAACCAGGCTGTGAAACTTGGAAAAGTAAAGCTACTAAAGCCCCACTGAAACAGTCACCCATTGAATATGTATTTAGTAATAAGCTCCTTCTCAGTGTGGGAAGCTGTTTGGCACTGGGGAGATCCAAAGTATAAGGTATGGATTCTGATCTCAGTGGGTCTGTGAGCACCTCCCAATTGTTCTCACTTCCCTTGAACCTCCATAGGGTAGCAGGTGGCTCCAAAGTAGAATGAAGAATGTCAGTGAAGCTGCAGGTAGGTTATCTGCTTATCTGAGAGCCTTTCTCCAGAATGCATCCTCCCAGTGTCCTGTGATGTTACCTTTGAAACATCAATAACAGGCCTGCTATTATTTAAGATGTTTTGTCAAATTAATTTGATATATTCATATCCAGTCTGAAATACACATTTTTATCGTTGTAGTAAGTTTACATCTAAATCATCTACTGTCTAAATTAGCCCTTTAATTATGACCACAGATGTTCTCACAGATGCCATTACCCAAGACTGAAAGGTCAACTCTAGTTTGGATCATTTTATAAAACAAGAGAAAGACATTTTCTTTAGAGCCTTGGCTGATAATTAATAAATGTATCTTTTCAGGGCACATGTCTATGAGGAAATTTCAGTGGAAATCTTGGAATTCCTTTTGTGGGAGGGAACCTAACTAAAGGGTCTTCAACCCTACAAGAGAATGTTGCTTTACTATTCTCAGATATTTGAAAGAGGCAGCGGCTCAGAATCAGTGCTTGAGGGTGCAGATGCCCACTTAAGCAGAGAGGGGGCAAATAACGAAAAGAAAAAGTCAGCATGAAACAAAGGAAAGTGTCAGAGCAAAGACACAAGAGAATAAATAGAAAACATATTTTGCTCTGAAATGTGAATAAGTGCTAAGATTAAAATGCACACTTAGAAGGGGACTATTAGAAACACAGGATAAAGCCTCACTCTCCATTTGAAATGTTCTAAGAGGTTAAGAGTGAGCAGGAGAGTAAAATATCTTTGCAGCCCTTCCCAGACCATTATTACATGGACGATTGCAATTTTATTACTACTATTTGTCCCATCCTACGACATTGCTGACCAATGTCTTGACATTTGGGATAGAAGATTAGAGAGTAGGGGTCAAGGTACTGGGCATTTCTTTAGTCCTCAAAAGAGAGGCAAGTTCCACCGTCCATCTCCTCCAAATATTTCTTTCAAACAGCAACTCTTTCCAGTGCTTTCATTTGAAGTATGTCCAGATGGCCTCCAAGCCGGCAAACTAGTGATGGGGAGAAGAGAGAGCGCTGACTGTACTAAACAACTACTAAGACATCAAGGGCTCGACAGTTTACTACATAGCTTAAAATTCATTGTCTAATAAAACAAGCCGATAAATTATATAATACAGTCTTTGGTGTGTAGATAAAGAATCTGAACCTCAGAAAAGCCCGCAGTGTTTCCTTAAATAAAATACTAGTGAATCGAGGTGCCAAATTTATACCCACAACAGTGGTGACTGAACTTCCCAGTCACTGTGGTGTACTTTGTGACTTCCTGATAGGGAAACAGAAAGTTCAAAGCATAAATACATCTGAAGATGTTTAATTGTAAAGTAAGCTTTTTAAAAATCTCTTTATATGTTTTCTTTAATGTTGACTTTCCTTAATTCTCAGCAGAACTTTTCCTTGGTATTTACTGAATTTTTCCTTTAGTAAATTTTACACATATAATGTCAATAATAGGGTTTGATTAGTGTAATTAGAAAATACACTCCCTGTTAACACATAATGCATTTTCAAGCCAAGTATAGCAATGTGTGATACCAAAAATAAAAATGTGCAAGTGTGTGTCTCCACTTAAGAGAGGTGTTTGAAAGTCCTTTAGCTTGAACAGTAGGCCGCATCACTTATCTGCACAAACTACTCAAGACAAAAATTTTTTAAAAAATCATGAGGCACTTGGGCAATTTTTTCTGTCCTCCCCCCCTGCCCCCGCCGCCAGGCTCACTCATGGTATTGCATTCAGCTCGAAGGTCAGTTAGAGGCTGAGCTGAGTGGCTGCAGAGGGGATAGCTCGACTTCCTTTCCATGTGGTATTGCACCCTCCAGATGTTCAAGGCTTTGTCAAATGATGGCAGTAGCTATCCAAGAGGGTAAGCTCCAATGGATAAGCACTTATCCAAACTATGTTTGTGTCATCCTTACTAATGCCCCATTGGCCAAACTAAGTCACCTGGGCAAGCACAGAATCAATGTTGGAAGGGATTACACCAAAGGACATACATACCAGGCCCCGAGATTTATTAGCATCCATTAAAGTAACACTCCCACAGAAAATTTGTTGGACTTAAAAATAGCTTTCTTTTGAAGGATTCGTGAACAGCCTTGTTATTTAGGCTTCTAATATAATCAGGTACTTGGTTTTTGAGATTTAAAGGGGAAAAGATACCTTAATCTTTAAAGTCAATTCCCTTATGTTCATTGCAGCTTTATTTATGGTGGTCAAGACATGGAAACAACCAATGTACCCTTCCTCAGAGGACTGGATAAAGAAGATATGGTACACATATACTATGGAGTACCACTCAGCTATAAGAAAAGATGAAATATGTACTGCCATTTACACCAACATGGATGGATTTTGAGAATATCATGCTAAGCAAAATAAGTCATAAAGAAAAAATCAAGAACCATATGATTTGAATCATACGGATATAAAACTGAAAGCAACAAGAAAAACAAACAAACAAAACTCATTAATACAGATAATAGTATGGTGGTTACCTGAGGGAAAGGTGGATTGGGAAGTAGTGAAGGGTAAAGGGGGTCAACTTCATGGTGACAGAAGGAGATTTGATATTGGGTGCTGACCACACAATGTAATATACAGATGGTTTACTATAGAATTATACATTTGAAAAAAACTATATAATTTTATTAACCAATTTTACCCCAATGCATTTAATTAAAAATAAAGTCAATTCCTAAAGAAAAGCTCCTGAGTTGGTAGCTCATGAAATCAGTGCTGAATGGAGGTTCTAGACCAGACATGGACCTCAGAAGCACATATGTGTCGAAAATAAAAGTCCTGGGTGTGACGATATGCAAAATTGGTAACACACCACAGTGCACCCTTGCATGACTGTTTGCATATTAAGAACCCTGGTGGCCCAGTGGTTCTCAGTGAGGATTAACACTATAGAACCATCTCAGTAGACTAACCTCAACTGTAACTCCCTGCATCACTGAGAAGCCATGCTTGCCAGTGGACTTCACAGATGTCCACTTTCTCCTGGTTGAATGTGCATGACAACTACCATGTCTGTGATTTTCAGAAAACAACAAGATGAGGCAGATGATCAAAAAACTCATAGCGTTAGCTAAACTGTACAAAGTGCTTACAATATATTCCATGTATTATTCCACACACTCTATAGTTGGATTCGATTATCATCCCTATTTTATAGAGAAGGAAATGGGGGGGGGGAGTTAATTAACTTTCAAAACCCAAACAGCTGTTATCTGGCAGAGCTAGGATTCAAAGCCAGGCAGTCTCACTCCCGATCCTGGGTTCTCAGTCACTGCACATGCTGCCTTCATAGGAGGTCAAGTAATTTAAAAAATTAATGGTGTGATTATATTTGCAACCCTTTGGAAAGTTTGTGCTGATTCTGATTTTAAAAGCATTCATAAATTGGGACTTATCTATTAGCATATTTTAATCTTAACTGGATTTCTGGGAGTGTTTTAGATCCCTATGTCTGTGCAAAGATATATTTATTTTTCTCGATAGTAAACAGAGATTTCTTAAAGTTTTCTTGTCATTTTGAGATACTTTTAGAAGACTATATAGGTGTTACTATATTTATTTACAAAATAAAACCTTAATTCTTAGTAAAATAGTCCCACTTATGATTGAGTATCCACTACCTTATAAAATGAATATCAGTCACATGATATTACTTATTTTGTAACACAATTTTAATTGGGCCATTTTGATTTTCTGGACTTGACAGTATTTAAATGGGCATCCACATTTCAATGTTAGGTTGATGGCACTGGTTTATTTATATTGCTCTAGCTCCAGAAAAAAATAAAATCCACCATAAGAATGTGAGGCACTTACAAAGCTTTAAAGGTTGTGGCTCTTCTTTTAAAAAGCATAAATATTTGAGGTCTGAAATTCATTCACTATTATGCCTTTCACAAACACCCATAACTTAAATCATTTCAAATAAGTGTATTAAAGAAACAGTGGTTGCTTACTGAATTTTTTCATTTGGTTGTTTACTTTGCCATTTCCTTACTAGACTGTCATAGTCCCTTACTATTCTTTTTTTCTTCCAGTTTTACTGAGAAATAATTGACATATATCACTTAATTTACATGTGGTATAATTTACATATGTTGTGAAATAATTACTATAGTAGGTTCAGCTAACATCCATCTTCTCATAGAGATATATTAAAAGGAAAAGAAAGAAAAAATATTCTCCTTGTGATACGAACTCTCTGAATTTACTCTTAACAACTTCATATAGTGTAGCAGTGTTAGCTGTAGTCATATACAGTGCATCCCTAGTACTTACTCATCATGTAACTAAATCATGTATCTTTTGTTCCCTTCTTCCAATTCTGCCCCCCCCCCGACCCCCCGCAGCTTCTGCCTCTGGTAACTAAAAATCTAATCTTTTTAAATGAGGTTTCTTTTCTTTTGGGTTAAACATGTAAGTAAAATTATACAGTATTTATCCTTCTCTGTCTCACTTATTTCACTTAGCAAAACGCCACAAGATCTATCCAAGCTATTGCAAATGGTTGGATGTCCTCGTTTTTATGGCTCAGTAATATTCCATTGTGTGTGTATGCAACACAACTTCTGTATTCATGCATGCACTGATGGATGTTTTCATGTCTTGGCTATTATAAATAATGCTGCTATAGCAGTATAGATACCTTTTCAAACTAATGTTTTTTTATTTTTTTGAATAAGTACACAGAAGTGAAATTGCTGGATTCTACGCTGTTGTGGACCGTTCAGCTTGGTTTCAGGAGTTGTAACCCTCACCCCATGGTGGGCTGTGTAAGAGCCCAAGGGACCCACTTCATCTGGGTCTGTTCTGTCACAAGGACGTGACCTACTAAGGAGACAAAGCTTATCTCCCTGGCAGGAGTGTTGCTTCTGCCTCATCCATCTCTGGCCCCAATGCTAGGTTGGCAGTCAATGATGGGTAAGACTCCTCATGGGAGGGGCAACCTAAGCCAGACAGGACCACTTGGGAGGCCTCATAGAAGGACTTGGGGGGCTGCAGTAAAGAGGATGTGATGGACCCTCACCCCCGGCTATTCTGACATAGCCCGAGTCCTCATTTCCATCTGGGAGATGTCTCCTGCTTCCTAATCGGCTTAAAGCCTGAAACTGTGGGGGGAGTGGTGCAGCCCTGTGCTGGCCAGGACGGCTCCCTGGGTGATCGGGCATAAGAAAGAATTCCTAAAATCCTGTGAAACCTGCTTTGCTAAGAGTGCTCTCATTTAAATGATAAGGGTCCAAGGAGGAAATAAGTATGTCTCCCAAAGTTTGGCAACCCCCTTTCCTGACAACACTGACTCAGATTAAGCCCTCAGATTTCTTTGACATGTTAAACCTGTATTCCATGTATTTGAACCCAATAAAAGCCCAGTGAGAAAAGGGCTCTGGGTCATTCTCCTCTGAGAGTTTGACCACCTTTCCTCCCCAAGCAGTCATGTCTTGGTAGTTTTTATTTTCATCCGTGACGGAGGGATGGGGCTCTGCGTGTGGAGCCCCCCGACATCTGGCGCCCAGGACAGGGGCCCCTGCAGTACAGTAGTTCTATTTTTAATTTTTCCACAACCTCCATAGTGGTTGCCCAAATTTACATTCCCACCAATGTGCACAAGTGTTCCCTTTTCTTCATGTCATCACTAGCACTGTTATTTGTTGTCTTTTTGATAATAGTCACTCTAACAGCTGTGAGTGTAGTTTCTTATAAACCCTGCACTTTCATGTGATCCAGCAATGGCCATTCTAAGAGGTGTAAGGTGATACCTCATTGTGGTTTTAATTTGCATTTCCCTAATGAGTAGTGATGCTGAGCATCTTTTCACAACCTGCTGGTGCTTTGTACACCTTCTTTGGAGAAATATCTATTCAGGGTCTTTCCCTACTTTTTAATTTTTATTTGTGTGGGAGTTGGGGCTTATGTCATTAAATTCTTTTTTTTTTTTGTATTTTATTTATTATTCTATTACAGTTGTCCCTGATTTTTCTGCCTTTGTCCACCTTCACCCAGCCTGCTTCCCCCTCCCTTAGGCAATCCCCATACCATTGTCGGTATCCATGTGTCATGCATATATGTTCTTTGATTAATCCTTTCATCTTCTTTCATCTGGTTCCCCACTGAATTCTTTTTTTAAAAATGATTTTTATTTTAATCTTCACCTGACGATATATTTATTGATTTGAGAGACAGAAGAAGAGAGAGAGAGAGGAAGGGAGAAAGAGGGAGAGGAAGAAAGCGAGAGAGAGAACATTGATATAAGAGAGAAACTTCAATTGGTTGCCTGCCTACCGTATACATTCGGACTGGGGATCAAACCTGCAACCTAGGTATGTGCCCTGACCAGGAATAGAATCCATAACCTTCTGGTGTAGAGGACAATGCTCCAACCAATTAAGCCACCTGGCCAGGGCTACTATTAAATTCTTTACATATTTTGGATATTAACCCATTATCAGATTTATGGTTTGCAAATATTTTTTCCCATTCTGCAGATTAACTTTTCACATTTTTGATGTTTTCTTTTTTGCTACACAGAAGCTTTTTATTTTAATGTAGTCCTATCTATTTATACTTGATTTTGTTGCCTGTGCTTTAGGTATCATATTAAAAAATTAATTACTAAGACAAATTAATTGTCAAGCAGCTTTATTCCTATGTTTTCTTATAGGATTTTCATTGTTTAAGGTCTCACATTTAAGTCTTTAATTCATATTTTAAATTGTTGTTCAGTTACAGTTGTCCACCTGTTTCTCCATTGCTCTCCTGTGTCCCTCATTTTCAGTAAATTTCTGTGAGTGGTGTAGGAAAGGTGTTCAGTTTCATTATTTTACATGTGAATATCCAATTACCCCAGCACTTTTTATTGAAAAGATTGTCTTTTTTTCTTTGACTATTCTTAGATCCCTTGTCAAATATTAGTTTACTGTATATGCTTGGGTTTATTTCTGGGCTTTTGATTCTTGTTCTATTGATCTGTTTGTTTTTATCCCATATCATGCTTTTTTTATGACCATGGCTTTAAAATGTAGCTTGAAATTGAAGTGTGATGCTACCTGTTTTATTTATCTTTCACGGGATTTCTTTGGCTATTCAGCGTCTTTTCTGGTTCCATATAAATTTTAGGAGTATTTTTTTTCTACTCCTGTAAAAAAATGGCCATTGGACTTTTGAGAGGGGTTGCGATAAATCTACAGATGGCTTTTGGTAGTGCTGACATTTTAACAATATTAATTCTTTCAATCCATAAGCACAAGATATTTTCCCATTTATTTGTGTCTTCTTCAACTTCTTTTATCAATGTCATAGTTTTCAGAGTAAAGATGTTTTACTTACTTAAATTTATTCCTAAGTATTTCATTGTTTTTTGATGCTGTTGTAAATAAATTTCTTTTCTTTTTTTCTCAGAAAATTGGTTGTTAGTGTATAGAAACACATCTAATTTTCACATGTTCACTTTAGATCTTGCAAATTTAATAAATTCATCAATTATATCTAACAGTTTTTTGGTTCAGTCTTTGGAATTATCTCTATATAAAATCATGTCATCTGCAAACAGACAGTATACTTCTTCCTTTCCAATTCTGATAACTTTTATGTATTTTTCTTATCTAATTGCTCTATCTAGAACTTCTAGTACTATGCTGCCTAGGAGTCATGACAGTGGGAATCCTTGTTTTGCTCCCGATCTTAAAGAAAAAGTTTTCAATCTTTTCCCATTGAGTACAATAGTAACTGTGGGCTTGTTATATATGGTCTTTATTATGGTGAGGTATGTTCTCCTATACCTAATTTCTTGGGTTTTTATCATAAATGGATGTTGAACTTTGCCAAATACTTTTTCTCCATCTATTGAGATGATGATTACATACTTTATTTCATTGTATTGATATTATATATCACATTGATTGACATTGGTATGCTTGCATCCACGGGATACATCTCACTTGATCATGTTGAATGATCCTTTTAATGTGCTGCTGAATTTGGTTTGCCAGTATTTTGTTGAGTATTTGTTTTGCAGCGATATTCATCAGGGACATTGGCCTGCAGTATTCTGTTCTGGTGAAGTCCTATTTGGTTTTGGTATCAGGATAATGTTGGCCTGTTGAAATGAGTATGGAAATCTTTCCTCTTCATTTTTTGGAAGAATTTGAGAAGGATTGGTATTAATTTTTCTTCAAACAATTGATAAAATTCAGCAGTGAAGTCATCTGGACCTGCACTTTTCTTTGCAGGAGATTTTTGATTATTTATTCAATTCCCTTGTTGTAATTGGTCCATTTAGATTTTCTATACCTTCCAATTCAGTCTTGGTAAGTAGTATGTTTCTAAAAATGTTTCTATTTTTTCTAAATTGTCCGGTTTTTTGTATGAAATGTTTGTAGTAGCCTCTTATAATTATTTGAATTTCTGTGGTATCCTTCGTAAAGTTTCCTTTTTCATTTATACCTTGGTGATTTCAGTCCTTTATCTTTTTCCTTGGGTAGTCTGACTAAGGGTTTGTCTATTTTGTTTATCTTTTCAAAGAACCAGCTCTTAGTTTGGTTAATCTTTTTTTTTTAATCATTTTTCTGTTCTCTGTTTCATTTATGTCTTCTCTAATGTTTCCCATTTCCTTTCTTTTGCTAACTGTGGGATTAATTTGTTCTTCTTTATCTAGTTCCTTAAAATGTGGAGATAGATTATTTATTTGGAATCATCCTTGCTTCTTACTGTAAGTTATTACTGCTATAAACCTCCCTCTTAGAATGGCCTTTGGTGCATACCACAGGTTCTGGTATGTTGTGTTTCTTTTTCTTTTTCTTTGTTTGTCTCAAGAAACTTTTTTTTTTTTTAAATGAAACTAAGAGTTTTTTTTTTTTTTAAAGATTTTATTTATTTATTTTTAGAGAGGGGAAGGGAGGGAGAAAGAGAGGGAGAGAAACATCAATGTGTGGTTGCCTCTCACGTGGCCCCCACTAGGGGCCTGGCCTGCAACCCAGGCATGTGCCCTGACTGGGAATCGAACCTGCGACCCTTTGGTTCGCAGTCCGCGCTCAATCCACTGAGCTACGCCAGCCAGGGCTCAAGAAACTTTTTTACTTTCCCTTTAATTTCTTCTTTGGTCCACTGGTTGTTCAGGATGTTCTTTTTATTTAACAGTTTCTGATCTCTCATAACATCTGCTCAAAGCTTTACTATTAATTTTAGGCAAGATAAAAATACATTCAGAATATTCCCTTTTGATTAGATGATCAAGGCACAGAAAAATATGGCTGCTTATATACCCAAAGGGACCTGAAATGTGAACTTTATTCAAAACAGGATTGAGTTTATGAGCTATTTTTGAACAAAAGTAGTCCCATTTTAATTCTAAATTTCATAACTACAAAATGCAATATTACCATAGATTTTATGATATGAAATATAGCCATAAAGGTAGTTGCTAAGTGACTGTCACAGTCATGATAAAACCTGTAGGCAAAACTCTTAACTTGTGTCTATTTCCTATTGCCAGTTGTATCTTATTTTATTTAAAAGGAAAAATTATAAAAATTTTTCCTAGACATCTATAACAGAAAGAAACTAAATGTAATAATATATTTTTTATATCACTTACCAGAGGGTTTGAATGCATGAGTATTAAAGTAAAATTCATTCAGTGATAAAACTATGAATATGATTATAAGTTATTGGCCCTTACCAACATTCTACCTATAGGGAATTTAATCAGTTTACTTTCCTCTTAAGAGAGGGACTAATAGCCCTAACTAGTTGGGTTGGACATTGTTCTTAAAACCAAAAGGTCACTGATTAGATTCTTGGTCAGGGCATATGCCTGGGTTGTGGGCCAGGGCCCTGGATGGGGGCATGTGAGAGGTGACAGATTGATGTTTCTCTCTTTCTCCCTCCCTTCCCCTCTCTAAAAATAAATAAAATCTTTTTTAAAAAATCAGGTTAAAGAAGAAGGAAATTTAAAAGGTAAAGTTTTATGCATTATGCATTTACCAGAATTAAGATATCAAGAGTAAAGAGATTTTTTTCTGACTGCAATAATTATATTCATGCATTTGACATCTGAGATCTATGAGGCCATGGGAATGCAAAAGCAAATAGATGCTACTGTAGCCTTTGAGAAGCTCATAATCTCAGAGGAAAGACAAATATATAAATAAATAACTATAATAACAATGTAATAAAATCTTTTGGTAGAGATATGCACACAGTTGTCTGGAAGCAGAGGGGAGAGAAGTACTAGTTCTGCCTCCAGGGCCAGCTGCTGTTACAAACAGAATTAGTTGAGACAGAAGAGTATCAGACCCAGTTGGGAGACTAGAAAAGAGACCATATGGCTGTAAAATTGCCTTTCTCTAATAAAAAGTGACACAGTGATTGATTTGAAAATATTGTATTTTTCTTTTGTAGCTATGGCCTACTAGTTTTTCAAAAATATACCTCTTACTCAACCACAGGTGGTATCTCCTAAATTATGTAAAATAAGGATTCAGTTTGAAAGAAAGTTTCTAGGTGGTCGAAGCTTCTACTATATGTGGCAGAAGTAGGTACATGATTCTTTTATTCATATGTATTTATTTATAAGCTTTTATCTATAGAAACAAAAAAGGATAAATCTAGCTGAATTTGCACTGCTAAAGTATCTGAAAGAAATCCAGGCATGAAAATTAACTACCTAATTTACAATGGGCTCTAGGAGATCTAGAAGAATGATTCTTTAGGCAAATCCATGCCATCATCCAGGATAGGGTACAAAGTCTACTGCTGCTTAGATGACATTCCAACTTGCAAGGAACAGGATCATGGTTTGATCAGACCAGTGAAGGAAACACAGGAAGCTGGGGTGCAAGGACCACTGTACATAGCTGTACACCTGGCCTTTGGGAGAAATAGAACAAAGGTTCATCATCACTAAGAGGCTGACAGCAACAGGAATGGTCTGACAGGACCTCCAGTCATGGACACATCTTCCTAAACTCTCAGATAAGGTTGTCTGTTTCCCCCTAAGTTAGCATTCCACCATACTCATTGCTCATATTCTTTCTATTTTTCTTACTATCCACATTTCCACTTACTTTTGATTTCTTTCTAGCACTGCCTTTCTGTCTTTCCAACGATGAGAAACTTACTAGGCAATTAGTCATCTCAGTTGGGCAGAAATCTAGAACTAGACCAATTAATAATAGGTGCTCCATCTCTTTTTGGCTAACTCAACATTTTTATTCTATTCTAGGGGACACAAACTCTAGGTGATATTAGCAGACATTATTCTACTATCAAAAAAAGTTAAGGAAAATGCATAGCAATTCTACCTGTTAGAAACTCGCAATACATATTTATATTAGGGAGGTTTTAAAATGTTCAAATGAAAAAAAAAAAGAAAAATCTGTTTATCTCTGCTAAGACATTAAAGAAATTTATTTTAAATGTAACACTTTATTTTTTTCTGAACACTTTTAACCCTCAGAACATTTTAAAACATTTCCATAAGAGTTTAATCTTAACTGTAGTTTGGGAAACACAGTTCTACTTGTGCTCAATAGGAGTGCTGATAGTGGTCCATGAGTTGTGGGCATAATGTCAAGGACTCATAATGCAACTCAAAGATTTACATGTCAGGAACCACTGATGGAAACTTGCCTCAAGATGGATGCAATCATGGAAGGAATCTTGTAAGCCCCTCTAGGTAAACCCACAAATCATGAGACAAAAACTTTGAAAACAAGACTGGTTAGAGTTTCTACAACTGCGATTAAGTTACTCAACCCATGAGCCAGCTTAAATTCCTGAAGGTCCAGCAAAACCAAACTGTTCTTGAGTAAGAAGGAAAGCAAGTTTTTGGGCCTTCTTAAAAAGAAGTAAACTCAAGCATGTGGACTTTCAGAAGCAATCATGGTTCATCCATGCAAACCATTTCCCCAATGACTTCCATTTGCCTCATGCAGACAGATGAGAAAAGTAAAGGAGAGCTGAATCTCTATTGTGTCTATATGATTAGTACTCAGAACTCAGTCTTTACTTTATAATTATGTGAAGTGGGTCTCTTTTATTTCCTCTCCTTTCTTTGTCCTTTTTAAGGCAAAGTGTTCCTATAGGGATAGAATAAATAATGTAACAATCTAATGCTTTCTGCTTTTAAGCAACATTAAAAATATCAATATTATTAAAAGGCCATCCTTAAATAACACTTGGATTTGACAACATGCTTTTCCATCTCCTAGTTCTCATAGCTACATCTCATGTTACAGAAGTTCCATATTGTCAACCTTCTGCATTTTCTCTCTTTCCTAAATTCTATGAAGACTCACCCACCTGGTGCCTCCTTCTATCCAAACTCTGTTTTCTCTTTAGTTGGAAATCATCCATACTAGAAATGTCTGCTAAATTGATAACTTACTCTGCTTATGCACAGACAGTTGGAAAGTCTTTAATTTTGCCAATAAATAGATTAAAGTTTTAGAGGCCAGGACTTGGTTGAAGTCTCAGAAATATTGTAGTGTCCTGCTGAAAACACAGTACTTCACTGGATGGTGATAAAAATGATATATCAAATATATGATTTTAAAGTTCAATGTTAAGCACATCTTGCTAATTTCTTATTTAAGTTATTAAATGATACCTAAAACTCACACCATGTTCTGTCACTTGAACTATTTTATTTTATTTATTTTATTTTAATTGTTGTTCAGGTACAGTTTTCTGTCTTTTACTCCCATCCCAGCCCTCTGCCCCAGCTTTCCCCACCTCCCTCCCATTTCCACCCTGCCCCTAGTTTTTGTCCATGTGTCCTCTATACTTGTTCCTGTCAACCCTTCTCCTTTCCCCCTGAAATTCCCTCCCCTCTCCCCTCTGGTCACTTAAAGCCTGTTCTCTATTTCAGTGTCTTTGGTTATATTTTGCTTGTTTGTTTGTTTTGTTGTTTAGGTTCCTGTTAAAGGTGAGATCATATGGTATTTGTCTTTCACCACCTAGCTTATTTCGCTTAGCATAATGCTTTCTGGTTCCATCCATGCTGTCACGAAGGGTAGGATCTCCTTCTTTCTTTCTGCTGCATAAAATTCCCTTGTGTAAATGTACCATCGTTTTTTTGATCCTTTCATTTACTGATGGGCACCTAGGTTGTTTCCAGAACTTGGCTATTGTAAATTGTGCTGTTATGAACATTGGGGTGCATAGGTTCTTTTGGATTGGTGTTTCAGGGTTCTTAGGATAAAATCCTAGTAGTGGAATTGCTGGGTCAAAAGGCGGATCCATTTTTAGTTTTCTTAGTATGGGAAAACATATTTGCCAATGATATCTCAGACAAGGGTTTAATCTCTAAAATATATAAAGAGCTCATGTGACTCCACTCTAAGACAAGCAACCCAATTAAAAAATGGGCAAAGGACTTGAACAGACACTTCTCCAAGGAGGACATACAGAGGATCCAGAGACACATGAAAAGATGCTCAGTATCGCTAGCTATCAGATTGATGCAAATTAAAACCACAATGAGATACCACTTCACACCAGTCAGAATGGCCATCATAAACAAAGCAACAAACAACAAGTTTTGGAGAGGTTGTGGAGAAAAGGGGACCCTAGTGCACTGTTGGTGGGATTGCAGACTGGTACAACCACTATGAACTTTGTTTTTTTAAAGATTTTATTGATTTATTTTTAAAGAGAGGGGAAGGGAGGGAGAAAGAAAGGGAGAGAAATATCAATGTGTGGTTGCCTTTCAGGCACCCCCTACTGGGAACCTAGCCCACAACCCAGGCATGTGCCCTGGCTGGGAATTGAACCAGCGACCCTTTGGTTTGCAGGCCAGCACTCAATCTATTGAGCCATAACAGCCAGGGCAGTCTTGATCTTTAAATGTTGTAGTGCCTCGGGGCTAAGCCTTAAGCTTTTATCTCTTTCCACTTGACATTTTCCCTCTCTCTTACACTAGCATTGCTGATCTAATCCCAATAATTCAGTTTCCAATGGTGATATCAATGATCACCAGGCTTGAACCTACAACTCAGATTTGCCCATTTAGCTCTAGTTGTCTACTAGAAATCTCCCCTAGGCTTTTCCCCCCCAGGCTTTTCAAATATGATATGCTCAAAGTTCTATTAGTGCTCTTCTCTGCATCCTGCTCCACTCTTGTGCCTGACTCATTAGTGGCATCACCATCTGTGCTGTCTATTAAAGCCAGAAACCTGAATCCTGTCCTGGATAGCCTCTCTTATTTACTCCTATATCCAACTAATCTCAGGTATTCTACTTTTAACTATCTCTTCAGCACATGCTTTTCTTTACATCTCCACTGACATCTTGATAATCAAAGCCATTAACATGTCTTCATTAAACTACCAAAACAGCCTCTTACCTGATTTCCCTTAATCCAGTCTCCCTCCTCTCCTCACCCTAGTCGTTCTCCACTGCTGCCCAAGTCATCTTTAAAATATATATAAATCTTATCATGGCACTCCCCAACCTAACATTCTGCAAAGGTTCTGTTGCTTTCCTCATATAGTCTCAATACATTAGTATGGCTTACATGCTCCTTTTTGATTCCACCTTCCCTCCACTGATATAGCTTTAGTGTAACCCACTCTCTAACTCTCACCATTACTAGCTATACTTTAGTCGTAATATTTCAATTTCAATTATTTCAATGCACTGAACAACTTCCTTACGTTCAGAAATAGCCTTACAAATTTGGAAATGGCCTACCTCCTTGTTATCCAGTCTTGGCTTATATATTTACTTAGGAAAACTTTCTAGGATCCCTTAGTTTTATTTCATTCACTTATTTACTCTGAAAGTTTCCTTTGTAAGACTTATTGAATAATAATTGATTATTTTTCTAAATATTTATTTAGTACATTATCACCAATTAAGTTAAAAGATCCACAAAGGGACCATCCCATACACCTTGTTCTCCATACCATCCCTAGTACTTTGGCACATAACAGGTTATCAAACAGTATTTCTTTTTAAAATAAATTAATGAGAAACAACTAATATTTAAGTAACATTTTCTGTTACATGTGTGTTCCATAGTAGAAGTATGAGAAACTCAGCATAAAAAATTATAATGTACAATTATCATATCTTATGAGTATCTGGGATTTAGTAGATAAGATAGATACCTTAAAAAGACATTTATCCCTCTTAATTTCTTGTAGTTCTTTTGATGTTACGACTCTACATATTAAAGTTCTCATTGGCTAATCATTATGCAACATTATGATAAAATACGGGCTCATTTTAGAAATGACAGAATAGAAATTTGAAATAACTATCACAAGTAACTCACCTGAGTAACCAAGAGTCAAAGAAAAATGGTCTCAGTAAAATGTTGAACACAGCAGGTAATATCAATAGCCTACTTTGAAACTAACTGGAAGCAGAGTTTGCAATAACTATAAGTGGGTCAGACAGTTCTGCCCTCCTGGCATAAGTTTTTAAGGCAATTGAAAGGTTCATGAATTAAAGATAGACTTTCTAAAATATAAATCTATAGCTATCACCTGGCGCATTACTTAACAAATTTCTAAGGATTTTTATGAACTTTGCACATGCCAGGCCTTAGTCTCATAAACCCCATTGTGGTATCATGCTGCAGCTGGGTTTAATCAGCTCAAATGAAGTGCAATCAGCACCACAAATTAATAATATTCCTTTTCATAATTATTTTGTTCCATAAAGATGTGACAATCTGGTAAAAAAGGATGTTAAAAATCACAGATAAAGTCACCATAGGGAACATGATTTAATTTGACTATAAAATTCTGATGGTTGCTTACATACGATTTCCCAAAGTAAAAAATTTGAATGGATGCTTCTGAAGCCATTTTCCATTTTGAACATACAGTCAAACAAAGGGTTTTGCTATAGGACAAAATGCATCATCTTCCTTATCAAAATTTATTTTAGTCTGTGGAAATATATACACACACAGGCATACACGCACCCACACATGCATTCACTTTCAGAAAATCACCATTGTAGATGGCCAGAGACATATTATTTCATTATTACTTTATAATATTGATTTTTTAAAACTATTTCAAAACTAAATTTTCAATATTTTTCAAAACTAAAATATTGATTTTTTAAAATCATGTTTTAAAACCCCAAGTAAGGAAAAAACAGTATCTTGTAGCCAGCAGTATATTATCCATATTCACAAATTACTAAAGTTTCAAGAAAATAGCAATGGAAAATGCAGCACTTAGATTCCAGTGTCTTAACTTTGGCTCAAGTTAAACTTTGGAAGTTGAAAGCTTTTTCTCTAAGATTAGGGGAAAAAAAACAAAGATACCCATTCTACACTTTTATTCAACATAGTTTTGGAAGGCCTAGCCAGAGCAATCAGACAGTAAAACAAAATACAAGGTATCCAAATTGGAAAGGAAGAAATAAAACCATCAATGTTTGTGGACACATGATTTTACATGTAGAAAACCATATGGATCCACAAAAAAACTGTTAGAATTAAAAACCAAATTCAGTAGTGTTGCAGGGTACACAATTAATATATTTTAAAAAACTATTGCATTCTTACATACTAAAAACAAACTATCAGAAAAATAAAATAAGAAAACAATCCCATTTACATGGCATCAAAAAGAATGAAGCATCTAGGAATAAATTTAAGCAAGAAAGTGAAAGACATGCCCTGGCTGGTGTAGCTCAGTGGATTGAGCGCGGGCCTGTGAACCAGAGGATCGCGGTTCAGGGCACATGCCTGGGTTGCAGGCCAGTTCCCAGCAGGGGACACACAAGAGGCAACCGTACATTGATATTTCTCTCCCTCTCCCTCTCCCCTACCCCTCTAAAGACAAATAAAAAAAAAATCTTTAAAAAGGAAGTGTTTAAAAAAAAAAAAAAGAAAGAAAGTGAAAGACATGTACACTGAAAACAATAGGGCCTATGAAAAAAATTAAAAAAGGAATAAATAAATGGAAATATACTCCATGCTCATGCATTGGAAGAGTTAATATTGTTAAAATGTCCATGGTACCCAAAGCAATTTACAGATTCAATGCAATTTCTATCAAAATTCCAATAGTATTTTTTACAGAAATAGAACAAACAATTCTTATGTTTGTATAAAACGACAAAAGACCCTGAGTAGCCAAAGCAATCTTGATAAAGAACAAACCTGGAAGTATCACTCTCCCTGATTTCAAACTATAATACAAAACTAAAGGAATCAAAACAGCATAATACTGGCATAAAAACAGACAGACACAGATCAATAGAATAGATTAGAGAACGCAGAAATAAACCCACACATATACATCAATTAATTTATGACAAAGGAGTCTAGAATATGCAATGGGGAACAACAGTCTTTTCAATACAGGGCATTTTAAAACACTGGACAGCCACATAAAAAAGAATAAAACTAGGCTATTACTTACACCATACAAAAATTTAACTCAAAAATAAATTAAAGGCCTGGACATAAGACCTGAAACCATAAAACTGTAGAAGAAAACATGGGCAGTAAGCTCCATGACATTAGCCCTGGCAATGATATTTCAGATCCGACTCCAAAAGCCAACACAATGAAAGCAAAACTAAACAAGTGAAATTGCTTCAAAGCAAAGGAAACTATCAAAAGGAAAAGGCAACCTATTTAATGGGGGAAAATATTTCCAAATAACATATTCAGTAAGGACTAATATGTAAATATGTACAAATTTAGATAACTCAATAACAAAAAGAAAAAACCAGACAGTCTTAAAAATGGACAGAAGATGTAAATAGACATTTTTTTTTTCAAAGAAAACATACGGTTAGCCAATGGACACATGAAAAAAGTACTCAATGTCACTAACCATCAAGTAAATGTAAATCAAAAGCACAATAAGATATCACCTCACACCAATTAGAATGGTTATTATTGTAAAAACAAACAAGTGTTGGGGTAGATATGGAGAAAACGAAAACCCTCATGCACTATTGGAAAAAAGTGTAAATTGGTGCAGCCACTATGGAAAACAGTATAAAGGTTCCTATGAATGGAACTACCATATGATCCAGAGATTCCAATTCCGGATATTTATCTGTAGAAAATGAAAACACCAATTTGAAAAGATATATACATTATTTTGTGCATTGTGGCATTACTTAAAGTAGCTATGATGTGAAACCAACTTAAATATCCATCAGTAGATGGACTGACAAAGAAAATGTGATGTGTATATACAGTAGACTACTACACCATTAAAAAAATGAAATCTTGCCATGTGCTACAACACGGATAACCCTTGAGGGTTACACTAAGAGAAACAAGTCAGAAGAGGAAGACAAATGGTGTGTGATTTCTTTATATATGGAATCTAAAAGACAAAGTAAATGAACAAACAAAAAACAGAACAGGCTGGTGGTTGTCACTGGGGAGGGGGATTAAGTGATACATGAAATAGATGATGGAGTTAAGAGGTATAAACTTCCAGTTATAAAATAAATAAGTCATGGGAATGTAATGTACAGCATAGTAACTATAGTTAATGATATTGTATGTGTAACTGAAATTTGATAAGAGAGTACATTTTCAAAATTCTCATCATAAAAAATTCTATACGGTAACAACAGTAACCAAACTTATTGTGGAGATCATTTCTCAGAGTATGCAAATATTGGATCATTATGTTGTATAACTGAAACTAATATAATGTTATATGCCAATTATACCTCAATTAAAAATAAAGTAAACTTTTGTACTTTCCCAGCTTCCAAAACTCAACAGGTAAAAAAGACAGAGTTGTTAGGCATAGGATGATGAACTGTTCCATACAGCTCATGAAATACTACCACTGTTTCAGATCGACACTTTGATTTAACATGCATTGGCAGACAACTCACAAATTATGGCTGAGCCCTCATGTGACACACAGACTCACCACAAAACTTGAATTACTCATTTGTTTATTTTATAAAGTACAGGCTGGAGCAACATAAGGACATTTCTAGCAACTCCATGGAGACATAATCTGTAACTGTTTAAAATGATAAAAGTCTAACAAAATAGATTGAACACTGCATATCAAGGACATATGAGTAACAGCAGCCAGAAAATAAAAAACGAGAGAAAACGCAAGAAAAGCATGAGTCTGAACATTGGGCCTTAAAGTTATGGATCCTGTCAGTAGGCATTCAGTGGCAAACAATTGCTTTTTAGTTACTAAATCATGTACGGCTTTGAACACCACCTTGTATAACCTGCATCTAGATAGTCTACAATTGACATTTTAATCCTCTCTTTGGTTGAGTTTCTACTGAAATTGGATATCCTTGAAATTTTGCACTTTGTTTTTCACAATATCTTTCTTCACATGAGAGCTTTTAAGATGGATCAAATGCCTCCATACAGACTTTTCCACATTGTTGAATTAACACAAATAAAATGATTAATGGTCCAATTTAAGTGCAGCTACTGTGAAACTGATCTAGATTCCCTCAGTAATGTGTGTGTGTGTGTGTGTGTTTTTAAATAAAGTCCCTATAACTCAACAACAAAAAGAACAAATAACTAGATTAAAAATGGACAAAGAACTTAAATAGACATTTCTCTTAAGATACTCAAATGACCAAAAATGTTCAATGTCACTACGGATCATGGAAATACAAATCAAAACCATAATGAGATAATATCTTAAAACCATTAGGATGGCCACTATAAAGAAACACCCAACAAATAAACCAACAAACAAAAGCTAGAAAATTACAAGTGTTGGTGAGAAATTGGGATACTTATGCACTGTTTATAGGAATGTAAAATAATGCAGCTGCCATAGGGTTTTGTCAGAAAATTAAATATGATCCAGCAATTCCACCTGTGGATATATGTCTAAAATAATTGAAAACAGGATTTCAAAGCGATACTTGCACACCTATGTACATACAGCATTATTTACAGTAGCCAAGATGTCAAAATAACCTAAATGTCCACCAACAAATGAATGGATAAACAAAATGCAGTGTATATACATGATGGAATATAAGAAAATCCTGTCTCATGCTACAATATAGTAAATCTTGAGGGCATGATAATGGTGAAATAAGTCAGTCATTAAAAGACAAAAACTATGGGATTCCACTTACATGATGTATCTAAAGTAGTCAAACTTTTCAAAATAGAAGGTAAAACAGTGCTTGCCAAGAGCTGAGGGGAAGGGAGAGAGGGGGTTGTTTTCAATGGGTATAGCATTTCAGATTGGCAAGATGACAATGTCTAGAGATTTGTTGCACAATGAGGTACACAGAGTTAACAATTCTATATGATACACTGCAAACGGTTTAAATAGTTAATTTTATGTTCTTTACCGCAATAAAAAAAGATCCTTGAAAGAAAGATAAAGAGTAGAAAGAAAGACTTGAGAAGCAGCTGATGACACCCTAGTCCTGCACAGAAATGAGAGACAAGTTCTGAATCTACTCCCCTACCATATCAAGAAATCCAGGACACCTCACCAAGGTGGAGGGGTGCAGGTGCTTACTAAATTAAATATATATATATGTGTGTGTGTGTGTGTGTGTGTGTGTGTGTGTACATACATACACTTATATACATATGTCCTATGTGTTGTTTAGATTTCTTATACTGTTTCTTACTCTTCTGTCATTTACTTATTTATTTATTTATTTATTTAGTATCTGCTGAATTGCTCGCATCGGAATAATTTCTTTCCCAATCTCATAAATTTTCTAGTCTGTTGCATTCACATGTCCTTTCCTTCCTCCAGGTTAACTGTTCTCTAGGCCTGATCTGTTGCTGTTTTTTTTATCTGTTTTTCTTTAATTACTCTTCTAGCTCACAATCACTGTTTCTTAGATCCCATATTCATTTTCTCTCTCCTACTCCTATTTTTCCTTTTTTTCTCTCTTTTTTAAAAATGTTAGGTCTTATTTTGATTGAGGAAATCTTTAAGTAACTTTGATTCTTAAATCACATTATTTTTCTAAATTATTTTTCTTCTTTCTGTGGTGTATCTTTCAATTATTTTAGAAAGGTCTATGTCTAAAAAAAAGTACTATGTATTCCTGTATGTCTGATTTAAATTTTCTTTTTTTCCTCACACGTGGGTAGAATAGTGTGGGTTTGGCATAAAATTCTAGGTGGCAAGTTATTTTCCCTTAGCTCTCTGAAGGTCTTGTTCCAGTTTCTCTGTGTAGCCAGAATGTTTAAGTAGAAAAGCAGTATCCAAATCTGCCTTATTCCCAGTGTGCTTCCTCAATTAACTCCCTTTCATGGTAGGGTCTTTCATTCATTGAGTTTTTTCTTCCCTACTTTGATGATGGTGGCTCTCCTTAAATGTTTGATGGATAATTATTATTTGTATTTGTTTATAGTTGAGATTTTCTATTAGACTATTTGATGTATCAGTATATACTACATGTCTGAGGGTGGCAGTTGGGAAGGCAAGAGAAAACTTCTGTGGCTTGTATTAACACCTGTTTTCAGAAGGAGTGGGTAGGGGGCTGAATTTGTAACCAAAGAAAACCTGAAGTCAGTCCATGAACAGGGTACTCCCTATTCCATTTGGGCATCACCAGCTTGTCTTTTCCATTTAAGTTACCAAATGTCAGGCTCCTTCATCACTTTACCACATCACTGCTGCTTAACTTAGGTTGGTATAGGGAGATACGCAGGGAAAACCTGTTTCTGTTCTATAAATGGTAACTAACCACCCACACTTTCATTTGTCCTTAGATTATCCTCATGCTCTTTCTGCTTCTTCTATCAACTTCTTGGAGACATGGTACACTCTTGCTTTTGCAACAGTTACTTCCAATGTAATAGAGAAATATGACTCTTTCCAACTCATGATGTTCCTTGCACGTGGAGGAAGCTCCACTGGCTGTAACACTCCTGGATTGTCTTTTCCTCTTCCTTGTCCCTCCCCTGGAGGGCAGGAAATTGACTGGGGTATTTGCAACAATATGGAAATACAAAATCTAGCGCCTTGCTTTTTTTTTTTTTTTTTTTTTTTCTCATTCCAATGTGGGTCTCTCTGCAGAAATCAAGAAGTTTCCTTGCTCATCCATGTAATGGATGTTACAGGGCAGCAACCACAATACCAAATGAGGGAAGGCGTACTTCAGTCTGCTGTTCAAGTGACTAGCTGGTAAGTCTGTTTCGATCTTATATTCTGGAACTCATTTGTCCCCAGAATAAAGCACATTCTTCAATATCAGCTTATTTAATTACCATGGAAATATTTAGTTTCCTGTGTTTTAACCCATTATCTTTTTTCTCAATTTAGTCAGAACTCAAAGAGGCATAAGGAAGACAGTTAGGCCATCTCAAAACCAAATGTGTAGTTGAGACCACTGTTTCTATGGGGAACCTATGCTCATGGCAGTGGTGAATGTAGCCCAGCCCCTGGATTCTGCAAACTAGAGAAGAGTGAGTTGGCACACAGGAACTAAGTCCATGGATCAGTTTTCCCATGGGAATCAGGCCTGTATTGTACCTAGGCTGCTTTGAGACTTGCTTTTTGCTAAAACTCCCTCAACCTGAATCGAGGCAGCAAATGTTTACTGCATATCTTTAAAGTAACTTCTAAAATCTATGCTAAACTTCCCAAATTTGGACTGTAACCAGTTCAACCACTTTTCCTCTTGCATTTGCAAATATCCTTTTCTTTGAAGTCATTAGCAACATACTCTGCTTTGTTATCTGTAAAAGGTAACCATCTAAAGCGAACCTGTGCATAGTAAATAAGGACCATCCTCAATGTAATGTACCCAGAAAAGCAATAAAAGCCTGTCCAGGCAGGGGTCAGGGCCCTCTCTCACTCAGAGAATGGCCAAGCTGTCCCTTTTTCTCCACAGGACTTCTGCACTCTGTGTGAATTTGTTCATTGCAGCCACAACACCTGCTGCAACGTGTGGCTGGACCCCGCTGGCTGGAGTCCGAGTCATGTTTCCAACACCTACCTAAACCTTTATGTTAGCAATTTGTGGTCCACCAAGGACCTTCGCAAAAGAATGAAGTTATGCATTAATTAAGTTATCTTTTATATCATTTTTATTTTTTATTCTAATTTTTATATTATATTTTTTATTGATTATGCTATTACACTTGTCCCAATTTTCCCCCCTTTTCCCCCCTCCACTCAGTATCCTGCACTCCCTGAGGCCATCCCTACGCCATTGTTCATGTCCATGGGTCATGCGTGTAACTTCTTTGGCTGCTCCATTTCCTATATTGTACTTTACATATTTTCCTATACTACTTATTTGTACTTCTTAATCCTCTCACCTCCCCACCAATTCCCTGACACCTGCCTCCCATCTGGCAACCATGAAAACACTCACCATGTCCATGATTCTGTCTCTGTTCTTCTTATTTGCCTAGTTTGTGTTTTAGATTCAATGGTTGATGGGTATGTATTTATTGCCATTTTATTATTCACAGTTTTGATCTTCTTTTTCTTAGATAAGTCTCTTTAACATTTCACGTAAAAATGGTTTGGTGATGATGAACTCCTTTAGTTTTTTTTCTCATCTGTGAAGCTCTTTATCTATCCTTCTATTCTAAATGATGGCTTTGCTGGGTAGAGCAATCTTGGCTGCAGGTCCCTGCTTTTCATGACTTTGAATATTTCTTGCCAATCCTTTCTAGCCTGCAAAGTTTCTTTTGAGAAATCAGATGATAGTCTTATGGGAACTCTCCTGTAGGTAATTAACTTTTTTTCTCTTGCTGCATTTAAGATTCTCTCTTTATCTTTAACCTTTGGCATTTTAATTATGATGCATCTTGGAGTGGACCTCTGCATCCATCTTGTTTGGGACTCTCTGTGCTTCCTGGACTTGCATGTATATTTCCTTCAACAAATTAGGGAAGTTTTCTTTTATCATTTTTTTCAAATACATTTCCAATATCTTGTATTTCTCTTCTCCTTTTGGCACCCCCATGATGTGAATGTTGGAATGCTTGAAGTTGTCTCACAGGCTGCTTACACTGTTCTCATTTTTTTATTCTTTTTCCTTCTTATTGTTCTGATTATTGTTTTTTGCTTCCTTATCTTCCAAATCATTGATTTGATTCTCAGCTTTATCCTCTCTATTGTTATTTCCCTGTAAATTATTCTTTATTCCAATTACTGTATCCTTTGTTTCTGACTAGATCCTTTTTGTGCTGTTGAGGTCCTCACTTAGTTCCTTGAGCATCCTTATAACCAGTGTTTTGAACTCTGCATCTGATAGATTGCTTATTTCCATTTTGTTTAGCTCTTTCTCTGGAGTTTTGATCTGTTCTTTCATTTGGGCCATGTTTCCTTGTCTCCTCACTTTGGCAGCCTCCCTGTGTTTATTTCTATGTGTTAGGTAGAGCTGCTTTGACGCTGTGTCTTGGTAGCATGACCTAATGTAGTAGGTGTCTGATGGGGTCCAGTGGCACAGGCTCTCCTATCACTCAAGCTGTGTACCTGAGTTGCACCCTTTGTGTAGGTTGAGCACACCCTCCTCTTGTAGTTGAGCCTTTATTGCTGTTGGCAGATCAGTGGGATGGATTCACTCAAGCCAATAAGTTACAAGGACTGTCTATGACCATTGACCACCAACCTCTGTCCTCTGTGCAGGATCAGCTATTCAGGAGAAGGGTGGTGGTGCTTTGATGTTGTCTGTATTGTCCACTGGGTGTGCAGGCTCTGGGATCCCCCATGTTATGCAGGCCAAGGTCAGCCCCTACCTTTGTTCTTCCCAGGGCCACCCTGCATGAGCTATAGAGCAGTCTGAGATATCTACTACTTGTACTGGGCTTGAAGATTCTCTGGAGAAGTCAAACAGTGAATCCACACTGGATCCTGCTGGTGTCAGGTCTGGGGCCATTTAGCAAGAGGTACAGGGGCTGTGGGTTCACTGAGGACAGCTGTTGCTTATTTGATAGGATTTAGGAAGTTGTGAAGCATGAGCCAAGACCAGACATTCATATGGAATAGTCAGGTTAACAGTTTGAGTGTGGCCTATAGTTGGGTGGGATGGAGTCTCAGGAAATCTCAAGGGTGGGGCTAACCATGTTAGCCAGGTTGATGGAGTCTCAGATATGGCACCAGCCTGCCAGTTCTGTGGCTCTGTGGGGGAAGGGCTGAGAAAAGGATATTTGCCTTGGACCACCTTTCTGTCTACAAGAAAACTGCCCCCCCCCCCCCAGCTCTTGCCTTGATGCCAGACATTGCAGCTCCTCTCTACATGCCACTGGTGCCTTTCAAGCTGCCATTTCATTGCTGGAGCTCAGAGAGAGTGAATCTGAGTAAGTCTGTGTGTAGGCTCTTTAAGGGGACCTGCTTGAGATTTTAGAAGTTTCTTTCACCAACTCAGTCCCCACTGTTTTTTGTAGTCAGAAGTTATGGGGACTTACCTTCCTGGCACTAGAACCCTGGGCTGTGGGGGCAAGTGTGGGGCTGGAATTCCTTGGTCCTGAGATATCTCTCCCAAAATTTTATGACCACATGTGGATGTGGGTCCAGCCCTTTCTGCACCTCCACCCTTCCTACCAGTCTGGAAGGATGTGGTTTCTTTAATTCTGCAGTTGTCAGACTTCCATTCAACTCAATTTCCGACATTTCTGAGTGATGGTTGTTCTGTAGTTTAGTTGTAATTTTGATGTGGTTGTGTGAGGAGGCTAGCTAGCCATGTTTCCCTATGCTGCCATCTTGACCAGAAGTTTCTTTTATATGATTTCTAAGGATTATCTTTGGGAGTTATATACTATAGCATATGCCCAGCCTAACTTCAAGAAACATACAACTTGTATGAAGAAAGAAGAAAGAAAGAAAGAAAGAAAGAAAGAAAGAAAGAAAGAAAGAAAGAAAGAAAGAAAGAAAGAAAGAAAGAATCTAGTCCAGTGGTTCATAACTAAGGGCAACATTGCTCCTCTAAGTAGAGTTAAAAAGAGAAGCATTGTGGTTGTTGCAATGACTGTGACCTTTAGTATCTAGAGACTGGGAAGCTAAACAACGTGCATTGCCCTAGGGAGATGTGCACAACAGAGTCACCCTGTGCAGATTACCAACAGTGCCAAAGCTGAGAAACACAGCTCAGCCCAACATGTTGACTAATTAGATAATTCTCTTTTGAATTATCTAATTAAATAATTCCTTTTAAGCCATTTACATCTCTTGCATATGAGTATTAAGATACATTTTATCTACAGCTTGAAAGTTTTAAGTAAAGTCTAAATTACCTTCAATTATACAATGTGGAGAATATATCTTTGATTTGTATATATTTGATTAAAGGAAAGTTCTAGATGTAAGAGCACAGTTCAAGATAAAATGTCTGGCCTTGGCTGGTACAGCTAGTGGGTTGGGTACCATACTGTGAACCAAAAAGTTGCTGGTTTGATTCCTAGTCAGGATACATGCTTGGGTTATGGGCCAGGTCCTTAGTTTGGGGATCATGAGAAATAACTGATTGATGTTTTCTTCTAGCACATGGATGTTTATTTCCTTCTCTCCTGCCTCTCTCTAAAAATAAATAAATAAAATATTTTTTAAAAAGATAAAATGTCTGTAACAAAGGAAGTGATTTAAACTTGTATTGGATATATATGCATTAATATTAACTATTGATAATATATTTTACATAATGGGTATCTCCAATAAGTTTCTGTATCAAAACAATCCTATGATGTAGTTTTTAGACCTTCATTTTAGAAAAAAGAAAACCAGGGTATCAGAGGATTAGGTAAAATATCAACTGGTTAGTAACTAGAGAAATGGGGATAAAAATCTCAGGTCCATCTGATATTAAGTAAAAAACAAAGCCCGTTCTGTTCCTGAAGTCAATGCTGCCTCTCTGCATTGTTAAATTAGGGAGCAAGGAGAGCGCTAACAAAGGAAATATGGGCAGAGTCACATCTTGATAATCACTTGGCTCAGAGCACTTTCCTTTATTACTCTCATACAGAAACCAATTCATTAACAATAGCTGACTTTAAAATTATCCAAAACTTCAAACCACAAGTGAAGAATCTTTCTTTTTCTTTTTTAAAAATTCCATTTAGAAATTAGGACAACCACTAGTTCCCAATCCATGCCTCTACGGCACTATGCTTTTCTCTCTGCTTCATTTATCCCCATATTCTCAAATATGGAAAGGAAGATTCTCTCTTGATATTTTTATTTTTTCTTTACTCATAGCACTCAGCAGAGCATTAAAGAGCTTATGCTCCTCTGCTCTTGTCTAGCTATTTTTGTGTCCACCACAGACACACCTGCTCCAGTGATTCCTGTGTACTCGGGATGCTCACGGTCTGACAGAAACAGTTGTGCTTATTTGAGCAGATGGACTGCATTTCTAATGGCACAGGACTCTGACTGATGACACAATTCTTGGGAAAGAAGTACTGGAGGTCAGTCCTGAATTTGTCTTTGAAGATATTTATTCAGAAAAAAAATGTTTGTCCTTTGTCAATTTTTAAGAGAAAGTTCAGACAGGTACTTACTTATGTTGCAGAGAAATAGACAAGTTCCATGAGAGTGGAGACTGTGTATATTATGTATGCTACCTTGAGACTACATACATATAGTTAGTCATAGAATCATGGAAAAGATATGATGCCAACAGACTTTAGTAAAGTCTTTAATAACCAATTTGCCTCCAGAGACATGAGTTTTACTACATTTTCTGTACTTCTTCCCTTCCATATCGAACCATCAGCACATAATTTCATGAATGCGGTATAGAGGCTTTGTAATTAAAGAATAAAGTTTCAGCATGTCAGATTCAAAACCTTACCTACAGTACTTAGTCCCACATTCTAAGTAGAATTTTGGTTTCAATGAAGTAACATTGACTATCATGTTAAATCAATATTGTTAATTAAAAACACATCAAAAAGGACTCATGGGCATGGACAACAGTGGGGTGATTGTGGGGTGGAGCGGGGTATGAGACTAAATGGAAATGGAAAAATACAATAAAAAATAAAATAAAATAATGGGATTTTTGTTTTTTCCTTGCATTTAACTCATATTACTTTATAATTCACAAGTGCTATAAGCATAAAGAATTTATGAGCATTTAAAAACTTAAAACATTTTTAAGTTTTATGTCTTTAGAAGTGGCATTAAAATTTAACTACTTTAACACCAGGTGTATATGGTACTTTGTCTCCAAGATGCCATCATTAGTTCATTCTCTTCCTTGTGTGCTGCCATCCCCCATTGAGAGTAGGCCAGCCCTCCCACCCTTCAACCTCAAAAGCCCCAGCCTGTAACTGCTTTGATCAATAGAATTTGGCAGAAATAATGATGTGTGACTTCCGAGGCTAGGTCACCAGGAGCCTTGTAGCTTTCCCTTGGGTCACTTGAAAGACTTGCTCTGGGAGAAGCCACTTACCAAGGAAAATGTCCAACTACTTTGAGAGTGCAATAAAGGGACTAAGCCTCACCAGCCATTTGGAGGGACTATACAGAAAAATACATTCTTGACTGGCCCCCTCCTGTTCCTTCTGTTCTTGGCTGGGCTTCAAGTAACCAAGCCTTCAGCAGTTTGAGTGGCTGATTTAACTGAAACTGTTTGAGGGATCTCAAGTGAAAAATAGCCAACTCAGACGGCCAATCCCCAGAAGCTTGAGAACTAGTAATATCATTATATTTGAAGGCACTAATTTTTTAGTTTGTTACATAGCATTAAATAACCAGAAGTGCGTCCATAAGAATGCATTCTTTCTTCTTTAAAAAATGTTAAAATATGGAACCAACCTTAATGAGTTCCTAATGGCCAAATTTGGAACAATTAAAGCTATACAGTAATGATAGTAGTGGATTATAATTCATTGGATATAATACCTATCCATGGGTCCATGTTGGTATAAATAATTAAGTAAATAAATAGATGAAGGAGATGAAATAATCCTTCCTGTTCATAGTATTCACGTGAATAAATATAGTAAGAATGACAGAACTAGAAAACCACCACTCGACAAATATTACATTTATAAATTTTGCTGATGTGAGTTACTGATGGTTTCTAAAATTAACAGGCAAAAGAATAATGGTAAACAGGATATTTGGATAGTCTCAAAGTAACTTCCCACAAAAATATTTACTAATTACAAGAGAAAAATAGCTTCTTCACAGCAGAGAAACCTGTCAGATAGCACATTAACAAAGTGACTAGAATCAAGCTATAATAAGACATCTCAATGTTACATAACTCCTGATTTGACACATTTTTTTGCCAAAAATATATAACTCAATCTAAAGAAGAGAAAAATGTCAGACAAGCCCAACCTGAGAAACATGATATAAAATAAATGACAAGTGATCACAATTGTCAGGGTCATGAAAGAGAAAGATGAAACTACCATCCCAGATTGAGGGAAATGAAGGATGCATGACAACTAAACACAGTATGTCATCATGGATGAACCCTTAGACAGCTAAATCAAAACAAAACAAAAATTAAAATTTATGGGACAATGGTGCAATTTGAATAAAGTATGAAGATTGTTAATAGTATTATGTCACTTATGCTTTCCTGGTTTAGGTAATAATTGTTTTATTATTTTCATACAAGATGTTAACAACAAAGAAAACTGGCATGCAAATAATCAGTGCATTATTTTACAATTTGTAGGCAAAAACAATCTTAAATAGAAAGTAAATATAATAAAAATTTGGTGAAGGGCAATTAGGTGTGACTGCATGGATGCTTCATTTTATGAAACAAACTTGACAATTATTTTTAAAAGCATAAAAAATTGGGAAACTTTTCTATATGTTAGATTTCAGTGAATAGTTCGCTAAAAAGTTGATCTGTAGCTCAAGTTTGACATAAACAGTTGTGTGATCTGTCTAAAAACAGGCTTTAGAACTGAGTTGCCTATCCTGTGGTCTATCTGATTGCAGCCCTTCATGTTCTCAGCATAGAGAACCATGAAAAGATGTGCTGTTACTGCAATTGATCACACTGACAGTTTTACACACGTTTTGATTTTGTAACCCATTCTGGAGGTGGAGATGGAAGGGAAGGGGTTCCCCAGTACTATGTCTGCAAAGTATTTTCTGATGCACAGTGTAGATCCTTGCCTGTCACACAGACATTGAAGAATCCTGCCCCACTAAATCAAAAATTGAAGGAATGAAAACTAAACTTATGTATGTTAAAATGGAGTAAAACAGATGCCATCATTCAATTCCAGCACAGCTTCCAAAAGCAGTAAAGTAGAATTCGGGGAGAAGGTAGCTTGCTTATGAGATTTTCCTGCTTTAGTTCTTTATGTTGCAACCTTGATAGGTAGTTAAATTTTCTTAACATCAGATATAAATATTAAACTATAAATAGGCCCCAAATATTTAAACTGACCTTGACTATTTTTGATGATCTAATCCTCATGATCAACTGCTCCTGATTCTTCAGTATTGATAATCGGGAACTTCCTTCTACTGTCTCAAGAAAACAAGACTTGTACTTCATTTATATTTCTCTCATTAGTAAGCATAAGTATTCTTTGAAAATTAAGGTTATTGCATAATATTCATTAATGGTTCACTAATGCAATATATCTCCACCACAATGAAGCTATAAGAAAGTATATAAATACACAAATCAGTAGAAATAAATTACTACAAACTAAAGAAGAAAAGTAAACATTTCAAACTTGCAAGGAACTGATGCTGATTTATTTAGAGGTTGTAAGCATGGGCTATTAGCTTTGGCAAGAAAATTCAATGTGGACAAGGAAAAACTCTCCCCGAGGGAGGGGGATAAAAGAAAGGTTAAGATAAAAGAAAGGAAAATTGATGCACTAGTTGCTAATCTGACCCTTCATAGAAATAGCAGGAGGACAAAGATCAGGCAGTGCTTACCGAGCGCATGGATACAGTCCTTCCTTGGCAACCTATTACTAATGGTCTGTGCTTTAGTTACCTTATCTGTGAGCGCTCAAAAAGTCCCAACACTAGGCAATTCTAGGCTTGAATAGGATTAAGGGGTAATTTCTAATTTATGAATGCTTGTGTTCTATTTTTTATTTTTATTTTTTTTATTTTTTTTAATATATTTTATTGATTATGCTATTACAGTTGTCCCATTTCTCCCCCATCATTCCCCCCACCCTGCACACCCTCTCCCACCCACATTCACCCCTTTAGTTCATGTCCTTGTGTCATAAGTTCTTTAGCTTCTACATTTCCCATACTATTCTTGCCCTCCCCCTGTCTATTTTCTACCCACTATCTATGCTACTCATTCTCTGTACCTTCCCCCCCCTCCTCCTCCCACGCCCCTGTTGCTAACCCTCCATATGATCTCCATTTCTGTGGTTCTGTTCCAATTTGAACCTCCAATTAACTACTTTATTTCCCCCTAGAAATAAAATGGTCCTAGGAGAATATTATCAAGATCTATGTAACCTAATTCTAATTATATATCTTCTATAACAAAATCTATGTGGGAAAAAATGGGCTCAGAAATAACCTTGGAATGCCAGGAGCATAGGTCTTTACCAGATGTCCTGCTGGGTTAATCACTGGTGCTGCCCTGCGTCAGGAGAAGAGGGGATTGGGAGAGTGGGGGTGAATGAAAGCATTTGTTAGAGGCATATTGAAAAGTTAATATTGAGTTGAAGGGTCAAGGAGAATTTTGCACAAGACATTTGGAGGGGGGTGGATAACAGAAGAGATGAAGGTTCTTGAAAGTAGAATCAGGGCGTGAAAAAAAAATAGGCAGAGTGTATCCGCCCCTCCCATTAATTCCTTCTCTTTCCCTATGGACCCTCTAACTCCTGTGTAAATGATGCTAGGGTAAGCAGAGGAGAGAAGAAAAAGAGAGTGATGGAACAAAATGTACCAAATATGCTTCTCACTTTCTTTCCTTTGTTTCTGGGAACTAGCATTGGTCTAGAAAATGAATGGTATATAATTAGCCTCAGCAAACCATAATCTATGGATCAAATTTTGGGCTGCTGCTTGTTTGTAACTTAAGTTTGATTGGGTGACAGATACATCCATATGTTAAGGCACTGTCTATATTTGCTTTTGTGTTAAATGGCAATGTTGAATAGTTATGCCAAAGCAAAAGCAAAAATATCTACTATTTGGAGCTTTACAGAAAAAAAATTTGCTGACTCTTAGTATAGGTTCATACTGGAGAATGGGTTTAGTATGAATTTTACATTAGTCCTATCAAGGGGGAGAGTTTTTCCATCTGCGCCTGTCTTTTCTTCCTCACCCCAACATCACTATGGATGTCCTGCTACAGGTCACTGTGGCCTTGGGATAATGCAATAGAAGGAGGCCAGGGACAACACAGAAGAATATCAGAAAGGCAAAGGGATGAGGCATAATAAAGGATAATAAGCAGTGGTACAAAGTGCAAAACCCAGGGGAGGAAGTGAAGAGAAAGTACCTGGAAAATCAGAAGGGAATGGATTATCTCTAGCTACTCAAGGAAAGCTACCTTTCTTACGAAAGCTCAGCTAAAGACTCATTGGAACTCTCTCTTCTCTAATGGTCTTATGCTATAAAATTTTAGGTTTTGTCTAGTTCCTGGCTCGATTTTTCGTCCATATGGGAATTTTATTTCCTCAACTTGGTAATAGCTTTTTTATGTACAGGGACTACATGACTTGTATGCCTTTCATAGTGTCTGGCACACTCTAGAAACAGGCTGACTAACATACTAAGGTGTGATCGGCCGATAGATTCAGCACAGAAACTATTCATGTAGATGTACTCTGAGAAAAGAAAATTCAGATTTTATATGCTGAGGTGAGCATCCCTGAGATTCTGAGAATGTACTGATTAAAGAACTATTATCTCTTACAAATCTTCTCTAAATGTTCCTTAATTTCAAAAAAGGTACAACTGCAAAATAAATGCATTTTTATTAAAGATATTTGTTTATTAGCCATTTTAGGGAATTGCATTGTGAGAAGGCTGGCATTTTATCATTGTTT